>OX465289.1:50785777-51985777 GCA_949987695.1 Merzomyia westermanni | reverse complement strand
ACAACGGAGCAGTAACTACGGCACACCTAATAACACCATTGGAATTTCAATATCTTTCCCATATTTTCCTGCTTAAAGCATGAGAGTGTTATATTTATGAAACTTACTATATGAAATTTTTTATATTTTTTACATACCAACATTTCCATGTATGTATGTATACAACAAACATGTCATATTCGGCAACTTCAATGAAAATCGATTTTGCAGCATTTCTGATGTTTCATATACTTTGCCATGTTAATATTTTGAAAATTGATCACGACCAACATCACCAAAACCGTCTTTCATTCAACATTGTCACCCATTGCATCCAACGCTATCAGTCATTCTGATGCATTTTCCCGCTACAAACGTGACTGGATTGTGCGTGTTTGCTTTATGACTGCAAATATAGAAAAACTCTTTTTTTGACAATTTTTGGATTTGCTCTAAAGTTATTTTTCTTAGTCTATTTTGATGTGCTTTCAGTGTTCAATACGGCTTTTGAAGCACCATAAATTCAAGCGTTTTACGGTAACCTTTATGGTGCAGAACCGAGCATTATGTACCTAGTTGGGATCTATTGTGACATAGATTTATGAAAAAGTAAAGCGTTGCGGCACTGTTGACCATCCACAACTTACAAATTGTTTGGGCGATTTTTCTCTTCCCCCTGTCTTAAACTATGGACCACCAATTACCTGAGTTTTTGGCAATAGTTTGTGGGGCTTTAAGGCTAACGATAGAAACCCAGCGAATTAATCAAGGCTGCCACACTGTGGCATGCTGTTACCGCTTCTGTTTAATTACGACATCCCAAGAAATGGGTAAAATAGGATAATAGCCAATATATAGAATGTTTTCGAAAATACAAAAAACGTGTGTATTCAGAGCCTAATACACTTATGACGATCAAATTTGGTATGTACATTAACACTAAAGCAGAAAACAAATTTCTCAAGAAACTTTTTGAAATGGGCGTGGCACCGCCCACTTTTGATTAAGTCAAATTTAGATATAATAAATGAAAAACCGTACACGATACCGAAACGAAATTTGGCACACATTTCCATGAATACAATCAATGTTCTGGGAAAATATGAACGAAATCGTTTAAGGTCCACGACGACTTTTATACGAAAGACTTTGAAAACTATCATAGATATATTTAAAAGGCAATAACTTTATGTACAAGACCTTTATATCATTTCTTTTTCACTTTCAAAGTGTTCATGAATGTAGAAATTCGAAAAAGGAAAATTTTCGAAAATGGGCGTGGCCCGACCCTTTTATAGTGGATTATTTCACAAAACTTTGTACGCCATTGATTTGTTGAGACAATATTTGACAGAAATTTTTAACATATAAATTTAACTGTTTATTGTAAAAATGGGCAAAATCGGTCAACGACCACGCCCAGTTTTTTAACATAGTTCTGAAAAATTTGTTTGTAAAATTTCTACGGGATATTACGATAACTGTGCAAGTTATATCAATAAGATCTTGAACACATAATAAGCTTTTTAAGCAAACCTCGACCACAAATTTTTTTTGTGGATTTTGGGAAAGTAGGCGTGTCGCTGACCTAATTTCAGCAAAAAAGCTCTGCTATTTTCAAAGGCGATTGCTTGTATTTCCAACCAGATATATCAATGAAAATTGGTTAGCTGCTTCTCTTTATATCCCACTGCAGGCGGCCGCCGTGGTGTGAAGGTAGTGTTGCCGGCCTACCACACCGAAGGTCCATGGTTCGAGCCCTGGTACAGGTAACATCAAAAGTGATTTGAAAAAAGTTTTTCAAAACGGGGTCGCCCCTCGGCAGTGGCTGAGTCGATACGAGATAATACGAACTGAAAAGTATTAAAAAGCACATTGTAAATTGGGATGCCATAATAGATCACTACTAGGTATATAATGTTCTTTTCCACCCGAACTTATACTTTCTTACTTGTTTTTCTCTTTGCTAAATTTGATTAAAGTTCTTTATACACTTATTCTCTAAAATTAAACCTTTACTTTTCAAGTAATTTGTAACGTTTCTGCTTTGTCCTCTTTCTTATCTGCTATTACAAATGTTTAATATTCAAAGGCGGCATAACATTATATAAATTACTGTTATCTATGCAGCAACATCATTCTTTCACTAATTTGAAGTCCGGGTAGCATCAAACAATTAGTTCAACTATTTGAATTTCAATTGAAACACCAACTTAAGCTTTCTCTTTATTTAAATAATTTATTGAAATGGTAATCCGTGATAATATGCCAACGAAATACAAATAAGGAGTAAATGTAGAAGGAGAGCTAAACTGAAAGAGTAGCTAATTAGAGGTGAAAAATTGTTTTGATGCAAGCAATTAAAGTAAAGGGCAACGTGTTAAACGCATTAATTGTTGGTGTTTTTGATTAGCAAGCATTTTTATGATTATTATTTTGAATAACACAATGATTTATCGAGTTAGCGAGCATCATGTCATTCAGGGCTTTGTGCAGTTTTTATCATTTTCGAAATATTTTATTTTCGTTTGTAAATATTACAACAAAGTGGAATTTATAAGCGCTAACATTTAAGCTGAATGAAAAAAGTCTACTGTGCCCCTAGGTTTAAGTGTAACAGTAACAGATGAATCCACGACAGCCCGGGAACGATTCATCATAATAATCAGGGCCATGTTGCGTTCGTTCTCTCTGACCGCACTAACTTTAACTACACTCCAGTTTTCGGTGAGTAATTTAGCGTTTCCGTTGCGGATTTTCCCCAAAATGGTCTCATACGTCAACAGTTAGGCTGCTGGAATCCAGACCCAGGTTCGTTGATTGCAAGGATTCTCATGACCATGCACCGCTACGAAGTCTAATCAGACCTGTTTTTGTTGTTAAAATTGCGACGCCCTGCCTACTGGGAGCGATCACTCTGAGAATCGTCATCAAACTCTTTCAACGGGATTCCAAGGAAACAAGCAGTTTCAACAGGGTTGGACCAAAGTGATATTGGTGTTAGAAGAGGAGGTTGAATTGAACAGGTAAAGAGATGTTTAGCTTCATGATGGGGCAAACCACATGCAGGGAAAGTATTTCGTATGGTGGGGTGTCTGGATAAGTAAGAGTTGATCTTATTACAATATTCTGAAGGCTATCGGTTGACCGGTTATTGATAACCGCCGATATGGTCGCCCACTCTTGCTGACACCAACTGAAGGACATTGCAAGTCTGCCAAAACACCGCTTTCAGAACTGTCACGGGATGTCTTCTTATGTCATCTGTCTCTTGTCTCCATCAAGAGACTTCAATGCTAAATAAGGAAGAGCACGTGGAAGATCAGACACCTACACACATAAGGAAGTACATTACGTAGCCGTTTGATCTGCGTAACCACATGTGCCGCAGATCTCGGCCTGTGAACCCAGTTATTAACATTCAACAACCTGAAATAGTCAAATACCAGAGCGTTTTCCCTAGGGAGACTAGCAACCAATGTTTCTTTATCTCTACGCCAAGGGCTGGCGGTAAGTGACTTGAGGATGTTATTGCGGTGGCATTATTAGCGGAGGTGAGACAGTTGTCAAATGTCACATCCAAGAATTTAGGGTAGTTGACAGTAAGTAGAGTTACTCCCTCTACGTAGATTTGTAACTCTTACCTTGTTTGCTCATTCCACGTATTAAAGAGCGTCGCCGTCGCTTTAGTTGGAGCAAGGGTCAGACTTTGCTCGGTGAAGAAGTTACAAATATCGTTGAGATAACTGTTTTTCCTTGTACTGAATTCCTCATTGGGGGCGCTTGCCCTAAGCCACAATAGTAAAGTCGTCAGAGTATTAGACTACCGAGAATCGAAGGGGTGGAGGGGGAGATATATACAAATTAAATAGGATCCCAACCTGTGCAAGGCGTCTTGATTACAATTGGGTGTCTCTGTTTCTTGATTTCTATGTCGGCAAGAAGCGGTGACTCTTCCAGGTCCTGCAGGAGTATTGCATGGTTGGCGATATGAAAGGCTTCTGATGGTTCAAGTGCCACGAGCACCGTCCTGTGCTTTGGATGGTGTTGGTTCAAACCATTGTTTGTTTGCGTTCTGCAGTGGAACCCTGTCTGACCACAGCACGCCCGCAGTTACCACCTTTCGGGTTAGGGGTTTAGACTATGCCCGAGGTAGCCATACCGGTCGTAAGAGGCGACTAATATGCACCAAGCCAATGACGTGCAACTCGATGGTTGATCTACGGTCTCATTACTCATCTCTCCTTCCTTACGGAAGGAGTGTTGACATGACCTAGAAGACTCAACTTTGCCGTTACAACAACAACAACAACAACAACGCAATTGTCTCGTCTGAGAGTAAGTTCATTTTTAACCAAATCCGTCAGTCCCGATGACGAATGCAGGGATAGGATATTGCTTCTTTGTTTCATCGTAGACCATACATTGTCCTGCAAGTTAACTGGAGTGATGTTCGATTCTGCGTGCCTTCTTCGGCCCAGCGATTTGTAACATCACTAAAATATCAAAAGGTGAATCTATTTCAGCTTTATTGCTAGCTGAAACGTTTCGAGGGATTGTGGTTAGGACACGAACTGCTTCTTTTGTTTTCCTACAATTAAGGAAATTGCAATTAAAAGCTTCGATAGATTGATGTTACTGGCGAAGATTATTTTTTTCGTTTGTAAACCGACATTTATTACTTGTGTTTAAGCATTTCTTATAGTTGCGTAACACAAAACTCTGTTACCGCAAATAGCTATAGTAAAAAATGAAGTAATTACATATTCAATTTCACTGAGGTCAACCTTCTTTAGCTTAATGACGGCCACATTTCATTTTCCACCCAATTCCCAGGGGTTCTGCCTCATTAATGTTGCCATGTTTTACTGTCAGTAAAATTTTAATATTTTTTTTTTTGCTTTCATGTTGTACTCGTGCATAAATACATCATAATATGTACATACCTTTTACCCTTTCCGTTCGCGTACAAGAATAAGAATGCATAAATATTGACAATTAATTAAGCTCATTCAAGGGAAAAAAAAACACTTAGTCGTACATGAAAAAAAACAAAAAAAAACTATCCGTGTTTAAGTCGAAGACATTTCCCTAGACAATTAACTGAAGTAATTAAACGAAAATGCGCCAGTTACCGCAAAAAACAACTGAAATAAAAAAAAAAGAAATTGAAAAATTGAGGCAATGATGCTTAACGCCATTAATATGACCCATTAACACAATTAAGAGTTTGAGGAAATATGGCTTGACAGGATTGCTCACGCGGATGCAAAAAGGAGCACGGCAACAAACATGGCTTCGCATTTCATATTTATATTCTTAAACATGCGTAATAAATGAAAACGGAAAGAAAAAACACTCACGAAATTACCTTTAAACTTCCTTTTGTGGCCGTCAGTTTTCAGTATAGTTTAAACTCTATGGCCAGTAATCATAGTCGTTGCTTAACACTCGTTTTAATTGAAATCTTTACTTAACTTAAAAATACACCTAAAATGTTGCCAATAATAGTCATATTAAACAAAGATTTTAGCTAAAATGAAATGTAACAGGCTCCCTTTATGAAAAAAAAATTTAATGGGTTGGTCGTACGAAGAAATTGTTTATGTTCTGAAAGGTCACCCTGTGTCAACTATTTTATTCACAAACCATAGTATACTATGGTATGGTATGGTATATGTCTTGGAGTAAGCAATGTCACAAACAAAACCAAAGATACATACTGTGATTTTAAAATGTTAAAATGACGTTGTCGTTAAGTAGATAAAACACTATTTTATATTGATTATGACTACGGACCTATATCACTGTGATATCATATAGTTGTTCTTGTAGTAGCAGTTCCTTGCTTAACTTAGTACAGAAAAAGGGACGTGATGGACCAATATACGTCCCAAGTGTCACCATTTTACCTGCTGCTGTCAATGAGTTATCTAATTTATAAGTTTTTCGAAATTTTCGATATCGAAAAAAGGAGTCTGTACACAAAAAATATAGTGATATCTGGCGCAAAAACAGAAATAAGTGAGGTAAGGCTAAAAAATTTTACTATTATGTGCAAAATATTAATACATATTGTTTACAGAAAAAAGTACGTACTGGCAAAATTTCCAAAGGTCAAAAGCAAAAGCTTTTGGAAATTTTACGTGGCCATAGAAATGTCGCTATGGGGCAGTTTGGAAACAGTGGCGGCGGAGCTTAACGCATATGGCGCAGCATGCAAGACGGGTGACCAGTGGAAAGAGGTTAGTTTACTTTATGTTTACTTTATTTATTACCTATATATGTAATATGAAAACATTATATTTATATTATACATGTTATATATGGTGTGTATATGTTTGAATTCATAGCCGTTATAAATTTATTTTTACAGTGTTGGGCCGACAGGAAATCATCCGTCAAAAAGCAGCAGGCCGCTATCAACAGATTTAACCAAGCCAGTGGAAATCGGCCTGCCACCGAAGGTCCGCCGCCACTGGAAGGCATGGACAAGGAGGTGCTAGAGGTCTTTCCAGCTGCTCTTGTTAGTGGCGATGGTGGCACCATAGAAGCGGGATTCCAGGAAGTAATTTGTGCTTTTATCAAAAAAAAATAAGTTATTTTCAATTACAATTTTTGCAATCTAGGAGTATTTGGATGACGAATTGCAGGAATTCCTGGATCCACTCTTGGCGACGCCTGTTAAGGAAGTGGCAGCAAGCACTTCAAAAGCAGCAAGCACTACTTCCTCTTTCTCAAGTGATTTTGAAGAAGTGAAAGAGTTAATGAAGAAGCAGGAGGAGAAGAGGTGTAGTGAAATGGGGGAGCTCATGAATGCTCTTAAAACTATGAGCTCCGCCCTACAATCAATAGATGCCTCACTAAAAATTTTGGCAGAAAAAAATTAAATTTAGTATATTAATTTATATTTATTTAATTGTATTTAATGCTGAATTTTGTTTTTTGTTGTTTTTATACAAATTTTTATTTTAAATGAATTAATGAATTGCTCTGTTTTAATATAAATTTGTTTTATTTTTATTGTTCATTGAAGTGATTTCTAACAATGGAATCACGAACCCTTCGTCCTTGATTTAAGACATTTCTATTATCTTCGTCAATAGATTCCACATTCATAATTGATACATCAGACATATTTACTTCTGGTATGGTTTGTTTATGAAGTAATCTAAAATCGTGTAACGTCAAGCAGGCATTGATTATGACGCCGGAGTATAACGGGGAAACTAAAATCCCGCGCTCATGCGACAAGCACGCAAAGACTTTTTTCAAAACCCCATTAAGCCTTTCCACGCAGTTTCTGGCTTGAATATGGACCTTGTTGTAATTTTCTTGCCCAACTGATTCTGGATTTCGATATGGCGTCATAAGCCATGGCTGTAGTGGATATCCAGAGTCTCCTATGAGCCAATTGGAGTTTGAATTAGCAATAAATTGTGATTCCAAATATTTCTTGCATTTAGAATTTTCCAATATGTAGGCATCATGGGTACTTCCACCAAACCGTGCATTGGCAAACAATATATTGAGGTCGTAGTCGCATATTAGCTGTACATTTTTAGAAAAATACCCTTTTCTATTTATGTAACAGCACTCAAAATCCATTGAAGGTTTTTTTTATCCTCACGTGCGTACAGTCGATGGCACCAATGCATCCGGGAAACCCAGTGCAAGAAAAAAATCTGCAATTATACATACAATTAAGTATAGGAAGTAAAATTGTATTAACATATATAACCTTTGTTTAATTCTATTGGACTCTTCCAAGCTTTTAGGGAAAATTATATATTTGCACATAAGCTTGTTTTGTATAATGTACGAAACTTCTTTGACGGAGCGACACACCATTGTCTTGCTCATAGAGCAAACGAAATCCTGCCCAATATCCCTTAAGTACGATCCTGTCGCATAATAATGCAATGCTGCTGCCATCCTCAATGGTTTTGGTATACAAGTTAGTCTTACTCCGTCTTTCATGTGAGGGCGTATTTCATTTAACAATGCTATTGCTGCATCTTTTCTAAACCTAAAAAGCTCTTCAAATCGCGCTTCCGGGACGTGAAAAGCGTCAGTTGAATCTCTAAGGCAACGTCTACGTACACGTAGCATATTTCTCTGGTCTACTAATATTGCCAGTGCGGCAGCTGCAAGCATGGTCACAAGCTTCAAAATAATGAAATAAGTTAACACTTCACTTTTACACACATAATTTATTTGTCTATACTTACTTTTTAAATAAATAATTAAACACAACTATGCAAAAAGTAAAGTTTACAATTAGAATTAATATATACAAAACAACTCAGCTGTCAACGACATAATAAACAGTGTTTTGTTTCCACTGTTTCATACACTTTATAACAACTCACCACAACCATAACGAAAGGTGACTTTTCTGAGTTACAGAAACACTTCAAAACAATTGTTCGTTATAAACTTTTCGTTACGCAAAAGTGATATTTCTTTCGATATCATAACGAAAAGTTACACAAACGAACTACTGGTCTTTATCCGATTCGCATGTTTGAAATGGCAACCTACCTTGGCCGGTAAGTAACATATGTGCCTAATTGAATTCATATATCTGAACTTTTACTCAATTATCGTGTGCAAGGACGCGCATGGCTCAATCGATTTCTCTATTCACTCCACGAACTTTGATAAATGGAACGCTATAACGATCTCGATAAATTTATACCGTTCCGAACCTCCATGGCCAAGACTACAATACCCTGTGCACTAGAAAAAACCGATGGTCCGGTACTTCCGTAAAGTATTCCTGATAGAGGTGGTTTGATAGTTTGAATAGTCTCAACTTCTATTGATCAGAGTTATTGTTCTTAACTGGGGATCTTTTAATAAATTTTCATACTACTAGTTTGGAGAGGTATTAAAAAAAAGTCGATCTTGTCAAAAACACAAAAAATAAACGTATTAATTTCTACTTCTATTTCTTACATCTACGCTTACATTTGTCTGATTAGTTTGTCAGAAACTAGGGGGTTGGAAGAGCCGTGTTGCCAAACCGCTTCTGTACTACTTACTAAGGCTTACAAGGAAATACAGTTGAAGAGGCCAGGAATCCAATCAGTACTTTCGAAGGCTTATGGTTGCAATCAGAAATTCGCTCTGGTATAGGCCAAACATCCCATCACGATTATGTCACTGTCTGCCCGTTTGGTGAAGCCTTTTCTCCAATACGTGCCTTATTCGTGCAATGGTTTACATCTTACTTGGGGATATTTATCAAGCTGCCTTTGCCGAAACCGTTCCAGACTCCTTAGCCTCTTCAGGGTTTCTGCGATTACGTCGCACGTTGCAGTTTATTTTAGTTTACTTTGCATTCGAAAAGCCTGTTATAGACATCCTCAACTGCTTCGGCTTGACAGTGGTCGCACGGGGTGTTGCCTTCTGGTTTGAACCGATAAACGTATTCCTACCTTCCCTTCCTACCCATCTTCTAATATCTAGGATACAACGCTATGTCCAGCGCCCCTTTGTGGAGATATTCCATTTGTGCTGCCAATTTTGCATACTAATCTATTCCTAGGCACCCAGATGTTCATATATATACTTATGTGTGTTGTATTGCAAAACATGCAGCCAAATATTAAAGTTCAACTAAGCATTGTAAATGGCAGGAGCTTTTAACCAACATTTATCTGTTTGCAGTTGTCTAAATGCAATTAGCGTTGATTTCACTCAAATCATCGATGTCGCTCTTTTGAACATCTTTCACCTTTGACGTGTTCAACGTGCTCTCCATTTGTATGAAAGTTATCTTTCCGTTCTGGCATATCACACATCCTTACATATATGTATCAAATACAAAAAGAAATCTATATACATGCATGTATAATTGTGTGCAATATAGTAGCAGTGAGATTAAAATGGATATCGTTAGACGAACTAAATATAAGCTGAGTTTTTAATAATTTTCATTTAAAATATAGCGAATTCCATATCAGAAACCACATAAAAAGAAATATCAAAGTTTACACAAAGTTCAGCAGCGTTAAGCAACGTTATTAAATCAAAATTTCAATATTTTTAGGCAGAATTTCTAGAATATTTCTGAGTACGCAGTTTTATAGCTTATTTTTTTTATATAGTTTTAATTTTAGCGTATTAATATACAAAACTTCCCCTGAATTGTTAGAATTTTTTTCGTCAAGGATGTTGGCTATTTTTTTTTTTGTGGTTTCTGTTATGGAATTTGCTATATTTTAAATGAAAATTATCAAAATCCCAACTTCTTCTTATTTCGTCGAATGATATCCATTTTTATTTTACTACTATTTTATTGAACATAGCTGTATGTGTGCTAACTGCGCCATTATTGTGCTCACCTCTTCAAAGCTTATCGCTACATTTGTCTTTCATCTATTTTTGGGATTCTTTAGCATATCAAACGGTTGTCTAACTCTGTCAAACTCTACTGAAATGGAGCAGCAGACAACCAGCTGGCAAATACTTGTACCTGCGCCGGCTTTGTGAGAGCTCATGCTATCCTCATTTCAGATCGTCTAAGTGTGTATACAACATCACTTTAGCCAGTAGCATTTTTGTGCTATTCGGCCACTTCGCTTCCATTACTTTGCTAACCATATCTGCTGCTTCTTTTGCTGTGACATTTCGTTCGTCGATACGTATGTATGTGTGTGTGTATGTAAATGCCCTGCAGAAAATTAGACTAGCTCAGAACTATCCCGAAGCTAAACCGTTTGACGACACCAACAATTCTAGCTCAATACCCAAGCAATGCTTTCAACTGTCCGCTTTTACATGGCGTTGTCATTGGCGGTGGCAATTGTCACCAGTGCATTACTTTGCAACTCGTTCTTAACCGGTTCCCATTTCGACAGTTCTAAGAGAGTTTAGATTTCGCTAGTTCTGAAACTGTGTCTATTCGATAAGTTTGGGGGCAGTTTTAGTTCTGGATGAGTGATTATCGATATCCGATAATTCAAACTATCACATTTGTAACCGGCACAGGACGATTCTCTTTTGAAGACTGGTTCCCAATTCTACTGCAGGGTGTATACGACCTGACATTGGGTTTGCGATGTTTAACGCCAGCTGAAACTAAACGCGTGCCAAATGTTGAATTCTGATGGGATTTTCTTGCACCTGTTCAACTGACTGACTAATCATGTAAACGAGTTTTCTTACCAACTTGTGTGTGTATGTGTTTGTATGTATGCATATGTGTATCTGTGATTGTATTGATGTGGAGCAAACAGGCGTCAATTCCTATTAAATTGAACGTGCAATCGTTTTATGCAGATGTGACACTTTCAGATTCAATCCTTTCACACTTCAATCGTCTTCTTGTCTCTGTTCATTCCAATCAACAAAAAAGCTACAACAACCATACGTAGTTGATTTCTTTTAAATGTATGAATGTGCGCGTGGACCTAGTCATATTACATAGGTGTCTGACATTTACAATTTCGTGTCACTTAAGTTCTACCTGCATACATATATACATATAAATGTAAGATCTTACAAATTTCTGTATTGTATTCGAAATGGTTTTTGTGGTTGATAGTGTTGCAAACGTATTAGCACTTGGGTGAGGTGAAGGTTTAATGGAAATTTTAGCTGATGCGAATAATGTGTCTGATTGTAGATTTATTTGCCTTTTGCTCAAGCTTTTCAATTTGTTTAGACATCTTATTAAATTTTATATTGTGGACTGGGAATTCAAGATTTTGTGAAAACTGCATGAAAGATCACTGTATCTAAAATTTTTGTATAACATACATGTGATGAGGTGCCTTGATGAGAAAGATGTCTCTGGCAGGCAAAGAATTTCTAGGCTTAGGATGAAACACAAACATGCTCATCAAGCTACATCACTACCTCTCGATTGAAAAAGAGGTAACCAGAGCTATGCTAAAATGAAGGCTTTTCTGGGCGATAAAAAAGAGAGGCGGAAAAGCGTAAAATCAAAAAGCTTGAGATTCTAGTCAACAGGAATAACGCCTCAAAATTCAAAATCGGCGTACGAGGGAAGGTTTTAAGCCCGGGGGCAAATTCCTGTGAAAATTAGAACGGCGACTTGGGGGCCAATGTTCAGAGAGTATAAATATTATGCACGGAATACTAATTTGCCCTTTAAGCTGAGAAATTTAGCAGATAATACAGAGAAGATGCTTAACCCCAACTCACAATCGAAGATAATAAAATTGACGTCCCACAAGCCGACTTTAATGAGGTGCTTATATCACTATCCCGATTGAAAAACAATTAAGTTGTTGGCGCTGATGGGTTGCCTGCTGAGCTATTCAAGCGCGGTGCTCTTGTTATTGTTGTTGTTGTTGCTACTCGCCGTGGTAAGGCGCATGCATCAGCTTATATGAAGAATATGATGGGATGAGGCCATGCCTGAAGATTGGAATCTAAGTACTCTCTGCCCAATAC
Organism: Merzomyia westermanni; assembly: GCA_949987695.1. Taxonomy (NCBI): domain Eukaryota; kingdom Metazoa; phylum Arthropoda; class Insecta; order Diptera; family Tephritidae; genus Merzomyia; species Merzomyia westermanni. The sequence goes on along the minus strand of OX465289.1, from coordinate 51,973,369 downwards.
ATAAGAAGGGAGATTTTGCCTTATTAATTTAACTTCATACCTCATAAATCCACCAGCACGTTATCAAAATACTTTAACCCTTTCACTACCGTACTATAAGCAGAGTTCTTAGAAAAATATTGCTTATCTTTTTGGATAGATATGAAATCCTATAAACCAAAAAAAATTTCAAAAAAAATCTAATGTCCTTCTGAAGGATGTTATGTCCTGGGATTATATGTCCCATTGGTATATAAACGAAACATAAATTGGGACTAAATATCCCGTTGGTAGTATTTTTTCAAAACCATCAAACAAGATTAAAAAAAAAAAAAAATTTAATTTATTTCTTCTTTTGGTACATTTTTAAACATATTTTTTATTTATTTTACTTATGGAAATTACCAAAACATTCAAAACAAAGTGGTTCTTTGCACATTGAGCATACATAGTGCGTGAGTTTTTCTTTATTCATAGAGCTGCATAATACACAGCGTCTCCGCTGGTTTTCTTTCATCGGCATAGAACCATCTTTTTGAGTTCGCAAAACTGTGGACGATGTAGGGCTGCGACAATTGCTCATAATAATTACTTCGCGGGAGTCGTGCCATTTTGCTACCATTATACCTTGATCACTTACCCGAAAAACAGAGTCCCCTCTCTCCAGCGGTTCGTTCATGACAGGTAAATTCTTTCCATTTTGAACACAAGCAAAGGGTGAAGTTTTCATCAAATTAAATGAGGTAAAAAAGCGATCAAATATCAAAACCGTATTGGGATTACGCACAGTCTCACACAATTTAGTAACGACCCTCTCTCTTAAAGTTCCTGATGGGGCTGGGCTGCTGTCCTTGCCAGCATATATATTGAAGTCATACGTATATCCGGTTCTAGAGTCACATCTTTGCCATATTTTGATGCCACGTTTAATCGGCTTCAATGGTAAATACTGCTTTAGAGAGGATCTGCCCTTAAACTTAGCCATTGATTCGTCAATGCTCTGACGTGAGCTAGCCGTGCGTGATTTTATAAATGCATGTTTCAAACAATTGACAACTTCCTCTATGTAATAAAGTTTGGATGCCGAATCTGCTTTCTCAGGAAAATTAAAATACATTTTTGACATAAGAGTTTGGTAGCGATTTCGCGACATTGCTGTTTTTATAAAATTGTTGCCCATGGATCCATTTTGAGACCAGTAATCAGAAATCTCAGGCAATTTATTATAGCCCATTGCAAGTGAAATTCCAAGCAATATTTTTATTTAGTCTGCATCAGTCGGTGCCGTACTACGTTTTTTGTTTGTATTCAATATGTCTAATCTCTCATTTGTGCATTATGCAATAAATATAAATAAGGATTCTGGAAATACATACTTAAATATTCAAGCTCAGTGGATCTTCTTGAAATTGGAGCCAATATGACGGGATCAAGTTCTTCACTAGTAGAAAATCGAGGACGAAATAAATCCGAAGGCTCTCCCCATACTACAAGGTTACTTGACGTGTTATTAGCCACATCCTGTGCGTCGTTTTCACATTCCATATCTCAATTTTTGTTTGAATCTTGCCTGGAATTGCTCGAAAGACCATCAGTTTCTTTATCGTAATCTGGCACATACTCCGATCCGGACGCACTGAAATCGCTTACATCTGAATCGCTGTTGTTTAGCATCGCGGTCACTTCGTCTTCCGTCAACTTCCCACCTTTGCTCTTTCGATTCATTCTACAAACCATTAAACGCAAAAATTGTTTCCACATTTTCATAACATAAATTAAGCCCAATGGGATAATATATCCCATTTTGTTGTTTGGACACTACTGTTGGGATACATTATCCCACAAGCACAAAAATACAAATTTCACCATATGTTGTATGCCCATTGTCTCTTACTTACCTGAATGTTATTTATAACGTTATTATAAGTATTTTAAACAACTTTAAATTATGGTATTCACTTGTTTTCCACACGAAATATATGAATTTTATAAAATCACGTGCACTTTGCAAAATAAGTTGCATACTGATGACAATTAAATACAGCGCCCATAATAAACACACCCAAATCAGCTGACGACAGAAAGAGAACACTTTAAAGTACCAATGGGACGAATTCTTCCTTAAATTAAGTGAATATTGGATTTTTGTCGATTTTTTGAATTTGCTCTGGGATGTATTATCCCCATGGTAGTGAAAGGGTTAAATCTTGGAAAAACAAACACGTCAGAAAAGAATTTACACACATCACCTCTTTGATGATTTTAAAGCCGTCTTCGAAAATATGTAGGTGCCTATATGCCGCTTTGTATGAAATTGGTTCCCCGCAATACTTAAAGGCTGTGTGAAATGATGTTGAGCAACACCACCAGCTCAGTCAGAGTTGGGAACGACCTTTCCGAGCCTTTCGCAATTTCTTTTATTTAATGCTGAAGGAAATAATAAAAGCTGCAGAACTTCATCGTGCTGGAACAATGTTATCTTACCTTATCTTATCTTATCTTGTCTTATCTTATCTTATCTTATATTGTATTATCTTATCTTATCTTATCTTATCTTACCTTATCTTATCTTATCTTATCTTACTAATATCAAAAATTAGTAAGTTTGTGAGTGAGTGAGTGTGTTTTCAAGTCTTTAACTTCTAAGTTAATATACTGATCTCTACGAAGTTCTGTAGTATAGAATAGGCAAGAGATTAATGCGATTCCGAAAAGTGGAGCAGGGACCGACCTGTTCAGAGAAATCTTATTTATCATGCGATTTGCTTGAAACCCGGTACCTTGTTAGCCCTTTTCCTCTGTGAAAATTTAGACCAGGGACGGACCCATGCAAAAAAATCTTAACGGTCTACTTTAACTAAAATTGCTTAATGAGTCAGAGAATGAAAATGTTTCTACTGTTTGGAGAGCCCGACGCCACTACTTTACCTCAATGTACACAATGAGCGAGGCAATGAAAATATTTTACCGTTAGGAGTGTATACACATACGAGGTGTGTTCAAAACGTATCGCGAATTTTGAATTTTTGCTGGTTACGTATACTCGAATTTCGAATTTTTTGTGGCGTTATGTTGGTACTCATGTCTCTCACTTATGCCGACAAGCTCGGCCATTTTGAATGTTCAGTTAATTGTTGACAGCTGCTTTGCTTGCACGTGTTTTGGATTGTCTTCGATTTTTACCTATTCAAAAAAATGGATCAAAGAACCTGTATCAAATTTTGTGTGAAAAACGAAATTCAGTGCGCGGATGCATTCCGAATGTTGACTGTGGCATACGGAGAAGCTACCTTGGACCAAAGCAACGTTTATCGGTGGTACAAAATGTTCTCAGAAGGCCGAGAAGATGTGCAAAGAAGAACAAAAATTGGCTTTTCCACCACGATAACGCCCCTGCTCACGCATCGTTGCTTGTGCGCGACTTTTTGGCCAAAAACAACACACTAATGATGCCGCAGCCACCGTATTCACCAGATCTGGCCCCTGTGACTTTTTCTTGTTCCCTAAACTGAAGAGGCCCATGAAAGGACGACGTTACGCTTCTCTTGACGAGATAAAGACGGCATCGAAGGAGGAGCTGAACAATATACAAAAAAATGATTTTTTGAAGTGCTTCGAAGATTGGAAAAACCGTTGGCACAAGTGTATAATATCTCATGGGAATTACTTTGAAGGGGACAAAATACATATTCATGAATAAATAAATAATTTTTGAAAAAACACAAAATTCGCGATACTTTTTGAACACACCTCGTATGTATACATATTTTTATTGAAAATGAATTTAGCGTTTATTTTGAAGTTCCTCAAATTTCTCAATAAGAGCATGACGCCGGTTTCTATTTTGGATTTGCTTTTTTTGATATACAGGCAGTGCTGTCAATTTAGCAAAGTTTCCCCGTAGATCTGGCTTCAACTGCACGTTTTATAATTCAATTACGTGGAATAACGGCATTCACTTCTCGCAGATTATACATAGTTTTCATTGTTTTTCATTTTTGTGTTGCTGGAAATGGCAGGAAAAGAATTAACATTAGCTGAGAAGAAGCTAATTTTAAATTTGCACGTGAAACACCAAAAAGCGTACACAGAAATTGCTAAAATTACTTCCCGGAGTTGTTCCACTGTTTAAAGTGTTATTGGTCGCTTTAAAAACGAAGAACGCATGCAGAACAAGCCGAGAACTGGACGTCCAACTAAGCTGAATTCGCAGGACAAGCGTTATCAAGCTAATTGTTGGCAAAGATCGCTTTTAAAGTGCATCCAAAATAAGTTCCGTGCTTAAAAAAATGGAGGAAAAGATATTCATAAAGAAACCATTCGTCGTGCGTAAGAAGCCATTTGTGAGTCTTAAAAATCGTATAAAGCGATTAGACTTTGCGAAAAGGTATGTAAATGCGTCCCATGACTTCTGGCACAAAATAATATATTCAGACCAGTCAAAGTTCAATATCTTTGTATCTCACGGTCGAATGTGGGTCTGGCACAAACAAGGAGAAGCCCTAAATCCGAAATGCACTATAAAGACTGTTAAGTATGGGGGTGGGGGACTTATGGTGTGGGCCTGTATGTCTGCAGCGGGAGTAGGCAAACTGGGAATAATAGACGGTACGATGGACCAATATGTATATATTAACATACTGAAAGCTAACTTGCAGGAAAGCGCTAGGAATCTTGGTCTTTATACCGATTTCTATTTCCAGCAAGAAAACAATTCTAAACACACAGCTAATAATGTGAGTTTGTCTCTTTTATATAACACACCACACCTGTTAGTTACCCCACCACAAGGCCCTGATCTTAGTCCGATCGAGCATGTGTGGAATCGGCCAGAAAAGCAAATCAGAAGTCACGAGATAAGGAATAGAACGCAGCTGAAAGAAGTTTTATCACATAAATGGAGGAATGTTGAATCATCTTACATTGAAAAACTTGTTAGCTCGATGCAGGATCGACTAAAAGAAGTCATTAAGCTGAAAGGATATACAAAAAAGTATTAAGGTGTAATATTTACCTCGAAACTAGTTTTTCCTTCATCATTTTACACCACTATTCTTCTTTTTTTCTCAGGTGTACGTATACTTTTTTGGAGGTATAATATAATATTTCCTGACTTTCGGTTCAAAGTAGAGCAATCTTTCAAATAAAGAAACGGATTCTTTTTTCAAAATAACTACTTTGTTGTTTTTATTCAGTTCTTGAAAAAAAAATTCTCTGTACCCAGACTTATGTGGAACACTGTACAATAATTTTAGATTATTCGATTGCTATAGAAAAGCAAATTTTTTAATTGCAAAATTTTATATAACACAGTATAAGTAACTACGTAGGTATCCGTTGCTAATTAGTTGACCGTAGCTGAATGTCGTGCGGTAGAAGTAGTCGCTTGCTCAGTGGTAGCAAACGCATTTCTTTATTTCTTCAAAGTCAATAAAAATGCATTTATGTATATGATTGACACGCAAAATTGACAACAATGGGCAATTAGACACAAATTGATCGATTCGTTCATCGGAACCGATATACAAATTTATTTCTGTAAACACATACACACACACGCATGGTTAAGTACATCCCTGCAAAAAATCGTGGGACTGATCTCTAAATAGAGTGGTCCGGGATCAATACCTTTTGTCTACAGTGGGCTACAATTGATTCCAACTATTCCGTTATAGGCATAGCTTGGAAAAGTCGATTTTAAATTCTGTAGCCTACTTTTAGGTGTTCAAAGTAACCTTTTACGACCGTGCCTGTGGTGGAGCAAAGGGAATCTGTCCGACACTACCCTTTTGGCCATGGAAGGGACCAATTAGTCTCTTCATAGGACATCCTCAAACAAAAGAGATCATTTCAACGCATACAAAGAGATCGAAACTGACATTGGTCGCATGCTCCTTTGCGACTCATCCCGGACTCATCCTAGACTAATCACATTTTTTGCAGGGATGCCATAGCCCATACATTTCATTCCTTCATCGTGTTATGGTATGGCACCGTTGTATCAAGTAACAATTATGTAGTCAAGTCGACTGCGTGAACTCTTTATAAGCGTTGAATGGCAAAATTGGAATGTAGAGCAAATACAATAAAAAGCATTCGGAGGAGGATCATTCGAATACGAACAACGCACATTTGTTTACATTTGATGTTGATCTTTTCCGCGTTTTATTGCTTCCAATGAAGATGCATACTCGTTCATCAATTTGAGTGCACTTATATACATGCATACATATATACAAAACTTCTATTCATATGTATATATTGTAAATATTGTAATAATGGATGCAATTTGAGAAAATGTTGGCGCCTTGTCGTGTGCCCAATAGCCTACTTTTAGTGAATTTCTCGAAAAAATAGTCCAATAATATCGGCTTGGTATTATTGAAATGTATGCATATGTAGAAAGGTACTTCCACATATCAATCAACTTAATTTTGAATACATTACATATGGATATACATTAGACTGAGCCATGTAAAATAAAAAAATTTATGAAACTTAGGTATATGAACATTAAAAAACTACAAACGAAATACTGTTAAAGTTACAGATCTTAGTGCTAGCTTTAAGAGTTTCTAGCGTCCATCATTTCTAGTCTAAATGTTGTAGGATTGATCTCTTTATTGATTTAAAACTGTCAAACTGTTGAAACAAATAAGTTAGATGCAAACAGTTTGGTCAGGTGGTCCTTCCGGAGTAATCAACCTTTAAACATTGGTATGGTTTACTGATTGCACTTTTTTTATTTTGGAAAGTTTTCAAAAGCACAAAAATTATTTACAAAAAATCTTTAAGGAGTTTCGATGATCTGAAAGCATGTGTCAAAAATATATTTTATAAAGTTCTCTTTCAAAAGGTATTACTCGTAACTATAGAACTAAAAAAATTTAATTAATCTTTCGTTGTTTAAGAGAATTTATTCCGTTGGAATGAATTTATACCGTACATCATCGAGAAACAATATTTTATCAAAATTTTTACTAAAATATAAGGATCTCCTAGTGTACTCAAGCATCTTCATGCTCAATAGCGGGGTTCTGTGCCAAAACGCTGTTTCAATGTCTTAAAATACCACATCCACAGAGAAAAAGATGGTGGATCTGGTAACCAGATATGAGCATTTAAATATACTCAGAATTCGTCTAACGGGTCGCAGATTGGTCCTAATCTTAATAAGCGAAAACAAAGGACTGGCATTTTTTTTTTGGAGGTGATTCATATTCACCATTCAATTCACTTAAAGGATTTTTATTTATATTATTATTAAAGTTAAACAAGTAAGGAAGTCTAAGTTCGGGTGGAACCGAACATTAAATACCCAGCTGTGTATAAGTGGTCGTGGTAAATGGCTAAATTGTTGTGAAGCTATGACCCATAGTGGTTTTAAACTTTTTCTACTACCATGTGGGCAACCTTATAGATAAAAATGAATGTATGTTTGTGTGTCTGGCGTCCAAAGTACTCAACCGATCTTTATAAAGTTTTCACAGTAGATTCTTGGGCTTACTGGTTATAGCATAGGCTATATATAATTTTGTATAATGTTTCGTAATTTTATTTAACACGGTTCTGAAGTTAATAATAGCTGAAATTTGATATTTTGTTCATTTGTATGGGGGCGGTACCAGGCCCATTTTCCAAAATTTTACAAAAATCATTAATAAGATCATCAAGTCATTGTAACTACTAAATTCTAGCATTCTATCTGCATCAGAGAATGAGATATTGCATGTTCCGGTTTCATACATATCTTTTAGAAAAGTGGCAGTTGTCGTTAACCGATTTTGCGGGTGTACTTTACATGTCTATAGTATATCTGGTATTAAGTTTCGTAATTTTATCTTACACCGTTATGCAGTTATTAACAGTTGAATTTGAAATTTACTTGACTCATAAGTGGGTGGTACCACGCCCACCTTCTACAACTTTGCATAAATCATATAGAGGATAAGAAAATTTATGTAACTATTAAATTATATTATTACACCTGTATCAGTTAATTAGCAGTTCAATATTTCTACCTTCTTTTCATATAAATTTTATGAAAAAGAAGACCTGGTCGAAAAGCGATTTCGCTTATTTTCCATGGGTGCATTTATCATAACAATAATATGCCTCCTACGAAATTCCGTTATACTAGCGTAAACGGTTCTGAAGTTATTCAGAGTCAAAATTTTAAAATTTCTTCCATTATATGTGGGCGGTACCAAACCCCTGTTTCAAAAATTTTATAAAATTGCCAATGGGACAACCAAGTTAATAAATCTAGCAAGTTTCATAATTGTAGCTGCTTCTATTATTGAATTAACTTATTTTATACGTTTTTCGAAATTTTCGATATCGAAAAAAGAGGCGTGGTTTTGGCTCGATTTCCCCCATTTCCAAAAGCAAACTACCTTGGCCGAAAAGCAACCTGTGCGCCAAAATCCATTAAAATATCTGCATTTTTACTCAAGTTACCGCGTCCACGGACGGACGGACATGTCTTAATGAATTCCTTTGTTCATTCTAAGAACTTTAATATATGGAACCCCATATCTATCACTATTATTTTTTACTGTTACAAACCACCGTTATATGACCAAAACTATAATACCCTGTATACTAGTATACGATAGGTATAGAAACTATAGAACGGCCCACCTGACTAAAATTTTTGTTTTCAATTTTTTCGTGGGTTTTGAATTTCCAACAAAACTATATGCCGCTAAATTTGTTTTCTTCAATAGCTTAGAAAAGAAGAGAATTCAAAAAAAATTTAACTAGCAATAATGGACTCCTAGAAATTAATATTAACCATTATTAGTTAAAGTAAAGCTACAAAAATAATTAAGTAAAGTTTTTTTATTTAATACAAGGTGGCGCAAAAGTAAGCTTCCGATGTTCAGCATATCGGTTGTGGCACGTGCAGTGTGTGCTGTTGCACCGTCTTGTTGAAACCACATGTTTTCCAATCCCAATTCATCAAGTTGCGGCAAAAAGAACTCGTTGATCATTGCTCTGTAGCGCTCACCATTCACAGTAACCGTTTGGCGCCGACCGATTATTGGTCAAATAAAGTCAGCAATATTCCGCGTTCTGGAGCAGCGTAGCGTAACATTGTTTCTTCTTCTTTAAATGGTCATCTAACCGCCTGGGCGATTTTGACCGTCCGTCGTTTCTTCGTTGCGCCAACTGGCGCCAATTTGAAACACCGCGGGATCGCAAATCGGTCTCCACTTGGTCCTTCCATCGGAGTGGTGGTCTCCCTCTTCCTCTGCTTCCATCGGCGGGTGCCGATAAGAATACCTTCTGGGCTGGAGCATCTTCGCTCATTCGCACTACGTGGCCTAGCCAGCGAAGCCGCTGTGTTTTAATTCGCTGAACTATGTCGGCGTCTGCGTAAAGTTCATACAGCTCATCATTAAATCTTCTTCGGTACTCGCCGTCGCCAACGCGTAGAGGTCCACAAATCTTTCAAAGAACCTTTCTCTCGAATACTCCCAGAGCCGCCTCATCAGATGTTGTTAGTGTCCACGCTTCTGCACCATATAGCAGGACGGGTGCGATGAGTGACTTGTAGAGTGTTATTTTCGTTCGTCGAGAGAGAACTTTACTTTTCAATTGCCTACTCAGTCCGAAGTAGCATTTGTTTGCAAGAGCGATTCTTCGTCGGATTTCTAGGCTAACATTATTGTTGGTATTAATGCTGGTTCCCAGGTAAACGAAGTCCTTTACTATTTCGAAATTATTGCTGCCAACAGTGGCTTGGTTGCCAAGGCGCGAATGCGCTGACTCTTTGCATGATGACAGAAGGTACTTCGTTTTGCCCTCGTTCACCACCAATCCCATTTTCTCCGCTTCTTTTTCTAATTTGGAGTAAGCAGAAGTTACGGCGCGGTTGTTAAGGCCAATGATATCAATATCGTCAGCATATGCCAACAGTTGCACGCTTTTATAAAATATTGTTCCAGCGCGGTTAAGTTCTGCAGCTTGTATTATTTTCTCCAGCATTAAATTAAAGAAATCGCACGATAGGGGGTCACCCTGTCTGAAACCTCGTTTAGTTTCGAACGGCTCGGAGAGGTGCTTCCCTATTCTGACCGAGCTGACGGTGTTGCTCAAGGTCATTTTGCATAGCCGTATAAGTTTTGCGGGGAAACCAAATTCAGACATAGCGGCATATAGGCAGCTCCTTTTCGTGCTATCGAAAGCGGCTTTAAAATCAACAAAGAGATGATGTGTGTCGATTCTTTTTTCACGGGTTTTTTCCAAGATTTGGCGTATTGTAAAAATCTGGTCGATCGTAGATTTACCAGGTCTGAAGCCACACTGATAAGGTCCAATCAGTCTGTTCACATCAGGCTTCAGTCTTTCGCACAATACGCTTGATAGGACCTTATATGCGATATTCAAAAGGCTGATTCCGCGATAGTTGGCGCAGTTTGCGTAACATTGTTTATTAACGTGTATTTCGCATATGTTTACTACACAAATGTCAAAACAGAACTGACTTTAGGGGCCAATCGCAAAATTTATAGCATTTTCTGATAGGACACATAACACAACGAACCCACTTTGGAAGCTTTTTAGGTACGTGATTGTTGCCAGCGAGTTTCAAGCCCTCTATATTAGATGTTGAAGGACGAGCAGAGTGTCTTTGCGGCGATTGCTTAAGATAAAATCGGGCTATGTTTCGGTGAAAAAGTAATTGGTCCATGATATCTTCTCTTACTGAATTCGGCTATCATGGTAAAAACTTCGTCATCAAAATACATTTCAAATATTTGAATAGGTGTGAGATCTTTCACTGCGTCCTTCATATGACACTCATTTATTGCTCGGTTGTCAGGTTCTAGGCATGTAGGCGTATAACTTGGAGTACACTTACGCCAAACTGGTGTATTTGATGTTTGAGGTACACTTGATATTATGCGTGCTCTTTTGATAGCCAATGGTTCGTCATCACTGCAAAACACAAAAAATCTGGGCGTGGCAACGTCCCCTTTTCCAAAACTATATATAGCCTATGCTGTAACCGGTGATCCAAAGAATATACTGTAAAAATTTCGTAAACATCGGTTGAGTACTTTGGACGCCTATAAAGGACACACAGACACAGACGTTATCGTGCTATACAAATTTTATTATCTTTCCTTCTAATTTCCGACTTCCTCTTAGTTTTTCCTCATGATTGTTTTTCAAACAAATTCGTTGAGAGGGCGATTTTTAAAAATATATGAAAATCTTTTGAACCACCACTGTATTCACCATCAATGTAATGCAGCATATTAGGTATATGCAAACCTTCAACCAAATGAGTCCCGCGGTTTTCGAGTTTTTAGCGGATATCCAAAAAATAAGTATAATAAAAACCAAATTACAGAAAATATTTTAGAAATGATAATACAAACCATTCCATACCACTATCCAACAAATTTATTCTTTCCATTTCTTACGTCAACTCACTTATTAATCACCATACCATAACCGTAATAATAACCGTGCTAATTTATAATATAATAGGCGTATTCTAATCGAAGCGAGTCTGAAAAGAATACTCGCTTATTTATTGAATTACCTTCAAAGCAACAAAACAACTCGTCTATTTTAAGCACTCGCTAATAAAGTCGGCTATTCAATACGCGACTTGAAACGTAGTGTTGGACTGTGAAAAAACTGCTCCATTGTGAATGAGCTCTTGAAATATACCAGGGAAATATTTTGGCAGATTAATTTAACGCAGCCAACTTCACTCCAACTGCGGCAAGAAAATAAATAAACAAAGCGAAAACACAACATGGAGGAAATGTAAGTTTGTTTCAGTGAAAGTTATTGGCAAAAAACCAAAAGAAATCCCAAATAGGGGACGTGATCCTAGCTATTTATGTGCAGATACACCTTTCTGCTTAGGCGGCTTTCGACCGCGCTTCAAAAAAAATTACCGGTAATTGTTTTCTTTAGGATACAACTGCTAAACCACGTCTAAAACTGTCGGGAGAGGTATCATAGGACCCGTTTTAACCTCGGTATAAACAATAAGAAAGCGGAACTTCAATTTCTTGTTTCAGTGAAAAATTATTTGGAAAAAACCAAAAGAAATCCCAAATAGGGGACGTGATCCAGGCTATTTATGCGCAGAAACACCTTTCTGCGTAGGCGGCTTTCGACCGTGCTTCAAAAAAAATTATCGGTAATTGTTTCCTTTAGGAGACAACTGCTAAACCACGTCTAAAACTGTCGGGAGAGGTATCATAGGATGCGTTTTAACCTCGGTATAAACAATAAGAAAGCGGAACTTCAATTTTTTGTTTCAGTGAAAAGTTATAGGAAAAAACAAAAGAAATCCCTAGTCCGATCCCAAATAGGGGACGTGATCCAAAGTATTTATGTGCAGAAACACCTGCGTGGTCGACTTTCGGCCGCGCTTCAAAAAAATAACCCTCATCCGGTAAAACACCGGCCACGCGGTTCCCAGTATTTCTGCACAGAACACACCTCCGCACTTTTCGGTACACCCTATATCTATGGCTATAACAACCACATGAAAATGACAGAAAATTTTAAATTTTAATTGCAAATATACATATATGAATAAAGAAATATGAAATATCTTGATAAAAACAAAATCGAAAATCTGCATTCCAATTATTGGTACCGAGGTCAAAGCGCGTCTTTTTATACTTCTCCGGATATTTCAGGATGTGTTTTAGCAGTAGTATCCCAAGAGAAGCTAACAACTATTCCCTCCTGACACCAATAATCTTCAAATTTCTAATAGAACCTACTTTTCTAACACCAATTTCGTTTGGGTCCAACGATGTTTAAACTGATGGTTTGATCGTGCCAATTACCCAGGTTGAAGCAAAGTTAACAATAACAACAATCACTGCGGATAGCATACCCGGCCTTGGATCGACTAATGGTTAACTTTTGTAAGCCTTTCCTACCACTCGGAAGGGGCGTCCCCATTCACTGCGCAGTCGTTAATGAGTTGCGCATGATAGACAGTGTCGAAAGCTTTCGACAGATCAACCGCAACTAGCACGATCCTGTCATTTGGACGAGGTTGGTTGAGACCGACACCTATCTTTACGGAATCCATCCGGTGTAGTAAGGGAGCAAGACCGTCTCCAAGGTCTTCACTACTGGCGAGAGGAGTGATATCGGTCAATAAGACTCCCCTCCGCTTACCGGGTTTTAGTAGTGGCACCATCTTCGCCTGTTTCCATTTTTCTGGAATGACAAAAGTGGTCATTGACAGATTGCAGACAGTTGTTAGGTACCTTACTCCCTCTTCTCCGAGATGTTTTAGCATCAGCATGGATATAACGTCTGGGCCGATCGATTTGGAGCCCCGTATGGCCTCCTGAACCTCCGTGGTGGTGATGGCAATGAGCCCTTGGCTATTTTTTCGTTTGTGCGCTTCCCTGGTGACTCGTCTAATTTCCTTGTCGACTAGAGGATGCAGTACAAATTGCCGGCAGAAAGCGCTCGCACATCTCTTCGGTTTTGACGGATATTTTGTCGATAGGTTTGGTCGGATTTTACAAGGATTTAACAGTGGACCATAGGTTGCCAACACCAGCAGAGAGGTTGCAGGACCTTAGGTGCTCCTCCCATTTGGTGCGTTTGTGTCGATCAACCAGACGTCTGATTTCCGCATTGAGATCTTGAATTTGGGGATCCGTACGGTCCAATCGTCGCACATGGTCGGGTTTATTTGCCAGGGCCACTCCCATTGCGGGGGAATACGGACGTACTTCCTTAATTCTATTTGACGAAATGTATTGATGAGAGGCTGAAGCTATGACCATGCGAAAAGCTTTTTCCCCTTATCGTACGTCAGACGGGATGGAAAGAGCAGCGAAGGTGCTCTCAGTGAAGTTAAGAAAACCAACCCAATCAGCTTTGCTGAAATTAGTAAAAGTGCGATTTTCAGAACTGACAAAGCCATTGGGGCGATGGATTGAGAGGACTATCGGTAAATGATCCGATGCAAGAGTTAGCATCGGTCGCCAGTCAACGCAGTTTATGAGGCCAGGGCTGACGATAGTAAGGTCTGGCAAACTAGAACAATTTACCGTGATTCTCGTGGCATCCCCGTTCACAGTGCAAAACGTCGAGTCCTCTATTTGTTCAGCCAGTTCCTGTCCCCTACCATCAACCTGTAGGTTCGAGTGCCACAGGTCGTGGTGCGCGTTGAAGTCTCCGAGGATTACACGATTATTGCCTCTGGGTAACGCACTGATGTCAGGGTGGTAATCCCTAGGACAGCTGGTGGCAGGAGGTATATAAAGGTTAATTATTTCAAGATCCACATCGCCTGACCGGACAACCACACCTTGACGTTCTAAGGTGTTATCCCTCGGGTCGACATCAGGCTCAAACAGATTTATGAGTGATGAAAGCAAGTCCGCCCCCAAGTCCTCTCGCACGGTCACGCCGATAGTTGCAGCCGTCTCAGGTCCGAATATCTGATCGGGCACCGAACTTTGTTTCCTGAATCTCAGCAAACTTGGTATTTTGTCGCTTCATAAAGTTCATTATTTCACTAGCCTTGCCTGTTAGGCCGTTGCAGTGCAACTGTAAGACATGAAAGTGCGAACGGGCAGAAATAGAAACGCTGTTGTCGTAAGCTACAGTTTGGAGTAGGTGAGGAGGGCACCGCAGCAGCGCTGCTAGTCGTAGAAACTATGTTGAAATTGGGGACACTTGAGGGTGGAACGGGCTATATCATCGAAACTTTGTGCACATCAGTATCTGCAGATAAAAAGGGAGAAGGGTAGTAAGAATAAAAAATTTGAGAGGAGGTAATAGAGGAAAATGAAGAGGGCAAAGAAGAGTAAAGTGATAGGGAGGTGGGTGGAGGCCTGCCCGGTATGCTAGTTGGCAATAAAATATTAAAACTTTATTAAAACGTAGGAGGTGGTCACGCGAAGAAACAACGGGATTTTCAAGATGCTACCTTGCGCGAAAAGCAGAATTTGAGCAAACGAAAAAAAAGAGATTGGCATACGCCAATGTTTTGGAGGACATGGTTTCATTGGGTATCACGGTATGCTATAAATATATGTTAATAATCAATATGAAATAATAAATGCCATTCTTAGGACTCGGAACTGACTCCGGTGTGTTTGGAGTCAAAGATGCGGACCCTCCTTCATGCTTATAAAGCGGCACGAGACAACAATCGCAGCACAGGTGCAAGCCCATGTTTTGCTCCGTATATGGAGCTCATGGACGAAATTTTTGGGAATACTCCAATTATTAAAAACCATCATACCGTTTGCGTAGGTTGCAGGCCATTTGAAAAGTTGTCGGTAAATGTGTCGTCACCAACTCCATCGAAATCTCCAGCTCCATCGACATCATCAGCTTTGTGTCCGCTTTCATCGCCATCAATGGAATTGTCGAATTCGCCACAATCGCCGGAATCTCCTGCTTCTTCCTGCTCAAATTGCCTTACAATATCTTCAACAACTATTTCTTCTCCTGCTTCAGTAAGGCGTAAAAAACGTACAGCTCGTGAATTATATTATGAAAAAAAACTTGAATTAAAAAAGGTTGAAGCAGAAGAGAAGAAAAAAGCAAGAAGCGAAGCTATACAGCATTTTAAAGAAATATTAAAATTAAGGTTTGAAAAGGAAGCTGAGCTGGAAAAACGAAAAGTTGACCTGCTTGAAAAATTTGTTAGCAAGGACTGAAACAACATTACACCTCCTGTAATTTGAACATTTGAGTGGAACATATTTTTATTTTTTTATCCATTAACTTTAAATACAGTATACAGTAGTACTGACGTATATGCTTATTTGAGAATAAATACATTGAAAATGTGTATGCATTGGTGCTTTAAGTCATTAACCAATTTGAACCAACCGGTACAAAACACACAATTTTTTATATGAGATTTAAAGCAAAATACCGGATTAATCGACTGTTTCTAGGTAGTAATTGGATGAAGCTTCTCAATCTACACACACAGTATACCTAAACCAATTGTTCTCAAATTTAGCGGATGTATTTTTAATTTTCATTTCGAATTAAATATTTTTTGTTGAAAGGAAAAATTAGCATAAAATTTTATTGTTTGTTTTTTGTTAACATTTTCATTTCACTTTTAAAGTCAAATAATATATAAAAATTTATTCTGTAAGTTTATAAAAAATATACTTTAAAAATACTCAAAACGCTTACATATGTATCGCTTATTATAGCAGCTTTACTTTAAGTTATTTTTAAAAACATTTAGAGAAGTACATGTCCTATATAATTGTTTTGAATTTTTATGATGGTAAAATTATCGATTTACATGGTTTAAGGCATAGGCTAGTTCAGACTTTTTATAAAATGAATTATCAATCGAATACAAAATGATACAAAAGAACATGTGAAATAAAGAAATATATTTTTTTTTTTCATGATATTACGCATTTTCTAAGTTAAATAATATTATGCTGTAGGAAATTGCTAAAAAGATTTTGCCTCCTGTCTAGTGCTTCATCCATATTAGATTCATCATCTGCATCCTCATTATCGAGTTGGGCTTCGTCACTTTGGGGACTTTGTTCGTTAATGTCATGCAAATCGTCGAAAGAAATACAAATATTGTGTAAAACGCATACGCCGACTACAATGTTGGCTATCATTTTCAAGTCAGTTTGCTCTGTAAACATCAAAAGTCTTCGAAATCTACCTTTTAGCAAGCCAAACGCGTTTTCAACCACCATTCGTGTAGATGAAAGTATTTCGTTGAATTTTCTTTGTGCCTCATTTAAATTGCCATAGTCCTTAAACGGTGATACTATCCACTTTGTCGAAGGGTAAGCGGAGTCTCCAATTATAAAATGTGAATTTGGAAACATCTCTTCGTAATGATTTTCTGCGTCCTCAAATAGTTTCGACCTTCTTAGAACCCTATAATCGTGAAGCGACCCCGGCTCACCACAGGTAACATCAATAAAACTTTTGTTAGCATCGACTACGGCTTGGAGCACTATGCTGTAGGTTTTCTTCCTATTGAAGTACATTTCCTTTGACTTTTTCGGTCCCTTAATATCAATATGTGTGCAATCGATTGCCCCAATCACACCAGAAATTCTTTTTTTCTGAAAAAACTTTTCTGCGTTTTCGTGTAGGTAAGGTTCTTCTGGCCACTTTATATGTTCATCGCTTATGGAAACTAAGAATTCAGTAACTCGCTGCACTATGGACCATGCTGCCGATTGAGCTATGCCAAACAAGCTCCCAAGCTGCCTGAAGGTCACTGTGTTGCTCACGTACCAAATGTATACATATACAGATTTTTTTGGTGTCACTGGTGGCCTTTCGCCATATGATGGGTGGGGGGCATAATTGGATTGCGAGTATCTCACTGAAAGCAAAAATAATTTGCAGTCTTTTGTATATACATAAGTAAATAAATAATTTTTTGAACATTACTTATAAGGTACTCCACAGTTTCCCGTTTTAATCTCATATGCATCTTGAAATCCTAATCATTCATCGCATCCAGCGTAGCTTCGAAATTATCACATTTGGGATGATCTTCGCTTTCAGTATCCGACTCGTTTGAAGAGCTGGAACTTGCGAAAACAGTATCCAGGATCTCATTTACTACTTCCTCGTACCTATGGGCTCGCACTTCACTCTGGTCATCCAAGAGAAAAGATCCAAACTGCAAAATTGCACATAAGACTATTTTTTTCAAAACTTGTTTAATTATTTCATAATTTACCATAACATTTTCAGAATCACTCATTTTATAAAAATTGTTGTATGAAAATTAATACAAAAAGAAGTTGCAAACTCAGCAAATATATATTTATGCTTTAATAAAATATTTAAATTTTGGCGCAAAAATAAACAAACAATTTGTCAAAAACAAACAAGAGATGATTTTGACAGTTCAAATGTGGCAGTGTTGTTAAATACACACAGGGAAATTTTTTCCGAGTTGGGCGTTTTCTTCACACTCGCTTAGAAGAAAATACGCCTAATATAAGTCTGGCATCCCATAAAGTGCAGCTGAGTTCCAGTGTGACCAGGTGATAGAAAAAAAGAAGCTTAATCGGCATGAAAAAGGTTAGAAAAGGCTGAAATTAAGAAAAAAACGAAGCTAAAAAAAAGTCAGAAAATTTTCTACGAAATTCATTTAAAATTTTTGTTTATTTTTAACTATTTGTATATAAACATGTACGCATAACTTAAACTATTCTTGTTTCAACACATATCAGGCACATTTTCCGTGACTACGAATTTTTTCAAAGAAATACATACTACAGAAAAATCACTACAAACTAATTAATTATATAATATTTTCTTCGTCTGATGAATCAGAAGAGCTTGAGTCTGCGTACAAAGTTTGTGTATTTATCATAGAGATAAGATCATCGGTAATTTGAAAATCAGTGGAACATTTGGATAAGCGTTTTAACGAACATTTAATATTAAGCAGCAAGTTAAGCAATTTAGTTTTGAATCTGTTCCTTAACTTAGTTTTTAAAATGTTCATGGCACTAAAAATTCATTCTACCTCCCCTTTACTGAAAGGTAATACAAAAAAGCTAAATACGAATTCGACCAGTTCTAAAAAAAGGGGTTCGTTTAATGAATTTTTATGTTCTCAGAATTCCGCCCAAAATTCTATGGTAGATGTCACACTTGTCCACTGTACGGTTATTAGCTTTCGCTACTGCAGCTCAATCAATGCTACTTGACTTGAAGAATACCTAGACTTTTCTTCTTGAAAGTGAGAAAATACTTGAGGCTTTGTAACTTTCAAAGAATTATCAACTTTTGTAAAGAGCTCATGTTATCAGGTAGGCGATGTCGCAATTGGATTATCAACTCCATTAAAAATAGTTGACAATTTTTACGAATAATTTTCTGTATATCGTCATCGATACTACTTTCATTCAACTTGAGTTTTATACATTCCTCGCATTTGTATGAAAAATTTGGTGCTGGGACCAGAAAAGCTTTGGTGTAAAAATAGGTTAGAAAAAAGCCACGAAGCTAAACCAAAATTATGAGGCTAAAGGACAAAAAATAGTTTAATCTAGCCTGGAAAAGGCCAACCTGGTCACACTGCTGAGTTCATTTGATGTTTTGGTTATAAAAGTGAACGCAAGATGTCGCTGTTATTTTCTGCATACTTTCAGGCGCCAAACGTTCACAATAGTGTCGCAGTACAAACTAATTTTGAAGCCAAACTTAATATATTTTATTTGATGCCCATAATATTACATCTTACTTCAGTACCATATAAAGTCCTATCAAAGCTCAGAGCCGCCTTCGATTGCACGAAAAGGAGCTACCAATATGAAGATATCTCTCAATTTGGTTTCCCTGCAAGACTTATACGGCTACGCAAAATGACGTTGAGCAACACCATTAGCTCAGTCAGAATCCGGAAAGACCTCTCCGAACCGTTCGAAACTAAACGAGGTTTCAGACAAGGTGACCCCCCATCGTGCGAATTCTTCAATTTAATGCCTTATCGTACCCGTCCTGGTTTGTGGTGCAGAAGCTTCGACGCTGGCAACATCTTATGAGGCGACTCTGGGAGGATTTGACAGAAAGGTCTTTCGAAAGATTTACGGACCCTTACCCGCAATTACCGAAAAATATTTAAGGGGCTGTTAACAGTGTTAACAACAATAACAACAACAACATTTAAGGGGCAGCTGTATGAGCTATATTCATCAACCGACATAGTCCAACGAATTAGCACCCAGCGGCTTAGTTGGCTAGGTCATGTTGGGCGAATAAATACGGATGCTCTGACATTTTTGACTGAATATTTGGAACAGATTAACCAGCGAAAAAACCACACCTCTCCAATGAATTTTCTTCTTTTTTATAAAAAATGTGACATTAGCTTTTCTTAGATAAAAGTGTTGCTAGATACGGCAACAAAAGTAAGGTGATCTCCCACAAAACCATCGATATATTGCGGTTACTAACAGTAGTTTTCATCAATCATTATTAGTTCACGGTTTTACAAACTGAGCTTAGGTGCAAAAGGTTATACTACTTTTTGAGCTATGAGACTGTCTGCCTTATTTTGATTTCCATGATGAGAAGTAAATGCAGTAATGGTGTTTTGAATAAAAACGCTCCATTCATTTGCTTGCATTTTTTGTGTGAATAATTTGTTTGACATTTGCAAATGAACTTCAAACTTTAGTGGCAATCATGCAAAAGAGATTGAAGTGCACAAAGTCAAACGGCAGTGCGCGAGATGGATATTGAATTTCCGCTTTAATCATTATGCGTTATAGCAGCCAATTGCAACAGCAACGGTTAGTTATGCGGTGACCCAGCAATCCAGTGGCGCGAACTGAATAATCGCAACCATTATTTTTTTCATATTTCTCACATAAAATGTTGCATTCAACTTGTGTAGTAATTTTATTCACTGTTCTTTGACTCATTTTATACTCAGCTGAGCAAAGCCTTATTTATCCGCAACATTCATATTAAACAATATTTTTTGAGTAGTGTGTAGTGTCAACAATATTTATTTATTTATTTATTAAGTCAATGGCAAAACAACCTTACTGACTAGATTAAAAAATTCAGCTTAAGACTAATTAAAAGTTAGATTTCTTTAAAGAGTTATTTTGAAAAGCTGATAAATCAGATAGTGGCCTGGAACTAATGGAAACAAAGGGAACTAATGTAAAAAAATGTTGAACGTTAAGAAAATAATTTTAAATTATTTTTTTTAAATGTTTTAAATACTCTTTCCTATTATGCTAATAAGTGGGTAATTTGGGATCAGTGTTGGCGTTTTGGTTATTTTTAACCAAAATTGGCACATTTTCCCACTTAAAACATTTTTGCTAACTTTTTCCTCTGTTTGGCAATTTGTTCGAATATGTATATTTGTATATATGGGTATCAAATGAAAGGTATTTTAGGTATACCAACCAAAGTATTTTCGAGTAGGGTTGCCACCTAGGGTTGCCACCTGATTTGGAAGAATCTCTAAACTTCTTAGACTCCTAAGAGGAAGATCCTCATCCTGTTCTTACACCAAACAAGAACTCGTAATGTCATTTCTGTGGATCATTTAGTGTAGAAAATGACAGTAAGTCTCAATTATGGACACAGAACCTGCAATGCAATATAGTTTGGGTACAAGAGAACTGCTTATCTATAAAATATATGCTTATCTATAAAGTCGCACCTGTGATTTTGGATCGATTTTAAATTATTTTAAATTGATTTGATAAAAGTGTAAAAAAAAAGAGTCTAAGTAAATATTGGTTAAACGCTATCTCTGAAAGTAGAAGTATTGCACTATCAAAATTCTGTAAATAGAAAAACCTAGGTGAACCAAATTTAACATTTTGTAATAGATTTTAAGTGGACGTCGTACGGATTGTGTTTGAACTCGAATTTAATATTTTTCACTGCCATTATAGAAGGTGAATATCTTTTAAGTTATATATTAATGTTCATAAAAATTGGTAAGCGCATTTCCAGAATTTAAAATCATTAAACTGACTGTCATGAAGTAAATCGATTGATAACTGTAAAACTATAGTAAAATGCTATGAAATACAGATGAATTTTATCAAAACACATCTCAAAAGTTTTTTGTATTTACTCCAGCTTGTTTTCTAGAGCTCACAGCTGAGTGTATACTGTTCGGTTATACCCGCACTTAGACTCCCTTACTTGCTGATTTTAGTTTTGCTTCAAATCACCAACATACAACTCTCTATGGATGTTACGGAGCTTCGATGCCGATTTCCAAAGTTCTGAACTTCCGATTCAGCTATACTTCTAATTCCGATTTTCATTCAAACTATGTGGAATCGGAGCTGAACAGCAGAGAGAGATTATGTAAACGGTTAAGAAAGTATTTGAAGTGACAAACTATTTCCACCTAATTTATGATATCTACTGCTTATGTCTTTTATTATGCGATTCGATTTATGATTGCAGTTTCAAAGGACTTTTTATACCGTGCTCTGACCGCTTGGTTTTTCGATTCAGGTTCTAAAAAATCAAACACTAAAAAACTTTCCACGACTCTGCTTCAATTAATATACTTCCATAGTTTTCAATATTTCGAAAAAAAAATCACTTACCAAGTACCAAAATAGGCCGTATTTATAAGCAAGGAATGAACCCGATTCAAATACACTCAGATATCCATTGCAAACAGTTTTGTAAAACAGGGAAAAAGTAAGCTGTTTTATTTTCCTTGAACACTTGGCTTTGCTAAAGAAATTCAGATATTTGCTCAGGCTTTCAAGAGTTTTTTGCACTGAATGGGTAGCCTGAACTGACGGCAGATTCCAATTCTTAACATAAAAAAGAGACTGCGTCGTAAATTTCACTCCCATATGTAAAGAAGTGCACCAGTCCACTTCTCTAGTTCATAGAATTTCCCTTCATAACCACTTGAACCCTCTTTCATGTGGGGAATAACCCACAATCTGGGTATATATTTAGTATATTAGGGTTAAGCTTAGACAGGAAGTAGCTCAACCTACTTAGATTTCCTGTAGTGCCTGTACAACAGCGATCAAAAGGAGGGAGTTACCGGATCGGGGTGGATTTTGTTGAGAGCCCGCCACCTTACCTTTGAATTAATCAACCTTGTTATCTGATGAAGAATCTCATAGTAATGCTTGTTTTCAAAATCGCGAATTAGTGGCCGAGCATTATGAACAGTGACAATGACAAGTTTTGCGAAGTGAAATTACTGAAAAGAACCATAATGTAATGGATGAAGGAAAGGCATTTGCCTCTTGCTACTATCGTGGAGCCTTATGTTTAGGAAATAATGTTAACTCTTTTTCTTGGAAAAGGGAGTATCGAAATGTAGAAATAACATAAATACTGCAAAATTGATCCCATCTTCTTTCGATACTGTCGATTACTCCAAGTCTTACATCCAAGGACCGCAAATAATGATTATTTTTACTTTTTTACTCATAATAATGAGTATTATTTTATTTTTCAAAGCATCATACATCCTGAACTATGGAAAATTTCACCTTAAAAATTTGAACGAACATACCTCTTTCTCTAAAGTGGGTGACGTCAAAGATAGTTTATTGAAATTTCTACTATAAATTGCTGAAAATGGGTACGAAAATATGTGTGCCTTATGTCTATCTCATAAATACACATTTCCATTACTAAATACTCCTTTTCTTTATTCTAGAGTTTTCAAAAATGTATCTTTAGGATCAAGAACTTTAGAGTAAGAAGTTTGTTAGCTCATATTTTTAAGCCAAAATTCCGGGTAGTTCAGGATTTATGATGTTTTGAGTTTTATTATGAAAAGTAAAATAATACCATTATGAGTAAAAAAACAAAAATAATCATTGTTTGCGGTCCTCGCTTACATCAGGACAGTTATACTTATACAGCGCCGTCATTGTTGATCGAGATAGAGTATTGCACTTCTCATTTATCTACTCAGTCGCAAGTAGCACTTAAAGGCCAAATTGATTACAGTTATTCCTTTACGACGGCACACTTTAAGCCCCTAACCAGCTATGTACTTAAATTTTCCATTTCTCATTTTACCATACCACCACCGCATTTTTCTGTGTTCACTCCTTAGACTTATACTTCTCCACGCCCTTATTAGCTTCCTACACCTCGTCCTCTGATTCTTCTCTTAACCCTTCTTCTGTACATTCCTCTCCTTCCTTATTTTCGCGACTCTGACTCTGGCTTTTCCTTATTCTCTTCCTCTTCTTCTTGTGATTATGGTACCTATGATGTTGGTGGGATATTCCCAAGTTAAATGTTTAGTACCGGAGTATAACAGTCTGTAATATCATAGCTGCTGGCGACCTGGTTTCAAATGCTGTAATAGATCTACTACCTTTAGCTATTTTCGTATTTCGCGAATGATAAAGGTGTATGTGGACAAATTTAGGAGAGTCGTTAGGTGACTTATTATCCCATTGCCAAGGTGTTTGAACATCAGCTTGGATATGTCGTCACTGCCTAAAGATTTAGAGCTCTTCATATTTCTAGTGGCATCCTCATGTGGTGTCGATGGCAAACTGTTTTTCGGTTCATACCCCTATCTGACGGCTTGTCGTTTTGAATTGAAGGTCTAGTGCCTTACAACAAACCTACCCCATTTCATGCTTGTGATGAGAGCACTCCACAGTTGTCAAATCGATGCTTTCTAAGCTGGCTTCTATACATTAAGTTTTCATTACAGCTTCTTACCTAACATTCTGTCAAACATTATCGAAAGATATTTAGGTAAGAGGTTTTCATACCTTAGTGAGAAGTACATTTTCCATTTTGATCAAATGGATCTCTCAGCCATAGATTTGCTTTCCCATATTACATGCTACGAAATCCGTAACCGAAACTCGTTGCAAACCCAAACTTGGCACGTCATATTAGCTCGGTTCCATTTCTTGTTCTAAAGCTTGCGCTAAATACAAATAGACAGAATAGAATATAGGGCCAATTGAAATGCTACTAGCTTTAGAATAATTCAAAGTGGTCATAAATCTCAAACCTTGCGAAAGCTGCTAAAGAATGTAAATATTTCAACTACTTACGCACGCGGAAAGATGAAAGCATAAAGATTCCACTCGCCTTGGCATAAATCTCTGCTGACTACAAACAATATGTTTAAGATACAATTTAATTTTAGAATAAATAAGTTGTTGAATCTCAGACATCTGCAATCGGAAGTAAGTCAAACAACTTGGCCAACTGTGCAACCAAATAAAAATATAATAAAAAGTACGAATAAATAATGTTAAATGCGAAAAAGATATTTGCAAACATACCTACATACATATCGTGCCAAAAATTTACATTTGAAGCAAACTTAAGTGAGCGCATTTTATTTTATTTGTTTGTGAGAGCGTCAAGTTCGTGATGTGACCCAGAGGGAAAGCTGAGACCTTTCAGTGGAAAGATTGTTTGCTGGGTTTAAAGTGTTTAGCCACTAGTCACAGGCACGTCATAACAACATATCTATTATATGCTTTCAACCAAAATTGGGAATAATTTCTTGGTAACCGCAATGTTCCATTGACGTTATGGTTATGATGTAGCAGCGTGGTAACTGTGACTTTGAAGGACATTTACGCACAAACCTTTCTTTCTAACTTTTTGATTGCTTGCTATCGAACGACTTTAATTTATACTTTCTTTTTATTTTTTCCTTTCAATGGCACTTAACCGTCAAAACGACATATGTAGCTCGTAAGTCGGTTATTTTTTCCCCCTGGGAGTGGTGGTCTATCTTTTCCTCTGCTTCCATCATTGGTGCCTATAAAAATATCTTCTGTGCCGGAGCATCTTCCATTAGTCAACGAAGCCATGGGTTTTAATTCGTATAGTTTGGCATATTGTAAAACATTTGGTCAATGATGGATCTGGTATAAATTATTTAAATAACTCTATGGATCTGTAAGATTTCTCTAAACGAATAATGAATAAAAAACTTTGAAACCAAAATTGCAAACTAATGAATATTTGACAACAGTACGAAACGTCACTATAGTGTCACATCAAAGTCATGGCAAAGTTATCACTACCACAAATTTCAAGTTCAAAGTTTGATGGTTCCATCTGCAACTTGTTTATGTCTGAATCAGCGTTTCCAACGCAGAAGTTTTACGACTAAATTTTGTGATTTCTACAACAGTGCAAAACATAAATTTATAGTAGATAGTAGTATTGGGACTATTTTCGAATAATATTCGAATAAATACTATTCGAATAAACGAATAATAATATTCGTTTCAAAAATACTATTCGAATAAACGAGTAATAATATTCGTATCAAAAAATTCGAATAGTATTTATTCGAATAATTTATCCGTTTATTCGAATAGAATTATACGAATAGTGGTATTTGAATAGTTGAATTGGAATTAGAATAGTACTATTCGAATAATACTAGTATAATACTAGTATTTGAATAATACTATTCGAATAAAAGTATAAATTATTCGAATTATTTATAGGCTTCGAATAAATGGATTTTTTATTCGATTAATTTTTATTCGAATAGTCCCATGCCTAGTAGGTAGTGTATTTTGTCAGTGGTACGACCGACCATCAGTATATCGGTGGCATTAAGGAAAAAATACCAAAGGATTTTTTTATTTTTTTCATTTTTCAGTGCGCTATGAAAGTTTCAATTGCAATGTAAATGTAGGCGGGGTTGCAATAAGTACAAAAATGTTGAAAAGTAGGGCCATTTTACTCAATTTAAAGCCATATATCATGGCGCACGAAACGAGAAACAGTCACATTTCAAAATCTAGAAAACTTCGAAGAAAGAGCCACAGGCAATAAGTAAAATTTATTCCTATTAATTGTGCACGATTTTTTATTCCAAATTTTCACCCAGGGCGTTTTATTTTTTTAATAAATGTCAAATTAATAGAACGGCCGCCGTGGTGTGTAGGTAGTGTTGCCGGCCTACCACACCGAAGGTCCATGGTTCGAGCCCTGGTACAGGTAACATCAAAAGTGATTTGAAAAAAGTTTTTCAAAACGGGGTCGCCCCTCGGCAGTGGTTTGGCAAACTCTCCGAGTGTATTTCTGCCATGACAGGCTTCTCAGCAAAAATTCGTCTCCTTTGTAGATGCCGTTCGGAGTCGGAAAAAAATGTAGGTCCCGCCAATTTGTAGGGAAAATTCAAATCGGCACACCACAAATTGGAAGAGAAGCTTGGCGCAAAAATCTCTTAGGAGGTTTATGATGATATACCTGTTGTATATCGCGCCATAGAGAGAGAAATATTTAAAATTCATATCATAGTAAGAAATTAAAATTTGGAAATAAAAGTCACTTTTAAGTTCGCAAATTTTAAGGCTGGCTTACTAGTAACCACGAGCTTCTCAACATTTTCAAGGTTACCATTAGTAGTAGAAAGTGCGCCATTTTGTTCGGAGATGTTCCCTTTAGAGCGTGTTGAAATTGCTTCTCCGTGTAGGTCTTGGAGCTTTCAACCATCAGTCGACAAAACTCGGTTCAAAGACTGGTTGTGCAACCCAAAAAATCGTTTAAAAAGTTGGGAAATTTTGTTTAAAAAATATTACTTTTTAACCGTATTGAAATATCTTCTACGTATAGGTGTGCAGGTCCTCACTTAACTGCCAACCAAAAGAGTGGATAAAAAGTGAGCAATTTTGTGCAGAGAGGTTCACTACTTGTCGTGTTAAAATTGCTTCTCCGCGTAAGTGTGAGGTCTTAGAGCCTGCATACTTTTACGTTCTTGTGGTTTTCCATACTAGTTGTATAATTGTGCGTTGGTGTTGGTAAAAATTTGTGATTGTGCTGGACTCAGAGCCATGCAAAAAATTGTGCGATTAATCTCTTAAGGGAGTTGTCCTCGATTAATACCTTTTCGCCCTGGTACAGGTAACATCAAACGTTTTTTTTCAAAACGGGGTCGCCCCTCACCCACAGTGGGCTATAATTCAATATGCATAAGCAATCTTTTATTTGTGTAGCATACTCATGCAATACAATTTTAATTTTAGTCGCATTCTTATAGGAGTTAAAAGTACCCATTTGGTAGAAAGTGGATTAGTGAAATGGCACAATTGGTCTCTCCATAAGACACGCTCAAACAAATGCGAACAGTCCAGCCCATGCAAAGTGCTCAGAACTGGCATCCTGCTTTGCGACTCATCCCGAACACATCCTAGACTAATCGCATTTTTGGCAGGTAGTATTCACACGTCAGGGATGATTCGCCATTTTACTTAATATATCTTCTACTTTTCGAACTCAGAGCATTCTTGCAGGGAACATTACATATTTTCTTGATTTATGAACAGAATTGCTTAACAAGATGGTGTTTTTTTTTATATTTTTATTTTATATCCTACACATTTTTAAGAGGATATATCATAGCAGAATGTGAAAAATAACAACAAGATCGCTAACACAGAATTGCGTTGTAAAATAGTCTCGCCGCAAAAGCGATAGAAGAAGTTTTGCGAAAACTTTTTTTCGGCTCAGTGAATTGCATTGAATATTTGTGTGCAGCAGCAACATTGGTTGTTTATGTTGTTACTGTTACCCCTGTTATTGCTGACTGCTTGCCACCGCTACTGTTGGTGTTGTTGATACCGTAAAGATGCAAAATAGTCCCCTGTTGTAAAGCTAATACCAGCGAACAAACAAAAACAGGACTTCAAGCATCTTTTTATATATGTATGTGTGTGTATGCCTTAGATTGGGTTAAAAAATTATTTTTTTGATAATATTTTTCAGTATTACAGATCTAAGTATTGATTGTTACAGGCAAGTCATTGTCAGTTTAGATTTTTAGGACTGATCTCACTTTCGATTTATAACTCATTAAAGACATAACAAGTGACAACACTTAGGTAACAGAGTTTTGATTGAGACAGATAACCTATCAAACATATCATCGCTGCACCAACAATGCCGGTTATATTTATTTTTTTAATTTTTTTTGTTTAATTTATGTTTCATTAGGATTACCTCTTTCACACACTTTATCATTTGCAAATTATTGATATCACTTTTGTTTAAGGAGTAAAGAAAAACTTCGAGGGTCACCCTTCGGCAGTGGCCGGCAACACTCCGACTGTATTTCTGCCATAAAAAAGCGTCTTGGTAACATTAATCTGCCTCAGTAAATGCCATAGAATATGTAGGGTCCGCCAATTTGTATCATGAAAACTTGAAGCAGCACATCAAAAATTGGTAGATAAGCTCGTTCTAAACCTGCTTGGTGGTTTACTAGTCCATTATTATTATTTTTTTTAAATATCAGTATCGAAATAGCTACAATTGAAAAATTAATAAAGCCACTGTCAATATATCCATTAGGGAAACTATCAACTTATTATACAAAAGTCGATCCGGAAAATCCAATAAACCATACATAGTGAAACAAGTATCTCGTCAGGAGATTTTAGACTATCAATCAATGGTAGACAAATTGTTCAATATACGAAACAACATTCAAATATCCTCAGTAGCCGAGTTTATGATAAACACAACCGGGGAAGTTAATATTAAGTATGCCATATCATCTCACCTAGCTTTGGTTAAAGTCCTAAAAAATTCACTACCTATGATGTGACAGAATTTTCCCTTGAAAATGCCTATACAAAAAGAATTACATTGAGCGAGCAATGGAAAAATAACTTGAGAACAATGATGGAAAAACGACTTATGCCCGATGAACATTTTGGATTTTTTAATGACATTTTATTGTAAAGTTTCTTGCCGTGAATGATAAGTTTAGATATTAAATATGTCTAATATACTCTATGTGTATACAACATTTCATTACAGTTTTGTTCTGCTTTTTTGTAAACGAACATTTTATATGTGGAATACGAAACGAAAATAATACATTTGTTGTTGTGCACCTTCTAACGCCACAACTAAATTATATTTATTTCTTTTATTGACTATTAAGATTTTTATTATTTATTATATTTTCTTTATTATTGTGCAATCCCTGCCGTTTCAAATGAGACTCGAATCTCTGGTAAACCAGTAAAATAAAGTCTTATGTTACGAACATTTTTGTGAGCATATGTTTACAAATACGCTCAAGCCGTAGCTACCTGCAAGGACATTTAGCCCATTAGTGCCCATAGCGATCCAGATGGGTAGGGAACATATAACTACGAAACTAGTATCTGTATGGTCGTAGGAGAGCAATAAGGAAAAATCATGTAGCTCAACAGGTTTTGGAGTTACGAGGTGTTACATATGTGAAACAGTAGGCACTATTGGGTTAAATCGGCTGAATATCTATCTACCTTTCGAGTTTCGGTTTGAGCCCTATAAAAAATAAAAAACTTAGTTTGGTTGCTAGTTTTCGTATGGCACGTCGATATAGAAATATAAAAACAAAGTTGATAAAATACTACTCGTATTAACCAGTTCTTCTGCTCTGCTCAAAAATGTTGAGGAAAATATATTCGTTTTTGTTGGCTCAGCGAATGTTTTAAACCAAAATGAGATCAGCGATAAAAAATCTAAACTGCTTTTGCTAGAGGTCTTGAAATTAGTTTTAAGCTCCTTAACTTTTAAGTTTTTTTTTTTCGCCACTCAGAAATTAATTAAAAGATTGGATTTTACCAATATATTTCGCTTACCTACGGTAATCGTCATAAGGGTCAAATTATTACAGGTCTATCCTGTTAACATTAACAATTTTTTGTATGTTAACAATAACAATTTTTTGTATGCCGGTCTAATATGTATATGCACATGTATAAACAGCTTATTTACTATCAGTGACTGCTATCGCTGCTCCTTCTGTTCTCCGCGTTTGCACAATTTGGTGTAAAAGTCAGTAAGCTTCAAACTTTGTTGTCTACGAGGTAGTCAAAAATGTGAATAGACTCGTATCTTTTACAGTTCGTTTAGTTGCAAATGCTGCAATATTTTTGCTGTTCATCCTGCTGTCGTTTATTGCAATGCACAATTTGTGTGTTTTTTGTGTTTTTTTGAATGCTTCTTTGCTTGCTTGCTTACGCCTTTAGCCATAGTTGTATTGCCGCTTTAGCCAATTTGCCGCTTGACTCACTCATAATATTCTAAGATTTGTATGTTTGTAATTTAGTATATGGAAATATTTTTTTCTGGTTTTTTACTGAAAGAACTTTGTACAACAGATAAACACATCAATGTATAAATAAGACCAAGATTGTGTGTATGAACTTAAGTTATTTGCTTATTAAATAAATCGGGTTACTGGCGCGAGACTACGCTCGACTAAGCCATGATTTGTAATTTTATCAGTGTTTTTCAATACCCCAGTTCAGCCCCTTGGGAAAAAGTTCCGCTGCTCCATCATGATCTCACGACTGAAGAACGCCGTTATCCGTACTTACAGAATAAAGTGATCTCCTTAGGTAGGTGCGTGACATCTTGGTCTGGTTACTCTTAACATATAGAACTCTTACTTATTCAGGCTACACCCTCACATACCCAATATAAGACAGCACGCCCCCTTACGGCCGCCATGGTGTATTATGTTGCACAATAAACCGAAGGCCAAACATTCATGTACCAGGAAAAATGGTTTAAAAAGAGGTCGTCCCGGGGGAGCTGGCGGCAACCCTCCGAGGGCATTTCTGCCATTAAAAACTTGGTATTTTTGTCTTGTATCAGTGTCTTAAGCCCCTCGCCTTCACACTTTTTGGATTCAAGTTTCTTTTTTTAATAAAACATCGTGTAACTTTCTTCTTGCCGAAAGCGTTTATCCTGTAGGAAAAGTTCTTCTGTTATGAAGCAGAGCGGCACTTTGTGTCGGACCAGAGTTTTGTGAGGAACTTATTAGCTGCCTATGTAGAACGCAGTTTATCGACGTCCAACTTTGCTTCTGTTAATGCGCGCAACTTGTTTCAGGCACGGTGTTGGTCCCAGTTGTTGTAGTTTTAGCGACAAAAACTCGAAAGTCGAAACTGGCAGTCCTTTGCCGGATATTAGCCCAGTACGCTCCGATACTCTCTTGCGGTACATGACCGAATATCGTAGGCGCGAGTTGGTATGACCAGTGAAATCTTCTAGGTCATCCAAACTCCATTTTCCATAAGGACGAAGAAGGTTGGTACTGAGAGGCAAAAGGAATTACGTCCGTAAAACAACTATCCAGTTGCGAGTCATTACCTTTGTGTATTTTAGCCGCCTCTTACGACAGGTATACTTACCATGGAAATATTATAACCCCCTAACCCGCAGGCATTTGGTGCGTGGCGATATTGTTACCGCGTAAGTTATACATGTCCATCGGTGTAGTATTGTCATCGGTGGAGTATTGTCTGCCGTCGATATTCACATTGTCAATGCAGCTTCCCATTTTTAATTATTAGATTAATTAAATATTTTGAAAATATTAAATTTAACCAATAATCTCTGAATAGGAATTGCATAATAGAAAATAAAATAGTGAAAACTTTCTGTACCTTTTCAATTTTGAAATGTGGACTCCAAATAATGCAGCAAAAGACCACGCATCAACGAGATATAAAGTGATTTTAAAGTCATTGGATCAGAGAAGTCGGTAGAGTTACGACGTATGAAGCCGACCATTGGAAAAATTTAGAAACTATTTGATCTATATGCTTTGTAAATGTCAATTTTGAATCAAAAATTAGACCTAAATCCTTGAACAGTGTATTTCTCTAGCGATAATCTGTTCTTATTCTATGTTGTTGTTGTTGTAGCCACAGTACTTCGGCCTGTATAGCCGCCATGTCTACTAATGGATGCAGACTAAACAGGGTCATTATGAATTAACAATCTTTGGTCAGGTAGGCACGGCTGTCGTGGGAATGTGTTTTAGTTTATCAAGAAGCAATCTTTATTCGCTTTTCCCGTATGCACAATTGTCGCGAAGGCGCAGATAAACTTTATAGCGGATCGCGGAACGGTATTGAACGATAGTACTTGGAGTTGCGGTCGCTTTCCAAGCCAGAATTAAACTCCACTATTTCTCTTGTTTTTCATCCTTGTCTGCCCACTTATTAAGACGTCGCAAGTGCCAATTTATTGCATTACTTGCCTCGTACATTGCATTTAAGATAGGGTGGTGACAACGGCAATATTTTGCAGCCCACGAATATGTCAGAAAACGAGTTAAAGCTGAGCTTGTCTAACAAGAGACATCGCCAGTAATCGATGCAACATGCCAGATAAACAAAATCTAATTTGAATTTAAATGCATACGTTCACACTAATTTGTTATATCCATTTCACCGCACATCTACTAAATCAACATTTCAATTAATTTCGTTTTCGCAAAACCTCAGCTAAAGTACCAAATAAATGTTAAAACAATAAATGCCAAAACACAACGATGTTAGCAATATCAACAACTAAAAATTAACTACAGCCAAATAGCATTTATAAAGTTGAATTCAGCTCAAATTTAATATCGACCAACGGCCACAGCATTACCTCACTCCAACACACACACTCTCCCTAAACTCCGTTTTGTTTAAGTAATTTTGATCTCTGTGTGAAACACAACCGGTCCACCGAGCATCCAGTTGCAGGCGGTGCGGCATCAGCGAGAGTTTATAGCGCCAACCTTAATTAGAATTGGAAGCAAACGAACGGAAAAGCGGGTGGCAACTATAACAAAAGGCGAAACGTAACGGAGCGAATGAAAAAAACTGCAAAAATTCACGGACACTCCAACGGTGTTGTGTCACGAGGCAATTATTAAAATACGGAATTGAAATTTTAAAATACGAAATGAATGCGCGTGCAACAGCATAAATTGCTGACCGACACTAACCGTACAAAGCGTTCGAGTACAAACAATGAATGGCGCTTGGCTGTGCTATAGGCGGAGCAGTATGTGCCGTATACTGTGGGCCACATCACATACATTTTGGAATAAGTATTGCTAATTGCTAGATAATGAAAAAGATTTTATTATCCGAAACCATCATTAATATTTTGCACCTCCACCACAACAGAGCAGCCGGCCTAAGTACGCCGTCCTGCATTGCTGTCGGGCAACGAAAAATGCTATAACTTCTTCGTGCCCACATCTTTGTTCTTTCGAATCGAGTTTCCATAATAAATCACTTGTATCCATCCTGCAGAAGTCTGTACGCTGACTACAACGGAAGAAATGAATCTGTGGGAAAGGTTTATCGAAACTTAAGGGCGAAAGCTACGGCGTAACTAACTGGAGTGGTGATCTTTTTCCACCGGTGAGTCCCTACAAGCACAGTTTCTGGCCACTGGATTTTAATTCGTTAAAGCATGTAGAGCTTCACTGAATCGGTCATGTTATGCGGATAAAAAAAGAAATTCCGTCGAAGACTATTTGACTATCCGCAGCAGCTGATAGGGAAAGCTTCGACTTAGACGAAAAAAAGCGGTGCAGGTTGATTTGGGCCCGCCACTGCCGTCAGTAGTCGTTAAAAATAGCTGGCTTTCGTACTTTGATACGCAACGGCCAAAATCGCCTAGCCTATTTAGAGTCAATAAATGACAAATAAGTCCGATGCCTACATACATACGTTGTTTTCAGCGACAAAAACACTTCAAGAACGTGCTGGGGAGTGTTGTCGAAAATGAAAGTCATTTGTCGGATATGAGCTCGGCACGCTTAGGTACTCCCTTGCGGTACATGCCCGACTGTCGCAAGAGCGATTTGGTATGGCCAATGGAACATTCTAGGTCATCTCGCCACAACCTTCCGTAAGGAATAAGAAGGTTGTTAATGAGAGGTGAAAGGTAGCATATCCTTTTTTAGCTTTTAGTCGCCTGTGACAACCGGCATGCCTCAATGCGGCTATATTCCAATCTCCTAACCCGCTGGGTATGCATGCAGGTCATTAGTACTAGCCTTAGCCAAAGTTCATACATTTTTCGGAAAACATTGCCATTGGTTACTCTCAGATCAGCGTCATCAAATGTTGTCAGCCTCCAAACTTTTGCAAAATACAGAAGGACGGGTATGATAATTGACTTAATGAGGCGTCTCAAAGTGGCAGTACCTTTTCTGATAGAACAAAACACTCATCACAAGAGGTGTTTTGAAGTGGTTGAACGTGTCCAATTACCTGCTCAGCGACGGTATGGAGTACATCTGACATCTCCTCCCACTTCTCATTCATTCCGCTAGGTACACAGTGCTCTCAGAGAGCAAGTGTGAGATACGAGTTTACCTTTCTAGAAAAAAATTTCCGCTCTTGCTTTTTCTCAGCTCTGTTCCTCAGGTTTATTTGTTTAATATACAAAGTAGGTTCGTATGAGTAAAGAGAACGTCACAATCTACAAAATCAGCTTTTTTGCAAAGCGCCAGGTGTTTTGCTTATGATACTTTGTCCTGGTTTTTCGTTGTTTTTTTGGAAGACAAATGCCATCTAGTATGTCAAAAGTAACCACAGTCTCCTTACACGTTGCTCATGCACGCATTTCACTTTAGTTGCGACCAAACGACGACGCTTAGCCCACAGTACATTGCTAGTGCTAGCACAATTGGCGGGTGTTATTGTTAACGCTGTTGGTGGTATCGGGAAGCCACAGCGTGGAAAGTGGTTGCGGTGCTGCTGGTGTTCCCGGTGTCACTTTGGCGCTTACTCTATGCACATTTAGTAGTTCAGTTGCCATTCTGTTATTGTTCATAGTCCGCTTCTTATTCGTGTAGTGTGTTTTGGTTTTAGACTTTTTTGTTTGTTATTTTTTGTTGTTGTTGTTGTTGCGTTATTGTTGTTGTGGCATCGAATGTAGCAGGCATGCAAATGAACATACAAAAAAGAGACATAATGTGCGCTTAAGTGGCAATTTACCACTCACAAATGCAGTTTCGCACTTGACCACATTAAGTTCTGCGGAGTGTCGCACCCGCACCCACTCACGCACTTTCAGTGTCTTGTATTCATTCAATCTCACTTCGCCAACAGTTTGCATAAGAGGTGTCCTTTCATTGCGCTGGAGGTTTTGCATTTTAATTACAGATGTTATAAATTATTATTTTTTATATAATTTTAATTGAAGCTTTAGCAGCTTGGGCGCCAAAGTAAACAACCGCAAATTGAAATTCTTTAAAATTATTGGTAAATAATGTACCCGTCAGTCTTTGTTCTGGGCCTAAAACATAAAACATTTCCGGAAATTGTAAGCATGGACCTCTCAGCTTTGCCAACTGCGGTGGAGGAAAGTCCAGGCGCCTACGAGATCCTGAAAGCAGGTGGTGAATGACTTCAATTTTCATGGGTTTTTGGATTGGCGTCAGTAATCGCAGAGTAGGAACGAAAGTTGTGCTTTGTTGCATGGTGGAAAACATTAATTGCCTAGGCGGTTTCGGCAATAATCACCTAAATACTCATATAAACAACAGTTTCAAATACGGTAGATCTCATCACAGGATTGATTTTGATTCTATAGGAAATTATCCTACCACCAGTTTAAAAACCACGTTAGCAATGAAAAACCTAGGGTCAGCGTTAATAATAAAAGGGTCCACATTCGTGTTCAATTTCTGCACCTGGAACTGTAGTTTTCAGTAAGAAGTAGTGTAGATAGTTTTCAAAGGAGACGATTACACGATAATGCAAAGAACCTGGGCTGGCAGCATACAAGTCGATCGCGCTGCTTTTTATAAGTGGCCGAGTTGAAGTGATAGAAACTGATGCAGGCCTGGCAAAAAAAAGGCGTGAGTACCAAGTACTCGTGGTGTTTGATGTGTAAACCTGTGTCTCCTGTAAAAAATTCAATTTCTTTCCTTTCCTAGGAATTCCTTTCATTTCCTTTCCTTTTCATTCCTTTCCTTTCCTTTCCTTTCCTTTGCTTTCATTTTATTTCATTTCATTTCATTTCATTTCATTTCCTTTCCTTTATTTTCCTTTCGTTTCCTTTCCTTTCCTTTCTTTTCATTTCCTTTCATTTCCTTTCCTTTCCTTTCCTTTCCTTTCCTTTGCTTTCCTTTCATTTCATTTCATTTAATTTCATTGCATTTCATTACCTTTTATTTTATTTTATTTTATTTTATTTTATTTTATTTTATTTTATTTTATTTTATTTTATTTTATTTTATGTTATTTTATTTTATTTTATTTGATTTTATTTTATTTTATTTTATTTTATTTTATTTTATTTTATTTTATTTTATTTTATTTTATTTTATTTTATTTTATTTTATTTTATTTTATTTTATTTTATTTTATTTTATGTTATTTCATTTCATTTCCTTTCCTTTCCTTTCCTTTCCTTTCCTTTCATTTCATCTCATTTCATTTCATTTCATTTCCTTTCCATTCCTTTCCTTTCCTTTTCTTCTTGTTATCATAGTACCTTTTAATAAATTTGTATTCATTTAATTTAATTTACTTTTATTTTACTTAAATTTATTTTATTTTATGTTATATTAGTTAATGTTATTGCATTTCATTCCATAAGTATAACCACAAAGATTACACAGACAAAACAAATTAACTATCGCGTTGAGTATTCTGAGCTAAAATAAATTTAATATGAATAACCACTTTTTTGTTTTTGTAGATACTGTATATTTATGATAAACGCAGTTACCTTCGTCTTTTGCCGATTGATAGCATTCATCGAGTTAGGTACGATTACCGAATAATAACAATCAGCAAAGCACTTATATACACACGCACCCACATAACCAGAGCGTCACATAGATATCAGCAAAGCAGTCAAACAGGATTATATGCACACATACTAAGCCAAAATTCAGTTACAACTCAGATATGCACAGAAACAACATCAACAACAAGGCACAGACAGAGACGCAGGCGCCCTACCAAGCCCAAAGGTGCTTACACTTACGCTTAAAAGCAGCGACGCGTAACTTTTCTGGATAGCCGTACCGAGCCCAAAGATGTTAACACATCAGCCTCAAGGTCGATATGATCCTTCTGAAACTAAAAAAAATCTGTGGTCAGCAGCGTATTACAGGTGTCATCACAGGGCACTGTACCAACGATGATAACATATATCAACAAATTTCCTATGCAGAAACTATCAGCAAGAGGAGTGGATCACTATCACTATCAGCAAGAGGAGTGGGTCAGTGAGTTCAAATGGAAACTAAAGTGATTTCAAAATAAGTAAGTGAATAGAAGTGTGACGACGTACGCACTGACAGCATTGGACATAATTGGCTCCAATTCGAAACATGGCATCGCTTTTAAGCTGGCAAAAGTAAAAGTTTACTTTGGTTTTTTGATTTTCAGTTCTCTTTTTCTGGCAAACAGACATATTAAAAGATTCATCTCGAATTCAGCTCCGTTAAAAATTAGCCTCTCTCTCATAAAAAAATGTGCATTAACTTTCAACCAAATATAGTTTCCGTAATTTTCGAATGACATAAAAAGTCGTGTTGCGCTTGAATGGCTTTACCCGATATCGGCTGACCCATAAAACAAGAAGTAACAAAAACTTTGTTTGAAAAAGTACCATTTAAATACAGATAGCCGGAATGTATTTTACTGGTCAATACATGGAACAATGTATGTAGTAAAATTGTTCATGTGAGTATGTATGGCAATATTCATTTACAAGAGCCCTGCTGTCCAACCTCTAGCCACTCTAAAGATATACAAGTTTTTTACAAGTATCTGCTAACTGTAATCGAACTAGTTCAAAAAAGCCCGAAATTGCATCAATTACAATTTGAAATCTTTAAACAATTCTTAAATGTTTTGAGTGGGGAGCAAATCTAGAGAAAGCTTCCCTACAACAACAAGAATTTTAAATTTTTCTCTAATTCCACCGTTTTTGCGAATAAATGACAATTTACCTTTCTCCTTCCACAAAAAATGGCATGCCCAGCATCACAGCCGAATTTTTATTCACTGACCTTTGTTTATACAGGGTGGCGCAAAAGTAAACCTCCTATCAGAAAATGCTATACATTTTGCGATTGGCCCCTAAAGTCAGTTCTGTTTTGACATTTGTGTAGTAAACACATGCGAAATACACGTTAATAAACAATGTTACGCTACACTGCTCCAGAACGCGGAATATTGCTGACTATTTATTTGACCAATAATCGGTCGGGGCCAAACGGTTACTGTGAATGGTGAGCGCTACAGAGCAATGATCAACGAGTTCTTTTTGCCGCAACTTGATGAATTGGGATTGGAAAACATGTGGTTCCAACAAGACGGTGCAACAGCACACACTGCACGTGCCACAGCCGATATGCTGAACATCGGAAGCTTACTTTTGCGCCACCTTGTATGATTAAAGCTCGTGCATGTCATGCTTACATCTTTTTCGGGACTTGATTTTGACTGGATACCGATGTTAATTCATGAACTATTTACTCAAGCAAATTAGGATGTCTTTTGAGAGTTAATTGGAGCACCAGAGCAGATCTTCTTATTTCGTTTGACGTACGACAATGGAAGTGTGTATTCCGAAAAATCTTCTATTCGGCCTGAGTTTCATAAAGCCTGGATGAATAGAAGACCACAGAAGGGATCGCAATGCTGCAATCAGACGCCTTTCGATCAGGACAAGGAAACCGTATTAAAGGATAACATAAGGTTCTGAAGTCTCTTTTATTGGGTTTGGTAAATTATTGTTAACTAGCTGGACCCGTGCGCTCCTTGCGCAAAAAAAAAAACCAAAATGGCTTGAAACGTTTTGTTAGTCCAGGTTCAGGATTTTTCAAACCTTTTTCTCAAATTATAAAAAAAGATTTTCAGCTACACTTGTTGTGAGACCACAAAAAATGGCAATTCTATACGACAGCACGTAACTGCTAATATAGGTCCAAAAATCTCGGGAAAGGTATCA
The DNA here is from genome assembly GCA_949987695.1 of Merzomyia westermanni. NCBI lineage: Eukaryota > Metazoa > Arthropoda > Insecta > Diptera > Tephritidae > Merzomyia > Merzomyia westermanni. The sequence continues at coordinate 51,934,144 of OX465289.1, read as the reverse complement.
AACGACGCGTTTTGATCTCTGCATCAATAATCCGAAAGCGGAAATTAAATAATTTGTTTCAGTGAAAAGTTATTAGTAAAAAACCCAAAAATTGCCTAGGTCCGGTCCCAAATAGGGGGCTTGATCCAAGGTATTTATGTGCACAACACCTTTCTGCGTAGGCTTCAAAAAAATAACCTTAGCCGGTCGAACACTGGCTACGCGGCCCACAATATTTCTGCACAGAACACATTTCTGCACTTTTCGGTACACCCTAATCTGTGATTACAACAACCACATGAAAATGACAGAAAAATTTCAACTTTAATTGCAAATATCTCTGAACAGACATAAAATATCGAATTTCCGCTGTCGGATTATTGATCCGAAGGATAAAACCCGTCGTTTGATACCTTTCCCGATGTTTTTGGACCTATATTAGCAGTTACGTGTTGTCGTATAGAATTACCCAAAAAATTATACAAATATGCGCAAACAGCTATTTGAAATTCCACCACTTATATTACATTCCCATTGAGCCATAAACTTGAGTTGATTGCCAACATCAATATGAATTAACTCAAAAAATGTCCCTTTAACTCGAGTTTATGACCCAGTGTGAACGCAGTCTTATTCACTTATTTTAGCAATGTTCAAGTGTAGATGGCGCGCTCGCCTTTAATTATTCTAGCACTGTTCAGTCTTACTATTCAAATGTAGATGTCGCGAGGCATATGAATGTCACAGTCACAATAGCGTTGCAGTACAAATAGATTTTTTTGTGCATTCACAATCGTTTATTTTAAAGAATTCATTTTTATAAAATACGCTTAAACAAAAGCACTCCGCTAACTAAAACATGGTTTCGCATGTAGAGCTAACCCCCACCTTTAAAACGATACCTTATTTATTAATATTGGTTCCAAATGAGAGCAGAAAATTAGGAAATAACACAAAAAGACCTTACAGAAATAATATATATGATAGTTAAATTGCTGCCCAATTTCATTCAACCTAATGACGAGTTTTTAATCCATTCATCTCATCACTGAACAACAAACGTAAATGTTTTTTTTTAAGAAAAAGTTTGATAGAGGTTCAACCTGATTTTTTCTTAGAATCCAAGAAAAACTACATATAATATAAAAAAAATTATCATTTTCTATGAACAAATACGTTAAATTTTATTTATGTCCAAACTTCGTTCTTAAAATATAAGAACTAAAACTTATAAATATATTTTTCTAAATTTGATCTTAGATAAAAAGAATTTTTTCTTAAATTTTAAAAAATTATGTACGTAATTTTTTTCTATAGTCTTAAGAAATAATTTTTATTATTTTTAACTTATTTCTTAGCATCTAAGACCTTTTCCATAGTATTCTTTGCATATGAAAGTGTTCATACAATCTATGAAAATTTTCTTAAAACATAAGAATTTATACCTCAATTTGGTTCTTAGTAAAAGAAAAAAAAACGTTCTTATAATTTAAGAACTTTTTCCAGGAATGTAAGAACTTTTGGTATTTGAGTAAGAAATTGATCAAAATGAGAGCTGTCTGTTCAAGGTAAGAAAATGTAATTTAGTTTGTGATCAAATATACACATCTAAAAATGACAACAATTTTTTTTACAGATGGACATAGATTTAAAGTTTTTTTAATTCCAATGCAGATGACTTACTCGAAGTATGACCAGGAAAAATGTCGAAATTTTTAAATTATTTTAAAACCCGTAAGGAGTTGTTGAAGACAGTATCTCTCCAAAATATAGCATCAAGCTCGGTGGAAAAGGTGAGAATCTTATATTTACTACTATATTATTGACCTTTAACCAAAATACTTTGTTTATGTCATAAGTATTTGCCACACCCTCTTTTTGCATGCTTATCTTTACCCGATAGGGAAAGCTACACAAATAGACAACTCTCGAAAGAAGTCGGTAAGAAGGTATACCATAAAAGATTCGGAGGAATCTGTATGTTTTGTTGCACAAAGCAATCAACAAATAGGGCAGCACATAAGCTTTTTGAAGGAGAAAGACCAGTCTTTACTCGTAAGCATTTATTTTGGCTTTTGGTGACCTTCAAGACGACTTTTAAAAATTTTATCTGTTCACACACTGTTTCGATAATTGCTACAAATGTTACCACATTTTTTATTTAGAATACCTAGATGGTTCATTCCATTTCTGGAAGTTCATCGAAATTAACTTTGTATGTATATGTATGCAGAAAAATCAAAAAGTTCTTCCAAAGCCTTTTACGTAAGTTAAATAATATGAACATCTAAAAATGTATCTAAGTAGATATGTATATTCGTCTATGATTACATCTATATTACTAATTTCAATACTCTTATAATATATAAAAAACTGCTTTTGCTCATGGATTTTCAACTTAAATTATTTTTAATGCAAATGCATTTATTAAATTTAAATACTACTCTTTGTGAAAAAATATATGTCAATTATAATAAAAATTTCATGGATAGTATGCCTTTTTCTCATTCTCTTTAAGGATGGATTCATGTATTCTAAGAATGAGATCGTACCATTTAAGAATGGATTCATGCATTCTAAGAATGAGATCGTACCATTTAAGAATGGGTTCATGCATTCTAAGAATGAGATCGTACTATTTAAGAATGGATACATGCATTCCAAGAATGAGATCGTACCATTTAAGAATGGATTCATGCATTGTAAGAATGAGATCGTACTATTTAAGAATGGATTCATGTATTCTAAGAATGAGATCGTACCATTTAAGAATGGATTCATGCATTCTAAGAAAGAGATCGTACTATTTAAGAATGGATTCATGTATTCTAAGAATGAGATCGTACCATTTTAGAATGGATTCATGCATTGTAAGAATGAGATCGTACCATTTAAGAATGGATTCATGCATTCTAAGAAAGAGATCGTACTATTTAAGAATGGATTCATGTATTCTAAGAATGAGATCGTACCATTTTAGAATGGATTCATGCATTGTAAGAATGAGATCGTACCATTTAAGAATGGATTCATGCATTCTAAGAATGAGATCGTACCATTTAAGAATGGATTCATGCATTCTAAGAATGGGATCGTACCATTTAAGAATGGATTCATGCATTCTAAGAATGAGATCGTACTATTTAAGAATGGGTTCATGCATTCTAAGAATGAGATCGTACTATTTAAGAATGGATACATGCATTCCAAGAATGAGATCGTACCATTTAAGAATGGATTCATGCATTGTAAGAATGAGATCGTACTATTTAAGAATGGATTCATGTATTCTAAGAATGAGATCGTACCATTTAAGAATGGATTCATGCATTGTAAGAATGAGATCGTACCATTTAAGTATGGATTCATGCATTCTAAGAATGAGATCGTACCATGTAAGAATGGATTCATGCACTGTAAGAATGAGATCGTACCATTTTAGAATGGGTTCATGCATTCTAAGAATGAGATCGTACTATTTAAGAATGGATTCATGCATTGTAAGAATGAGATCGTACCATTTAAGTATGGATTCATGCATTCCAAGAATGAGATCGTACCATGTAAGAATGGATTCATGCACTGTAAGAATGAGATCGTACCATTTTATAATGGATTCAGGCATTCTAAGAATGAGATCGTACCATTTAAGAATGCATTCATGCATTGTAAGAATGAGATCGTACTATTTAAGAATGGATTCATGTATTCTAAGAATGAGATCGTACCATTTAAGAATGGATTCATGCATTGTAAGAATGAGATCGTACCATTTAAGTATGGATTCATGCATTCTAAGAATGAGATCGTACCATGTAAGAATGGATTCATGCACTGTAAGAATGAGATCGTACCATTTTAGAATGGATTCAGGCATTCTAAGAATGAGTTCATACCATTTAAGAATGGATTCATGCATTCTAAAAATGAGATCGTACCATTTAAGAATGGATTCATGCATTCTTAGAATGAGATCGTACTATTTAAGAATGGATTCATGTATTCTAAGAATGAGGTCGTACCATTTAAGAATGGATTCATGCCATTTAAGAATAGATTCAGGTATTCTAAGAATGAGATCGTACCATTTAAGAATGGATTCATGCATTGTCAGAATGAGTTCGTACCATTTAAGAATGGATTCATGCATTCTAAGAATGAGATCGTACCATTTAAGAATGGATTCATGCATTCTAAGAAAGAGATCGTACTATTTAAGAATGGATTCATGTATTCTAAGAATGAGATCGTACCATTTTAGAATGGATTCATGCATTGTAAGAATGAGATCGTACCATTTAAGAATGGATTCATGCATTCTAAGAATGAGATCGTACCATTTAAGAATGGATTCATGCATTCTAAGAATGGGATCGTACCATTTAAGAATGGATTCATGCATTCTAAGAATGAGATCGTACTATTTAAGAATGGATTCATGTATTCTAAGAATGAGATCGTACCATTTAGGAATGGATTCATGCATTGTAAGAATGAGATCGTACCATTTAAGAATGGATTCATGCATTCTAAAAATGAGATCGTACTATTTAAGAATGGATTCATGTATTCTAAGAATGAGATCGTACCATTTAAGAATGGATTCATGCATTCTAAGAATGGGGCGTACCATTTAAGAATGGATTCATGCATTCTAAGAATGAGATCGTACTATTTGATAATGGATTCATGTATTCTAAGAAAAGGTTTTTAAATCCTAAGAACAAATATTCGTAGTCTAAGAAGTATTTTAAAAATTTTATTTGATATGAATCCTTATGAATTTATTATCTTAAATTCTATAAAAAAGCTTTTGGGAGAGCTTTTCATGAAAAACTTCTTAAAATAAATGTCCTTTTTTTAGAAAACATGTACTTTTTGGTTGAGTGTTGAATGAGAAGACCTCAATATCCAACTCTATTGGTCCAACTTCAATGTAATTGAACACGTCGATTACGAACGTTTTGATTGGGCAGGACGTATGTAGAGAACCAAAAAAGTTGAAGGAATATGTAAAGCACTACACAAATAACATTCTCTTAATCATTTTAATGCTTCTGAAAATACTCTCCTTTAACATCAAGTATTCATGAAACGAGCTCAAGGCCAAGAATAATAATTTTTCACTTTTCATTTTTAGGACAATTATTATGGTTTTTTATTTTTTAATAATAGAGTAGGAAAAATTTTTAGAGACAACGCCATAGCTTTTCTTATAGATCGATTTAAGAAGCTGCTAGGCTTCTTCATCAGAGAAATTTTGGCATGCATTGCTAACCATTAAGCTAACAATACGCTGGTTTTGATGTCATCTAAACACCTAATTCTATTCTTCTTTTACCATATACATGAACCACTTCCGCTATCTGACAGTTAGTAGTGTGATCATGATGGATTTTTTGGCAGATCTGTTTTATCATCATTAGTAGAACTGCCTCACCACGTGATTTCGGTTTTTTATTATTGCTCCTTTAAAATCTATACACTTTTGCATCCAATCCAATCCTCAAAACAATTTTTCCACTCTGAGCGAGGTACCTCCAAAACAACGGCCTCTTCAGATGATGAAAAACGCTCGGCACGCATTTTTCTTTTTGATATGTCGAAATATGAAGAAGTCATTGGGCGAAAAATCGGACGAATAATAATATATCATTAATTGGATGTTCTTGCAGGTCAAAAACTCTACAGTTCGTCGTGCTGTGTGAGCGCTTGCATTGTTATGAGGAACAATGATCGGCCGGTTTATGTTGTTCCTTCTGATTTCAGCGAGAACTTTTCTCAAACAAATTTTAGTATACTAGTCAGCATTAATTGTCATTGGATCTTCTAAGAAACAATAAATAATTTTTTTCGAAACGCTTCATGTACCACTTTTGTGGGGTTGGGTTAATTTTGGAACACTTATACAGTCGATTTCTGCTTGGTTCAGGCTCATTTGAATATATCCAAGACTTGTCACCTGTTACGATGTTAGATACCGAATTTTAATGACCCAGAATTTTAATGATCACGGACAGAATAAATATTTTTTGCGCCAACAGAATTGCATGACGACGTTTGTTATAAGTCATAGTTTTGGATGGTGTTTCATCCTCAAATAACGAATTAAGTTTTGCCGCACATTGTTGCAGTGGTCAACAGCATCAAAAATCATAAAAAATGTAAATTTTCCACACATTATTACTCGCATTAAATTATGTGGAAACGAAATCAACTGATTTATAGGTAAAAAATATCTAATCATGGCGCAACCATGGAACATGCATCAAATTTTACGAATATGATAAATGCAGATCGCTGGTTGAGAGCACTTTTGCAGTACCTGTCGTATGAGAGATATAACAACAGCAATAACTTTTGGAGTAAGGGTTTTTTTTGGTTGCCAAATACAGACGTTTATTTCTATTACGAAATAGGGGTTGCTAACCCCTGATACGATTGCAGCCTGCAATTTTAACAGGCGGAACTTATAGAGTGAGTATTAAGACAACGTCACCAGCACAAGGCAGCTTTTAATTATATCTTCTTTTATATTACTAGTCCACTTTGCAGTTTTTTTAAAGTTCAGCGAACTCAACCAGATAAGAACCCCATATACTGGAATATGTCCTTAATTGCTCGCGATAAAGTCCGATTTTAATCATTATATCTAAGAAACTGGGTGATATATTGAACTTAATCACACCGACTATTGGAACACTAATTGGCACTTTTCGTTTGATACCCATGTTGTACAACATAATTTGGGTCACCCTGGTCCACATATTGGTCGATAACTCCAAAACCGGTACAGTTAACGGAATAACTTTATTCTAATAATCTTAAATTTTAAGCTGAACATCTAGTAATTTCACGGTGATAGTTGTATACAAGCAGATAGAAAATTCTAAAAAGTTAAGCTTTGGATTCTATTGCCTCAATAATGATGCCTGCTATTAATCTTTCTGGAATATCTGCTATATAGAGACAAAGACGTCTTACAATTTTATGAAATGTAGATATATCTGGGTAGTTTAGTGAATAATTGTTCATTGGACCAACGCTAGTTGTAGGGTAGTTTACAACTACTTCGCTTTGCTACATGGTGACCACTCAAATCTGTTTACTGTTATAACAGCATTTGTGTAGGTATGTGTAAGTGCGTGTGCCGCATCACTGTTGCGTGTTTTAATATGGCAATAAAACGGTAAAAACATGCCACAAAAGCAATAACAACAAAGGTAAAATCCGCATTGAACAAGTTGCACTTTTGCATATGTACATACATACATAAGTAGGTAGACACTTAAAGAAAAAGCGTAAATGACTCAATTTTCGGTGTTCAAATCCTCTTGTATCTTAACAACTGTGAGTGTGATGATCGTGCCCAAGCGGCCCCTTGAGTAGTGAGCCAGATGTGGAGCTCAAAAACACCAACGGATAAAAACATATGTATGTTGTCACGTGCAGATATACAGGATCGGGTATAAGTAAATTATCTTTTAAGTTAAGGTAGTATTCGAGCGCATGGAATCAACAGACACCAAACCACCTAGGACAACACTCTAGTCATCCCTTTTGGCTGCTTGGCATAACGAGAATCTTCACTCGCCTTTGTCGTTAAGGTTGTGAGGATCCGAATAAATGCGCGAGTTATTTTTTTGAGGCAATTTTTACTGCATTCTTCGGTCGATCTATTAAAAAATAGTTATGCCCCAATTTGTGTCACAACCATAGAGGATGTGGTTTCCAAATATAAAAATAAGCAAGGCTGGTACCATAATAGTCGTTTATAATAATACGAGTATACCTCATGCTGCGAATAGCTAAGAATACTTATACTCTTTACTACACTGCTTACTTATGGTTGGCCCAGCGTAAGCATGGATTCCGTAAGATGCACCAGACGGTTTCAACCCCTTCTCACCGGACTGTTTCGAATCTTTTGACTTAGTCAAAGATTTTCCCATATCTAACCAGATGTACCACCAATCATCTTAGTGCTCGGTAGGCGTCTGTTAAGATTCTGGAAGATTAAACAATGTGTACCAAGAGGTAGTTTTCAATCTCGGTTATTGTTCGAATTTTTCATCTCCGAAATCCCCTTCAAGCCAAGAGGAGTTTCTGTCCATGTTCATGTGATTTTCAACCACTCTAAAATCTTGGATGAAAAGTTTGATAACAGCGTCACCTGATTCACTCATTCAACCGCAATTGATATTACACTACGAAGGCAGTACTTGGAGAAAGGATAAAGAACCGCATTTGGTAACGTTCAGGTCTATCGCCTGGCTACTTCTGTGCTATGCTTTACCAATATGGTGGCCGAGCTTGATAAACACTTGAAAAGTTGCATTTCTGAAAGAATACCGCACTCATCACTGCTTAGGGATGTCTTGAATGAGGCAGGACATCACTAGAACATGTAGGCTAAGTTCCTCATAGTTCTGTAGAATAATGAAATGCTCAACAAGCAATTGCCTTGGAGAATTCTTATATCGATTTTACCTTTATTCTGTCAGTCGCCTTGATATCGCATATAAGGTTCTATCCAACGTATTGTGCGAAAGTCTGACGCCCATCGTAGACAAACTGATTGGACCTAGTAATTCGACCAGGTCTTCGCGATACGCCAAATCCTGGAGAAGTCCCATGGTAAGAGAATCGAGACACGCACCATCTCTTTGCCGATTTCAAAGCCGCTTTTAACAGAGCGAATATTAGTTGCCAGCATGTTGTCATGTGTCAATTTTTCTTGAGCAATACCAACAGATCGGTCAGAATTGGGAAGAACTCTCCGAGCCACTGGCAACCAAACGAGGCGTCAGCAAAAGGCCTCCATCCCGTATGATTTCTTCAACTTAGTGCTTGAGAAGATAATTCTAGCAGCAAACCTGAACCGCAAAAGTACAAGCTACTACAAGAACTACGGATAAGGCGAAGTATTTGCTGTCTTCAAAGAAAGAATCGGTGCACCTTGGCGGCCACGTTACAGTTGATATTTACAATTTTAAAACTGTGAGGCATTTCTTTTGTTTGCAAACGAGTGCTAATACCGAAGATAATGTCAGTCTATAAATTTAAAAGAGAATCTCTCTTGTCAACAAAGGCTACTTTGGATTGAGTAGACAACTTAGAAGTACAGTCGTCTCTCCACGCACAAAGAGCACGCTTTTAGATGAGATGACCCTTGGAGTATTCCAGAGAAAAGTTCTCCGGAAAATGTATGGTCCTTCCCGTGATGCCAAGGACGATTATCGAAATATTTAACCATGAGCTGTACTAACTTTACGCAGAAGGTCTTTCTATCGACACCCGAATTCAGGAGCAGAGGAAAGATGGATTATGAACTCCCTTGGTGTTTCTAATTGGCTTCAGTTATCAATAAAAAGGGATGACTGGCGTGCTGTGATACGCAACGGCTAGTATCGTCTAGGCTGTTAAGCCTCAATAAATTATGATGATGATGATGGATGCCAGTCATTGGTCAATCTAAACAAAACCTACTTTTTGAATGTCTTTGCAAAACGATTTAGATGAAATTTCGTATGTGGATAGTACGCTATATTCTAACCCCCTTGAATTCATAAAAAAATAAAAAAATTTTATAAATTAAATAAAATTATAATTAAAAGTTTGTATGGCAATGTCATTTTAAAAAGATTTATAAACCAATTTTAATTTTTTCGAATATGGCGGTAAGAATTTCACCGTTCATTATAATTTTATGGAACTGATACCTATACGATCTTAAAGGTATTTTACGTCGCATTTTAAATAAATATCTCTTCGTGTTGCCAAGTAAGCACTTACAATTTTTTTTGGCATATCCGTTTTACCTTGAAAACAACTTCATCCATTTCAAGCTCTCCAACTTAAGCGTTGCCACTTTTGCAAGGCTGCCATCTATTTGAAATTTTTTAAAATTGTATGAGCATCCCAATTTGGGTATCAAATGAAAGCTATTTTACGTCGTATTTCAACTACGGTTACCACCTAAGATTGCCAACTAATCCCATTATAGTTTTATCTTTGAATATTCGCTTTATTTTGAAAACGTCTTGACACATTTCTATAAACTTATATAAGTTATCTGCAAAATTATAAGCTCTCTTGTGAATGTTTTTCCACCAATTTAATTAGAAACAAAAATCAAATAAGATATTCTAACATCGTTTTTCAACCAAAATATTTCTAGGTATTTTTTGTGATGTACGCTATCATCATAAACTATAGTACAAACTAAATTTTGTGGCAACCTCGAAAGCTATCGAGCAAAACTCTGTAGCCTAGGTACTATAGTTTGTCATCCCGATACTTATAGCTGCCACTGTAAACACAAAAGTCACACTCGTAGCTGCCTATTTGCCTTTTATACGAATCCATATTGTCCAAATATATGCGAGAGTACATACTTGTAAATTGTTGCGCGCTTAAATAACTTTATGAGCCATTTTTTTTTAACTTCATTCAACGAAATCATAACAAAGGCAAAAAGTCGTATTTTGCCCCACTAACTGCTGACTGCTGCAGTCTTTTTATGGCGCCTCTAAAAAACGCATATCGTTGATGATTGCAAAAATAAGTATCATTCATATTATTGTGCGTGTACTACTGCTGAAGAGTCAATTTTTATCTGCTTTTTTAGCATGCAACATTTTCCAATGGATTTTGAATCCGCGCGGTGGCTATTTGACTCTGTTGGATATGAATTTGGCGTAGGCGCTGCACAAAATGCCGCATATAAAAATTGTTCGAGCATATCTACATACATAGATATGTGCATTTGTATGTGTGCGTTAATCCATGATGACACAATTAATACGGTCGTACACATGGAAGGTGTGGGTGGATTTTAATAAATCGTTTCAGGCAAACAAAATTAAATATTTTTAAAAAATTTGGTTGTGCCAAGCTAAAGGATGCTACTTTGGTTTCTTTGTCTCTCAACAAATTAACGATCTGCATTCTTTTTTCCCAAAAACGAGGTGAATTGCATACTCAACAAGTGTCGGATTTTATGATGACCTTTTCGACACGAAAATATTTTGTTAGAAACTTAACTCAGTAAAATCATCTAGAACAAAAAAATATTTAAATTTAGAAAACCCGGCAACGCTTCGTTGCATCTCAAAGCTTCGATTGAAGAATTATATATCATAAACCAGTTGAGATATGGAACTAAATCAAATCGCTTATCGCAGCACTCATTAGGCGCGGTCCAATCAGGAGTGATCCAGATTCAGATAGAAATTTTGAATGTAAATGCAACAACAATGTTGTACTCCTGATATTTTTCTCGATCAATTTCGGATCCGTATAGAAGTTCTATTCGTATAGTTTATATACCTAGTAGTGCTACGTCCACAAGGTATATTATCTTCATTCGTCTAACGGTAGGATGCAACGGCAAAAACGCATCGAGATAGATATTGACTTATAGATGTCAAAATGATCAGGAGGAAAAGAGAAATTAATTCAGCCATGTCCGTCCTTCCGTCCGTCCGTCTGTTAATACGACAACTTGAGTAAATTTGGAGATATCTTAATCAAATTTGGTATGTCAGTTCCTGGGAACTCATCTCCGAGCGCTCTTTAAAATGGGCGATATCGGATGATAGCCACGCCCACTTTTTATATAGAATGTTTTCGAAAATACAAAAAAGTTATTATTTAGTATATAATACACTTATAAGAATACAATTTTGTTTACACATTAACATTAAGGCAGAAAACTAATTTTTCAAGACATTTTTGAAAAGTAGAGTGGCACACATATTTATATTAATACTAGGAAAGTTCCGGAAAAAAAGGTCCATATCGTTTAAGGTTCACGCCCACTTTTATACGTAGGATATTTAAAAGGATCATAGATATATTTAATAGGCAATAACTTTGTGTAAAATAGCTTTATATTATTTCTGTAGCTTTATATTATTTAGTAAACATATTTATATTCATGGGCGTGCCCGCCCCCCCCCCCCCCCCTTTTATAGTGGATTATACCACAAAATTTTTTATGCCAAAACTCAGCCAAAAATTGAGTTATCGAAACGATATTTGGCGAAAATATTGACTAAATAAAGGTAACTGTTTTTTGTGAAAATGGGCGAATTCGAAGCTATTTATATACAAATAAATTAATTTACCCATCAAAACTCATAACAGAAGTTTTTTTATTGAAAACAATCAGCTGGCTTTATAATACGAACTGAAAAGTGTTAAAATAGACCTGCGTAAATTTGGATGACATAAAAGATCACTACTAGGTATAGAATGTTCGGTTCCACCCGAACTTAGACTTCCTTACTTGTTTGTAGTAGATAATTTCACATCCAACCCTTATTTGCACAGATGTACATATGTCAACACACGTATAGACACAAACAACTCTTATACAACTAATCGGTATATTAGATGAGATATTGATCGTGATACGGATCTGGATAGCTGATTGGAACGCAACTATTTACACCTTTCATTTGATAGCCATACTGTGCTCACTGCCCACAGCTTGCTCCTGGCCTAAATAGGTCTGACAAAAATGACGACAAAAAGTCTGAATGGGGCACGGTCAGTGACCGTCCAACGTCAGTAATAGAAACAGTATATACCACAAAGACTAAAAAAAGTATTTTTGAAAATTTTGTATGGTGAAATTCATTCTTTCATGGAGCATCATAAGGGTTAAAGCGAGATACTTCGCGAAAACGAGCAGGCACGATTTTACTTGAAACGGATTTTGGTACTTTGGAATGTCACTGACCATGCCTCATTCACACTTTTTGTCGGAAAATGGCACATCGCCGAAACCGGTTTGTCTCTCATCCAAATTTGACAAGGGATGACGGAAAATCTGTTCAATATATAATGGAGCATCATAACGGTTAAAGCGAGATACTTCGCGAAAACGAGCAGGCACGCTTTTACTTGAAACGGATTTTGGTACTCCGGACCGTCACTGACCATGCCTCATTCACACTTTTTGTCGGAAAATGGCACATCGCCGAAACCGCTTTGTCTCCAATCAAAATTTGACAAGGGATGACGGAAAATCTGTTCAAATATAATTTGACTTCGCGGATTTTGGTCAGAGAATAACCAGGTGACTTGATGGATATCCCTATGCTACAACTGTTACTAGGTTGGATACTTTTTTGAGACATGACGAAGTCAATCAACCTAGTCCCTTTCAAGTCTTGCCAACTCAATGGCACTTCCTGTGAATTAGCTAAGTCAGCCTTTGTATTAATAAAGGTATCAACCAGCCTTCGATTAAGATGGGGAAGCACATTCCAAATATATGCCCCAACATCGGAGTTCTATAAAATTTTGCTATGGCAGTTAACAGTAAAGAAATTTCTCATCAGTGGCTTTAATATTTTTTTATTGATCTGCAGCCGCCAAACGTAAGAGTCGGGACGGTGACGCAAGGAAGATTTTGGAACCCGACACAGTTGCTAACACAGGAGCTGGGGTTATCTGCTGAATAGTGCACTTTATTTGGATAAATCTTTCAAAGTATTTCTTTTTAAGCTTAAAACTGGTGCATCTAGATTTTTTTCCACGAAAACGGATACTCGATGCTTTGCAATTACCATCAATATTTTCCTCTTTTATTCTCAAATACACTCTTCTTAGCTACTTTCTTATTTAAGCTAATTTCATATTATTTTTTAAGCTTATAAAGAATTTTACCAAACCGCGAATACATATCCCAATCAAATACACTACTCAGCCACTGACCGCTTGCATTCATTGGAAATGCAAAAATTTTTATTCGAAAAATTTATCAAATGGTTCAGCTGTTACAGAAGCGATGTTCCCACCACAGCTACATATCATTCACGAGCAAGTTGTTGATAAAAGAGATAATAAAAACAACAAAAAAGTGCAAGCAAAGAGAAAACCCTGAAAAATATTAATACAAACATTTACAAGAATATATGCGTAAAGAACAAAGACAAACGCTTAAGGCTAATAAATTAAAAGTGAGTGGCGCGCACTGTCGTACGGATTAAGGAATGAAAACAAAAAGAAAAGGGAAATTAAAAAAAATAAAAATTATCAAACAACAACGCGATATATCTATATTTAAAAGGAATAAAACGAAAGCGAAACCACAGTCGAAGCAGAAACAAACTGGCAATGTGATTCTTTGGATATTCGGCTGCCAGGTTAGCTGCTTGGTTGGTTGGCTGGGCAATGCGCCGAGCTCACCCCAATCAAAGTAACACATTGGCAGTGCATGTGTAGTGGCGCTCGCTACTCCACAACAACACGTTAGGGCACCAGTGTCATCATCAACTGTAAAAACAAAAATGACATAAACGTAGAAAAAAAGAAACGAGAAAAGCACAAACCAATTCCACAGACACCACAAGCCTCACACTGTCTCAAGCAAACTCTTCAACGGCTCAACTGGCCGACCGCCGTCGGCAACTGAGCTGATGATATCCACGCCCACACTGATAATGACAGTCACTACAGTTTAGTGTTTGCTGTAAAGACGACGAAGGCCACACCAAACGCAACCATTCTAAAGCGCAACGTTTAAGAGTTTTAGACCACATACCATACAAGTTGTTGAAAGTGAATTTGCAACATGAAAAGGAAACTAGTCAGGGCGAGACCTTCTACGGCTATGATGGCATCTTCAAAATTCTTAAAACGAAAGTAACAATATTTCTTTTTGATGGTAGCTCAAGTAATTATACGATTTATTACAAGCTCTACTAGCCCCGTAAGTCGACTCCTTTTCATAAGAATATCTACCAATTAGTAACTAAATAAGATTATAAACAGATACAGATGTAGCTCACCTCTGAGCTAAAGACATTTCGGCAACACCTGGGTACTACCAAGGTTTACGTAAGAAGAGTTGTAGCCCACAACTTTTGTCTTTCATACAAATAAGACACGATAGGTTGGTAGGAATAGCTACTGAAAATTATGGGCACATATAAGGCGTCCGGGGAAGACTGACGCTGAGACAAGCTGATTTAAGTTTCAATTCTACAGAAAAGAATCTGGTAGCCACTAGGCTGTGAGTATCGCAGCCTGGTAACTTGCCAAGTCAAAGAGCAGAAAATTAAAAGTTACGTTCAAGGCATCGGAGTTTTTTAAATTAAGGCTTCAAACCTTGCCCAAGGCTGACTACCACAATAATATATATAAAATAATGTGTTTAACTTTTGAAAAATATGCTGGTATTCAACCCCTCCCCTCAAACATGGCTTTTTAAAAGTCCAGACAGCTTTAGGGATTTTTTTAACTCAATATTTATCAAAAATAAATCGCAGATACTTATCGTTACCAAAATATAGCCTACTTTGTAAGAAGAAGAAACCCGCATAGGCAGTGGTAGTAATCATGCGTCATTTCTGGATAACCAGGTTACCTGAGAAAGTCGCATTCTGTCGATGATCAGGACTGCGGAAAGCGGCAAAAAAATTTTTGGGACCACTACATACTCGAGTCTAGTTAATTTAATTGCATATATCCTATCCGGATCTCATTAACAGCATTCACAACCGATAAAGGTCTCTACCGATCTAAGTACTTACGATGTCTTAAGGGCCCTCTTCAATCCGAATGTAAAATACCATTTCATGTTCATAAAAGGTATAAAATGAATGGAAAAAGCAAAAAGGCCCCAACTTGTGCTACCAAAGGAACTCAAAACTCTCAAGTATGATTATATTCATACAAACTCATACACTCTCACAAGTCACAGTGACATATAAAACTAGCAATACATGGCTACACTTACTATGTACTTAAATACTTCCCAGTATTGCTTCCTGAGGCGCATTGCGCTGGGCTAAAAGTCATCCAGAATGATTTACGACTTCAGTTGACTCAAGTAGGCAAAACCGAAAATAAGTCAACGAGCAGCAATAATAAAGAGTAGAAAAACAACTGAGACAATATAAAAAAGTCGAGAAGCGACACAGAAAAAAGTGGAGAGTTAGTTAGTTTTTTTTTTTCTTGGGTTTTACTAGCAGTTTTTATAGCCTACGAGAAGTGTCTCGAGGATTAAGAAATGAAAAGATGCCTGCCTACCGTACCAGGCATTAGCACTTGTGGCACTTTTATGCTTCCACACTCCTATATACAAATGTACAAATGTATTCATTTATGCAGCATTCCCGAACTCTCAATGTCAGTTGATTAGTGCGTCGACAAAGTATTGAATGAGTTAATATTTTGTACTGCCAGAATACGTTTTATAGGCTTTTAATTAAAGAGTATAAATCAACGCGATTCAAAGCGTCTCACTAAATTCAGCTCTGAGAGAAATGATATATTGATGAAATATGTCGTTTGGAAAACTTTTTTAAGCAATTACTGTAGCCTATCGGAAACACCAAGGGAGGCCAAATAATCCTCCACCCATGTTTTCAATCCTCGTTCTTCCGATGTCGTCAAAATAGCTACCCAGGCGCTTACATTTTACTCTGCTTCGTTATACTCATATATGCTTTGAGCTCGTACAGCTCATCGTTAAATTTTTAATACAACTTTTTTCTCGAATAATTCCAGGATAATGCAATCGTCTTTCGACATCGTCCATAAATCCGAGCAACACATCGGGACATTTAGAATAAATTGACTTAAAGAGCTTGAAATCTGTTCACTTGTTGCCAAAGGTGACTTTCCTTTTAATTACTTGGCTGCTAACTCTGGTTTCCAAAAAGATATAACTAAAAACTGCATCTCTTTTTAAGACCAAATAACGAAACTAAACACTGAGGAAAACCAAATTTTAAAAGGGATGACGGAAAATCGTTCCAATATACGCCAATGACATTAATATCATACGATGTTGTAATAGATTACACCAGTTCAGCTTAGTTCTGATGCTCTCTTAACTTCCCTGCAAAACTAATACGGGTATGCAAAATGCGCTTGAGCAAAACAAGCAGGCCCGCAGGATTGGGAAGAAACTAAAACCATTAAAACACAATTGCGACATAAGGTTTAAGAAATGGCAATATAAGGAGTGGACTTGTCTTGAGTAACAGTTATGTTTGAATGACTCGGCTAGGTCCTTCCGAATCATAACAGCATTTGGAGTAGCCATATCATATCATATATATTATTTCTGTAAGGTCTTTTTAGTTCCTAATTTTCTGCTCTCATTTGGAACCAATATTAATAAATAAGGTATCGTTTTAAAGGTGGGGGTTAGCTCTACATGCAAAACCATGTTTTAATTAGCGGAGTGCTTTTTTTAAGCGTATTTTATAAAAATGAATTCTTTAAAATAAACGATTTTGAATGCACAAAAAAATTAATTTGTACTGCAACGCTTTTGTGACTGTGACATTCACATGCCTCGCGACATCTACAAAACTAAGACAACAGTGCTAGAATAATTAAAGGAATTGCGAATATCACAGCGCTCAACCCACTGCGAGCGCGCCATTTACACTTGAACATTGCTAAAATAAGTGAATAGGACTGCGTTCACATTGGGTCATAAACTCGAGTTAAAGGGACATTTTTTGAGTTAATTCATATTGATGTTGTCAATCAACTCAAGTTTATGGCTCAATGTGATTGTAATATAAGTGGTGGAATTTCAAATAGCTGTTTGCGCATATTTGTATAATTTTTTGTGGTCTCACAACAAGTGTAGCTGAAAATCTTTTTTTTATAATTTGAGGAAAAGGTTTGAAAAATCCTGGACCTGGACTAATAAAAAGTTTCAAACCATTTTTGTTTTTTTTTTTTGCGCAAGGCGCGCAAATCTTTTATTACGATTGTGATCCCCTAAGTTCAAGAGGAAATATTCTTCTCCAGAATACTTATAGCACCGTTATTATATAGCCAGACAAATTGGTTCTGCTAGCACTAAGTTAAAGGCTTGCGCCTTGGCAGATCGTATTGAAACAAGCTCGGGTTACGTTTGTACTGATTCGTGCTTAATATCTTCGAGAAAACTACTCTACAGCTGTTAAAAAAGAAATTGTGTTTGACCTTACAACTCGTTCTAAGCAAGTCTAAATAAAGTAAGGGGAGCAGCTAATAGATTTGGCTGCAGGCCATGGTCATTAGGGTGTGCGCTATTTACCAAGTTGGTAAATATTTTCTGGCTTAAAACAATTTTGTGGCACATATTGTTTATGATAGAATTTTCTATTCCAAGCCATTTTTGATATAATTTTTCTAACCTTATTCCGTAAATCAGCTGAGAATCCAAATATGAACTTAGTTATGGAAATTAAGGGATCATATTTAAATTAAACACATTTTAAGGCTTTATACCACTTGTTCTCAGTGACGAGACATCATGGAAAATATTTGAACAAGGTTCCGTGTTCAGCAAAAAAAATTATCAATTAACAAAAAAAAAATGCTTTTGCTTTCACTGCATTTGCATTTAAAATACAAGCAAGTGTAACTAACACAATAACTAGGAATAATTAATTTAACCCTCTAAGCGCCTGGAGGCATACCTCTACTTTTCTTCTATAATTATTGACACATAATCTTCGCCAAATATTTTATCTATGTTGTAACCCTGATTTTATAGCTTTAAGTGGTGGTAGAGCTCCACTATAATCATTCTCGTTGACAAATTTAGTGCAATTTATAAAAAAAAATATTTTGGGAAAAGTGTTTTTGTAACTACCAAAAAGTGACAAAAAGGATTTCTGCAGTAAAACAAATAAAATTTTTTACTAAGTGAAATAATTATTAAGGATTAGCAATTATGAAGAGGATGTGGTATTATAATTAAATTTATAGAATTATTAGCCAAAAATCATACCCCGCCTAAAGGTGGAGTGGGCAGTTAATAGGCAAGTCCGGCTAGAGGCGGAGTGGGAGGTTTCAGCCCAGAAAGCAAAATTATGAACCCTTTTGGATATATAATTTAAATTCGAGTTTATCGCACTAGAATTACTAGGTATGAGTTTTTTCATCTGCAACAAAAGTTGGCTGTTAGAGGGTTGATTTAGTAACGTTTTATTTTTCAAATCAAATGTATCATTTTGTTTTGCGTCAGAAGAGTTAAAGTGAGATATTTTGCAAGAACTCTGAATGTTCACAGACAAGACCTCATTCACACTTTCTTTACCCATTTTAGTTGAATCTATTTATTCAAGAGGAATGGTGGCGCTGCATGAAAAAACAAACAACCTGGGCTCGTGTTTGAAAAACGTGGAACCAAATTGAGCATCAAATATCAACACCAAGTTTGGCAACCTGCGGGTTAAAGGTACTGACGTGCAATTCGAAGGTTGATCTACGGATATGATGCCTCTTACCTCTCATTACCCTTCATCTCCTTCTTTACGGAAGAAGGGGTGACATGTGTGTTTCATAAATTTGTGACTGTATCGATATACCATACCAATGTATTGGTGGTTTTCAATGTAGTTTTTGTTTTTAAATAAGTGGGAAATATACACAGATGAATCTTTCAAGGGGTTTCTCCCAAATATCTTTTAACAAAATTTTGCTTAACATAACCGCGGACAACATTCACCAAAATGAGCAGATTGTAAGGGACATATGTATTGATTTGGAGACAAAAAGTTGTCATCAATGACTCCTATTCACGGTTATATAATAAATGAAATTTGGCTCATATTAGACAACCATCGCAAGAAGGGAAATACCCTCATGTCGGACTTATAAATGAGCTCTTAAGAGCTTAAACGCTCCAATTTAGAACTCCTTTGTCGCTCATTTATAACTCCTATGGTTTTCTGGGGAACTAAATACAAAAATATGATTAGAACGGAGTTGTGGTTTAACAATTCATCAGATGAGGAGGAAACTTACGGGAACTAGGCAGAAGTAGAAAGCGATTGAAGAGCTTGGAGTTGGTTATCAGAGGTACTGGATGCTGTATAAACGAGGAACTGATTTCTTCTCATTTTTTTGCAGCCTGGGCTTTTTTGTAAACAACTTTCGCTATATTCGGATTTTGATACATTACTGAAACCAACGATTCTAGCTGCTGTTTTGTACACACTACCTTAGACCTGCACAAAATTAATACAAATAGATAAGCGTTAGTCTTGTAAATGAAAATGAAACAAAAAATAGTAGAAGGTAAATACAAGAAACTCACATTTTAGCAATTTTATAATAATCAAATAAATCGTCGAGAGAAAACTCGTATTCTGTCAAAAAGTACACACAGCGAAGATACAGAATCCAATGCCGATAACAAAAAGTCCCTTAATGTTCCAAAAATCATAGATTTTGCAAATAAAATTCTTATATCACTATTATATTCAAACAGCTCTTCCAGCTCACTCTAATCTAAATATTTCTGCTCGCTCACACTACATTACTATGTTATGTTAACTTAACCATGTCTATGTATGCCCACGCCCACTTTGTTCATAAGCACGGCAAGAACTAATTTTTGTTTGTTCTTAGCTAACAGCAACATTGTGCAAAGACTAAATGAAGATAAATGTCAGATGTTGAAAAGTGCTAAGTAATTAGCGGGAATATTTGGGAATGCCGTTTCTGACAGACGCCTAATAGAAAGCAGGGCAAACTATTAGCGGCTTTACAAAAGTTAAGACATATTTAAAGATACAATTTTGAGAACTGCAGAAGAGGGAGAAAGGAATTAAAGTGAGCGGAAGAAGACAAAGGATGGGAAGCTGTTTTATTTTGTTTTAGCTGTCCCGAAATACGGAGGAAGAAACCCCTACGTCTTAGGGGTTTTGAATATGCCCGAGGTGAGCATACCGGTCGTAAGAGGCGACTAATATGCACAAAAATAATGACGTGCAACTCGATGGTTGATCTAGGGATATGATGCCTCTTACCTCTCATTACCCATTATATCCTTCCTTACGGAAGGAGGAGTGACATGACCTAGAAGGTTTCACTGGTCATAAATCGTTATCACGACAGTCGGGCAGTACCGCAAGGGAGTACCTTCGGGGAGTGTTTTTGTCGTTACCACAACAACAACAACGGAGGCAGAAATTATGAGGAGATTTCTTGAGTTGATTCACTTTCATACCCGATGCACGATTTTGGAACACCCTAATTTCCTTTGTGATTTACGGAAACTGTTTTAAAACTGGTATATACTCACTGTTTACATAAATAAATATGTTTAAAGCCCATATAAATTAAACCAATTTATCTTTTAGGTAAAAAACAAAAAGTCAAAAATCAAGTCGTCTCATCTGTGTCATTGGGAAAAAGGCAAAATGAAAGAGGCGATTTGTGAATTTTCAACAACAAACTGATTGATGATATGCAATAAAATGTGTCGTTTGCTGTTCCCGTAACGCATCATAAATTTGTTAAAATACTCATATGGTAAACCTAAAATAGTAAATATTTATGTATGTACATGTGTCAATATACAAACATATGTATATGCCTGAACCAGTATTCTGACAACAAAACTTGAATACCAATAAAGTGTTGTGACATAATTAAAATCATCTGCTCCCGTCGTCTGCTAAGTTCGATCATAAATATTCCATAAGAAAATTAATACGAACACAAGTACATACATAGAAGCACATAAGGATAAATGTATATAAGAATGTGCTCTTAGTATTTATATTGAATATTTATCAGTCCACAGAATTTTTCCTGTTTAGTTATTTAATGTGTCAGTAACTTAGGAATGCTTTTTCTTACAGAAGTAAAAAAAAAATTTTAAATCGATAACAAACTTAGAACTTCTAGCAGGTTCCGTAATTTGAATATTTTTTCTTAGATGTATATATTCATCTTTGTATGTATACTTGAGCGCCCGACAAACTTTGTCCTGCACAAAAATTTACATACATGGCTCTAGAAAAAATGCCTTTCTCCCAATAGGTCTATCGTTTCTTATTCTTATGTCACATGCTCCTCTTTCTCCATCTTTGTCTCTTTCATATCGCTTCCGGTTTTTACATTTTTGCTATCCCTATCCCTATCCCTCAGTCCAAACCTCTCCCACCCTACCTTCATATAAGGGATCTCTGTACCAAATATTACATATCTCGCGGAAATTGTTACGAATAATATTACTTTAGATTATGTAAAATAAGGTATGACGCCACCTTTTCTCTTAGCCATAATTTTTCAATAGTGTTGGATAAGAGGCGCCGCGCCCTTTATCCCTGAAAACTCCTGTTTTTTGTTGGAGCTGACACTCTCACTTACTCGCCTTTGTATTGAGGTGTTCAAGATTCCCATGAATATTTGCAAAAGTAAGCAGAAAAAATCCTAATTGCATGGTAGGTACCACGCCCTCTTCCACCTCACCTCTTTTTGTTCTTAAGGTGTTAGACATTAATCTCATTTACCTTTCTTGAAGTCAAAAAGCTTGCAATGGTTGGAAATCGCTGGTGTTCTCTCTACGAAGATGTCCGTTGCAAAGTAACCCTCTGGCGGGAAATGCGCTGATGAGGATTTGCATAGCTAAGTATAAAAGAGAGGACGATAGGCTTTAACGAGTAGACTTTGAATAACTTCCAGCAGCAGCACTTCAAGCCATCATCATTATCCAGGTATTCTTCGTTTATGTTTACTTCATTATGCAATGCCTTGCCCGTTGAATTTCGTTGTTCTTTGCAAATTGAGCATTCTATAAAGCCTCATCTAATACACTGAAACTCTTTATTTCATTTATTGGTGATTGCGTACCGGCATTCCCTTGTAGTTTCCCCAGAACAACGTCCTTACCCGTTTTCAGTATTCTACGATGAATAAACTGTCTTGCCTAAAATGAAAAAAATTACAAGTTTGAAATCTCTCGGCTCCTCGTCTCAAGACCCCTATCCTGCTCCTCTATTTTCATCTTTTTCTTCATCTCAATCTCCATTCCCGCGAGCAGTTTTCATCGATTTCAAAAACCTCGATTCTGGGACTTGTCATACGACAAACACAATATTTTTCCCCCTAAATACATTGTTTGCTATAATTCTTTTTGGAGTACTGCCTAGAAATCAACTAAAAGGCTCGCAGTTTAATAGAATTTTTTTTTATTGAAAAATGACATTATCTCAGGAAACGTTCCGAAAAATTCCCTTATCAGAATTTGTTCAAAGAACGCTCACTACACCGCGTTACACATATTCTGTCCTATGAACCAAATAAACTTTTTCGGAAAATACACGTGTATCGGTGATTTTCATGTACACCTCAGAATTTTTTTTTTTATGTATAAAGTATAAAGGTCGTAGTGTCCGTCTGTCCGCCTGTGTGAAAGACTTTGGATCGATTTTTAACCCTTTTTCCGTGATCCAATCGAGCTGAAGGCTAGTGGCAATGTCTGTATTACGCCAAATTTAAAAAAAAAAAAATTTTATCAATTCTCAGATTTTCCAGAATTTTTTTTTTAAAAAAAAAATTTTTTTTTTCACTTTTTTCGGCATAACTTGAAGAGACTCCAAATTTTTAAACTACTAAAGCGTTCCGAAAAAAAAAATTGTTTTCGACCCATCCTACTCCATATATTTGTAGTTTATCAATAGTAACTTTCTAACACTAAACTGTTTATGACTTTTACAACACTTACAACTGGTATGACAGATGAAACATTGAATTGCACAATCAATATTGCATCATTTAAATTCGTTTAATTTATTGTTTGATACAATACACTCTCTGCCGTTTGTGTGTTTGTTCCGATAGTTGCGCTACTACGAGACGTATACTTTGACAATTGTTTTAAGTTCTGTTGTGCGAAAACGTATTTCTATATATTTCATCTGAGAAAAAATGCAGTGCCCGATTCGAAATAACTTTTGTTACGTTTGTGGCTTATTCGCACCAAGTAAAAATTTTAAAAATATTACGAAAACTTTTTGTTTTGAAATTTTCAATGTAACAATTTTTAATTTTAATATAACAAAATTAATAAAAAAATTCGGTTTTTTAATGAGCTGAAACCGCTACAAAAAAACCGATAAGCATTTTTAAAAATTTTGACGTGTACATGAAAATCGCCGATACACGTGTATTTTTATTTTTTCTCCCTTTTCCGAAAAAGTATATTTGGTTCATAGGACAGAACTACAGCTCGTTTTTGCCACGCAGTGTTATTTTTATTGAAAATAATTAAGCAAAAAATAGATCTCTTATTTGGGCCTAGCAGATAAAAAAATACAATTTATATTTTATCATACGTTCAAATAATACTACCCCTGGTGTAATGGGAGAAAGCTTTCTCCACCGAGTACGTCACATCACCATCTGGGCCAAACCGACGAAATTTATAAGAGAATAGAACACAAGCTTTGGAATGACATTTTTACACTTACTTCGGCCGATTTTCCTGAGTATTTTTATACCTTTCATGAACATGAAATGGTATATTAACTTTGGTCCGATGTTTGTAACGTTTAGAAATATAAGAGATAGACCCACCATTAAGTATACCAAATTGATCAGGACGATAAACTGAGTTGATACAGCCATGTCCGTCTGCCCGTCCGTCTGTTTGAACGCAAACTAGTCCCTCAATTTTTGAGATATCCCGATGAAACTTGGCACACGGAGGTATTTTTGTATTATATTAGACATTTGTCGGATCCGGTATAATCGGGTCACTATAGCATATATCTCCCATACAACCGATCGTTCAAATAAGAGGATTTTGACCATTTCTCCTTCATTTTTAAAGATTAAATCTTGAAACTTGGTAAAATATTTAACTATGGATAGCAAAAGATTTCGTAAAAAAAATCACCAAGATCGGAGCTATATATAGTATATATCCCATACAACCGATCGTTCAGATAAGAGGATTATGGTCATTTATCCCTCATTTTGGAAGATTAAAACTTGAAACTAGGTGAGATATTTGCTTACAGATAATAAAAAATTTGGCAAAAAAATCGTTAAGATCGGGGCTATATATAGTATATATCCCATACAATCGATCGTTCAGATAAGAGGATTATGGCCATTTCTCCCTCATTTTAAAAGATTAAAACTTGAAACTTCGTGAGATATTTTCCTATGGATAGTAAAAGATTTTGTAAAAAAGTCAGCAAGATCGGACCTATATATAGTATACATCCCATACAACCGATCGTTCAGATAAGAGGACTATGGCCATTTATCCCTCATTTTGAAATATTAAAACTTGAAACTTGGTGAGATGTTTTCTTATGGATGGTAAAAGATTTGGTAAAAAAATCGCCAAGATCGGAGCTATACATATATAGTAAATATCCCATGCAACCGATCGTTCAGATAAGAGGATTATGGCCATTTCTCCCTCATTCATTTGCTAACAGATAATAAAAAATCGAATAAAGGCACAGCCCTAGTAAAAACTTCCCTTAAATAAATAAAGCTTATTATAAAAGAAAATTAAATGTATTGCTGTCAAAGTTTAAGAGAACTTTAAACAAAGCGTATTTAAGTTTGTACGTATTCATGAAAGGTATAAAGCCTTCGGCACAGCCGAAGACAGCGCCGTCCTTACTTGTTTATCCTTCAGATATACACTTATAGAGTTTGGCAATCATTTCTTAAATATCGGATTAAGGAGTAAAGTGTTTCAGGCGTTTTCAAAATACACTTCATAGCGGTCTTTTCACGGAATATTTCACACGCTTTGTTATACCTAGTAGTGCTACGCACACAAGGTACAAGGTGGCGTAAAAGTCACACAGCTGACTTTGCAAACACAAAAATAATAGACAACGAAAGAAGAGAAAGAACACGTTACACCTTAGAGAGCCTAAGAATATTACAAAAAAGGCCAAATACAATAAACAAAAAAGAAGATACTGACAATATTGCCGCTTCTTATCTATTATGCTTATAGTTTATCTTTAGTATGACAAGTTTATCGCACACAGACGGTATCGAATTTTAAATTTTAAATGTTTTTTTTTTAAAGTTTTTTGTATTTATAGTATAGTTTAGTTTACCGTTTTTAGTACATAATTTCCATTTTTATGTAAGTAATTAATTACGCAATCCATGTTCACGTTGCAATATTTTCAAAGTGTTGAAATTTATATCTACTTTTGTTCTTTGTTTAAATAAATAAATAGCGTCACTCCCCTGAAGATGCCAAGGAAAATTGGCGAAACGTCGGGATGTAAGGTGGAATAAAACTTTGTTTTATTTGCACTAAAAAATTGCAGATCTGCTCAGCTTAAAATGTATACATAAAAGTAATCAAACAGATCGGAAGAAAATCTTATAGTAAGCTTCCGATGTTCAGCATATCGGTTGTGGCACGTGCAGTGTGTGCTGTTGCACCGTCTTGTTGGAACCACATGTTTTCCAATCCCAATTCATCAAGTTGCGACAAAAAGAACTCGTTGATCATTGCTCTGTAGCGCTCACCATTCACAGTAACCGTTTGGCCCCGACCGATTATTGGTCAAATAAATAGTCAGCAATATTCCGCGTTCTGGAGCAGTGTAGCGTAACATTGTTTATTAACGTGTATTTCGCATGTGTTTACTACACAAATGTCAAAACAGAACTGACTTTAGGGGCCAATCGCAAAATTTATAGCATTTTCTGATAGGAGGATTACGTATAACGGCAGTATGTAACGGCATAAACGGATCGAGATAGATATTGACTTATGTATATCAAAATGTTCAGGACGAAAAGAGAAATTGATTAAGCCATGTCCGTCCGTCCGTCCGTCCGTCTGTGAACACGATAACTTGAGTAAATTTTGACATATCTTAATGAAATTTGGTATGCGGGTTCCTTGGCACTCATCTCCGAGCGCTATTTAAAATGGGCGAAATCGGACCTTAGCCACGCCCACTTTCTATATATATAATATTTTCGAAAACACAAAAAAAGTGATTACTCAGTACATAATACACCTATAAGGATAAAAAAATTTGACTATATTGAGATTGAGGCATAAAATAAAATTTTCAAGAAATTTTTGAAAATGGGCATGGCACCGCCCACTTTTGATGATGTCAAGTTTAGAAATAATATTAATCATAAATCAAAAACCATTCAAGACATCGAAACGAAATTCAGTACGCAGGTTTCCAGGTATGCAAGGAATGTTCTAGGAAAAAATGGACGGGAGCAGTTAAGGTCTACGCCCACTTTTATATGAAAGATTTTGAAGAGGATCGTAGATATATTAAATAGGCAATAACTTTGCGTAAAATAGCTTTACATCATTTATGTTTCAGTTTTAAATTTCCGTAAACAAAGAAATCCAAAAACTTAAAATTTTCGAAAATGGGCGTGGCCCCGCCCCTTTTATAGTGAACTATTCCACAAAACTTCTTATGCCATAACTCCGCCAAAACTTGATTTATGGGAACGAAATTTGGTGATAATGTTCTATATATAAAGGTAACTGTTTGCTGTAAAAATGGGCGAAATCGGTTAAAGTCGACGCCCAGTTTTTGAACATAGTTCTGAAAATTTTTTTATAAAATTTAAAAAGCGATATTTCTACAACTAAGCAAGTTATATCAATCAGATTTTGCACACATAAAAAGCTTTTCAAGAAAAACTCGGCCGCAAAAAATTTTTGTCTTTTTCGAAGAAGTAGGCGTGGCGCCGCCCACTTTTCAGCCTAAAATTTCTGCTGTTTTCAAACGCAATCGCTTATAATTCAATCTTGATATTTCAATGAAAATTGGTCAGCTGCTTCTTAGTAGTATGTGTTATACTCCTGCCAAAAATTAGCCAAATCGGGAAACACGCAAGCGAAATATTCGGGCACGTAG
This sequence comes from Merzomyia westermanni, assembly GCA_949987695.1. NCBI lineage: Eukaryota > Metazoa > Arthropoda > Insecta > Diptera > Tephritidae > Merzomyia > Merzomyia westermanni. The sequence goes on along the minus strand of OX465289.1, from coordinate 51,906,509 downwards.
TTAATAGCCCACTGCAATAGCGAAGTTATATATCTTTTTTGATTTTCATACCTTTCATAAACATTAAATGTATGTAAGTATGAGAACAAGAAGAGAAAAATTCCCTTAAATGATCAGTACGATGAGCGGAGTCGATTTAGCAATGCGCGACTCTCCTTCCGTCTGTATGTCTGTCCGTCTGTCTATATTTGAACGCAAACTAGTCTCTCAGTTTTACAAAAGAATGCTGAAATTCGTTGTTTACTTTCTCCATTTTATAATATACTAGCAATCCCGGTATACGTTGTTTTGACGTTTTGATACATAGAACACATCTATATATAAAATGTCATTAATTGGAGCCAAATAAACTCCTAACTATACCGAACTGCAGCTTTATATAACCTGGGGGCTTTTCCAAAAGCTATATGCAGACTGTGTCGTACCCAGCGAACTCCTTAACATATCGTGAAATTTCAAGAGCAAAACAAAACACAAAATATGTGGGCGTGGCACCGCCCACTATTAAAAAATTGTGTAGATATTGTCTAAGTGAGACATATATCCAAATTTCATTAATTTAGACCAAAAAAGTTCGGAGTTATGACGAATTGAAACTTTATATATCCTGGGCGCGTGGCTGCGCCTACTTTTCCAAAACTATATATTGTCTACGCTGTACCCAGTGAACCCAATTATATATTGTGAAAATTTCATAAAGATCGGTTGAGTTCTTTGGCGCCTATGAAAGACCCCCTTTTTTATATCTATTTTTGTTACGCACACAAGGTAAATTACTTCATTCGGCATAAACGAATCGAGATATATATTTATTAATGTATATCAGAAAGTTCAAGATGAAAAATAAAATATCCGGGAAAGTAGTTAATACCCCACTGCAAAAGCGAAGTTGTATATCTTTTGATTTTCATACCTTTCATGAAAATGAAATGTTTGTACGTATGAGAAGAAAAAGAGATAGCCCTATCAAAAAGTATACTGAAATGATCAGGAGGATGAGCTGAGTCGATGTAGCCATGTCCGTCTCTCGATACGTCTTTCAGTTTGACCGTCTGTCTATTTGAACGCAAATACGAACTGAAAGTATTAAAATAGACTTGCGTAAATTGGGATGACATAATAGATCACTACTAGGTATATAAATTTCAATTCCACCCGAACTTAGACTTCCTTACTTGTTTTTCTTTACTTTGTGTTACCAACCGCAACTTGGGAATAATAACTCTTTTCACTTCTAAAACCTATTATAGAAAAAATTAACATCACGTTGTAACAGTGACAGCAAACTAAAAAAAAGAAAAGCTCAACATTGTTGCATTAAATAATGCAAAATGCATTAAGATTATATGGACACCTGTTGCCAAGCACTATAGCCAAAGTGGTTGAGAGTTGAAACAACTGACCAGCAGTGGCAACAAGGAAAGCGTATATGATACAAATACAGGATTCTAGGGAAAATAGAAAAAATCTAAACAAGCTGAGGCGATTATTAGGGATATAAATAACAGCGGCTAAAGACTGAAGCTTTTATGGAAAGGAAACGTCACGTAGTAAATAAACTTGTAGTTAAACAAACTTAGAATTTTTTTGTGTACTAACAATTCAGTTGAATTGTTGCTTTTACGGCCTGTACATTTTTAAAGTATCCATGACTATACACGCGCTCAAAGCCAAGAATAACAATTTTGTACTAGTACACAGGGTATTATAGTTTTGTTCATATAACGATGGTTTGTAACGGTACAAAATAATTGAGATAGATATAGAGTTTATTTATTTATATTTTTATTTATACACAAGTAAGACGTAGCCTTTATAGTGTTTTACATAAAGTTGAAAAAATTTAAACTTAACAAAATTAGTCTAAATCATTAGTCTAAATCATATTATAAATTAACTACATGCTAATATAAAATACAAAATATCAAAGTTCTTCCTATGAACAGAGGAATCCATTGAGACATGTCCGTCCGTGCGTCCGTGGACAAGATAACTTGAGTAAAATTAAGATTTTGGAATGAAATTTCGCACACAGGTTGCTTTCTGGATAAGGTAGGTGGCTATTTAAAATAAGCGAAATCTAAACATAACCACGCCCCTTTTTTCGATATCGAAAACTTCGAAAAACTTTTAAAATGAGATAATTCAATAATAAAAGCAGTAACTATAATGAAATTTGGTAGATTTGTTTAGTTGATCGTCGTATTGACTATTTTACCAAATTTTCGGAAAAGGTTTATGGTACCGCCCTTAGTTGTAAATATTATAACGAACACATTAAAAATAAAATTTTTTCGTGTGGCAAAATTTAAAAAAAACTGTATATTTATATTTATCTACAGGCTAATTAAGCCTATTCACATGACACCGTAAATCTTAAATTCAAACTAGTTGTACAAATAAACTAAGAGTTTGCAAAGGTGGCAACTCCTTTTGATGTTGAGATATGTTATATTTTATTCACGCGCCAAGACCTTCCTTTTGACACCTTAAATTTAAAAAAACAAAGCCACTTTATAGTAAAAATTTATTTTGTTTCTTTTTATAAGAGTAAATTAAAACGTGAATTTTCATCATCTGGCAACTTTTTAGCGGAATGTCTTATATTTTAAAATTATATTTCTTATTAAGAACGAAACAAATCCAGAAATAAACAACTTTCAAAATTCCTTAAGACTTTTTGAGGTATAAGTAGTTATAACTAACCCATTGATAAGAAATATATGACGAGTGGCAACCTTTTTTTTAAATCAAATAAATTTGTACTTATTTTCAACCTAAGTATATAGGAGATATTTACAGAAGTGAAAGAAGGCCGATTCGTTATCGATCAAACTCTTATATGTATGATATGTATGAATATGGGCTTGACTACATTGCTGGATATACAAGGTGGCGCAAAAGTAAGCTTCCGATGTTCAGCATATCGGTTGTGGCACGTGTAGTGTGTGCTGTTGCACCGTCTTGTTGGAACCACATGTTTTCCAATCCCAATTCATCAAGTTGCGGCAAAAAAAACTCGTTGATCATTGCTCTGTAGCGCTCACCATTCACAGTAACCGTTTGGCCCCGACCGATTATTGGTCAAATAAATAGTCAGCAATATTCCGCGTTCTGGAGCAGTGTAGCGTAACATTGTTTATTAACGTGTATTTCGCATGTGTTTACTACACAAATGTCAAAACAGAACTGACTTTAGGGGCCAATCGCAAGATTTATAGCATTTTCTGATAGGAGGATTACTTTTGCGCCACCCTGTACGATATAATCCGAAAACTGGACCTTACCCACTATGGGAAAGAAAGTTAATCTTCTTTCGGATAGATAAAAAAGAGAGAATATGTAAGTCTTGGTAAGCTATCCATGCGTTTTTGAATAAAAAAAAATATTTAGAAATGGTATTCACCAAATAGAAAGGTCAAGAAATTTCCTACCATAAAAATTGAGCGCCCAAAATATTATAGCTATGTAAAGACATATCGTCGGTGACACTGCAAAACCACGTAAACACAAAGGCAAAACGGCGTAAACTACATTTGTGGAAAAATTTTGATAGGCCCTTGGCATGAAGATCTATTCATTTATTCTCAAAAAAAGATACATGTTAGTAAGAAACCAGTTTTTTCAATACAGTGGGGGTCTCGTTTCTGCGGTGACGCCGGGAGTCGACAAATATTCTATACTCGCCATTGTCATAATGCAATGGTCCTTAAACAAGTATATGCCTAAGTAGCACTTGGTGGCAAAAGTAACTCTGTTTAATTTCTAGGTGGGAGCCTTTTTGAGCAGGTAATGCTGGTTTCCAAATACGTGAAGGAGCTTTCTGCCGGCTTCAGAAAATCCGATCTAATTTTGTAATAAAAAGTAACTGTCAGGGACTGTAATTGTTATGAGTTTTATTATAAAACTCGGTATTTGATCATTATTTTCAGATTTTTTTTAAATAAAAATCAACAATAATAGGTATATTCAATTATTTTTTTTTTGATTAAGAATAATGTTTATTTTTTGAGTTTTTTTTTTCTGATCGAAAATAAAACTTAGGTTTGAGTTTTATTTTTCTGACAAAAATAATACTTATTCCTTGAGCGATATTTCATCTTTCAAGAATAAAAATAAAATTTTGAGTTTCAATTTTGTTTTACGGATCGAAAAACTAAAAAGCCTTTTTGGCAAGTTATTGATCACAAATATTGTTTGGTATAATCTCGTCAACATATGTCCTCAATAATTAAAACATATTTATAGACAAACATATATATGTATATGTACATAAGCTGGCATGCAAAAAGGCTTTTTGAGTTTTTCGAACTGTGAAAAAAATTAAAACTTAAAATATAATTTATATCCTTGAAGGATCACATATCTTTCAAGGCATAAGTTTTACTTTCATTAAAAAAAAATAAAACTCATGTTTGAGTTTCAGTTGTCAATTCTACTTCCCTAATTTGCCTTGGGAAAATGCTATAAGCTATTGCGTCATGAGCAAAATGTATTCAGCAAAGTGTGATTGAATTTGAAATTTCTTATATTCGGAATAAAACTATAATATCAAACAGAAAATTATTTTAACAAATTTTAATCAAAATTTTTAATTATTGTTGCAGCGACATTTCAATATTTACTCAAATTTATTGCTCTATTTGCTGAAAGTAAAACAACTTCGTCGTTAGTTGGGAAACGAAATTCGGCAGCTTTGTAGGCTTCACCCAGAAGAAAATCTCAATTTTACCTGAATATATCTCAGAAAATTTTGGAATTTTCTGGAACTCAATTATCAACTATCAATATTGCATGCTTTTCATATTTTCGATTAGGTCTTAAAGGCGATGCTAGTCCACTGCTTACGTGACAAATTATCATTTGATTAAAAAAACAAAATCAGAAAAAAAAAAACAAAAACGAGCTGCCAAAAAACAAAGGCTGTAGAATTTCTTACTGACAAATTTTTAGAACATCATCATCGGTCAAGTAAACTAAATTTCATGGAAATTCCTTAAACTTTTAGAATGAAACCCAAAGAAATATGAAACCAATTTTGGCATAAAATCCTTAGAAAGGCTGATGATGATGACATTGAAATTTTTTTAATTTCCGTCAATATTGAAAAAAATAAAATGGTTTCACAGTAATAATAAAATGAACGTAAATAGAAGAACAGTCTTAAATATAAATAAAATAACAAAACACCTCAGTTATAAGGTGAACCATAAAGGGTTAATACTGTTTGTTTACACGCTTTGGCCTTAGTTTGTTACACGAGAGTTATAAACACTTACACTTTTTTGAATACATTATGTTGTTGAGCACAAAATTCTCCCGAAAATTTTAATTGTGTTTACTTGACATCTTATCCAGTAGAACTTGAAGCGAGATCTTTCCAAGCGATGAATAAGAGAGTCTCCCTTAATATCCTTTCGGATCAATACCAGAGATTTCTACACTGTGCTCCAATTTTACTAATCTTGGAGCAGTAGGGGAGACCTCCTCAAGTTATTAATAAAAGCGAAAGTAGAGATTTCTCCAACTTCTCTGTCAACAAAAGAAGAAAAAATTCAACATATGGAAAAAAATTTTCAAAGAAAAGAAAAAGCTGCAATCGCAGATATATGAAAAACAAATACAATTTTACCCCCATATTCAGAAAAAATAAAATTGGTTTATAAAGCTCTTATAGTTCAAAATTTGTATGGAAATGTCATTTTAAAAAGCTTTATAAGCCTATTTTATTTTTTATGAATAGGGAATATGGGAGTAACCCAATACCTCAAAAGGAGTACCCCGGGATTAATAAAACGTTGATCCCTGGTTATATTGGGTAAGTTAAATTTTTTTTAAATATAAGTTTTTAAAAATCACATGAAAACCTGGCTCTTAACATAGAATGTGATTTTAACTTTTTTAATATTAATTTTAAGTGCAACAACATTTTTGAACTTATTGTTTTCGCATATACAAAGAGGGTTTCGGCTCTCAATACTAGCGAGCCATCAACATGTAGTTGTCCATGTGAAAAGCAAGGGGATCCTAAATGCATTGCTGGCACTTTGAGTGTTTTCCCTTGACTCTTATTTATTTTTATGCAAAATCCGACTTTTACGGGAATCTGAAAACGTTTAAACAGGAATGGCATTTTAGTTAGAATAAAAGGTATTTTGGGAGTAATACCTACTCTCCCTTTGCCCCTCCAGTTCTAATGGTGGTTTGGTAAAATGTTTTTTTCCGCTGGATTTTGGAAAAGCAAAATCTGTTTCCGAAAAAAGCAATATAAAATTATCTCAGCATTCTATGAATTGCGTTGGCGTCGCTTTATATAATCAAGTGAAACATCCCTTTTTCTTTGTTCGCTATTTCACTTCAAGAAAAATCTCACAAAATAAAACCATACATTTGTAAGCTATTCAGTTACATGCAACACTTCTTATGGTACACCTTATTTTTCTGTGCTTATATCATCAGGCATAAACTTTATATGAAAGGGAACCCTATAAAAAAGGCTTAAATGTCATGCAAAGTAAGGCTTATAGGACTTATTACTCCCGCTCTGAAATATAACCTTATATTGAAGCCTGATGGGCCTTGATTTCCCAAAATTTTCATTACAACAAATTCACGCTTAAGGAAAGAGGGCGACGATATATCTATAATAGAAATAGGCAAGTTGGAAGAGTTTGTCACCTTTTAGGGGCAAACTATTTATCTAGGGTAAAAATAATTATATTTGCATCGATATGTCGGCTCAAGCTGCAGTGCCATCAGTGCCATCAATCAAAAAAAAATTAATTATAATATAGAAAAACCAGTTTAAAAATGACACCGTTACAAATGTCCCATATATATTCACACATTCTTGAGCAAAAAGGTTGCTTTGTTGGAAACATCAAGCAAAAAATTTAAAACAGAAGCAAATATTTAGACAAAAGTTAAGCGATATCGCGCCATCGATTTTTCGATAGGTTTTGGGCTCAGGAAAAAAGTTCCACCACGCATACCCAAAAAAATTATTTTCGAACCTGCGAAATTTAAGTTTTTTGACTTTTTTCGACTTTGATTTTTAAGGTTCTTTTCATGTCCTACTAAAAAAATTTTCATTTGATTTCAAAATTTTCATGTTTACCCTGTCCGACCCAAAAATGTCCGCTAAAAACGTTGATAAATTACATTAAAAGAACGGAAAGAATGGAGAGTAAGGGCAAGGAGCAGTATAAAGAGAGCTTTTAAAAAGAAGCTGAAGAAAAGAAAGAGCAAGAAAAGAAAATATAAAATAAATAAAATCAAATGAAATAAATAAAATAAATTTAAAAGAAAGGAAGAGAAAGGAAGGAGATGGACAATAATAGAAATTTTATGAAAACAAAGAAAAGTAATAGAAAGCAGCATCAAAAAAAGGTACACAAATAAAATGGAATTAAATAAATTAAAATAAAACAAGGAGAGCGCTGTCTTTGGCTTTGCTGAAGGATTATTACCTTTCACGAACATGCATCACGGTTTTAAGAGTCTGATCCCTACTTACAGTAAGTACAACCTCCCTAAAATTTTTCAGTGTTAGACTGTTAACTGAAAGATACATAGCCCAAACCCCGTTGTACGGAAAAACGTTTTGTGAGAGGGTTAAACGATATATTGGTCCGATCTTGATGATTTTCACTACACACATGTGTAATAAGTACTGTCGCTGCCAAATTTTGTGTTCCTTGCTACTTGCAATAGTTATAACCCAAACCCCATTTATCGCAACAATAGGTTGTATGGGAGCTATGCGTTATATTGGTACAATATTGCTGGTTCCAACAAATGATCAATATATTACAAAATGGCAGCCCGTACCAGATTTCAGCGAGATATCCCTAAAACTGAGGGAGGAGTTTGCGTTGAAACAGACAAGCAGACAGACGGACAAGGCTTTATCGACTCAGCTCATCGTTATCTCTCCTTCCTCTTATACTTTCAAACATCGGACCAAAGTTATAATACCATTCATGTTCCTGAAAGGTGTAATGAAGGTAGAAAATGTATTATTAAATATTTTAGCAAGGTGATTAAAAAAGACACAGAAGAAGGGGAAAGTTAAGGAAAGGAAACTACATTAGAGGAAAAAAAGGCCAAAGAATAAGAAAGGGACTGAAGGTAATAAAAACGAAAGGAAAGAAATGAAAGGCGAAGGGAAGCAACAGGTTTTCATTAAAATTAAATACAGTTTTGTGGTTGCATTTAAACCACTGGCCGATCTCCAGTTTTAAAAATTGCATACAAGCATCCTTTAAAAATTCCACAAATTTTGAAATACAAAACTTTTGAAAAGAATAAATTGGGTACCTATTTGATTGCACTTTGTTGTTAATGAAGTAACTTGCCTTTTAAATTAAATTTAAAAAAACCAGAAAACCAGTAATTTGCTATATAGTTTTTTAAACCAGAGAAGAATAACGCATCGGTATTAATTCCAAGATCCAATGATTGTTACATCAGATGCCACAAATCCCGAGTTAGTCAAAATCCAAAAGAAGTGACATTCTTAGTACACGCATGCTAATTTTTTAATATTTACAGCTATAACTTACAATTAAAAAGTCGTTTAAGTTAGCAGAAAACGAGTTGACAAAAAACCGTAAGTAAGAAGAGCAACTAACTCAAACGGACTTGCAAACAAACAATCATACATGTAAAACTAATAAAAACAATAACGGATATACTACCTGCAAACCCACTAGTACAAAATAGCCCATCCACCCGCTGTACCGAGGCGTTAAAATGCCCATAAAACTGCATGCAAATGACCATGAAATCCTTGCTTAGTCTAGTGTACGACAGTAAAATGTTGTTGTTGTAGTTGTTATGTTGTTGCCTGCAAAACAAATGCGCCAAACTGCAGATGCAATGCTAAACGGCGTGAAAATATTTAGTTGATCCAGCAAAGTCAACATAAAAACAACAACAACAATGCATACTTACAACACACATACATATATGAAACAATAACAGTAACAATGGTACTCTAGCAACCACAACCGTTACCGTTTTGTTGGCAACAAAAGTCCATTCGTACAAATGACCGTCCAACCAACCAACCGTTCTGTTCCGTCCGTCGGGTTTAAAAATTCCAACAAAGCAAACTTTAATAGCAAAACAACGGAACTAACTAAAATTGTTGCGCTATTCGTTACTAATTTTGTTGCTCTGGCATTTGGTAAAAAAGAAAAACGAAGACCCGCGCAAAAATCAAAGCTCACTGACTCACCACACCGCACCACAACACAGAAGTGAAAAACTAAACAGAGAAGAGTGGGCATGAATGGGAGTACTGATGCGGTTTGCTGTGTTGTTGTTGTTGCAGCAGTTTTTTATAAACATTTACGGCTAGTAAATGCTTTAGATAACATTTTTTGAAGCTCGCAAAATTTGTTTTTGCTGTGATGGTTAGCGGAATTGTGATTTAGTGTTTCATCAAATTTGCGTATTCGAAGTAAGAAAAGATAAGATATTTGCTGAAAATTAGTGTTGGCAAGATATTTTAAGAAAGTATAGTGTTCTAGAATACAATACCGAAGGTCCACGGTAAAAGCCAGCTACAGGTTTTTATAAAATTGGATGAATATGAAGAAAATACCAAAGCCCATTTAAAAAAAAATTCCATAAATCAACCCAATTTTTGAAAGGCTTTAGACTTGCACTTTGTGAGACTAAAATTAAACAGAGTACAAAACTATGTACTAAGAAATCATTTTGAAATTCTTGCAAATTTGAAAACTCTCACCCAGTTTTCTGAAATTTTTAAGAATTTGTGGAGTTTTGGCAACATAGAACTATCTATACCCAGTAGAACTTGAAGCGAGAAAATATCCGAGTGGGGGGTTTAAACTCAAGTTACGTTATCAATGAAAAAAGATAAGAAATTTATTTTCGGAGTACGGAATTGAGCGAGGCTAAGCCGTTTAGGCGATCTTTAGACATTGTTGATCTCAAATACGTTTTTAGTCATTGCAAAGTTGAGAAGGATCGTTCATTCGTCGCTGTTGTCAAAGGCAAAACTGCCATAACGCGAAGCATTTGGTTAACATCTTCATTACAAATATCGAGTGCTTCAAGTGAGTTTTTTCTTTCCTTTCCGGCAATGAGCTTCCGCCAAAGTTGTACTTCGTTCACCCAGATGTCACGCTAATCGTCGTGCAAAATGAGAAGAATTATTGGAATAGTTGAGCGCAGGACTCTTCTTCGAAAATTTTCATTTTGTTGGAAAAAAGGCAAGCGAAATTTAATAAAATATTGCGGTGATTTAAGAATCGATCTTGCAATTGTGTCAGAAACGAATCAATGCACGGTATGTAGATTGTTATAATCAACTGAATCAGTTTGTACGTTGGAACGTTGGGTCTCCTTGGCTGTCGCAATTCAATTTCGTATTGCTCGCTAATTTCGCTCACGCTTCTGTTTTTGTCTGAACTCTCCCTTAGAGTTTTCTCTTCTTTCCATAAAAACTTGTTTCTCAGCATCACTCTCCCAGATCTTGATTTTCTCCTTGAAGTACTCGACTCAGAGATAATGTGAGAGAATGCACCGAGCTCAAAATATGCATGGATATCTGGAAATTTTGCGGTTTTTATAGCTGAAAGCAGTTGGAAAGCTCCAGACAAAGTCATTGAGTCTTTCCAGTTGGTGGAAATCGCTTCAAGAGCGCGAATTACTGCTGGTTGCAAATGGAGATATGTTGCGACGGACTCATGCTGTTCTACCCATCTGGTTTTAAAAAATTTTTTCAATCTCTTCACTCGAGTTTTCGATAGATGTAAATTTTCACTTATCGCATCCTGAAGGGTATTTTGGCATTTCGGATAAATGAAGAAGGAATGGATATTCTCTAGAACTCCCAGACAATTTTTGATTCCCGTTATATTGCACGCAGAGCTTACCGCCAAATTGAAACTATAAGCAGCACAATGGGAGTAGAGCGCGAGTGGATAAGTTTTTCTGACAACAGCTTGAGCACCTTGGAACTCTCCGCTAACCGTCTCGCCCGAAAAAATACCTGCAGTCCAGTCCGGAAGATTTAAGTAAATCAAGGTAATAGGAATGAAACACAAAAAATCTTCCTGAATGATGAACTTTTCGCCTCATTTATCCAAGTAGCGAATACAAATTAAAGTTTGTTCTACTCCTTGTTCACTCGATCGATGTTGTAACTCATAATGAGGTGGTGACCAATGTTGATTATTTCATCCTGCACACGGTTGCTTATGTACATAGCATTCTTTGGTGAATCACTAAGGTGTTTTTCCACTGCTCATCAGATTTGGCTCGATATCTTTAGAGAGCTCTAAAGTTTCCATCATTCGTCAACGGTTCGTCTTCAGAAATTCTACCCGTATCATTGGAACCTCTGAGAGCACATCCTTGTCGGCGACACAGGATAACTGTTTCAATAATTGGAATCATGAGTAGTTTTCTTTCATTCAGAAAGTCTAATTTTTGTTTCTACAGGTGCGAATCAATGGGTAAAGCATTTTCTTCTTCGATGCCCATTCTTAATGCCGCATTGCGTCTCAGTTATAAGTAATAAGGCAAATTCAAACCGCTTCACACATACAAGTGAATGCACGAGCGTAAATGACAATTTGAATACATATGCCCACCAAAAAATTTGAACCTTATCTAAGGTTGTGAGGAGTATCAGTTAGAATGGAATTTGGCCAATCGGAATATAAATGTATAATGAAATATCCCCAATAGGCGAATTTGTACCAAGTGATATCACGGCGAATTTGTTGCTGTATACACACACATACTTCATGTGTTTTGTTTTTCCTTTGGCGGCTTCTCCTGTCAGCCTGAAGCCACTGCTCATATGTTCTTATGAGATCACCTGTAAGTAAATTCGCCTTGATTTGACCTATAAAATTCAAAATCAATTTCTGGTATACATACAGTGGCGTAACATAAAATTTACGAATTTAATTTATTAAATTTATTCATCCACGCATCTTCAATTAAACTCTAGAAAAGTTGTTTTTGCACACGAGCGACCCCGGGTACTCTACCGGTACAAAACAAAATTAGTAAAAGATTAGTCGAATCTGTCAAATGGTCAAATGTAAACAATTAGTCAATTATCAAAATCTTTAAAGATCACCCCTTTTCAAATATTTTCCTGTTGTTTTGTTTTTAGCGACAAAAAAACTCCTCGAAGGTTTCGACAAGTGTTGTCGAAAGTGACAGGCCTTTGCCGGATATGAACCTGGTACTCCCTTGCTGTACATGACCGACTGTCGCGAAAGCGATTTGATATGATAAGTGGAACCTTCTAAGTCGAATTACCTCCTCCTTCGGTAAGGAAGAAGAAGGTTGGTAATAAGAAGTGAGAGTTGCACGGCATTACACTTTGTGGCTTTATATTCTAACACCAAGCTCGCTGGTAATGATGACTATAAAATGAAAGTTCAATATGTTTTAGCTGAGGTATAAAGTTTTTGGGAAAACATTTTAAATAGGGCGTCCTTCAAAAATTGTTCGATATTCCACAATCTTCCACACAGACGTTTGAATTCTTCCTTGGATCACTTGGAAAATATAAATTTACTTTGTAATACAACAAGCTATTGAGGGCCGACTGCAGGTGAGTCGCTGTTTCAATTCCGCAAATTCCCTATAGTACCCTAAGTTAAAGTCAGCTAACTACTTAAATGTTCCAGTGCTACATTAAACACCCTAAGCGTTCTATTCACAGAAACCTCGATTGGGCCGACTTACTCTTGGAGAACAATACTAAGATCAGGCATTGTGAAATTCAATTAGTTCAGTGGTAAAGTTACCTTATTTCTCTTCTAATGAAGGCAGGAGGCCAAACCGAAAAGCAAAGACTACTCGAGTTATAAATTATCTAAAGGAGCGAGTGGATGGAATGTTGTCTGAAAGTAATAACTTCTGAATATTCTAATATTATATAACATTGTGTTTCCACTCGTTTTTTTGCGTTCAAGTCAATATCACCTGACTTTTTTTGCATAGGCTCACCAATGAAATTAAATCGCTCGTAAACCAACTCGTAAGCGGAAATTTTGTCTTCAAGTGCGCTAATCAATTCATGAATGACTAGATGAAAAGCTTCCGTACGAAATTTGTCCCTCGCTGAAAGTTGCACTGCCGATGCCTTAGAACCAAGAGGTTGAAGGCGATCTTACTCGGGCAGATTCCTAGTCACTGATCTCGGATAATTCTCTAGCAGTTTTTTCATACGTCTCGAACTCATCTCTCTTGGATTTCACGAATGATTGCAAAGATAACAGACAGTTAACAGCAATTCGTAGTGTAATCGTAGGACTTTGGAGAGATTTGATAGTTGAATCGAACCTTTCAAGAATGTCATGCCAAAAGCTGTTTCAGGGGAGCCCATTTTCTTTGCCAGTCCTCGAGCTTGACTTCCAACCACATCTTTTTGATCACTGTCATTCTGAATTGACATTAGGGCATTTCTGATAAAAACGAAAACTAACTTTCACAGTTTTTGTAGCATCGGCACGACACGACCAACGAGTACTACTCAATCGCCATCTTTTCCCCTGTTTGACCACAATTTGGAATAAAAGTTAAAAATCGTTCAATTGGATTCACACCTTCCATGTATCTGATAGTAACGGTTAATTGATGAATCAATAGAGATTGAAAAGTATTGCGTTTTTTAATCCTGTTGATTAATTCTGCCTGTACCTTTTTCCCCATCAAAGTGATAATTTCCTCGCATATTATTGAGGATAAATAATTAACGTGCCGTCGTCCCTTATTTCCGTGTTCCTTGATGTGTCCGGTCAAAAAGGGGTCATATTGAGCTAGAAGTTCCAGTACTCCAAGAAACTCATCGGAGCCACAAAACGTTAAGCCAATCGTTTGTAGTGATCAAAAAAATTATTTTGTTCTTTCATTTTGTGGGGGCCCCCAAATGTGGGGCCCCAGGCCGCGGCCCTGTCGGTCCTGCCCTTAATCCGACCCTGGGTAGGGCATTCACGAGATTCATAAAAATCAAATCCCTAACTGAAAGCTCAATTACTACCTGCAGAAGAAGAAGAACGCATGAAAATGCTCTAATAGTACCACGTCTTGCCTATACAAATTTCCGCACGACACTAAACATCTTTCCTTGATAGAATTGCTAGTTTCCGAGGACTTAAATTTGAAGATCTTGATGGCAGGGCCACAACAAAAACAACACGGCGACTATTATTTAATCCGCTACGATGAATTAGTTTTCTATAGTAGTTCTGGCGGTTTATCTGAAACACTATAACCTCTATCTCGTTAAATTGACTGTTAGCGAAAAAATCAATGCCACACACGTGTCATAATCACGACTTCAGGTTTTCAATTTAAAATGTTGATTTCATTTAAAAAAATCTGCCTATAAAATATCTATTTTCTTTGTAATTTTTCATATTACATAGTTTTTGTATTTCTAAAAGAGTATTGAATTTTATTAACTAAATATAAACACATTTTATAAACAAACATACATATGTACATACATTCACATGCATAGAGTTCTGTATGTGTATGTAAATTAGGGTGTCCCATTATAGTAAGATGTAAGCTGGAAATACACTCTCGCCGAGGAACTCAATTTTATACACAAAAGCTTTTCAATTATTCCAGTGCAAAACTGTTTCACCAATTTTTATGAAAAATTTCCTAACATATATATATATAGTTAGTAAATGGGCGATCGTGCTTTGCTCGGCACTTTACGAGGTTGCCATATAGGTTAGATTGCTGAGGATACTCATCAGTAAATACATTCTGGCCGTTTTTATATACCGTTATATTTAGCAACCGCGTGTATTAATTAATTAGTTTAATCAGTTTTAAAAATAATGGCGGATATCGAATATATATATATATATACTTACGTAACCCTAGGTGGTAGCCCTATTTAGACATTTTTTTTTTGAAATCGACGTCAAATACTATTCGTTTAATACCCACATTGGCATGTCTTAGTTTTGGTGTTTTTTGTTAATACCGATAGGTGGAAACTTGGCAAGAAACCTTCCTCAGATTGCAGGAGATCATATATAGTAAAAATTTCATAGAAAATGCTAAAAATAAATATAATGGGAGTAGGTGGTAACCCCGGAGGATAACTCTAACTAGATATGACCTGGCTAAACTCCTAGGAGTTAAATGTATGTTATTACCCGTTCAAATACATACCTTCAGTAAGATATCCATATTGGCATACTACACTCTATTTAAACAACAAAAAAAAACAAATAGGTGGCAATCTTGTAAAAGCTTCCTAGTGGATACATGCAAGTACATACAGTTTGAGCTGTATAATATTTTCAGTATTTGAAAGTGCATCTATGTGGGTCAGGTCGTTTTCGAAATAATAGCGGAAATGCAAAAAAATAAATGTAATATGATTATGTGGCAACCTCAGGTGGTAGTCCTAGTGAAATTCTGTTGATACCAATATTGATATATCTAACTTGATGAAAGTATCCTGAATGTCTACACCTAGGTGGGAATTCTTAGAATGTAGTACACTATCGACGTTCGAAATTTTCCAACTCCTCTCAAGTTATAACATAATGCCTTTTGATGCTCTAGCACATTTAGAATTAACATGATTTATGCATTTAGATACCATCACTTTAATTTTAATATTTTTCTTTTAACATTCTTATAGGATTCATGTAAATTTGTATGATAAACTTTATGCCCATCTTAAAAAAGTTTTGAACATTTTCAAATAATTTTGATGGACTAAAATTTTTTTTCTAAAGTCATTTTCCGTTAAACTACACTGATAAGATCAATTAGTCGCTTCTCGTTGGGCATCAGTCTTCCACATATTATGCTTGATAAACATTATATGTGATACCCAAAAGGCTTATTCGGTTTGCCAAATATCTAATTTTTTGGATTTGACGGAGATTTCTTAGATTCAAACTTTGTCTGTGTTCTTGTTCTTGTTTATTCCTTTATTTTTTTTTTCGTGAAATACTCTCGTTATCCTTGTCTTGGATCAAACGGCTCATTAGAAAAACGTGTCACATGACTTCATCTGCCGACAGACGGGTCTTGGGAGCCAGTACATAAATCCACAGGATCCTCAAAAAAGCGTCGGATAGTTAAGTTACCGATCTAGGTAAAGAATATAAATGTAGGAAGAATAATGCCTTGGTTATTTAAAGCGACAGCTACCCCAGTTGAGAGGGACAGTTGAGTTGGATACATTTACGGCTCTGATTTTTCCATGTACACGCATATTCGTTTGCGTTTATTATTTGTACTAAGCGCACGGATACGATGAAATAGTGGCATATGAACTCAGTACTTCCAAGTTTTATGATGTAGTTTTCCCGGGATTTTGAAAACTTTTACCGATTTCGAGCAATCTGTTGTATCATCACTCAGTAATAACATAAATGTCAATAGAGGAAATGTAAATAAATAGTTTTTTTTTTTGACATTTCACGAGCAGTGCTGGATTATACGCAATTGTAAATTTTTTAATAGCAAACGCAGATGTATATCAGTATAAAAATAGGCCTCTTCCTAATCTTACAACTACAGCTGCATATTTTATTCTAAGTTCAACATAAACTTTGAGCTTCTTACTTGTTATTTATAAGGTGAAAAGAGAGTTCACCGCATGGGATATCTATCTTTGTGTCATGAGTGTTAAGGGGGAAAAAATTACGCACGCTAATGTGCATATGATACTACGTACGTAGCTTATAATATTTCATATTTCGGTTAAAATTGCTTTATGTATGTTTTTAGGTCGTATTTCTGTTTAGAGAGCAAATAGCTAGAAATCAAATTTTTTTAATACGAATTTTTCTCATCCCTGGTTGGGCTATTCTACCCTGAGGTGACGGCTGTGGTTAGTTGCCACAGCAACTCCATTAGGCTAAAATGTGATACTATACTATACTCACGTGTGTACAGACAAAAGTTTGCGGAAACAAATATGTAGAAAGGTTCACAATAAAGTTCAACGTTGCAAAATTTGGTAAACAAAAACAACAACTACAACAAAGGAACGTCACATAAATTGAAATGTAAACAGAATGTTAGCGAAAAATGCAGTAAATATGCATAAATATTGACTCAGGTTGTTGTGGTACAGTGAGTTTGTCGTAAAGTGGCCGTTAACTCAACGTTGCTATGCATAGTCAGAAAACAAAGCGAAATAGAAAACAAACATAAACTATAAAAAATAACAACAATGTATAAAAGTATGAGCGAGTGTCGAAAATGCAATATGATATTAGTTTTTCATTATGTAAAGAGCGGCAATTTGAATTTATTGTTGACAATATTTTGAGTAAATGGCTTCGGCTGCGGCAGGTTTTCTGTCTCAAACCCTATGTTTTAATGTATGACCAAAATTTTATTACTTTAATGGCACAAGCAATGGTGGCAAACAATTTACGACGCCAACTAGGTGAGCAATGATGCAAAAGTTGCACTGAAAACTTGCCAATAACAACGACAGAGCACGCAAGTCCGTATAAATGTATTTTTATACCTAGTAGTGCTACGCACACAAGGTATATTAACTTTAGTCGCGTAACGGTGGTATGTAACAGCATAAATGCATCGAGATAGATATTCACTTATACATATCAAAACGTTCAGGACGAAAAGAGAAATTGATTAATCCATGTCCGTTCGTCCGTCCGTCCGTTATATAACTTTTTTGATTTTCATCCCCCTAATGAACATGAAATGTTTGTTTGTATGAGAAGAAGAAGAGATCAATAAGTACACTGAAATTAAGGACGATGAGATGAGTCGATTATCCATATCCGTCTCCCCACCCGTCTGTCTGTCTGTCCGTCTGCCTATTCGAACGCAAATTTTCAAATATAAAATGTGTATTTATTGGTATTTTGAACAAATGTGATTGATAGGGAAGCTATTTATATACAAATGAGTTGTGTTGCTGGCCTACAACACCGAAGGTCCAAGGTTCGAGTCCTGGGACAGGTAACATCAAAAGTGATTTGAAAAATTTTTCAAAACGAAGTCGCCCCTCGGCAGTAGTTTGGAAAACTCTCCGAGTGTCTTTCTGTCAGGGAAGGATTCTCAGCAAAAATTCATCTCCTTTCTCGATGCCGTTCGATGTCGGCAAAATTCTGTAGGTCCCGCCAATTTGTAGGAAAAAATTCAAAACGGCACACTACAAATTGGAAGTTAAGTTTAGCGCAAAAATCTCTTAGGAGGTTTATGATGATGTACCTGTTGTATATCGCGCCATACATTTATATTTTTTTAAAATTAGTTAACCACTCAAAACTCATAACAGATAAAAACAATAAGCTGGCTTTAAAAAGCGAACTGAGAAGTACAGGGTGGCGCAAAAGTAATCCTCCTATCAGAAAATGCTATAAATTTTGCGATTGGCCGCTAAAGTCAGTTCTGTTTTGACATTTGTGTAGTAAACACATGCGAAATACACGTTAATAAACAATGTTACGCTACACTGCTCCAGAACGCGGAATATTGCTGACTATTTATTTGACCAATAATCGGTCGGGGCCAAACGGTTACTGTGAATGGTGAGCGCTACAGAGCAATGATCAACGAGTTCTTTTTGCTGCAACTTGATGCATTGGGATTGGAAAACATGTGGTTCCAACAAGACGGTGCAACAGCACACACTGCACGTGCCACAACCGATATACTGAACATCGGAAGCTTACTTTTGCGCCACCTTGTATTAAAATAGACCTACATAAAATAGTATGCCATAATAGATCACTACTAGGTATATAATGATTGGTTCCACCAAAACTTATACTTCCTTACTTGTTAAAGTATAAAATTTTGCAATGATTTATGAGTGGTTTTGGTTAAAAAAAACTGGGAAATCTAGGAACTAAGCTAAGTGAATCCCCTTAACGAATCAAATATCACGTTCTTGCTGAATTTTTCAGAAACTAGCCAAAGATGGTGGAATTTTGATAGATTTTGTAAGAAAGGAAGAAAATATGTGGAAAACGCGCGCACCTCGATAGTTTTGCTATTTTATGCAGCGAAGAATACTTCACAAGCCATAAAGGTTTTATAGCTTTAAAATATCTGTCTTCATTAAACATTTAATTGATGATTGTGTTGACTGTTTCCAGCTAAGTTCTTTTGATTCAATCGTTTGGCAAGCTTAAAGCAGAAATGAGATAAGTACTGCAAACAAGGGAGGCAGATGGTGTACAAGGGGGGAGACTAGGGCTTATTTGGTTCAAAATCACAACACTCAATAGCGGATCCACGGGGGACAGCTTTAGTTTAGCAATCAAGGCAGCTTGTGAAGTGTCTGGTATCTGAAATGCATTAGGAACAATTGGCACGGATCAATCATTTATCTACGGGCCCTAAGGGAAAAATGTGTTAAAAAGTGAAATTTCTAAAATGGTAAAGAGAAGTGAGCGCAGGAAATAAAAATTGTTGTCCATCTGATCAACGAAATGGGTTCAGTCGGGCGAAGCAGTATCAATTTATAGAGAACTTCAACCGGCTGTAATTGATGTTTTGGAAATAATTAAAACATAGAGAGATAGAGATACTTTACAAAACACTTCCCAACTGTTGACGGTAATCCTAACGGTTAAATTGCAAGTGCGCTGTCGTGTAATTAAGTCGATCATTTCTGTCGTTTTGCCTCTAAGTATGAAGTTGCAGTTGAAAAATTAAGACTTGGGAGAAATTTCAAAATTGTCCAATGATGCTTGGAATAGTTGCAAGTATAGGCGAGACAACGCGGATTCTTGCTTTCATGTCATTTTAAAAACATTGCGGAAATTTGTTCCGAGTATGAGATTGTAATGAAATTGCCTCATAAATGCCTCATAATTGCCTCAGAGATGCCAAAAAAATTGCAAGGAACCTGCGACCAGAACATACCGAGCTCTTGAAGCATTATCTTTGAGTTGTTTTTAATTCGATTTGTAATTGAACTTGTTGGAGCAGCTAACCCGGAGAATAATGCTGGTATTTACTTTTCAAAAGAACAAAAATTGAGGATAGTTTGGAAATATTTTAATAATAACAATCAAACAATGAAATAAATATAAAAATTCAAACAGAACAGAACCTTAAAGCCAGACTTGTAAGATAATGATTACTAATCGTAATGATTAAAGGTTTGATTAATTATTTTCTTGAGAATCCATTTAACACTCAAACTCTTCTTAAAAAAGTCACACTTAATACCCTTCGAGTCACAAAATGACCCTAGTTTATTTAATTAATTTTTTTGTAATTATGTATTATTTTCTGAAGCTTTAAGAAAATACATACATATTTAACGAAAAATATGTAAATTTAAAATTAAATGTTAAAGTTGAAGAAATTTTATGGTATATGCTGTCGGCAATAAGTAGTCCTTTCTGTTCGACTGTGTTGTGAACAAACTGGAATTTTACATACTACGCAGTGGTTGAAAGTTTTTCGGTCGATTCCAGGAGGGCAGATGCTACAACGTTTTCGAACTGATATCTTTTTCTTACACAACGATGGTACGAGCTCCTTAGCTCCTTCAGGGCTTCTCACGGTGTGTACAATAGAAGCATATGATGGTGGTGATGGCGGACCCTTTGTGCTTGTTTTTTTTTTCGGTGGTACGTTCCTATTTTCTTTACCTGTGCATATTTGAAAATTTAGACAGAATCCAGTTGTGGAATCAGCTGCAACCCAAGCCTTTATACCATATATCCCGGGCTTTTTTGGTATGTGAACCTTAAAAGGGCATCTTTCCCGAAAAATTATTAGTTGTTTATCCACTTTAACATATTCATGGGGGGAATATATAAGTTTCAAGTTATCGACCCACATTTCGTAAAAATCTCGTATTAGTGCTTATTTATCTCCGCGACATTGGGATCTACGCAGTTCTCTATTATCGAATGCCAGAAGGCGCGAAATAACTTAAAAACGCTTCATAGACATCACTCCTCTTAAAATTGGTCGGCCATGGTTTGCGTCCCACAACCTTTGAATACTTTCACCTTGGGAACGGTAAACACCTAAATATAACCATCATAGAACATAAATATATATCAATAATAATATCTTATTAAATTTTTACCAATCAGAAGTAAAACTCCCAAATATGCATCCAATTCTGCCTCTACAATTTCAACGTAGCTTTCTTTATACGCCCTTTTTCCTTTCATAATGGTAAACTTGATGATAACCTGCTTCATTGCGCTTGTAAAACAGATATTGAAAGAATCTGTAATATTACTTGTTCTATACTTAGTGACTCCCATGCAGCCATGCATTATGTTTTCTGACCGCGCTCTACACAGTGAATATGGCGAAGGGTAGTGTGCCTTACAATTTCTTTGCTTTTGCTTTGAAAGTTAGTCTGAATTCCAGAAATTTCAATATCGTTTTCAAAGTCTTCATCTTCGTCAATATCCTCATAATCATCATGATCGCTTTCCACTTCTGGTGTATAATCCATATCGATATCAACGTCGTCGTCGCCGCTAAATAAGCCATTGCTGGATTCAGATGAATTCAGAATAGCACGAATTTCTTCATTACTTATGCGTTGCTGCATAAAAAGTGACCACTTTTATAAAAAACTCAGCATAAAAATCTACAAACTTACCCTTGCAATAGTTGAACTCAAATTCCAATTTCATCCGCCATTCATTCCTATCTTACAATTTTACTTTTCAAATTTCCGAAACTATCCACCTGTTGAATTTTTTTTACAAAATAATAACTGCCTTGTGACAACTAAACGGTTTGATTTGCAACAGCGGACCAAAGCCCAACAAACTGAAACGGGTCAAAGGGTGGCCCAAAGAAATTTTTCATATGGGTCACAAAATGACCCGAAGGGTAACTAATGTGTATAGTCTCCTTTTCTGCTAAATGAATATGATTTTGAAAAAATGTATGACAATTTTCAAATTACTTTTGAGATTTGTGCAATGGGCTTATAGGAAAAAAACATTGAAATAACGATATAGAAAAAATTTTTGTTTCAAGTTACTTTGGGCTACAAAATGACCCTAGTTTTGAGTGTTAATGATTGATTACCATTACTTTCAAATTTTTAATGATTACTCTCCAATTAATTAAAAAAAATAGTCAAAAATAATCATGATTTTTTACGATTATTAAAATAAATCACAAATAATCGAAAAAAGTTGGGTTGATTACTTTTGATTTTTTTTTTTATTATTTTTGATTTTTTTAGCAGATAAATATACGTATCAGCAATACTAAAAAAAATCAAAAATACTTAAAAAAAATCAAAAAATAGTCAAGAGTATTAAAACAAAACTTTTTTTTGATTTCTCTTTGATTTTTTCTAATTGGTAATCGAATAATAACTGCCTTTTCTTGAAAAATAACAATAATTATTACCAATTAAAAAAAACTACTAGTCAAATTTAACAGGTGTGCTTAAGGAATAGAATTTTCCACGTGGTCAATAAAAAACATTCAAAAAGTATTACCCGCAACAACAGCAACTCCAGAACCATACTTTTCGACCTTAGCATAAACAATTCTCTTAGAAATATTGCTTGTTTAAGTATTCACCAACAAATTTATTTAGCTGAGGACAAACTTTTTCCAAACAGACAGACATATGGACAGGCAGATGGTCAGACAAAAAATTCTAAAAACTCTTGATTTGGCTTCTATTGGCTAAATAATGATCCCTCCTATAAATTTTTCTGGAATATCTGCAATGTACAGACATCGTCGTGTTACAATTTTATTATATGTATTTTTATTATTATTGCATAGAGTTTATTGGTAGAGTTGACTTAAACTTTGCGTGTACAAAACACACTATGAAATAATTCAAATATACAAAATGATCTCAAAAAGCTGCGTATCAGTTGCAAAAAAGTTGTTTCGCAAAAAGAGCAAAAAATTTCTGAAGCCTGCATCCGCCAGTGGCAAAACTCCACCGTTCTTTTTTTTTTTTTTAATTTAAACGGGATGTTGTTCAGGAATTTAAATGCAATTATTTGTCGAAAAGTTTTTTTAATTACTTGTCTTAAAAAGTTACACTGTGTAACACATTTAAAAAATTAGGAAACACATTTTCGAAAGTTACTAAGCTTACGTTAACCCATTCCTGCCTGCCCATAGATCCCGCCGTACGATTTTTTTGAAAATTTATAGAGGAGGTCATATCGATCATAGAAGTTTCAGGTTTGTAACTTTAGGCGTACCTGAGATATGCAATGGGTATTTAAATACCCAACAGGCTAATGCGGGTTCTGGGTACATGTGAAGTTTGTTAAATATGGCAACCTTTATATGATCAAAAGGGATAGTTGAAATCAGCTGTTTTGCAAAGTATTGAGGAAAACAAGTGAAATTACAAAAAAGCGCGGGTTTTTATAAATTCTAGTTCGTATCAATAAGTTTTGATAATGTTCAGAAAAAGAAAATGTTTGACTTGTGAGCAACTGCAAGCAGAAGTGGATAGTTGGAGCGACGAGGAAGATAGTGGCCAATATGCAGATAAAATAAATGTAATTATTACGCCACCAGATGATGTTGATGCCGTCAGTGATAATGAAGAATTGGATGAAAATATCCAAATTGTGAATGATGACAATGAGTTTCCTAGTGAAGTAGCAGGAAACTTCGAAGTGGAATACATCTTCAACAGTGACAATCCTATTTTGGATAAAAATCCCCAATTAGACGAAGATATCAGTTTGCAGCCATCTTCTTCTAAAAAAGCTCGCAATAATCTCGGGAACGGCGATAGTGCTGAATGGCCCAAATCAAAGTGGAGCCGCCGCCAAAATTACAAGTTTGATAACCAACCGTTCGACAACAGTGCAAATGCAGCTAAGGCGTTATATGAAAAGATTGGTGGGTGTTATCATGAAATTATTTATAACATAAACTTATTCATATTAAAATCTTGAAGGATCACTTTCTGCGCTCCAGCTGTGGGAGTGTTTTATGGACAATGAGGTACTTCAGCTTATTGTAGACAATACAAATGAGTATGCTGCACAGAACAATATACCTGGATTTCTGACTACAATTCAAGAGATTCGAACATTCATTGGTATTCTTTATCTTACTGGCTATCACACATTGCCGACTATACACGCATATTGGTCTAATAGCGAATCTTTGGGCTGCCAGCTAGTGAAAAGATCTATAAGTCGGGACAGATTCAAACGGATTAAACAAAATTTGCACGTTTGTGACGATAATGCACTCGACCAAAATGACAAATTCGCAAAAATATCGCCGTTAAATGAGTTGATTAATCAGAAGTTTATGCAGTTCGGAATATTTTCGCACAATCTTACTATTGACGAGCAAATGATTCCTTATTACGGGTGGCATTCGTGTAAGATGTTTATTAAGAGTAAGCCCATCCGATTTGGGTATAAGTATTGGTGTTTGGCTTCTTCAGAAGGGTACTGCTCCCAATTCATGCCATACGCGGGTGCCTCTTCTAACTCCGATTATAACTTTGGTCTTGGAGAAAATGTTGTTTTGAAATTACTGTCCCAACTAGAAACTCCAAAAAATCACAATATAACATTCGATAACTTCTTTACCAGTCATAAGCTTATGTGCCGATTAAATTCTCTTGGTTATTTCGCAACTGGCACTGTTCGTGACAACCACATAAATCATGCTCCTTTATTGGCCATTAAGGATATGAAGACGAAACCGCGTGGATCATCCGATTTTGTATTTGACCAAAATAATAAGGTATTACTGGTCCGCTGGAATGATAATTCGGTAAGAACTCAATTTAAAACCCAATAGATACAGGACACCTTTTGATTTTCTTCAATATTTGACAGGTTGTAACTTTGATGAGTAACTTTTTGACACATACCCCAATGAGTTATGCTAAGAGATATGATCGAAAAAATCAGAAAATGACGGTTATTGATCAGCCGTTAATGATACGTGAATATAATCAACACATGGGTGGCGTTGATTTATTCGACAACGCCATGAACTACTACCGAATTAAAGTACGTGGAAAGAAATGGTATTGGCCATTGCTTGTAAATGCATTCGACGCAGCTATGGTGAATGCGTGGAAACTTAAGGTTTTCTGTGCAAAATATGAAAACTCTAAACCTATGAGTCAATTTGACTTCCGCGTGGAAGTTGCAGAAGCATTGATAACACAACCTGTTGCACGGCGAGCTGGTGGCGGACGTAGTACCAATGCCAACAACATCGTCATGCGTACAGATGGCTTCGACCATATAATGTAGAAAAATTGGACAAGCGTGCTCGCTGCAAGCAATGTGGGGGCAAAACTCAATTTGGTTGCAAAAAATGTGATGTATTGATTCACCCAAAAAAATGTTTCCTTGACTTTCATAATGGGGTCGCACCAGATAAAGAGAAAATAAAAAAAGCTAAGTAATATTGAAAGCAGAATATTTTGATAAATTAAAGTGTAAATTACCAATAAAAGTTAAAAAAGATCGTTTACGTACTAAAATTGTTTTTCATTTCACCAATATTTTTTGGCAGACATCACACTCTTGCGACTGTTGGGTATTTAAATACCCATGTGAGGATATTTGGCTCCTGGGCTTCAGGGGGTTAAGGAAATATTTTTTTTTTTTTTTTAAACAGAAGATGATGAAAATGAACTGCCCAAAATGTAATTTGCAAGTTTTCTATATTTTCTAGCTTACAGCAAATTATTATAAGTCCATTTTTTCCTTTTTGAAAATTCCTCAACTTTGACCTTGAGACTCGACTCCTTTCAATCGGAATTTTGTCTTATTTTAAACAGGGTAATATAATCTTATATTTTCTCCAAGTTCTGAGGAAAACTTATATAAATATCTCATATGACTTCGGAGATACGCCTTTTCTCGGTAAGCATGTTTTTTGGGTATTTAAATACCCATCCGGCAGTAATGGGTTAAGGCAAAGCATTCAAAAACAGCTTGCCCAGAATTTCGCGAGAACCCCCTAAAGGCACACACTCAGTGTAATTTTTTTTTGACAAATATTTATAAGTACGAAAAAAAAATAAAATTTTATATAACTTGTTACACAGTGTTATTTGTTAAAAATAAAAATAAAAAAATTGTACTGAAAATACTTGTCTTTTATTTTAGTAACAAAATACCCTTAAAAGTTTAATGCGAGATTTAAGTTAAACAAGATTTCCGATTAATTTAAAGATTTTTTTTCATCGGTTTCAATTTTAGCGACTTGTACTCTTTTCTGTCCACCGGAAGAAGAACGCGAAGTTGGCCGCTTCTCCGGTAATAAAAATGACATGTGTATCATCTGTCAGATCAGTACTCAGAACATACAGGTAATTCAATGAATAAGATCGTAGTGTAAGGATTATTGATCCTGGCGTCAGGACACGTCTTTTAATACTCCTATTGACAATTTTTGATGAAAATTAGGCATTGAACCGCCTTGTAAAATAGTGCCACGAACATTACCGGCCGATACAATTTTCATCAAAATCGGTGAGAGTCTGGACTAACATGTATAACGAGTTATAGCAAATACAAGGTGGCGCAAAAGTAATCCTCCTATCAGAAAATGCTATAAATTTTGCGATTGGCCCCTAAAGTCAGTTCTGTTTTGACATTTGTGTAGTAAACACATGCGAAATACACGTTAATAAACAATGTTACGCTACACTGCTCCAGAACGCGGAATATTGCTGACTATTTATTTGACCAATAATCGGTCGGGGCCAAACGGTTACTGTGAATGGTGAGCGCTACAGAGCAATGATCAACGAGTTCTTTTTGCCGCAACTTGATGAATTGGGATTGGAAAACATGTGGTTCCCACAAGACGGTGCAACAGCACACACTGCACGTGCCACAACCGATATGCTGAACATCGGAAGCTTACTTTTGCGCCACCTTGTATTTGACTCACCGTTATGTGTGATCTCGCGTGGATTGTTGACCAGTGAACGATGCTTCTTTTTGGTATTAGACTACCTTCCCATAGTCATCCCGATTTAAAGGCAGACTTTATGGTTGCAGTTGTTTTGGGGAGTGTTGTCGAAAGTGACAGTTCTTTTGCCTGCTGCGCTCTAGTACTCCCTTGCGGTACTTGCCCAACTGTCGCGGGAGTGATTTGGTATGACCAGTGCATCGTTCTTGTTCATGTCACCCCTACTTCCGTAAGCTAGAAAAGATGAGTAATAAGAGGCATCATATCTGTAGATCAATCATCGAGTTGCATGTCATTACCTTTGTGCATTTTAGTCGCCTCTTAGGACTGGTATGCCTACCTCGGGCATATTCTAAACCTATAACCCGCAGGCTGACAAACATCAGACATGGAGAGGCTAGCTTCTTCAAAGTCGATGCTCTTTCGATGACTAGCTTTATTCCGCCAAATCCTTATTTGGCTTCTAATATCGACGCCTTAGGGGGTGATGAAATGTATCGCGAAAAGTATAGACGATGGCTACCAATTTCGTAGTTCCTTCAAGTATACAATTTATTGGTAGAGAAGTCGAACTGAAGGTTATTTCCCACCTCTTTGGTGGTGAATCGACAACAAAGCAACGAAAATCTGAATCCTCAAGCATTGAGCTAGTACCAGAAAATGAGAAAACCGATCTAATTCAAACGAAGGACTTTAGTTTAGGGACGTGTTTCTATGGTTAAATAAGAAAAAATAATGCACTCCACCCCTGTGTTTTATGGAAGCAGGGTCTTGCATGGATAAATAATGAAATTATTGGAGTATAGAAGTAGTATATTAATATTCAAACCCCAGCGATATGCGAGTTTACTAAGTTATGAATTGGTTCTGCACGTTTCAAAGATGCCCCTATCAGGTTTATTAGAGGTTGTCGCTGCTTACATCATACCTTTTTCGTCACCGCAAGCTGTTAACTGTTAACTTACGGTACTTTGAGGAGTCGAACTTAACCCTTTAAAGTCGCCCCGATTCAGATGAAGCCCTTATTTATAATTGCAATGCGAATCGCCTGTTTTCATGTGTAAATTTTAAGAGCTTATCCAATTTCCTCAGAACTCTCTCACGCTTTCCCTGTTAGAATGTTTACAGCTTACATTGATGTAGCCAGTAAAACAAATTAATCTCGATTTTAGATCAGGAAAATAGCGGGACGCCTTTGCCAATTTGTTAATGCTTATATCATGAAGCCTTCCAACAATTTTCTTTGTAAGCCCACTTAAAAAAAAAAAAAGTTTTGCTCATTGCATGCATATGCATCACCGTAGCTTTTCTTAAAATAATATTAAAATTAGCTTTTCTACGCTGAAGTCTATATTCGACCAATTAAAAAAATATATGAAATTCAATAATATTTTACTAACGAGCCGTGTTGTAGAGAGATATCACCTTTGATTGTTGCACTTTAGAATAAGATAGTTTACATAAAAGGGTGTCGTTACAAATAAAAGGTGAATACATTACAAAAGTTAAAAAAAGACGACTGATTTTGTGCCCTCTAGGTGCTTTTGAACCTTTTGGCCCCACTGTGCGGTGTTTTCACGGAATTTGAAGAGGACTCACAAACCCTATCAGCGCAAACAAATTGTGAGTAGCCCACCGTTTCGCACGGATGGAGAGCGGGATTCTCTCATCGACAGGTAAATAATAAGATCCGCCATCAAGAGTTTCTACCTCCACAAATCACCTGGACCTGACGGGGTCACTCCAGTAATGCGTCAGAAGCCAATAATAAGTTGGTTGGTAAAAAGTATTTAGAGCAAGCATCAGTCCATCTCACATATCAAAAAGCTGAAGGAGTGTGAAAAGCCTTGTTCTTACCACAAGCAGGTAAAATATCACACAAGACTAGAGACCCTCAAACTTAACTACCTTTTGGTCAAAGGTCCTGGAAACGTTTTTAGGCATCTACATAAGGTCGGTATTAACTAGACCTAATCTTTTCCTGGTGGCCGCCGTGGTGTGGAGGTAGTGTTGCCGGCCTACCACACCGAAGGTCCATGGTTCGAGCCCTGGTACAGGTAACATCAAAAGTGATTTGAAAAAAAGTTTTTCAAAACGGGGTCGCCCCTCGGCAGTGGTTTGGCAAACTCTTCGAGTGTATTTCTGCCATGACAGGCTTCTCAGCAAAAATTCGTCTCCTTTGTAGATGCCGTTCGGAGTCGGCAAAAAACTGTAGGTCCCACCAATTTGTAGGAAAAATTCAAATCGGCACACCACAAATTGGAAGAGAAGCTTGGCGCAAAAATCTCTTAGGAGGTTTATGATGATATACCTGTTGTATATCGCGCCATAAAACAAAAAAAAAAAAAAAAAAAAAAAAAAAAAAAAATCTTTTCCTTGCATGACATGCTCATATGAAGCATAGGTCAACCGAAGCTACCCTCCATGAAGTAACAGAATCCATAGAAAATACCTACAATCAAATGTATAACCTTGCAGGCTTCCTAACAGAGCATTCAAAAACATAAAAGTTAGACCGAGTGCCCTTAGTAGAGCGGGAATAAACAGCCTTATTTGCAGTTGGACAAGGGCAAATGTTGGAAAGTAGAGTAATACAAGATAATATGGGTCCAAAACGCACCAAGTTAGAAGAGGAACTCCACTTCTATTTATTGTTGCACTGCTAGAGGGAGCACTCTGCAAGCTGCTAATATAGACATTCAATTACTGGTTTATCCTAAATTCTAGCAGGATATCGATACTTTTAACAAACAAAACCAAAATACCGCATTTCTGAATACCCACGCTGAATGAACTGCACTATCCCCATCCACGAGAGTTAAGTAACTAGACAGTAAGCTATGCTGAAAAAGAACCATAGTGAGAAAAATTTAGAAAGAGCCTACATCTCCTACTGCGAGTGTAAAGGATGTGAAGGGACACTACACTGCATGCTCGCTAAGGTCGTGTCCAACTGACGCACTAAACGTTATCCTTAACCAGTTACCTCTACACCTGCACATACGTGAAACTGCGGCCTGTTCGGCAATAAGACTTCGAAAGTCGAATTGCTCAAACTCGAGGCAGTATGGATATAGTTTCGGCAATAACAGACTAGCTGAACCTCGACAGGATACGCAAGGTGTGCCTGGTAGAGAGAAAATGCAAGCGGGGATGCATCACTGTCGCTCTACCCAAACGGCTTTAAATTGGATTGTGGGGTGGGAGCAACTAAAGGTATCGTACTCAGTTCGTCCCTCTGATTCATCTAGTATCTTGCTAGTGGAAGTTCTAAAGATAAAGATAACTTTGCTTTCTTGACGGGAGACTTAGAGGCCGCGATATATGTATCTATAAAGACAGTCATTTAAGGCCCTCAACAGTTGCAATAAGATGCTGAGTGCCCTTCAATTTTCGAGCATGTGTTTTGCAACTCTGGACTTCTACATAGAAGGCATTGGGAAAAGCTCTTCATACCAAAACTTACATCCTTCAAATCGAAGGTTCCAGGAGAGAGTGCATCAAAATATCGACGAGACTTTCCTTTGCCGCGCAGCATACCAACCACCCAAACATGTAAAAAATAAATGCTAGCATTGACAAGCTTAGCGACTTAAGAATAAAATACAACAAGTACGGTAGTCTAAGTTCGGGTGGAACCGAATATTATATACCTAGTAGTGATCTATTATGGCATACCAATTTACGCAGGTCTATTTTAATACTTTTCAGTTCGTATTATAAAGTAAATAAAGGATATGGATAATCGACTCAGCTCATCGGCCTTATTATTTCAGTTTATTATTGATGGGCCCTCTGCTTCTTCTCATACTTACAACAATTTCACATTCATTGAAGGTATGAAAATCAAAAATGCTATATAAATTCTCTATTGCAGTGGGGTAGTAACAACTTGCCCGGATATTTTGTTGTGTGTTAGCCGATTTACGTAATTTTTGGCAGGGGTATACTATATACTATTGAGAAGCAGCCGAAACAAATTTTTCAGAACTATGTTAAAAAACTGGGCGTGGGCGTTGACCGATTTCGCCAATTTTTACAACAAACATTTACCTATATATGTTCAACATTTTCGCCAAATATTATTTCAATAAATCAATTGTTTCCGGAGTTATGGCTTAAAAAGTTTTGTGGAATAATGACTATAAATGGGGCGGGGCCACACTTATTTTCAAACATTTATATTTTTCGACTTTCTTCGTTCACGGACACTTTGAAAGTGAAATAGAAATGATATAAAGCTATTTTACGCAAATTTATTGCCTATCAAATATATCTATGATCCTTTCAAAATCTTTCGTATAAAAGTGGGCTAGGACCTTAACCGATTTCGCCCTTTTTTTCGGAACATTACCTCTATGAATATAAATATGTTTACTCAATTTCGTTTCGATGTCTTGAACGGCTTTTGATTTATGATCAAAATTATTTCTGATTATGATTAATATTATTGACTTAATCAAAATTGGGCGGTGCCCATCCCATTTTCAAAAATTTCTTGAAAAATGTATTTTCTGTCTTAAAGTTAATGTGCACATCAAATTGTATCCTTATAGGTGTATTATGTACTGAATCACTTTTTTTGTATTTTCGTAAATGTTCTATATAAAAAAAGTGGGCGATTTCACCCATTTTAAACAGCTCTCGGAGATGAGTGCCAAAATTTACTCAAGTTATCGTGTTAACAGACGGACGGAAATTTCTCTTTTCGTCCTGAACATTTTGATATACACAAGTCAATATCTATCTCGATACGTTTATGCCGTTACATACCACCGTTAGGCGACTTAAGTTAAATACAAGGTGGCGCAAAAGTAATCCTCCTATCAGAAAATGCTATAAATTTTGCGATTGGCCCCTAAAGTCAGTTCTGTTTCGACATTTGTGTAGTAAACACATGCGAAATACACGTTAATAAACAATGTTACGCTACACTGCTCCAGAACGCGGAATACTGCTGACTATTTATTTGACCAATAATCGGTCGGGGGCAAACGGTTAATGTGAATGGTGAACACTACAGAGCAATGATCAAAGAGTTCTTTTTGCCGCAACTTGCTGAATTGGGATTGGAAAACATGTGGTTCCAACAAGACGGTGCAACAGCGCACACTGCACGTGCCACAACCGATATGCTGAACATCGGAAGCTTACTTTTGCGCCACCTTGTACTAGGGAAAAATAAAGAAATATCAAAATTTGAAATTTCCGGAATTATCAATTTACTGGACAAAATCGCTTTCAAAACTATTCAAAACTTATGGTTTTCCTAAGACGGTGTCGGATATAAAAGTTAACAACGCATTTGCAAATTTTATTTGAGGAAATTAAAAAAAAAAAATCCAAGACTCTATAACAAGAGCCATTTTCCATTAGGTCGAAGTAACTCCAACACAATATTATTACGTCCAAATTTATACGA
Organism: Merzomyia westermanni; assembly: GCA_949987695.1. NCBI lineage: Eukaryota > Metazoa > Arthropoda > Insecta > Diptera > Tephritidae > Merzomyia > Merzomyia westermanni. The sequence goes on along the minus strand of OX465289.1, from coordinate 51,874,171 downwards.
TTTCTAATTGTTTACTAAATTGTGCATATGTACACCGATATATGTATGCACGTATATGTGTCTGCATGAATGTATCAAAGTGGTTGTGCAACTCACTTGCATCATTGCTTTGTTACACAAAATCAACTTTGCTTGGTTTGGAACAGAAAAAAAACAACTTTTGACTTAATCATTGCAACAATGTTTTGAACAGCTTTTGGCTTTATTTTTCGCTTTGTCTCATTCTCGTTGTGTATTTGTGACCCTAAAAGTGCTGCTATTCCTTGTTTATCTAGCTGTTCACTACAAACGCCACAAATTGATTTTCAACAACTTTTTTGTCAACTATCTGAAAGCAAAAGCAAAGGATTTTCGGCAATTTCACTCCGAAATTCTGCGGGCACATTTCGAGGCATTCAGAGTATAATTTTTTTTAGGTTAGCTTAAAGTGTTGGCCAACAGTTTTTTCGGTATACATTTTAATGTCTGCCACAGTTACATTTTTGCTAAACTAGTTTTGAATTGGAATTCTTTTAGTTGACTGACGAAAATGAAATGCTCTTAACAACTTTCTATTGAATGGAAAGCAATTTTTATATTTTACTAGAAAATCGATTACTTAGTCCCATGCAGAGTTAATGTGTGCACCTCAATAAAACACCAAGTATTTTCCGGGCGGAAATAGTCGGTGTAAGTCGATGAGAACATTACCATTAAGCTAAAGTCAGATAATGTTGAGAACCGAATACATATATATTTCACCCTGTGCTGTATATGGTCGTCTAATTCGTCTGAATATTAAAAGTTTAGTTATTATCTTTCTAAACCTGATTATGAGTGTATTAAGTAGGAAAGTTCAACAATTTAATATCAAAATACTTGACCCGCTTTTTGCAAAATATTGTTAACAAACTTTGGCAGGCCTAAATTTGATGATAAATTTGAATTAATTGTTTTTCAAGAAAAGGCAATTATTAGTTGATTTTTTCCGAGAAATAAAAAAAAAAAAATTAAAAACAAAAATGTTTTCATTACTTTTGACTATATTAGCTTTTTTTGGAATATTTTTGATTTTTTCAGTATTGTTGCAGAAGCACATAAATATACACATGCACATACTATGTAAAGGAAATGCATAAAGTTCTTTTTGTACAAATGCACGTACATATGTATGCATTTATGTAAATACAGCACATATTAAAGATGTATTGGGTAGTTGGTGTAGAGGTAGTGTGCTGCCCTAACATAAAAAATCCTTATAAATTTCAGAATTCATCTCGAAAGTATTTGTACAAAAGGAATTTCATGCATCTCCTATACATAGCATGCTCAGGGAATATAACTTCCCTATTGCAGTGGGGTATTAACAACTTGTTTTTTACTTGTGTGTTATCCGATTTGCTTAATTTTTGCCAGGAGTGTACTAAATACTTTTGTGAAGCTGAAATATGTAGTTGAAACTACAAGCTACCGCCTTTGAAAATAGCAGAATTTTTATGCTGAAAAGTGGGCGGCGCCACGCCTACTTTCCTAATATTCCCAAAATTTTTTTGCGGTCAAGTTTTGCTTAAAAATGTGCGCTAGAGCCAATTGATATAGCTTGCATGGTTATAAAAATATCGCGTTTTACATTTTACAAACTAATTTTTCAGAATTCTGTTAAAAAACTGTGCGTGGCCGTAAACCGAGTTCTCCCATTTTTACAACAAACATTTTAGTTTATATGTACAATATTTGGTCAAATATCGTTTCGATAAATCAATTTTGGCCGGAGTTATGGCATAAAAAGTTTTGTGGAATTATCCACTATAAAATGGACGATTATCCGTCCATTTTATGGTCGATATAATCGTCCATCAGAGCAATTAATTCGGTTAACCATGGATCGTTTTCGCACTACGTTTACTCTATGTGATAATACGCATCCGCAGAGACGTCGAACAGTGCGCACCGAAGAAACAATTGCCGCTGTAGAGCAAAGTGTTGAAGAGGACCCGAATGAATCGATTCGCCACCGTGCACAGCAATTGGAGCTTTGTCCATCAACTTTATGGAAGATTTTGCGCAAAGATCTTGGCTTGCGACCTTACAAGATCCAGCTTGTGCAAGAATTAAAGCCGCGAGACCATGCAATGCGTCGTGATTTTGGTGTATGGGCCGAAAATGAGATTGATTTCGATGCTGATTTTCATCGCAAAATTTTGTTCAGTGATGAGGCTCATTTTTGGTTGAATGGCTACGTCGACAAGCGAAATTGCCGCATTTGGAGTGAAGAGAATCCACATCAGACCCTTGAAACGCCATTACATCCACAAAAACTGACTGTTTGGTGTGCTCTATGGGCTGGTGGAGTCATTGGGCCATACTTCTTCCGCAATAATGCTGGAGAGGCAGCTACCGTTAATGGAGACCAGTATAGAGCCATGATAACCGACTATTTTGTTCCCGAATTGGATGGCATGAATGTGGATGAGTTGTGGTTCCAACAAGACGGCGCTACATGCCACACAGCGCACGTCACAATCGATTTATTGAAGGAAACATTCGATGAGCGCATAATTTCGCGGAATGGACCTGTCAATTGGCCACCAAGGTCGTGTGATTTGACACCATTGGATTATTTTCTTTGGGGATATGTGAAGTCGCTCGTCTACACCAACAAACCAGAAACGTTAGGGGAATTGGAAGCCAACATTCGTGGCGTTATTGCCGACATACGGCCCCATATGCTCGAAAAAGTGGTTGAAAATTGGACCTGTAGAATTGGCTTTATTCGAGCCAGCCGCGGCGGCCACATGCCCGAAATCATATTTAAACATTAATGGCATAAAATTATCCTTCCAATAAAGCCAAATTGATGGACCTTAAAACGATTTTCTTGTGTTTTATTTCAATTCGAAGTTCTATACCCCTAAAAAAACACCCTTTATAAATAGTGGGCGTGGCTATCATCCGAATTCGCCCATTTTAAAGAGCCTAGCACTACTTGGTATAAAAATCGAAAGTATTTAAACAACTTTTTTTTTATTATATTTTAATTAATTGGGAAATAATCATAAAGAATTGAAAATATAGCAATAAATTATTAAATGTATTCTCAAAAAGATAATTAATCAATCCGGTAATTGTTAGGGGTAGTAATCTTTATTTAACAGGTCTGGTTTTTGGCAGTGATATTCAATTGTTGCTGGAGTGCTTTTTATTATTTGATTACATTCCTATTTATTTTTCTTAAACTATGGTCACGAAACTGTTCTCGTTGCTTTTAGTTGCTTCTCAACTAGTCTCAAATTCGATAGCAGTTGAGCTTAGCCATTGCCACTAAAACGCTTTAACGCAACCAAATTTTTTTGGTCGTAGATTGAGACGAGAAAATAAAGTAATTAAGAGAAGATCTTAAATGTCTTCATGCATAAATTGGTCTGCTTCTGCTACAATGAGGATGAGACTGTGATATACATACTTTTTAAATGGGAGACCATGACGGGGACTTCAGAAATTTTACCAGGTGCCTAAACTTCATCTAACAGTACTCGCCCTTGTGGTCATTACCTCTTGTGATTCCTGCCATCATTCTACGGAATTGATCATCACTCCACCTTATATTGCTCTGCTGAACTTCCTTCTTCCCGAGTGCTCGACTTACGCAATAGTGCCATATTTATACCTAGGAAGGTGGAGAACATATTCTCCGTAAACAAAATCACTCTGAATCCATGGTCAGCTGGTACATGGCTACGTCAATCGATATGCCTGTCCATAGGTCTTGGAGTAAAGAAAAGTATATTTTCCTTGTGTAAAGCCCACATAGTCTGGTCTCCATTTGCTGTTCTTAATGATCTTAACCAAGTGAGAGACAAGTTGCTCTTACTATTTCAGAATCTCCGTATTGATATCGTTCACGTTTGTAAACTTGTATCGTTCAAAGATATCGCCAATCTGAGTGCACTAGAAAAAGCGGCTGAACCCATCACTCCAACGAACGAGCATCTATGTGGACCTACGTTTTCCTACCAACTTTGGTAAGGTTAGAATGCCAACGCACGAATTCGCTACCTTGACAGAGTTGTTACAGTAGAACTGTTTCAACGCCGATCCGATTAACCTATAAAACCTAAAGTAGAACAGGGAAGAATATGGTGCTGTTTACTGTCGAAAATTCCATAATGAGAAGAAAGAAGCCTTCACGCGACTGCTATGAGAGTTTTTACATTGTGTCATGTTTATGAAGGGTGAAGAGGACGATGGGCCAAAGAGGAGGCCTCTATGGGAGTATGTTTCTACTTGGCGTTGACTGGAGCAGATGTATTAGCTGTCTGACGCGGATGCGGAAGACGTCATTGGTAGCGAGCTTTAAGCTGCCAGTTCTGAAGTCAGCATCCTTGGTTGAAAATTACGGTTAAAAAGGTCGACATAATGTTACAACAACAACAACAGGACTTCGTTTTAAAGATAAAATAATTTTTTTTAGATTTCGATAAGTTTTAGAATATGGAAGGTCAGGAACAAATCTTGTGTACTGAGTTGCTGACGAATTCAAAGTGTTAAGTTAGATGGTAATCCAGTGGGTATGAGCTTAGGAACTGTTGTAAAGTCCGAGCAAAATCCAAGACTCGCAGGTTAGGCAGCATTAAGCAAATCGACCACTGCAGTCGGAGTAGTACTAGGAGGTGGTTGCACTGGGACGTGTCGAATTCATTATAACCATGGGTTGCCCATTTTTTCAACACTTTGCTTAACCAACGCAAAATTTTTTTTAGGTTACAACAATAACAACTAAACCGGCTTACATACGTATGTCAGTGCTGAGTTCACCACCCCAGGTCGTTCAAAACAAAGTCTAAATCTGGTGACTTTGTCTCTTACTCAACAATGTACTTCTTTATTCGAGACTGGTACTGTACGTGGTAGTCGAATAATTTAAAATTGATATTCACTGATGAATGAGCACTCATTTGTATTTGCTGACATATCTTCCAACCTTGGCTCATCCTTTCACACTCCCCCACACACATGCTTACGATAAGTTGAACGATTCCGTTTGAAAATGCATCTGGAACATAAACCCGTTTCGGCATAAGAATCACTTTCGGCCCGAAGCATTTTTATTGTAAATGCTTTACAAAGTACAAAGCAACAATTCCACTTTTCGAATTCAAACGCTTTATCTGGCAATTTCGGTGTTTTGTTTTGTACAAATAGTTGCATACACGTTTTACTGGTCGCCTTCATATCGGTCCATACTAGAAATCCTATGTATGCGCATACGATATCCAAAGCTGATAACAGTTGTAGGTTGCTTTGTAGTAACCTGCAAACGCTAACCCATTGCTGGCTCGTTACGCCTGCATTTGGTATAATGCCGGACTCTTTGGCACACATTCACCACTTCTTCATTTAGCTTGCAGCGACAGCAACACTCACTGTTCGAGTGAGTGTGTGTGCGTGTGCACGTCGAAGATACTCCTCGAGCGCTACAAGTGCCTTTATCTCCTTCTCTAAGGATATCCCTTTTTATAGTTGTGAGAGATAGAAGTGCCAGGTTGTATGCATGTCAAGTGTTGTGCGCTCATTTCCTGTTTCAATTGTGTCCTCGCACGAGTGGACCGAGTGCGACGTGTGCTAGAGTTCTATGTGCGCATAAATAAATGCTGGATTAGACGGGATTTACACATTTGCCTCTTCTTTATATTCCTTTGTTTGTAATATTTAGTTTTAAATGATTTAACACGTACTTCAGATTGCATTTGTGTGTGTAAATAGTAACGTGAATGATTGTGTGCTCTTATTTTGTTAGCACCAGATTAAGCTTTACCAGTTCCGATTCTTTGTGTAGCAGTTTTTGATCTAACCTATTAAACATCAGCTGCGATGGAATGTTCAACTGTTCGATGATTAGTTAGATACACAGCCCAGCTAGCACGAATAGTCACTGAAACGGAGCTGCGACCATTGTTGTGAATTTAAATTGGTGATCCACTAGTCGCGAGATCGCAATAGGAACATATCTATAATAATTTGTAGGTAAAAGCAACGTTTCAGCGAAGTTCCTATAAGATATCTGCCAACATTCTGTTAACGTTAAGGTTACTTAACAATGATGTAGCAGCGTGGTAACCGCGAATTTGAGGGAAGGAGAGGGGACATGACCTAGAAGGTTGCACTGTTCATTCCAAATAGCTCCCGCGACAGTCGGGCATGTACCAAAAGGGAGTACCGGTGCGTGCGGAGATCATATCCGGCAAAGGATTGTCATTTTCAGCAAAACTCCCCAATACCTTCGGGGATTGTTTTTGTTGTTAACAACAACAACAACGAGGACCCCAAAGTGTCAGGGAAACTATAACAGTTACTTCAAAATAGCCGTGCCGTGAATACTGTGACGCTTTCTTCAAGTTTTGATAACTTTAATGTTGGCTTACTAGTAACATCGACATTCACTTAAAATCAAAATAACTTTATAGTAACCATTAGATAGGTTAAGCTTGTATGTCCTCCAGCTAACAACATAAAAACATAGCTTATTCTTTTTACGTAAAAGTACATGCTGCTGAGAGTTGGTTTCTAAAAACCTTCGGTTATATAACTTCAAAAAAGTAGTACTATGTAGGCTTACAATTTGTTTCAGACTAACATAAAGCCAACTAAGATCGTGTTAATACTCAAACCAATTCTACCAATTAGGAACAGTTATTTCATTCTTAAAGGTAAGAAGAACACTTGGATCAACTTATTAGGGAAGTCATATAAATCAATCACCTCTGAATAGTATACAATTTACCTACAAGTTGCGGAAATCCATAGATATAACTATACGAGTACATATCCCTATAGAATAAATTGAGAGCAGACCTTTTAAGTAATGTTTATTAATCGCAACGATTACCGGTTTGATTGGTTATTGGAAAATGGTACTAGCGATTGATTACAAATTCTTTTCAGGTTTTAGTGGCTATTTTAATGATTGCTTAAAAAAATAATAAAAAATAATACAACATTTTTTTATGATTAATTTTAATTATTTTTGATCGTTTGATTACTTTTGATTATTTTTAATTTAAAAATTTTTTTTTTCAATAATAATCCATTAATAAATACCAGTTTTTCGAAACAATTAAGTAATGATTACTAATCGTAATAGTTACCGGTTTGATTTGATTGATTATTTATTGGAAAAGGATACTAGTAATTGATTACAAATTGTTTTAAATTTTTAGTGATTATTTTATTGATTATTTTAAAAAATAATTAAAAACAATACAAAATTTGTTTATGATTACATTTAATTATTTTTGATTACTTGATTACCTTTGATTATTTTTGATCGTTTTACATTTTTTTCCCCCAATAATAAAAATTTAGTAATTGCTGATTTTTGAAAACAATTATAATAATTATTAGTGATTGCAAAAGCCAATCAATTTACTACTCACTTGTTATGGGAATTTAATAATTGTGATTGAAAATTAAAGTTTAATAACATAGCTCTCTCCGGTTTTATTGACATATCAGTGGATTTCGATAATATGAAATTAAGAAGGCAAAAATTATCATCCTAATTAGATGTTAATGAGAATAAAAATCAGCTAGAACGCCGAAGTGAATAACCTCTGACTACCAGAGGATGCCCTCCTGATATAAGTCCTCTCTCCGCCCTGTGAACTCTAGTAATATCTAACCTCTCTGAAATACTAAGCACACATGGGTTTATGACACAAGAATATACAGATGAGCTAGTAACTAGCCCCGCGCCTCATATAAAGATGAAAAGGTTGAACCATAATGCAGGTGCAGCCAATTTGTAGGGAAAATGAGAAGCAGCAGCACAAATTGGAAAACATCTCGGCATTATATAGCGTCAAATTATTGTTATTACTATATTAGTACATATTGCTACATTGCATGGACTGCCAAAGACGGTCCAGGCCGTCTAAATTTCCACCAAAAATGGTAAGAGACAAGCTCATTAATCTAAACAAAAGCTTTAAGTTTTCCATTCTGAGGTGGACTCAGGCTCAAAGAATGAATAAATCAGAAGATGTGCCTAACAGCTGCTTGAAATACCTGATTTTGGTAGCTCGTTTTGCAGTTGGAGATACGCCGTAACAACTTCAATGCATGTTGCATACGAATAAGGCCTTTACTGTCTGCTCCGCAATTCTGTCTTATCCACCTTTGAATGCTGGCTATAACTTTGAATTTGTCGAATATTTCGTTAAAGTACTTAGCTAACTGGAAAGGGGTCCTTTGAAGCGAAGTGCTTCATATGTAGAGTACGAGTATGTATAACTCTGAAGGGAAATCAATAATTAGTGAGAGAAATTTTTATCAACGGCAATTAAGAATTACTTTCTTTGCGACTAGAATTTCAAAAGATCAGAAACTGGAAACTGTATTAACATTTTATTTCTAGACATTTTTTTTATCTCTGAGATATTTTAGCCTCAAATTTTAGAAATTATTTTGGTCTGAGACTGCATATTGTTAGCGATGAATGAACTAGATCTTAAAAGAAGAATTTTAAGTAGTCATAATAAAATTGTATGCCAAAGAAAGTAGGGAGATATTAGTTGCTCCGAATGTACTACTAGCTCATCAATTACGAACTAAAAGTTTTCTCTTCAGGTTAATATTTACCAACATATGCAACTAATTTCGTTATCTTTGTGTCGGTTTTGAGGAAAAGGAAATATTTGCGATGGTTTATGGCTTTCAATCTTGAATATAGCTTTTTAAGACTACATAACATATTAATTTATCTGCAATTAGTTGAAGAACGTATGCATACCCAGAAAACAATTTTCAGTACGAATAAATCAAAAATAATATACCTACGGTTAATGTAATGAAGTATTATTTAGAACAAAATTCGTATGACACACGGCTGACAATAAATCAAGCAGATCTTAGCTGTGTTCGGTGACAAAACTTGCAAAGAAGTGCCAGTAAAGTGAGACCCAAGGAAAGAGTAAAAAGTTTCCGACGAACAGGAATCAGTAAAAACTTACAGCTGTTGCTGAAATTTGTGAATATTTGTAGGTGCTTTCCTTTGTCATGATCAGCTGTTTTTGATTTGCAAGTTTTACTGAGAGAAATTCCTACAATGAAATGTCAAAATGCGCTCTCTCGCTGCAAATGTTTTGTGCCCCCTAGCACTTTTCTGTGAAACTTTTATAAAATTTTTTCCTCATCGAATAAATCCAGTAAGTTGTATTAGTTGCATAAGTCAAAACCCATTTCGTTTTTTTATCACGGAGACAAGCTAACTCCAAACACTCTGCCATGCAACTAAAATAGGAAGAAATCATCAAAAGGCTGGCTAGGTATACAAATTAGGATTATTGCAAATATAATATTTTTGACACTCGTTAATGCCAATATTAGAAATGCGAATGTTTAGAAATAACATTTTAAAAAGCTTGGTGAACTTATCGCTTACCTGTTTTTATCGCTTGTGTTGTACCCCTAAAACAACTTCGTATGTATTTTCACTACGGTTTTAAGCCACTGTTCCCTGAGATATATTTAATTATACCTGAGCTTATAATTAATTGTGCAGGTCCCACATTAACTTATCTGTGGTATTAGCTACAAGGATATTTAGTCTTTCAACAGGACCTGCGAGGTTTTATATTTAATGTTTGAAAATAAATCCAAAAAGTTCGAATACAAACTTTGTAACTTATTTAAAACGCCAATAGAGAGAGCTTCGATTTTATATTTTGTTCTAAATCGAGTATAGTTCCTATGCCTCTCAAACCACGACAGACTCAAATCTGTAACAGTCGTATTAAAGTTATTTTCTACGGTGGAGTCCATGCGCCAGCTAATTGCCAACGCATTTTTACAAGGCAGGCGATCGTACGCAATATTTAAAGACTTTAAAAATGTGGGTTTCAAGCGCGATTTTGATTATAAATAGTGGTAACATAAAAGTTGTGAGGGAACAAATTCGGAGAAACCATTGCCGGCCAGTTAGAAAAATTGATGCGAAATTGAATATTAGCAAATATTCAACACATTAAATTTTGAATAAGGATCTTAGCCCAAAAGCGTATAAGGAACAAAAAATGCACGGCGTTTCTACATCAGCGAAAGAAAAGAGAGCCAAACGGCTATCTGATATTCTTGGATGGCACGGCGGTGACGAATTCGTATTTTCTGATGTAAAGTTGTTCATTCTACAGCAATCTTTCAACTCGCAAAATGGTCGAGTATGGTCAGTGTCTCTAGAAAATGCTCCTGAAAAGGAAATGTATGTGCCCAGATTTCAAAGCGCTTCTTCCGTCATGATGTGGGCCGAATTCTAGGCTTCCCCTGGTTTTCATCGAAAACGGAGTTAAAGTTAACGTCGGCTACTACAAACAACATGTCTTAGAGGCAGTAGTACTACCCAGCTGTCGCAGTTTATTCGGTGATGATTATTATTGCTTTCAACAAGATGGAGCGCCTTCTCATACCGCAAACATCGTGTAAAAATGGTGTCAGGAGAATTTGACCGACTTTTTGCATAGGGACGAATGGCCACCTAGCAGTCCTGATCTCAATTCATTCGATTTTGTTGCATGGGGCTACATGACTTCGAAGCTTAGCGGTTTTCAAATAAAAAACTTGGAAACTTTTCTTTAGGTATTACTCAAATTTCGGGACGAAATGCCGAAGGATATGGTTCGTACCGCTTGTTGCTCTTTCGAAAAGCGATTAGGATTGGTTCGGTTATCCAAAGGAGGTGTTACTAATAAAACCCTACTATAAATATTAATTGATGCCACATAAATTCTTTTAAATAAAAATTTACCTTTTGCTTTAAAAGGACTTAAATTTTGTATTCGAACTTTTTGGACACTGTGTAAATACACCTCGAGAAATATATCGGTGAATATTGCATTAAGTCGTTAGGACAGACAAACTAGTACCCTATATACTGCCTTTTAACCTAATTTTTGAAGCTAAATAAAGGAATATTTTATTTCAAAAAAATTAGCTTTCTGTCCTAATGTGATCTATATATATAAAATAGGATGTATGTATGTATGTGGTTTATAGACTCCAAAACTACTAAGCTGATTTTCCTCAAATTTTCAGGATAGATTAGTAGGAGCCCGGAGAGTGTTTCTGTAAGGTTTGTTTTTGGGGAAGTGGACCCGGGACCGCCCTATTTTAAGCAATCTTATAAATGACTTGATTTACTTGAAATTTGGTATGTGGGTAGCGTTATGCTTAGATAAAAATGTGGGATGATTTTTCTTCCGGGAAGTGGACTAGGGACCGCCCTATTCTAAGCAATCTTATAAATGGCTCGATTTACTTGAAATTTGGTATGTGAGTAGCGTTATGCTTAGGTTAAAATATGGGATGATTTTTCTTCCGTGAAGTGGACCAGGGACCGATCTATTCTAAACAATTATATTTATTACTCGATGTGCTTGATATACATCTTGATAATAAAAATATATCTTCCGAGAAGTAGGTCAGAGACCGACCAATTCGTATGTAGGTAGAATTTTGCTTCGGTTAATACATAGAATAATTTTTCTCCTGGGAATTGAACCAGAAAGCGGTCTATTCTAAAATATCATCTTCGTGACGTGATTCTAAAAAATTTTCAACTAAATAATGTGTTTCGCACATATACCGATGTCTGTAGTGCTTACTTCAGTATGCATAATTTTTTCCCTTATATTCCTATATGTATATCCTTTTACAACATTTATGAAAATAGGGATGACGAAAAATCGTTCCAATATACATCAATTATTCACCCTGTCGGAAAAAGAGCAAAACAAAATAAAGCAATAAACTACGTTTAAAGGCCGTATTATTACATATTGGCAACCAAAAGCCGTCTATCCCGATCGCGCATGCAGTAAATACGAAGGAAAACTACGAGATAATGCAAAAATTACTTAAACAATTACAATTATTTCACCCCCGCTTCACATCAAGCTCGGCCTTATTAAAAACTTCGTTTAGGCTTTGGATAAAGAAGGCCGTCATTTAAAAACCATCTTTTCAGAGATTTCAGAAGCCAAGATAAAGGAAGGCATTTTTGTTGGGCCGCAAAAAAGAAAGATGCTTAACAATAACCAATTCAAAGAACTATTGTCACCAGTGGAGGCAGCAGCGTGGGATTATTTTGAAAAGGTCGTTGTTTCTTTTTTAGGCAAACGCAAAAGTCCTAACGACGAGATGATAGTGAACGACTTAATCAAGAACTATGCAAAAATGGGTAAATGAAAAAACATATTTAAGGCCGTTTTCTAAAGTAAACTTTAAAACCTATCTGCCCGATAGACAAAAAGTTTGTAGCAAAATTTTAAAGTTTACATGAGAAAACGGCCCTAAAGCTGAATTCATCATTCAGTTCCGAACAAACTTTTTGTTTACATTTTGCTCGTTCTCTTCTCATTCTGTGTCAGAAAAGTGGAAAAGGAACGAGTAAAATGTAAACAAAAAATTTGTTCGGAACTGAACGATAAGTCCAGCCTAAGAAAATTACATACAAATGTGTCACTTATTTATCTAATTTACTTATTTATTTTCTTTTCAGGAGTAAATATGTCTTTAAAAATTCATTTTCTGCACTCCCATTTTAACTCTTTACGCAAAATCTTGGTGGCGAAAGTGACGATATCAAGAATTCTGGGATGTCGCAATAATGGGTGACTACTGTTGGTTTCTCATAAAAGAAAGCGATCCTAATCTAAATAAGCGTCAAAACAAAACAAATAACTTTTTCAAGTATAAAATAAGATCATAGAGTTAAGACAAAACTTACATACATTGTTATCGTCTCATATGTACATATGGTAATATATATAGGGTACTTAAGTATTATATGGCTATATTTATTTGAATGCTTATAGCTTGTTTTTTTTTGTAATAAAAGAAAAAAAAAGCTTACAGAGAAAAAAAATATCTGGAAAAAAATAAAATGTTTTCGATATCGAAATGTACAAATTTTTTTCATATTTTTACAAAAAAAAAGGTAAAAATCCGTATTGATTGTTCATTATCTTCGAACCTATAGGGCCTAGCGAAAAGTTTTGTATGCATTGTTTATAGCAAATTTTTGGAATTGCTTGGAATTCTTGAGATATACATGATTAAGTGGAGCCATCTTTTTTTTTTTTTTTGAAATAACGGTAAATCGTAAATATCTCAAAAACGGTACCATAGAATCAAAAGTAACCTCGATTTTCGGAAGTAACCTTCGAATTTCATATTCGCGTTTCTGGAGGAGAAAAAAAGTTCGAATTTGTAGACCAGTGGTTTTACCTTGACAATTTATTTCCGCAGATTTTATTTCGATCCACAACAAGGAATTCAAAAGCCTTTCCAAGCCAGAACTTTTGAAAGCTCAGCCATCAGGTTTCTCATTCGATTATTTTACGATTGATACAGAGCCGCGTTGTTAGTTATATACTAGTTGCATAGGTCTAGAAATATGTGTGCCTTCAAGACATTGAAATTTCTTTTTTATTTTACTTTGACAAACCTGTATGAAGGATATTATAACCCTAAGACGAGGTATTTTATTTAGTCATTTTGCAAGAAAAAACGTGTAAGGAAAGGGCTGTTCCAATTATCGGAACAATCGATTGTATGGGAGCTATATGTTATGTTTGTCCGATCTGGGTGATTTTCAGTGCACACATTACATACATAATAAGTACCAAAATGCAAAATTTTGTGTTCCTAGTTTTTGAATTGCAACAGTTATAGGCAAAACCTAGTTTATCGGAACAATCAATTGTATGGGAGCTGTGCGTTGTATTGGTCCGAACTTGCTGTTTTCGGCAAATAATTTATACCTTACAAAATCGCCGCCCCATACAAATTTCATTCAGATATCTCTAAAACTGAGGGACTAGTTTGCGTTCAAACAGACAGACGGATAGACTGACGGACGGACGGACATGTCTAAATCGACTCAGCTCATCGTGCTGATAAGTTTAGTGAACTTTTGTCTTCTTCTTCTCATACTTACATACATTTAATGTTTATGAAAGGTATGAAAATAAAAAAAAGGTATATAACTTCCCTATTGCATTGGGCTATTAATTACGTGCCCGAATATTTTGCTTTTGTGTTTTCCGATTTGGCTAATCTTTGCCAGGAGTATAACACATACTATTGAGAAGCAGCTGACTAATTTTCATTGAAATATCAAAATTGAATTATAAGAGATTGCCTTTGAAAATAGCAGACATTTTCTGCTGAAAAGTGGGCGGCGCCACGCCTACTTCTTCAAAATTGACACAATTTTTTTGCGGTTGACTTTTTCTTAAAAAGCTTATTATGTGTGCAAAATCTGATTGATATAACTTTCTTAGTTGTAGAAATATCGCTTTTTAAATAAAAAAAAAAAATGTCTGAACTGTGTTAAAAAAGTGGGCGTGGACATTAACCGATTTCACACATTTTTACAACAGTTACCTTTATATATTGAACATTAGCATCAAATTTCGTTTCGACAAATCAATTTTTGGCGCAGTTATGGCATAAAAAGTGTTGTGGAATAATCCACTATAAAAGGGGAAACTTTAAAAGTGAAATATAAAAGATGTACAGCTATCTTACGCAAAGTTATTGCCTATTTAATATATCCACGATCTTCTTCAAAACTTTCATAAAAAAGTGGGGGTGGACCTTAACCGATTTCGTCCATTTTTTCCTCGAACATTCCTTGCACATCTGGAAACCAGCTTGCTGAATTTCGTTTCGATATCTTGAACGGTTTTTGATTTATGTTTAATGTTATTTCTAAAATTGACTTAATTAAAAGTGGGTGGTGCGACTCCCATTTTCAAAAATTTCTTGAAAATATTATTTTGTGCCTCAATCTCAATGTATTCACTAAATGTTATCCTTATAGGTGTATTATGTACTGAGTAATCACTTTTTTTGTGTTTTCGAAAATATTCCATATATGAAAAGTGGGCGTGGCTATCATCCGATTTCGTCCATTTTAAATAGAGCTCGGAGATGAGTGCCAAGGAACCTGCATACCAAATTTCATTAAGATATCTCAAAATTTATTCAAGTTATCGTGTTTACAGACGGACGGAAGGACGGACGGACATGACTTAATCAATTTCTCCTTTCGTCCTGAACATTTTGATATATAATTATAAGTCAATCCGTTTATGCCGTTGCGTACTGCCGTTAGGCGACTAAAGTTAATATACCTTGTGTGCTACTACTAGATATAAAAATATAAATATATGGCGCGATATACAACAGGTATATCATCATAAACCTCCTAAGAGATTTTTGCGCCAAGCTTCCCTTCCTATTTGTGGTGCGCCGTTTTGAATTTTTTTCCTTCAAATTGGCGGGTACTAACTAGTTGTCCATATGTCTCTTTGTCATGCACAATATCGAAAAATGCGATGGAGCAGTGAAGTGAAATGTCGGGAGCATTTATAGTCCTTCCGGTTATATCTAAGCTTCGGAATCAGAGGCAAGCACCTATCCAACTATCCTAGAAAAATTAGGTAGAGGCTTACTTGGCCGCCCATAGTGTTTAAAATTCGCTAGGTATACGAATATTCGCAACAACACTAATACAAATACATGCCTATGCAAAAGCTAATAGGTTTACAATATCAAATTTTGCATTGTACTTTCTTCACCCACATCCACGTAATGAGATACATATGTATAGACCCGCACACGAACGTCCCAGCTATGAAGTGTATGTTAAGTGTTTACCTTACTAGTTTTTTATTAGTCATAATGTCATGTCCATTCGTTCCATTTCTATAATAGAAGCAGATTTTAATCAAATGTCACACGTCACTGCTTGCATATAGAAGATATAGTGCTATGGAAGATGCTGTGACTATTCACATGTACAAAGTATGAAGTTTTTTTGGAGGTCTTCGGATGTAATATTATATCATCAATCAAATTGTTACATGCCTGGTCTTTTTCTAATTAATCCGATTTTACTCAGAATGTACTAGCTCATAACTAATCACTTTTCTCACTAGTTTCGGATTTCATTAAAGGGTTTTGTACGACTACATATGTAAACAGCTGTGTAATAAACAGTTGTCTCTTATTCAACTTCACATAAATGACTTATCCTTATGACAGTTAATTTTGTTGTTGATTGTTGAGTTCTAATTAAAGTTCATGATGACAGGCGGGCAATTGGGAAGTGTTTAAAAAGTCATTGACATTTGTTTTAAGCATTCATGCCCGGTTTAATAATTAAATTGCAAATAATACATACACAAGAGCATATCTATGTGTGTATATGTTATAGTGGGTCTGTCCACAAAGTTGTAAAGTCTGCACCAAAATTTTAAGCTTATGTTGAGAAGATTCTGGAAAAAGTTTTTTTTAGCCATGTAACCATCTTGGGCTAGGTAGCGGTTGTCCAGAAAAATTAAGCTTCGCTGCCTGTAAGCGTCTCTTTTCCGCTGCTTGTAAACATGCTTCTGTCCCTGCCTTGTGTATAGAAATCTTGTTTGGTTGCTTTGCTGATATGTAGGTAGATTTGCAGCTTGTTATTATTTAGTAATCGTGCCTAAACACGACGATTGCTATGAATCGACAAAAGACGAAGGCAACTGCATTTATCATTAATATACAAATTGTTTACAAAATAAATAAAATTATTCATCTTAAATTTATTTTAGCGCAGAATACTCAAGGCGGTAGTTAATTTGTTTTGTTTGTGTAATCTTTGAGGTTATACTAATGAAAGGAAATGCAAGAACATTAACTAATATGAAATAAATTCAAATGAAATAAATTAAATAATATTCAAATAAAACAAAATAAAATATAGTAAAATAAAATAAAATCAAATCAAATCAAATAAAATAAAATAAAATAATATAAAATAAAATAAAATGTAATGACAACGAATCATGTAATAAATTCTATGTAGGAACCACGAAATCCAAATTAAAAAGCAGATTAGCGCAACATAAATCTGACTATAAATATTGTCATCTTTCACAAAACCATAAAACGGCCCATTGTGCTAAACACTCGCCAAACTTCGATGAAGCTTCAGTGCTCCAGCAAGAAAAGCAGTACAAAAAGAGATTCACGTTAGAAATGCTGCACATTATCATTACGCCGACTGATAAGAGAATTAACTATAGATGTGATGTAGAGAGTGTAGCGTCGTCGTACCGACACCTGTTACAAAAGAATAAGCATTGAAATAATTAGTAGAACACTCCACGTTAAACAGTGCGAACGTGTAAATAAATGTAGGTTATGCATAATTGTTATTAGATTAATTATAATTAATAAAATAATAATTAATTAATAAACAATTATGTTCGTTATTAGTGTCCTGAAGACGATTACCGACGGTAATCGAAATATATCGACAAAACAAAGAAACCTTTGTGTTTTTATTGACTTTTGGAAAAAAGAAAAATCGACTTCGAGCCAGCTAAATTCGTAAGTTAAAATAAAATAAAATAAAAAAAAATAAAATAAAATAAAGTAAAATAAAATAAAATCAAATCAAATAAAAAAAATACAATAAAATAAAATAATAAAAATAAAATAAAATAAAGTAAAATAAAACAAAATAAAATAAAATAAAATTAAATGAAATAAAGAAAACTTAATTAATATAAAATCAAATAAAATAAAGTAAAATAAAACAAAATAAAATAAAATAAAATAAAATAAAATAAAATAAAATAAAATAAAATAAAATAACAGAAAATAAAATAAAATGAAATAAAATAAAATAAAATAAAATAAAATACAATAAAATAAAATTAAATAAAATAAAATAAAATCAACTATGCAATCATCAGCGAACCTTACAAGGCCAGATACAACTGGTACATCGACGAATCTGGCGCTGCTGCTATATGGATAGTGGACGCCAATACCAATGTTACTAATCGTGCTGCCGGACATGGCTACGTCCGTGTAACTGTAGCGCGAACAACTCTTGTTAGCTGCTACCTGTCCCCAAATGACCCCATTCAGAGGTTCAAAGAAAAGCTGGAGCTATTAGAAGACGACCTACGGGACCAAACGGGCAACCTGGTCATCGCTGGAGCAAGAGCTAGAGGGCATGCCTCAAACTAATACCAGGGGAAAGCTAATTCTGGAAATGGCAGCCCGACTCGGTGTGGTCGTACTGAATACGGGCACGACCCCGACATACAGGCGCCCGGGCTTTGGGTACTCGATCCCCGACATAACGCTCGTCTCGGAGAGACTCTTTCCAAACGCGGTTGGGTGGAGAGTGATGGGGGACCTTACTGGCAGCGACCACAACCACATCACCTTCCAACTCGACCATCCTGGTCAGAGACCGCCAGCGAACGCGTCATACAAAACCCGTAGATGGGATGCAGCTAAAGTTGACGCCACCAGGTTCACCGGAACAGTGCTGGCGAAAGCCAGACGGATAACCGACGGCACCAATACGCCACATGCGGCGGTTGAAGAAACCATGCAACGCATTCGCCATGCTTGCGACCCCTGGGGACAAGGGTACAAAATAGTTATGAAGAAACTTCGACCACCAAATCAGACGATGGACCAAGATTACATGAAGAACATCGTGGAAGCGCTATTCCTCACGCAACCTACTAGAGAAGATGTACATGCAGCACGAGATGACCGCAACGTGGTACCTTTCAATGAAGAAGAGCTAAAAAAAGCCCTGCGCAGCATGAGGGCTGGTAAAGCTCCAGGACCCGATGGAATACCTGCGGAGGCAATCAGATTAACTGCTAATAGTTGTCCAGAGCTCTTGTTATACATGTACAACAAATGTCTAGAAGCAGGTGTCTTCCCCGCCAAAATGATGGAGAGCCTTATAAAGCAACGTCTAACAGTACCCATAGAAGACGAGGGTGGACTCTCCCACCGGCAAAATGGCTTTCGGAGAGGGCACTCCACAATAGACGCCATAGCAGAAGTCGTAGAGGCAGTCCGGAAGGCCGAGACGGCAAGCCATCAAGCAAGGCCGGTGGTACTATTGGTGACGTTAGATGTTAAAAACGATTTTAACTCTGCCAGGTAGGAAGACATGCTTGATGCATTAGAACGCTCTTTTAAGGTCCCGATATACTTGTTAGATATATTGAGGGACTACTTAAGAGACCGCTGGCTAATCTATGAAACGACGCAAGGCCAAAGAAAGGTGAAGCTAACAGGCGGGGCAGCACAAGGGTCGGTGCTCGGCCCTGATCTTTGGAATGCTACCTATGACAGTCTCCTTCGAATGCAGATGCCAGAAAGCACTTTTCTAGTTGCTTTTGCAGACGACGTGGCTGCGGTGATAACAGCACGAAACTGCGACCTGGCACAGCTTAAACTGAACCAAGTGATGCGCAGTGTAGACGAGTGGATGAATAATCACGGCCTCCAACTGGCTACAGCCAAGAAAGAGATCGTGATACTAACGAAAAGAAGGATTCCCACAATCATCAACATGAATGTTGGGGATCAACAGATAGAGACGCGCCGCTCTACGAAATATCTAGGGGTGACAAGCTGACCTTCTCGGAGCATCGAAGAAGCTACTGCGAGAAGGCTGTGAAGACCATCGCAAGTCTGAGTCGGCTAATGGCAAATACAGGTGGACCAAAGCCATGCATAAGAAAGCTGCTGGCGTCCGCCTCAGATTCTATACTGTTGTACGGTGCAGAAGTCTGGGCGGACGCAATGCAATTTGGGAAGTATCGGGCCACTATTACCGCAGTCCAACGTAGAGGGGCCCTGAAAATCGCCTCAGCATACCGCACGGTCTCCGCAGATGCTTTTCTGGTCATCGCGGGGACTATACCGATATATCTCCTCGCTGAAGAAAGAAAAATGATTTATGACACTCGTGCAGAGGTACGTGGAGACGTTGCTGCAACGCAGGCACGGGGTGATTCGATCCGGCGGTGGCAACTACAATGGAGCAGCAGTGCTGCTGGAAGGTGGACCAGGGTATTAATCCCCGAACTAGAATCATGGCTGAACCGACCTCATGGAGAAGTCGACTTCTACCTGACCCAGTTCTTAACCGGACACGGTTATTTCCGTGAATATCTCCATAGAATGGGCAAAGTTCAAACCCCGAACTGCACTTACTGCGGAGCAATAGACGACGTACCCCACACCTTCTTCGAATGCGAGCAATTCGAAGAAGAAAGAAGGCGGTTGGAAGAGACAATTGGCGAACTTTCCCCGGGCAGTGTCATTCGCAAGATGACCTGCGAAAACGTTAGATGGGATATAGTCAGACGATACGCGAGGAATTTCCTCCTTGCGAAACGGGAAGACGGTTGTCTAGCCAATTAGCGTGAGAGTAGCCATAGGGCTCACGTAACGCGCTTCCTTACCTGAAGTAATGCTAAGCGCGGTCCCAGGAAAGGAAGAATGCGCGGGCCGTGGGAGGTTAGGTTTTAGTGCGGTATACTTCAAGATAAGAAGGAGTCCCACACTCGGAGAGTTCCGCTGCTAGAACATCTAGTACCGATTAAGAAGGAAAAAAGGCCAAGAAAGGAGTAGCTAATAGTTAAAATAAAAGAAAGTTTGGTGCTTGAAATTCATCCACTAGGCGAGGTTTAATTTAATAAAATGTATGTACAGGATACACATATTTACAAATGAAACTCCCCGATCAGTTGGTACTCACGCAATTTTTATTTTTACTCATCATGCATATACCAGAGCTTTGGGAGACTTTAACCATTTAAAAAAAAAATTCTAAATATGAATTAATTCGAATATTTACATAAATATATACATATTTACATTTAGCAATGTTAATGCCAAACTTTTTCCACTGACATTGCAAACATGAAAAAGTAGCCAACGAACATTGAGAGAACGAAACAATTTGCAACAAATGCGCAAAGTTGAATAAATGACTGTAATTTTTAATTTGTTTTGTAATTACCCGCATTTCATTTTGCATTTCTCGTTTTGTTGCGCTTCTATGTAGCTGTTGGCAGTTTCTGTAATACCCTCCTAACCCTTCGCATTTTCATTAGCACAGCTGTTAAACTCCATTCGTTGCTGCGTGACATTGAGAAATGCCAATTTGTGCAATGCTGCCGATATTAGTCGTACTTTAAACGCACAGCTGGAGTTGCAGAATTCGCAAAAGTTTCTCTTAAACTACACTTCAATCAAACAACAACTATATACTGACATACACAAATGCCGAAAGCCTTGGGGGAATCGCTAATACCGCTGTGTAGATTTAGCATTATTTCTTCCATTTAAGTATTTGTATCATTTAAACCATAATGGCGTTTGTTATCGCCGTCGAAATGAAGAAAGGCGTCTTCTCAAGAGTTTTAATTACACTTAAAACTTTAATTGGCCTTACCCAAAACAATACTTATCTAAAAGAGCAGAGATAAAATAATTGCTGTTTTGTACTGTTTGTTGATTTCAGCAGACCCGCAGACTATGAATTATCCAAACTGACCTGCCTACATTTGACAAATTGTTCTCTCTTTCTACCTACTTCTCGCTGCCTCTTCTTTTGCCTCCACTTTTTCACCTCCTTTTACTATTTCTTCGACATGATCATTATTCTTCTTTACCCTTTACATTTTTCCTATTTATCTTCTCCAACTCTTTGCTCTTATCTTTACAGCTGCTCCTTTCATCCTGCTTCAACTTTGTTATAGAATCGGCATCAACATCGGCCGATTATAAGGCTTGGGGTATTGTTTTCTACATGTGCGAATGTTTGTTTAGTCAAGGATCAAGTTACATTATGAGATACATTTTTTTACTTTTCAATCACGTTAGTCATAACATTTTAGTGGTGGCTCACTTCAATAAAACAACCAAGGAGGTAGTGTATCTTTGAACAAGGAATTTCATTGACGCCTCCATACTTAATCCCGTCTTTTAAGTATACTTGCACACATTGGGGTCTGGGCAATCTAGGTACAAAATGCGGTAGCCAACTCGTGCTGTATCTTCGATTACGGTATTAAGAGGGAAGCCTCGGTAGGGTCGCCCCAGCATACTAGGCTATATATCTCACTGATGGTTGTAGCGCCTGTTCAGCAAGAGGCGATGCCGCAAACTGACTTAAAAGTATACCTCGTTCTGTTCCTTCGGTTTAGCCCGCCAACAAGTATAGCTATTTTTAGAGGTTTTATGGTCAGTGTCGCAGCTACACCGGCTGTGGTATAATGGAAATCAGTCCGGAATTCACTGCCGAGACAGCGCCTTTGATAGCAACCATGGTAAATTGTGATACGTCAAGTCAGTAAAACCCCAAATATGGCCCTACAAAGGAAAATCAGTTTGGTCGACGAACACAAACGGATCAAATGGGAAAGGCATAGAAGCAATTGTAAATCCTTAGAAAACAAAAAAATGTATTGTCTTTCACAACAATGCATTTGATGTCCTCCACACTTAGTCGGATAGGCAAGAAGGGGAACGAGAATATAAATTTGACTAGCATTTTATCGCTTGGTAAAGTACCGGAAAATCTTACGTACCAATTATGGTCCCAAAACAGTATTTTATTGCGGTACTTCGAATCGCTTAATCTCAACAACACAAAACAGATCTTACTTAGCTTAGTTTTAGATTTTACATAAACCATAGTATTTTACCCATTTAGTTCAAACCTCGGGGTCTATTTGCAATTCCTACGAAATACTTGACAGCTTGCCTTTGATAGAATTCTATCACACATTCCATCTGGTGAACGCAAATCTTCGACTTGTATTCCTACCATTTTGCCGACAGCTAGCCGCTAAGTGTCAGTCAAGTTTTTCGTCAGTAGATTTTTCCACTTTTGAAATTCTATAATATTCAACTTGCTGGCCTAGCAGACGTTGTCTTGACATAGAATATTTATTCCTGCAAATTATTAACTTTCCCAAAAAACTGAAAAAATTTTCATTTTGTAAGTTCTGTAAAAAAAAGTTCGTATCTCTCTCCATCTATCACTCCCTCTACAATTTCGTTCTCCCTCTCCTTCCCACTCTCATCTTACCCCCTCTCCTTCCCACTCTCATCTTACCCCCTCACCGTCTTTCCCACTCTCTTTCACCCCCTTACCGTCTTCCCTTTCCCTCGCGCGATTTGAAACAGTCCCATAATCGTTCCACTTCATTTGAAGTTGCTTTGAGGTTTAAATTCGATCTGTAGATTTTAGAAAAGCTGTTGTGGCATACCTTATTACTAGGAATGCTCCACATAATTACGTGCAAAATTGACTTAGGACGATACACCTATATATATAAAAGATTTTTAAAAGTATCATAAGTGAATATAAAAAGCCATATCTTTGCGAAAAATATCCATTATTTTTTATTTATTTAGTGTCCTTATACGAAGAAATTCCAGAAATCTCTCTCTATGGCGCGATATACAACAGGTATATCATCATAAAGCTCCTAAGAGATTATTGCGCCAAGCTTCTCTTCCAATTTGTGGTGTGCCGATTTGAATTTTCCCTACAAATTGGTGGGACCTACAGTTTTTTGCCGACTCCGAACGGCATCTACAAAGGAGACGAATTTTTGCTGAGAAGCCTGTCATGGCAGAAATACACTCGGAGATATATACAACTTAAAACGAGAGCGTTGCTCTGGCTCTTTAATAATAATAATAATAATTCCCAAACGGATTACCCACCATATCCCGCCCGACCGGCGCGAGGGGCGCATCCATATAGCGCGCGGATTATTCGTTCGTGCCGAGTCGTTGAAAAGCTTTGGTTTGTTAATCCTCGAGATCTAAAACTGCTCAGCTACGGAGAAAACCTCACCAGCTAAGTAAAGTAAATATAAGATGCATTGCACATTGGGAAATAATAAGTTAACAGAATACAATTATTGCTAGAAGTTAACATAGAAGTCAAAGAATAAGAAACAATTAGTAGCTATGAATTTAGGATAGAAAGAATTGATTTTTTTATGCTGAAGAGCGAGTCTAAAATATCAAATCTACCAGAAAGAGAGTAATAATCTTGACACAAACAGCGAAAAGGCTCATTTAACTGAAAATTGGTTCTGCACTGTAGTAGTGGATTATTCCTAAAAATGTTCAGTGTTAAGACTTGAACGAAAATTGGTTTGCCATAACGATTTTTGTTAAATGCTGACTTGATAACAGTAACTGCTTACCGTGAAAATGGGCAAAATCAGTTAAAGTTTTCACACGTAATGAACTGTATATGAAAAACTCGGCCGCAAATGTGAAAGGTGGCGTGGCGCCGTCCAGTTCGCAGTGTAATAATTCTACAAAAAAAATGTTGTTATTTAAATAATATAATATAGTATACATTAATTTGTGTTAAGTTCGGGAAACAGTTCGGGAAAACTCCCAACAGGTGGGCTGGCGAATATGCCCGAAGTACAACCAGTGTTATAAAACTTATGTAACATTTGCCCTCCATAGCACTTTCACAAAACAATTTATAAATTTCACTAAAAAAATATATAGCCGGTATCGCACTTTTGAAACCCTTTTTTATACTGTCAAAAGTCATTGAGTTATTACAATATATACTTATATGCAGAAGTGTTCACACCATAGCAGGAAAGACGGTAGATGCGACTGTTTACGTTTACTTGCAAACTTCAAATATCAAGGTAAATTGAGCGAGAGATCATCGCTAATTAAAGATCGGTAGCACTGATAAAATTAGAAAACAGACGAATGCGCCCCCTTATGCCCTACTCATAAACTTAACAAGATATATCAATAAAAATTTGTATACTCAGCAGCATATTGGTGCCAAAAATTAAGCAAATCGGACAATCATACAAACAAAATATCCGGAGAAGTAGTTAATACTCACTGCAAAATTATACTTACGTATATGAAAGGCTGGAAGTAAAAAATAAACTTTTTTTTTCATGTAAGTAGAAGGGAAACTTAGAAAATGTTTAATAAAAACGGGGTAAAAAATAGTTCAGTAAGAAGTAGACAAATCGGTTTTTCCATTAAAAGGTAAAAATACCTTGCTAAAAAATAAACAATATTTCTATCTTTTAATGGAAAAAAATGTGTCTACCTTTTACTGAACTATTCATTTATTTTAAAGTAAATGTTTATTTAAAGTAATTTATTTAAAGTAAAAGTACATGAAATGGGATGTAAAAATTGTTCTTTAATAGTTATATAAAGTTCTGTTTCATTCGAACTTAGATTTCTTAACTTGTTTGATATAACATTTGGGTAAGAAGTATTCGAAAACACCTATATTATCCTAGCATCATAAATTGTCTGAGAACAGGTATACTTTTCATTCATTTAAATGATTTTTATAATTAGACAAATTATTAATTCTTGAATCAACCGTTGCAATTATTCAATCATATATATTTGCAGTATTAAGAACTTTATATTCTAGAGAAGCAAACGAGATATGAGGAATGGGGACAGTAAAATTCAAGTAAATGTTTGGACAGTGCAACGTCTTCCGGGTCTGTCTGTTACGGAAAAATCGTATTAAAGTTTTTTAGGCTGTAAATGTTGAGTTATTCGAATCCAAGACTGATTTTTCCTATTATTGTAAAATGGTTATTTTTACAAAGTTTTTTACTATATAAATATTATTATAAATAGATAGTGTGGAAAAAAAGTTAAAAAAAACACCCATATATGTAGTACTTTTTTATTGGAATATGTATTTTCTCATTGTGTAATAATTACGAAAACAACTCGAGCCGGTCTAGTATCGTTTTGTAAATGTATTGTGTATGTGTATATTTACTATCGGAGAAAGTTCACAAATTTACAAAGCAATCTAGCAATGGATTCCATTGTAGTTAAATAAAAGTTTTGAAATTTTTGGAAAAGTATATATGTATTTGTGGCAACAGGTAATAACAGCCAAAGGACTTTCATCCTATTTCGAGTTTCACTGCTAATTTTTGTTGCCACAATTACAATGGTAAAGTATAAATAGAATTTCGCTTTAATTATGTGTTCAGCTAATAACTTGAAAGGATAAATTCTTGTGTATTGGAAAATCCGCTACTGTCTCGGAAACGTGATATCCGATCTTGATATATGTATGTATATGTTGTGCTACATTCTCATCTCTTGTAATAAGCCATGTTGTTTATCAAACAATTTGCATCTATCCTAACTTATTTATCTGTGAAGTTATACATTTTTTAATACCAAGAATACTCAGAACGAGCTAAGCTCTGTCACCAAGGGTCTTTCGATTAAGTTGCACTCGTTCCTCTTCTGTAAGAGCAGGCGTACATATTATATGAATGGTTTACTTGTGTTAAATATCAAAATATCGTTTAAATTGTAATTGTTTTTATACCGCTATAGTATTTTTTTTTTTAAATATTTTTGAAACGCTTATACATTTTTGAATTTTTTTGTGAATAAAAATATATGCCTGCCCCGCACAAAAAATATTATATCTGTACTGCAATGGTTCCCAATGCTAGTAGCTCTTACTGTAAATATAGAAGTGATAAATATATGCAAAGCCGTAGCTATTCAGATAAATATATTTGGAATTCAACGTTCGTTGATAAGTAAAATTTAGCTTGCAGAAAAAAATGTATCCGGATAGCTATGGTGTTTCCTTCTATTTGTTTCCCCATAAGTCAATTAAATAATTACGGAAAAGTAATTTTGTTTAGTATGTTTGACCGAATCGAATATATTGCTTGTTACTTTTTTTGGGTAGCGATGAGTTTTCTTATATTTTAGCAAAAGCTTAAGATTTCATTGTTTGTTTGAGCATTTTTAATTGAAAAGAATTTGTTACTCATACGTCATGTCGCACGAATTTTCTATTTGAATTTCCTCACAAGTTTTCTTCTATGTAACGTTTCGGTATTCGGGGTTTAGTTTTAACGTGTGGGCTCGCCAGAACGATTTGCTAGGAAGAAATATCTAGCAAATGCTGAATTTTTTTTGTTCAAAAGGTTTTGAAAAATTTGTTTTAGAATTCCCTACCACGCTGTGCAGATAAAGTGAAAGATCACTGCAACTCCTATTAGCGTTTAAAAATATTTATATATTTGGTATGTGTTTTGCTGGTGGAAAGTGGATATAAGATGAATTCTGTATACAATTATTATGCATAACTTGAAAAATCTCTTTTACTTTTTACAAGATATTGGCAGAGTAATTTCACCTTTGGCACATCTTTTGCATACTCAACGGAGCGTGTTAATCTCCTAACGGTAGGGCGCAATGACAGAAACTGTAAATACGATAACTTGAGACAAGTTTTAGACATGTTTGGATATTTTGGCATCGACGATGATTGTTCCTAAATTGTATTCCCATTCTGGTGAAAGTTGGTGGACGCGTCTCCAGTTGTTGTACAAAACAAATCCATAGTTATAGCCCATGAAACACAGATAAGCTAATTCAAGATTGATAACAAGTAATTCAATATTGAATTACATATTTTATATATGTGTGAATTATCGTCGTCATCACCATTTATTAGCGCTTAACCGCGATAACTGACGCCAATTGGAAACACCAATAGAGTTCAAGTCATCCACCATCAAACTCAGTCGAGCCTCCCCCCTTCCTCTGCTAACGAATTTCTGGGCGGGAGCTTCTTTGTCCATTCGTATAACATGGCCTAGACAACGGAGTCTTTTGGCTTTAATTCCCTACACTATTCAGCTCACCGTTAAATTTCCCTCGATATTCGCCGTCGGTATCACAGGAAGGACCACCAATGTTCCGGACAACTTTTCTCTCGAATACTCCTAGGGCCATCTTATCTCCTCTCGACACTGTCTATGATTCCGAGCCGTACATGTACAGGGTGGCTAATGAAAGCCGCTACCAAAAAAAATTTAATTACTTTTTTTCTATTTAATGAATCTGGTTAATTTTTTTTTTATTTTGCAGATTGACTTTTACATTTAACAAAAATGGATAACTGGGACACTGAAACAAGAATTTGGATTGTCCGCCGCTATCACGCACTGGAGTCCGTAGTTTCGGTTCAAAGAGAGTATAGGCGCACGTTTGGCGGCAATCCTCCGAGCAGATGGACCATAATAAGACTTGTAAACAATTTTGCCGAGCATGGGATAGTCAACAGAAGACCTTACCATCGAAACCCTTCAGTTCGAACGGAGGAAACAATCGCTGCTGTAGCTGCTGCCATACAAAACAATCCACGTGTTTCGACAAGAAGCTTATCTGCTCAAACGGGTGTAAGCAGACAGTCATTACAGTCAATTATGCACAAAGATTTGGACTTATTCCCATATAAAATTCAAATGGCCAACAAACTGAACGCTGCAGACTTGCCGATTCGCTTGGAATTTTTCCAGAAGATGCTTCAAATGGTGGAAGAGGATGGAAACATGTTGAACTGTCTTTTCATGTCTGACGAGGCCCATTTCGATTTAAACGGCAACATAAACAAACAAAATTGTCGAATATGGGGTGCTTCCAACCCACAGATACTCCATGAGACGGAATTGCATCTTCTTCGAAGAAAACGGTCACACCGTTACGGTTACTGGAGACCGTTACTTGAGCATATTGAGAGAGTTTTTCTATCCAGAACTACGCCGAATGAGAATTTCTTTCAACTCTGTGTGGTTTCAGCAAGATGGTGCAGCTCCTCATGTAGCCCAACCTGTTATGACAGAATTGCGACGAAAATTTCCCAATAAGCTGATATCCAGAAACTCCACATTCCGTTGGCCACCCAGGTCGCCTGACCTTACTGCACCTGACTTTTTCTTGTGGGGTTATTGCAAACAGGAAGTCTTCAAAGCAAAACCAACAAATTTGAATGAACTAAGGCAATCCATTCGAGAAACAATTGCGGCTATTCCTGTCTCAACTCTCCAAGCAGTAATGAACAACTTTTTGGTAAGATGCCGCACATGCATCGACGAGCAGGGGGGGGCATTTAAATTCCATTATTTTTAAAACTAATTAAGCTATATTTAATAAAATTTAATGAGCTTTAACACGAATAAAAAAAAAATGAATTCCATACACTGAAAACAAAATTATTTGAGTTTCTTAATGTAGCAAAATTCATCAGCCACCGTGTATAATGATATACTAATAGAGCCCGATCTTAAACGGAGAATCATTCTTGCCAACAAGTGCTGCTTTGGACCGAGTAGACACCTGAAAAGTAATGTCTAGACTGGCATTATTTTCGGTATTAACACTGGTTCCCAAATAGATGAAGTCCTTTACATTTTCAAATTTGTAACTATCAACAGTGACGTAGCTGCCAAGGTGCAGGCGCACCTTCTTTGACTGCAGCAAATACTTCGACTTGTCCTCGTTCACCGCAAGACCCACTTTCTTTGCGTCTGTATCCAGGCAATATCAAGAAACAAAATTCCAAATGTGTTCAAGATCACAGCCAAGTATACAGTATTTTCTCTTGACATTTTTTCCCCTTTTTTGCAACAATGTTTTCCTTTTTTGTTCTTTTCTCTTATTCACTAAACGACTGTTAGCAATATTTGGGTTTAAGAGATCTAACAGAATCTTAGGTTTATATTTGAAGACAAGCTCAGCTGGAGTGGAATTAGTTGTTGTAGTTGGCGTGGTTCGGTATTTTAACAAAAAATTATTAATTTTAAAATTCCACGATTTTGTTTTAATCTTCGGATCTAATAAAAACTTCTTTAATGCGCTTTTAATTGTTTGAACTCCCCGTTCTGCGCTCCCGTTTGATTGGGGGTGATATGGTGGGGACTTTAAACATTCTATACCATTACTTCTACAGAAGTCAGTAAAATATTTCGATCCAAAAGGCGGACCATTGTCAATAACCATTTGTTTTGGTAAACCAAACGTTGAAAAAAATGTTCGTAAAACTTCTAAAACGATTTGTGCATTTGTCGATTTTAATATTTTGGCTTCTATCCACTTCGAAAAAGTGTCAAAAATAACTAAAATAGTAGCACCGTCGATCTTACAGAAATCAATATGAATCCGTTCGAATGGGCACGAAGGACTGGGCCATGACGTTAAGAATGGCTTTGAAGTGTATTGGCTTTGTGCACATGCCATACAACTTTTTACGTAACTCTCGATGTCAGCATCTATGCCTGACCACCATACATACGTCCTAGCCAAAGATTTCATTCTTACAATTCCTATGTGTTCGCTATGCAATAGTTGCAATACATGACTCACAAGACTCTTTGGGATTACTACGCGCTCCCCGTAAAATAGACATCCGTTTTCAGTACCCAACGACATACGCTTTGTATAGTAATTTAAATATCTTTTTTCGACACTACTTGGCCAACCATTGACTACAAACTTGTATACTTTTTTCAATACTTCATCTTTTTGCAAGTGTTTATACACATCTTCAATTTTAAGAGGTAAATCGTGTACTAAGTTGAAAATATTTATACTATCGGTGTCATCATTAGTGCTTTCCTGCAATGGCAATCGGGATAAGGCATCTGCGTGACACATTTGGGAACCCTGCTTATATTTGATAGCGTAATCATACATTGACAAAAAAATGTCCCACCTCTGAAGCCTATTTGACGCAACCGCTGGTAGATCCTTTCTACATCCAAAGATTTCTTTAAGAGGTTGATGGTCGCTCTCGATAGTGAAGTGCAGGCCATATAAATATTTATGAAACTTCCGCACTGCTACTACTATCGCCAATGCCTCTCGATGCAATTGTGAATAGTTTGTCTCAGCCGGTTTTAGAGTACTTGAAACAAACATAACAGGACGCTCTTCGCCATCAATTATGTGAGACAATACTCCTCCTACACCATAGGGGCTCGCGTCGCACGAAACTACAATCGGTTTCGAGGGATCGTAATGCGCCAACACTCCAATCTCAACAACTAATTGCTTACTATGCTCAAAAACTATTTGGTGTTGCTTTGTCCATTTCCACTTAACATTATTTTTCGTCAGTTCGTGAAGCAAAAACAACTCGGACGACAAATTCCGAATGCAAAGACAGTAATAGTTTACCATGCCCAAATACGACTTTAACTGTTGCTTATTGGTTCGTGCCGGAGCGTTTACAACTGCTTCAGTTTTTTCTTTAGATGGCGTTATACCGTCTTCATTAATGTTATACCCCAGGTAGTTTATTTCTTTTTTGAAAAAATGGCACTTGTTTAAGTTAATTTTTACATTAAATTCTACTAATTTGTCCAATACAGCGTAAAGATTACTTTTGCAATCTTCCAAATCCGACCCACCAACCAATATGTCATCAAAATATACTTGCACCATCTTAAGTCCTTTTAAAACCTCCCCTATTATTTTGGAAAACAACTGTGGAGCAGTTTTTAGCCCGTATACTAACCGATTATATTGGAATAATCCCTTATGAGTATTAATTGTTAGTAACTCTTTCGATCGATCAGAAACCTTTACTTGGAGATAAGCTCCTGTGAGATCTAATTTACAGAAAAACTTCCAACCTGACAGATTTGCAAGTATTTCGTCAATACGTGGAATCACAAAATGTTCCATTTCAACGAACTTATTGACAGTTCTTCTGCAATTTACGCACAATCGGATAGATTCGTTCCCTTTATTGACAATTACCACTGGGCTCGCCCATTTGCTTCTATTTACTGGTATTAATACTCCTTGTTTACATAGCCTATCCAACTCATCTTCTACTTTTTTCCTCAAACCAAAAGGCACAGGATACGCTTTAGCGAAAATTGGGTAGTGATCATCTTTTAAAATTATTTCCGCCTCAAACCCTTTAATGGTTGAAGTATTTTCATTAGAGAATACACTTTTATATCTATTAACATCAAATGCAAATTTTTCCATTTCAATTTTAAGGCTATTTATATTGTTAAACATTTCACGCCACCTAGGCATTAGCGCAGATAACCACTTTCGGCCCATGAGAGGTTTAAATCTCGACGTACTATTTAATATTACTAATTTCAGCTTATTTATCTTGTTACCGAATTCGACATTTACTTCAATCTCACCCGCTACAACAACACTTTCCCCAGTGAGAACTTTAAGGCTCTTATTTCCCGTTTGCATTTCAATGTGACTGAAAAATGCATAATAATCGGAAATATGACATACAGAAACGCAAGCTCCCGTGTCTATTTCCATCGTCAACATCGTTTTGAATATTTTAACATTAACTTCAAGCGGTTTTGTTGAATTGCCTGCAGGTAAACTCAACACATCGTTTACTTTGTTTATTAAATAATTTACATTATCTGAGTCTTCAGAACTTTCTTGTGAATAACCAAGGGCCTTTATTTTATTTTTTGACATATTTGTATTTTTTTCCTTATTTTTATAATTCTTACCCTTCCTTTGCTTAGCCCAGCAATTATTCTCTATGTGACCTATTTTCTGGCAGTAGTAACATTTTATATTGTTGCCGCGTGTACCACTTCGGCCACGAGATTTGTCTCTTCGTTCACTGCAGTTTCTGCGTTCTCTACTTCTTCTCCTTACGTTGTCCTCTTTGCCTTGTTTTCCCCGAGTCAATTTATGAACTGCCCCCTTCTTATTACCTCCATACTAGTGGTTGTTGTTTCAATTGCCAGCGCCAATTGACAAGCTTTCTCAAATGTATCCAAATTATTCTCACCCAACAACCGGTTTTGAATACGCTCACTCGAGATTCCACAAACAAATTTTATTAACAATGCTCTATTCAAAAAGGCGCCAAATTCACATTCTTGGGCCAATTGCTTTAGTTCGACGATAAAATCAGAGATTTTTTCTGATGCCTGTTGTTCACGTTTAAAAAACTTGAAACATTCAAAAATAATGTTCTTTTTGGGTTTTAAATGGTCTTCCAACTTTTGAACTATTTGTTCATATGTAAAGTCCGATTCTGTTTGTGGAGCTAAAACCGATTTGAGAGTTTTATAAAGGTCAGTGCCGCCTAAGCTTATTAAAAATGACACTGCATCCGCATTTTTAGTTAATTTATTTAACGATATCAGATGGTTTAGCCTGTTCACATATAAATTAAAATCGTCGCCAATAGTGAATGCTTCAATGTTCCCGATCAACGCAATTGTGCTTGACTCAGCCATATTGCATCACTATTATTTTAGTCAGTTTATTGTTTTGGTTTTTAATTGGTTTTAATTTCCTGTGGAGATTAAATAATTAAATTTGAAACAAGAGTCTTAAATTGGGTTACATAGCTTCACACGTGGTTTTCGGAGTCACGCTCGTCGCCAAACTGATATGTATGTTGATACTCGGCAAAGAAATAAACACGACGGAGGTTGGCTTAAGACTAAAAGTTAGCTTTATTAAAACACGTAACTTACTCACTAAAATTCTTAACGGTAATGATTTACAGCTATTATTATTTCTTCTGTATATGTACAAGCGTACAGATAAATATAACTTAATATATATATTGATAACTTTACATATAAGTCAGTTACTAGTTAGCTTTTAATTTTTTGATCTGTTCCCCCCTCCTACTTCTCATGTCTTTTCTAGTTATTTTTTTTTATTTTCTTCTACTTGTTCTTCTAATTCCCTTTTCCCCCTTTTTCTTCCTGTTGCCTTCTCTGAATTTTTTTTTCTTAATCATATCGTATCTCTCGTTCTTCTTTTATGACTGTTAACGCATCAAAGGCAACAATAAGCGCAATATAGCTGTGTTTTGCAGACTACTTGCATTGGGATGGGTGGAGGTACAGATTTTTTAGATTCCACTAGACAAATGTTAGTGCACTGCTTGCTCAGCTAGACACCCTTGCCATTCTCCAATAGCAAACAAGCCAGCTGTTTTGCTACCAGTGTTCGCATTTTACTATGTAGTGATTGGTTTAGAAAGAGGTTTGCTGGGGCCATAATTGAACATTTTGACTGCCAGTAGATTTTAGTCCAGATGAAGAATCGCACATCCCAGACTCGAGCAGTGATACATCGGGTAATGACAATATCCAAGAAGGCCAAGATGTGAATGCTACAAATTTTAATAATATCGTAGATGAACTTCAGACGGGATTACCGACAGAATGGAGTTCGGCTGCCACCGGCGTGACTTTGATAAATTGACATCCCTGCGGAGGCTGCTATTCCAAACTGAAGACTAGAAACTCCTCGTCGGTTGCAAGGAAGAAGGCCAAACCTGTAGCAACATACTGCGCACCATGTCCGCGGTCTCCATTCTTATGCCTCAATCATTTTTATCAAATACATTGAATAAATATAGTTTTTTTTTTTTTTACAGAAATGAATTACATTTTCGTATTAAGAATGTAGTATTATTTTTCAACTTTGTGTTTTACTATGAAACAAACTATTTTTTCTTTTAAAATAAATTTACATCTTTTTTAAAACTCCTTCCGCTAAGGCCTCAGCCCCTAAATTCTAGGGGCCTAGGCATATAACACCGGTGATACATTGGCAACTGGGGGTAGTTTTTTGTTGCGATCACCGGTAATACACTGGCGGTCAACGTGTTAAAAGGACATAGTGTTTATATTTGACTGAAGATGTGTTTCTAGTACACCGTGCCGACTTTCGGTTCCGTCCCCGACTACGTATGAAATAATGAAGCCCTAGTCTGTCTTGTTATATGTTATGACAAAAAAATCGAGCAGGAATGTACGTTTATCTGATTCTACTAAGGCCACATAATAACTCAGCGCAACTCGGTATCATAAATTGTATAATTCCACACGTCCCCTTTTGTTTTATGTGTTTTTATTATGCCTGAAACATTAAAAATTAATATTATTATTACATTTCGAAAAAGTTATTACCTCGATAATGTGCGTTTAATCATTACTTAATTACCTCATAAATACAAAATATTATCAGAAGCCATTTTTTGGATTTTAATGCAGTTGAAGTTAAACCTTTTTCTGGTTTTTTCTCTATGGAAAATTAATGACTTTCATACAAAATGTCTATGTGATCACTTATGTTTTTTAAATACTGTTGCTTTACTACTTACCTGCCATGAACTTTTCATGTATGTATGTAGAATTGCGCTGTTTCCATTTATATTCAAATATATGCAAACATATTCGAACAAACGGATGATGTTTATTGTTGGTCGTAGTTAAAGGATAATCAGATAAAATGATTTAGTGCGTTGGTCATTCAAAATATGAAAATTTAATAAATGTAGCTTTAGATTCGTGCTACAGATGTACATTTAGTATGTGGAAATGAATCAAACCAGGACAAGAACGATAATGATTATTTTCAAGAGAATGGTAATGATTATTTTCAAGAAAAGGCAGTTATTAATTGATTACGATTAAAAAACATCAAAAAAAAAATCGAGAGAAAATCAAAAATAATCAAATAAAGTTGTTTTGATTACTTTTGTTTGTTTCGATTTTTTTTTTTATTTTTTCTTAATTATTTTTTATTTTTTTCAGTACTGTTGATATGTATATTTATGTGCTTCTACAAGAATACTGAAAAAAAACATAAAAATAATCAAAAGTAATCAAAAAAAATAAAAAGTTTTAAAATCAAAAGTAATCAAAAATAATCAAAAGTAATCAAACCAACTTTTTTCATTATTTTTAATTTTTGTGATTAATTGTAAAATATCATGATTTTTTTTTGATTAATTATTCTATTCTATTAATTAAAAATTGAAAGTAATGGTAACCAGTCATTAAATGGATTCTCAAGAAAACAATTAATCAAACCGGTAATCATTACGATAAGTAATCATTATTTAACAAGTCTGAATCTAACCGCAACATAATCGTGATAACCCTAATTTTAGTTCAAAAACCAGCATTAATGCTAACTATAACTGAAACTGTAACGACAGCCGTAGAACCAGACCGTAACCATAAGCATAACAATGATTATAATCATAGGTATAACCGTTATCTCCACTGTAACCGTAACAATAGTCATAACTATAACCGTGTAGAAAAAGAAATGTCTCGTGTTAGCCACAGTCACGTTAATGGGTACCATTATGGCTACGTTTAAGGCTGCGTTTGTGATTAACTTCACTCTTTCGGATAATACTAGTATTAGGTTTATTGATACCTCTACGTTCACTTCCATGATTAAGGATCAGACAATTATTATTACTGTTCACATTTTATTTAAAATAATGGTTATAATAACAATTCCAGTTAAGATTGGTTAACCAGCGTGGATTCCCCATTTTCTACTGTAGAGTTTTTCTGCATACACTATACTTCTCAGTGAAAAGTTGCGTACTTTCTCTGTCATTAAACGTAGAAAGGAAACTAGATATGGAGGAATTGTTGAAAACAGCACACTATCTACGTGAAAATTAGAAATTATGAACACGCGTATATATATAACCCTTCTGCACCATTAAAAAAAAACTATGACATTATCAATTAAGGTCACGAAATGACCACCCATATATTTCAGTTCAAAAATTATAAAATGTTATTTAAAAAATCATAAATTCAGCTTTAATATATTTCAGATTAAACAAGATCTGTATAATATCTTAAAATTACTTTTTTTAGGCTTATTGGGAATGGTTTTTGCAATAAGACACACTATTTGACTTGCGAGTAGGTTCAGGTATGGATGTGTTTAGTTTCTCGGACTCGGCCCTTACTTTTTAGACGATTGATGCCGATGCTTGTGATCTTGTTACACGTTGTCTGTGCTACGTCGTAAGCACGAGAGATAATCCAAGTTCTTCCAAATAAAATATACGTTTTAGACGAATTCCATTCGGGGGCTATTTCAGTCTACAAAACAAAGCCATTTCAAAGCGGATATAGCATTTCGCTTTTACAGGAGGAAGACGCTATCAATTGATCGACTGTGTCTATTCCGCCTTCGTGCTGTTGTCGTATGCAAATAAAACACATTTCAGAAAACTAAGAAAACCAACTAAGAAACATACGTTTTGCATACTGAAAATGTATATACGACTTTACTGATTGAATCGAAAACCACGAAGATTTTTTTTTACTGTACCTTCCATATTGTAAAACAAAGGTCAAATGAGCCCTTGATAGAAAAAATGCGATACACACCATATGGCGTGATTCCAGTTTATTCTGGAATAGTATTTTAATTTGTTGCCTAGAATTTTCGGTTGTACTGCGCGATAACGACCACACCATCTCTAGAAAATTATGAAGCTAAATTAACTTCATCGCCAAGCTGGCATTTAGGATAAGGTAAAATGATATTTTAATAATGCTTTTCGTTTTTAAGTTATAGAAAATTTTATATCAAAAAGTTCATGAAATGACCTTAATGGTACAGAAAGGATAAAATGTTTATTGTTTTGAGTTTTTTTTCTAGTTAGCTTCAATTTAAAATTGTTTTTCAAACCACATCAGCTAATTTTTTATTGAAATCCAACGTAGCTTATTTAATTTGTAATTAAACGAATATATTAATAAGTTACTAAGCAAACATTATCCGTTTCATAATTATAATAATTACAACAATACAAAAAACGGAATGTTTTTCAACGTGCACTTAATAATTCCAATGCACAATTAGCTAAAACTCAATATTTTAATTTGCTTTAATTTTAAACCTATTACCTTAATGCGTAGTGAAGCCCGAATAAATTACAATATCTGCGGTTTGCAAACAACAAAGAACCTTAAAAATAGTCGCGATTCGTGGAAATAAACAAAAGGTTGATCTTAGTACATGAATAGCTCTCACTTTTTTAAAAGCGAAAACTATAACTTAATTGAATGTTCTCGAACAGTTTGAGGGTGTTCTTTGCCGTGTTGCCAGGCAACTTTTTCAAAAATTCCTACGGAATCGCGAAAAAATCCCTACTTTTCCCTACGCAAAAAAAATTGTTCCCTACATATTCTTTTATACATAGAAACTTTATCCAAGCTTGATTTTGTGGTTTTTATAATAAAATAAATAATAATTGATTGAATGATAGCCGGTTGTAGACAAATTTTGAATGAAGTGGCGTCAAAAATTACATACGTACATATGTCAAGCTTGGTGACAAATGAGTATGTTCAAACACACAGTACCAGCAAAATTTTGAATGCTGGCAAGCGAGGGTGCTCATGCATGTAAAAGAATTAAAGTTGCTTAGCCGAGTTTCAACAAAGTGGATAAAATTTGAGAAAATGGTAATTATTATTATACGTTTTCAATATTTCTTACATTTAGGCTAGTTTAAAGAAATTCCATACATTTAAGAAAATATTGAAAATCTGTCCTTTTTTCCCTACATCCCAAAATTAAGACTGAATTTCCCTACATGTAGCCTCTTTTCCCTACGCATGGCATCACTGGTTCTTTGCAGATAGGTAATCCTCGATATACAAGTAAAAAATTCTAATCTCGGCTTGAACCGAACATTAAGTACCCAACTGGTACTGGTGGAGTTACAGTTAAGCAGTGTGGTACAGGAAGTATAGAAGTCAATTTGCGTTTGACTTTTCGCGTAACGGCGTTTAAAACTCTAAGTTGTTATGTTGTCACCACACGGTATTTTATTTATTTATTTATTTATTGAGTCTATGGTTTACAAACCTTACAGACTAAGGCGTAAATAGGTTTTAATTATATTAAAAATAGTACAAACAAAGTTTTTCTTTAAATACATTGCGATTTACAAATACGAGGTGTGTTCAAAAAGTATCGCGAATTTTGAATTTTCGCTGGTTACGTATATTCGAATTTCGAATTTTTTGTGGCGTTATGTTGGTACTCATGTCTCTCACTTATGCCGACAAGCTCGGCCATTTTGAATGTTCAGTTAATTGTTGACAGCTGCTTTGCTTGCACGTGTTTTGGATCGTCTTCGATTTTCCGCGAAATTCGTACCAAAATTACTCAATTGTGACCAAGAACAGCATCGCATGAACATTGCTAATGAGATGTTAAACTCTGTCCGCGACGACCCAAATTTGCTCCGGAAGGTCATAACTGGTGACGAATCGTGGGTTTATAGTTATGACGTGGAAACCAAAGCTCAATCATCTCAATGGAAGCTGCCGCACGAACCAAGACCGAAAAAAGCGCGCCAAGTTCGGTCGAATGTGAAAGTTTTGCTGACAGTTTTCTTCGACTGCAGGGGCGTGGTGCATCATGAGTTCTTGCCACAGGGAAGAACGGTCAATAAGGAATATTACCTGCAAGTTATGCGCAATTTGCGCGAAGCAATCCGCCAGAAACGCCCGGATTTGTGGAAGAACAAAAATTGGCTTTTGCGCCACGATAACGCCCCTGCTCACGCATCGTTGCTTGTGCGCGACTTTTTGGCCAAAAACAACACACTAATGATGCCGCAGCCACCGTATTCCCCAGATCTGGCCCCCTGTGACTTTTTCTTGTTCCCTAAACTGCAGAGGCCCATGAAAGGACGACGTTACGCTTCTCTTGACGAGAAAAAGACTGCATCGAAGGAGGAGCTGAACAAGATACAAAAAAATGATTTTTTGAAGTGCTTCGAAGATTGGAAAAACCGTTGGCACAAGTGTATAATATCTCATGGGGATTACTTTGAAGGGGACAAAATAGATATTCATGAATAAATAAATAATTTTGAAAAACCACAAAATTCGCGATACTTTTTGAACACACCTCGTATATCTAAATTTATTACTCTACATAACAAATTAAATTCCGCTAGTAGTCTGATAATTGGTTCATTTTGAGCATACCTGGTTTTGCAGAGGTCAATAGCAAATAAATCATGGTGTCGCAAGTTTCTAGCTGGAACATTGAGTTTAATACAATGCAATAAGAACGGGCAATCAATAGTCCCATTGAGGACATCTCGAATAAAAACTAATCCAGAAATCAATCGCCTACTAGCAAGAGTAAGCAGACTGATCAGTCTACAACGCGGAACATAAGACGGAATAGGCATGATAAACCTAATACTGGATAATGCAAATTTCAAAAACTTTTTCTGTACACGTTGAAGTCTATTGGAATGCACTACATAGAACGGATTCCAGATTATAGAAGCATATTCCAATTTGGACCTTACAAATGTACTAAACAGTAATTTTTTAGTATAAGCATCTTTAAATTCCGAACTATTTCGTCTAATGAAAGCCAGAGAGGAATATGCTTTAGGAATGATGTAATTCAGGTGGTCAATAAACGTGAAATTCGAATCAAAAACTACCCCAAGGTCTTTGATTTTATAACTGGAACTGAGAACAGATCCAGAAATAGAGTACGAAGATAAGAGTGGCAATCTAATTTTGTTGTAGGTGACCGAGCAGCATTTTTCGATATTAATCATTAGCATATTTCGATCACACCATTCCTGGAATTTGTTAACCTCATTTTGCATTATTTCAATATCAGAGCAACTTGTTATTTTTTTAAAAAATTTTAAATCATCGGCATAAAATAGATGCTCACACAGAGTAAAACATTCTGAGCAATCATTGATGAAAATAACAAAGAATAGAGGACCAAGGATACTACCTTGAGGAACCCCAGAGGTAGCTCTATATGAAAATGATTTTGCGCCATCAACAACAACATAGTTAATTCTATCTATTAGATATGATTTAACCCATGACAAGAAAGTAGAATGAAAACCAAATTTTTCAAGTTTTTTAATTAATAGGTCGTGAGACACTCTATCAAATGCTTTTGATAAATCAGTATAGATTGTGTCTACCTGAAAGCCATCCACAAAGGCAGAAATGCAAAAATTTGAGAAAACAGTCAGATTGGTGACCGTAGATCTGCCCGATATAAAACCATGTTGAGTATACGAAATATAGGGTTTGATAGCAAATGATATTTTGAAGCTAATAATTTTTTCAAATAATTTAGCAATATTAGTAATATAAGAGATAGGACGATAGTTTGAAGCCAGATTCTTACTCCCACTTTTGAAAACTGGAGTAACAGAGGTCACTTTCCATCCAAAAAACAACCTGACCTAAGGGGCAAATTAAACAACAAAAGTAGCGGATACACTATTGATGACTTGCATTGTTTGAGAAAAAAAGCAGAAACATTGTGGGCATCTAATTGCTTGGAGCAATTTAGGTCATTTATAGCTACGAAAATGTCTTCCTCAGTTAAAACTAGGGAGCCAAAATCAAGCGAAGACACTAATTGCCCAACACTAGAAGTATCCCTCTGAACACCATTATCAACAAAATTAGATTTAAAAAATTCAGCAAAAAGATTTGCCCTTTCATTAGCGGTGCTTGCACTCATACCATTGTAAGACACTATGGACGGAATAACTGACGAGGAACGTTTTGAATTAACAAAACTCCAAAAGGCCTTGGGGTTAGATTTCATATTCATTTCAAACCCGAGTAAATAATTTTTGTAAAGAAATTTATTTAGACAGTTGAACTCAGTCAAATATTTCTCATACATTACTTTGTGCTTCAAATTACCAGAACATTTAAAAAGCTTATGAAATTTGTTACGAATTTAATTTAATTTAATTTTTTTAAGCTCCGATTATGCCAGGGAAGTTTATGGACCCTTGGCGATAAGCGTGGAATATTTCCAAAAGATATACTACTTATTTTACACTTAAAAATATCAAAACAATCAGCTAGGGGCCGATCTGCAAATGAGGTTGGCCAATTCTGACTTAATATAAGATTATTAACAAGATCAAAATTACACCGCGAGTAATCGAACTTAAGCATCGAGTCAGTGCAAAGATTTGGATATTTATAAAACTCAAGTTCCAGGATAAGTGGAATGTTTTGTTTATCAGTTACAGATAAAGGAACCACGGACTTATTTAATAGAAATTTTAAATCAGGACTAATGAAAATAAGATCCAAAATCCTGCTCAACTCATTCATAAAGCCATTAATTTGCATTAATTGTATACTAAATAACCCATCAATTAGGCATATTTCACTACAACTATTCACATTACTTGGAATAAGAATATCTTCATCAGCAATAGTAGACCACCCAATTTTATTTAAATTAAAATCACCCAAAACACAAAGTTGCGCATTATCATTCGGGAGATTTAAATTTAAAATATTATCAATATGATCAAAATGCAAACCATCAGAGCTATTAGGAGGAATATAAGAAACACAAATGAAAAGCAAATCATCACCACTCGAAATTGACACACATAATTGTTCAATGCAGGAATCAGTATTACTTAAAGTTACTTCTGCAGCACATAGGATAGACCTTACTGCTATCAAAACACCACCCCCACGCGTAGTATTCATTGCCACACCATCTCTGTCTCTTCGAAAAACAGAATAAAAGTTCCTTCTAAAGAACTCCTCACTGCAGAAATCAGCATTAAGCCATGTCTCTACCAACACGATGACGTCATAATCACATTGGGATGTAGCAGCATAAATAGAATTGGCTTTTGTTCTCATACCAGACATATTTTGATAAAAAATGTTGAGGTTTTGATTAAGATGCATATTACGAATTCGCTTATTATGACTAACTTGTAGGGTCTCACTTGTAACTATGTTTCCTGCATATTCTGATCTCGCTTTGGAAAAAACCGAAACATTTGTTGGCCACAGAGAAGCAATTTGGGGATAAAGCCAGGGAAATGAACTTTATTTGTGCAGCTAATAAGAATAAATCGGGTTGAAGGTTCCAAAAACCGTAGTGGAAGAAGCTCGAGGCAACCCTTGCAAAAGTTATAAGGGTAGTGTAGAGAGAAACCCTTGGACCGTCGAGCTCACGTACGCATGCAGTCTGCTTTCATTGTTATGTTAATCGTGTTGCTTCCGAATGGATGGGTCAGACGCATTTGATATATACAGATTTTGTGTTCTTGATAAGACATAAGGATAGGCCTTTTTTTCGACTTTGAAAGCAATATTGAGGCACCTTGTTGGAGAACACTAAAGGCCGCTACCATACATCACCAGCAAGAAATAACAATGACTACCTGCCTTAATCTGAGGTCATTTTGTACCAACAGGTTTATGTCAACGATAATCATAATTGTCGGTAATGCAGTCGATGTAAACATTAACTAGTGTGTGTACAAAAATTGTGCTAATTTCTTTCCGACAAATATTAACAAAATACGTGCAATTTGTTGTGTTTACAGAAGGTAACCACCAAGTTCGGTGGTTGAAAAATTAGACAAAAAAGGCGCAAAAATTGCCAGATATTTGTTTTGAGATTAGAAGAATCTTGTTAACACACAATAATTGGGCGAAAGTTCTAGCGAATCTTAAATTCAGTTATTTAGTTACAGGGTTTTATTTAAAACCCACGACGCAAAGAGTCACTTCTTTTCGTTTAAAGAAAAATATAGTCATTTACTCTCCTTAGTGACTGCCAATAAATGAGAGCTGCTATTCGAAATTGTTTCGTAATACATAAGGGTGAAAGTGAATGTAAGTGCCTGCGAAGCAAAGTGTCACGGTGACTTACATAATCATACCCTTAAGAAGAAGTGGCATAAGATCAACTAAGAATAATACCATACAGTGTTAAATGCCAGCAAACATCGCAAAGCATCGCCCAGAGCAAACTCTAAAAGTTACTAAATTTTTCTGTAATTTATTTGAGAAGAATTTCTGAAAAAGGACTTTCATTCAGGAAGCCTACTGGTCCGTACCATGCTAGGTGAATCCCAAAGGCTATTTATTGCCTTAAAATGTCTTTATTTAAACAACAGTTTAAGCTTACGACACAATACGGAGCAGAAATCAGAAATATATTTTCTTTTCTTCTTTCCTTAAATGGTCATCTAACCGACTGGGCGATTTTGACCGTCCAACATAGCTCGCCAGTCGTTTCTGCGTTGCGCCAACTGGCGCCAATTGGAAACACCGCGGGATCGCAAATCGGTCTCCACTTGGTCCTTCCATCGGAGTGGTGGTCTCCCTCTTCCTCTGCTTCCACCGGCGGGTGCCGATAAGAATACCTTCTGGGCTGGAGCATCTTCGC
The DNA here is from genome assembly GCA_949987695.1 of Merzomyia westermanni. Lineage (NCBI taxonomy): Eukaryota > Metazoa > Arthropoda > Insecta > Diptera > Tephritidae > Merzomyia > Merzomyia westermanni. The sequence continues at coordinate 51,830,413 of OX465289.1, read as the reverse complement.
TCATTCGCACTACGTGGCCTAGCCAGCGAAGCCGCTGTGTTTTAATTCGCTGAACTATGTCGGCGTCTGCGTAAAGTTCATACAGCTCATCATTAAATCTTCTTCGGTACTCGCCGTCGCCAACGCGTAGAGGTCCACAAATCTTTCGAAGAACCTTTCTCTCGAATACTCCCAGAGCCGCCTCATCAGATGTTGTTAGTGTCCACGCTTCTGCACCATATAGCAGGACAGGTGCGATGAGTGACTTGTAGAGTGTTATTTTCGTTCGTCGAGAGAGGACTTTACTTTTCAATTGCCTACTCAGTCCGAAGTAGCATTTGTTTGCAAGAGTGATTCTTCGTCGGATTTCTAGGCTAACATTATTGTTGGTATTAATGCTGGTTCCCAGGTAAACGAAGTCCTTTACTATTTCGAAATTATTGCTGCCAACAGTGGCTTGGTTGCCAAGGCGCGAATGCGCTGACTCTTTGCATGATGACAGAAGGTCCTTCGTTTTGCCCTCGTTTACCACCAATCCCATTTTCTCCGCTTCTTTTTCTAATTTGGAGTAAGCAGAAGTTAAGGCGCGGTTGTTAAGACCAATGATATCAATATCGTCAGCATATGCCAACAGTTGCACGCTTTTATAAAATATTGTTCCAGCGCGGTTAAGTTCTGCAGCTTGTATTATTTTCTCCAGCATTAAATTAAAGAAATCACACGATAGGGGGTCACCCTGTCTGAAACCTCGTTTAGTTTCGAACGGCTCGGAGAGGTACTTCCCAATTCTGACCGAGCTGGCGGTGTTGCTCAAGGTCATTTTGCATAGCCGTATAAGTTTTGCGGGGAAACCAAATTCAGACATAGCGGCATATAGGCAGCTCCTTTTCGTGCTATCGAAAGCGGCTTTAAAATCAACAAAGAGATGATGAGTGTCGATTCTTTTTTCACGGGTTTTTTCCAAGATTTGGCGTATTGTAAAAATCTGGTCGATGGTAGATTTACCAGGTCTGAAGCCACACTGATAAGGTCCAATCAGTCTGTTCACATCAGGCTTCAGTCTTTCGCACAATACGCTTGATAGGACCTTATATGCGATATTCAAAAGGCTGATTCCGCGGTAGTTGGCGCAGTTTGCAGGATCGCCCTTCTTGTGGATTGGGCAGAGAACACTTAGATTCCAATCTTCAGGCATACATTCATCCAACCATATTCTGCATAGAAGCTGATGCATGCGCCTTACCAGCTCCTCGCCTCCGTGCTTGAATAGCTCAGCAGGCAAACCATCAGCACCAGCTGCTTTATTGTTTTTCAATCGGGATATTGCTATTTTCACCTCATTATAGTCGGGTTGTGGAACGTCAATTCCATCATCTTCGATTGTGGGCTCGGGTTCGGCATCTTCTCTGGTTTCTTGCTCAGTTTCTCCATTTAAAAGGGCAGAGAAGTGATCCCTCCATATTCTGAGTGTTCTCTGAACATCGGTCACCAGGTCGCCGTTCTCATTCTTACAGGAGTTTGCCCCGGGTTTGAAACCTTCTGTCATTCGCCGAATTTTTTGATAGAATTTTCGGGCATTATTCCCGTTGGCCAGCATCTCAAGCTCCTTTATTTCACGCTTTTCTGCCTCTCTTTTTTTCGCCCGGAAAAGCCGCCTCGCTTCTCTCTTCAACTCGCGGTTGTGTTCACACACACTCCTCGTTGCATTCGATCTCAGCGTTGCCTTGTAGGCTTCGTCCTTTCTTTTCGTTGCAGCGCGGCACTCTTCATCATCATACCAGTTGTTTCTTCGCGTTCGCCGGAATCCAATTACTTCTTCGGCTGCGGTACGGAGTGCTCCTGAGATATGATCCCACTGCTCATGCATTCCACTAGGTTGAATTGTGCTCTCGGAGAGCAGGTGTGAGAGGCGATCTGCGAAATAATTGGCGGTCTGTTGCGATTGCAGTTTTTCGACGTCCAGCTTTCCCTGCGTTTTTTGTTGCACCTGTTTTGTCGTACAGAGGCGGGTACGAATATTGGCTGCTACTAGGTAGTGATCAGAGTCGATGTTAGGTCCTCGTATTGTGCGAACATCTAAAACGCTGGAAGCATGCCGTCCGTCTATCACAACGTGGTCGATCTGGTTGCGTGTTTTTCGATCGGGGGACAGCCATGTAGCCTGAATCCATTTGGCGAAGTCTGATCGTGGAGACTGAACTTCCCGACAGTGGGGCCAAATACACCCTCCTTGCCCACCCTGGCGTTAAAATCGCCAAGCACGACTTTGATATCATGACGGGGGCAGCGCTTGTATGCTTCTTCCAGGCGCTCGTAGAATGCATCCTTTTCCACGTCGTCCTTCTCTTCCGTCGGTGCATAAGCGCAGATAAACGATATGGTGAAAAATCGTACTTTTATGCGGATTGCAGCGAGACGCTCGTTCACGGGTGTGAACGACAGTACTCGGTGGCGGAGTCTCTCTCCCACCACAAATCCCACGCCGAATCTGCGCTTGTCTTCATGCCCACTCCAGTAGATGTTGCAAGGTGTTTTGATCGTGTTTCCTCGCCCCGTCCATCGCATCTCTTGTATGGCGGTGATGTCAGCTTTTGCTTTGCTCAGGACCTCAACCAGCCGGGCAGCGGCACCTTCCCCATTAAGGGACCGGACATTCCAGGTACATGCCCTTATCTCATAATCCTTATTTCGTTTGCGGGTGTTGTCATCTAAAAAAGGGGTTCTCATATCCGAGGCTTTGTTGTTGAATTTCATTGGAACGTTGTTTTATGTGGTGGGTCCCAAGGCCAACGCACAACCCGTTTGACGGGAGGTTGAATTCTATTACACGTTTGTATAGCGAGCCGCTTGATCCAAGATAGACGCCCGCTTGCAGCCGCACCACCTGGTGATCAGACGCTGCTGTTTGAACCCCCCAGCAAGCCCTTAAACCGATTATGTCGGAGTGGCCTTACCAGGTTGTCGCCTTCTCACGTTTAGCTCACCACCAAACGGGTGTTCGGTGGTTACCCAGAGGATACTTGGGCGCAAAGCCCGGAAGTAGTGAGCTGCTTGAACCGCATGCAAAAGAATTGCTTTGGCCATTCCCAGGTGAATGGCGATCAGAAACTTTCCCCACTTGCGTGGACTTCTGCACACGGCCACACCCTCCTATATATTTTCTTTTACTGCATTATTTATATGAAATATTGGTATTAGCCTTCTACTACATTTTCAGCACCAAGAAACGAGCGACAGTTATTAAAAGTCACTGCATGCTACAAAGTTGTAAACGAAGCAGTAGCCAAAACAGACATGAAAAAATGGTTGGGGCGCTAAGCGTCAAAAGTTAAGAGGATTGCCCAAGAAGGACACAAATTGAAATCTTATATACATATATGTAGAATTAGGAATAGGGATAGACATAGCAACAGACGGCAACCTTCTCAAAAAGTACCAAAAATGAAAACAAGTGGCAACCTTGTAAACTTGTCGAAGAAATACCAAAGCGTCCTTTTTGTAGCCTATAAGAAAACAGTTAAGATGAGTTAAGTTCAAATGAGACAATCGCGAACGTTGCACGTTAATAATAATTTACTTAGAATAAGATTTAATGTACAAAAGTGAATTCATTAAACATTATCTTGATATAAACTATGTGTTTCATTGAAACCCTACATATATTTATGTATCTGAAAAAGGTAGAGCATTTTTTTAAATAGGAGTATTCGGCCGTTTTCTCGCTACTGGTTTTGAATAAAGATAGTCAAACATGCGTGGATCATACTGATTTGAACAATTCCGGAAGGGACTTTTACTCAGAAAATAGCGTAGTCTATAATAGTCTAAAATTAAATTATATATATACCTTAATATTGGGCTGACAAATTATGTTGTGCGTACTGAAAGTTACCAGATTGGCCCTTTTATCCTGGGACATATAATCCGAATAAGCATTTTCTGTTTGATATAAAATATCCATAATTTTTTGTTCAGTTTCAGAAATTTATATAAAAATAAAAAAAATTTATTTTATATAATAATTCAATTTATTTCATTTTAAAAACGATTTACTTTAATGTAATTAGTAACTTATTTATGAAAAAGTCAAAAAATTAGAAGTATAGCTCGCTGCTGCAGCCGGAGTATATAATTTCTGTTCGCCTCTCGATTCCAAGTCATAGGCAGTATACCTAACGGCAATGCTTTTCTTGCTATCTAGTAGACTGGACAGACGTTGACCTGGGCGAAAACTTACTTGCCTACATCTGAATCGTTACATCTCTAATTCCCCGTCTTCAACTTTCCGTAAGGCTATTTCATATTTTCTTTTTCTCTTCCTCCTCCTCTGCTTCTTGCCTTTCACCTTATTCTAATCTTTAATACTTCTGTTTATTTAAAACTCCTATTCCTATTTTTTTCATTTTATCTCTGGTCCTCTACCTGTTAGATTCCGTTTTCTAATCGTTTTACTGATCACAATTCAATTAAAATTGCTATTCTTCTCCCGGTGATTTACTTATTCATTTTCTTTCCATTTGCTCCCTCCTACCCTTCGTACTTCTTTTAGAGTTGTGAACCCTATTCTTGTATATGCTCCTATTTCTATTCTTGATGATTTTTTGGCGCTTATCAAGCTTGATCTTTCCTTACACATTATACGCCCTAAAGATTTAACTTGCGTTTTGCGCTATGAAAGCTTATTGGGACAATAGAAAATAATAAAATTTATTTTGAATTACTCGCTTTTACATATAAATTAAGTAGAATTAATTGAACTCACATACTGTAATCTTTTCAAATATCGGATCATAAGTTTATGACGACTGATATTCCAAAAGAAGCGAAACAACTCACTAGCTTTGCTTTTTTTAGTCGCACATTACCTTCTTTGCCAATATACAATTGGTCCCGAAGTAACTTCAGTATCACAAGCCTGCCAGATTTTGAATAAGTACTTAGCAAGCTTAGATGGCAGGTACTAGGCCCACCCTAATCCGTTCCCTGTAAGCAAATATACCATGACAAGGGATGACGAAAAATCGTTCCAATATACATCTAAAATATACCATATTAAATTAAAAAAAAAAAACGTAACTATCAGGCAATAACTGATCGGAATTATTATCTAATTTTATTTGTGGCAAGACATTAATATTATACAAATAATAAAACCCTTACGAAATAATATGTATCTAGTACGAACCTATTATGAAACACGAGCAAAAGTGTACTGATGACCTGGGTGGGTATTGGTAAACTTCGTACATAAAAATCTCTGGAAGTAAGGTTAAATTTGTTTTACAGTATTCTTACTTAACCAAGAAAATGAAAGAAAATACAGAAGCCCATAATTTGCTGGGATGTAATGCCGCTGTAGTCCCGAAAGGCTTAAGGCTATGGAGAAAATCGTCCATTCTCTTTTGGGTAATAAACGATAAAGCTGAACGTCGCACATTCGGGTATTGAAGCAATCTGGCCGGCCAAAATTTTTGTTTGGCTTTAAATAGTTTAATTATGTTACTCATCTTGATTTCACTTCAATCTTACTTTTATTTGTATTATTAGTAGACTAAGGTTACGTGAGGCTTCGCCACGCGCTTAGTTCTGTGACAAACTAAAAACCAAATGCACTCTGCAAATACTCGTAACATTCGTAAACATTCTTCTTTATTTGGGAATTTATTCATCTGGTCTTAAAATTCGATTTCCAAAGGCGAACGTGTCTTTTGAATTTCACTGTATCCTCTTTAAAAAATGCTGCTAAGTTTAGGAGGTATACCTCTAAACTGTTTAATTTCTCATAAATATTTGCCGTACGTAACTCCTTAATACGATTAAATAATTGGTTACGAGTGATTACTCGACAACCAGTTGAACCTTAATCCAGAAGAAGTCTTAATATAGCTAGATGCAGAACATCGTTTTTAAGATAATTACACTGGTATACAAAAAAAATTTCACGGTATATTTGACAATACCCATCTGGTGCTTTTTTTAGCTTTTCGCTTTTTTCTCGAAATCTTGGCTATATATTGGCCAAACAGATAGGATTCGGATTCAGCACGTCGCTTTACATGTGCCTAGATGGGTATTGTGAAATGCAGAGCCACTAAATTTTTTTTGTGTGTCTTTGTTATTTTACCCACCGCTTAAAATCACCCATTTTTCCAAAAAGCGCAAATAAGCGGAACCAGTCTTTCCAATATTTACAAAAAACAGGACACAGGCTATCCAGGAATATTAGAATCAATGCCGGACACTAAACCATAAACCCTTTTAAAAAAAAAAATTTGGGAAAATTTAGTTTCACATTTCTTTCAATTCGGGCCAGTTTTGAGAAATGCGGTTTTGTGCCACCAGATTGATAAAGTACCCCAATGTGCGTCGTGTCGCATTAATGGAGTAACCTAATAAACAGATAACAGTTGCTGAAATAGCTCTAAAAAGTCCAAACTAAGGCCCGGGTTTTCAGTCCTTGGTTAAACTCAGTTTAAACTAAGTTTGCTTAAACTCGGCATAAATTTAAACTCCAGTTCAACCGCAGAGCGGGTTTTCAGTGAGAGTTTAAGGCCGCTTTTAAGATTTGCTTTTTATACGGCAACATTGGTTTTTTCTTTATTTAGATACGGCAACAGATAATATTTGTTTACATATTCAACGCCATTGCTTCTCCTCAGTATGGTAATAGTTACGATTTCGATAATTTCTGCACCACTATAATCACTTTCGTCAGATGATATTAAAGTTGACTGAAAAACTGCGTAACAAATTTAAGCTTAGTTTAACTGACAAATTGAGTTGAACTTGTACTGAAAAACCGGGCCTAATTGAAAAAACTGCAGTTGCAAATATTCTCATGACAACGAGGAGGAGTAGTCGATTTCTCTAAAGCATCCGTTTCAGAGGAGTGTATAAGTATACATTACGTAAAACTCAAAATCAAGACATCATGCACATAAGATCAATACTCTAGTTTAGTTGTTTTTGTTAACATACCGTGTGTATGTCTATAGCACCGCAGCTTTCGTCCTTTTGATAGTTATTTCAACTATTAAAATTAACTTCAAATATATTTAAAAATCTACCAACTGTATGCATATGTTCCTAGGTATGTGTATGTGTGTCCATACATCTTTTAACATGTTTTTATCGCTCACTAGAAGAGCAAATGTTGGCACGTTAATAGAAAATAACAGTTATTCATATGCCATTTAGTTGCTCTTGTGTGATAACTGGCGGTTTAATCTTAGAAAATGCCAAGTAACTCCAGCTTCCCTTTTCATTTCAAGGATTGGTTGGATAGCTTCAGTTGTATACGATATAGGCGTCATATGTAAAAACTTATACTAATAAAGACCACGCTAGTATAACTTTGTTGCTCTCTAAAACCTCGAAGTTTGCAGTTTATATTATTTCTTATAGATGCTTCTTTGTAAATATGTTTGTGCGAAGACTACAATTTTTTAGTCATAAGTTGAATGTTATACATACATACAAATACGTAAACATAAGTACGTTTAGTAGACTGGGTCGATTTATTAACCGATATCGCGCCATCGATTTTTCGATAGGTTTTGGGCTCACGAAAAACAAGTTCCACTACGCATACCTAAAAATAATCGACTTTTCCAAAGCCCGAAAATAAAATTTTTTTTCAAAAAACTATTATCGCCAACGTTTTAGCGCATAATTTTAAGTGAGACAGGAAATATGAGACAAATTTGTTTTCATCGAAAACATTTTTGCATGTATGCTCAAAAAACCCTTAAAAAAATGGCGAAAGGGTCAATTTTTTGACCAAAACACTCCCCAAAACCCAAAAAATATTTTTTTTTATCTACGAGTACATGGTATACATGAAAATTTTAAAATCAAATGAAAACTTTTTTAGTAGGTCATGAAAAAACCCTCGAAAAAAGTCAAAAAAATTAAATTTCGCAGGCTCGAAAATAATTTGTTTGGGTATGCGTAGTGGAACTTTTTTTTCCTGAGCCCAAAATCTATCGAAAAATCGATGGCGCGATACCCACCCTAATGTTTAGGTTTATACATTGATATCCTTTTGATGTTATGTTAACATATCAGTCTGTTGAGCATTTCAATATTCTACACAAAATTGGAGCACCAAAAATGAAATGGTCATTGCAAAGATTTGTTACCAAACAAAAAAAGAATTATTGGAAATACTGGAAATGCACAAATCTAAACGACTATTGCACACATTTATAGATTGAAATGGGTAACTCCTGCGTTACAGACGCGTCGTGTGCAAGTGTTTAATCAGCTTGAAGTTAAGAACTTATGTCAAATAAGATATAAGTAATTTGATATGAAATTTGCGTCGATTCAAATACAAAAGTAGATCGATTACCCGATTCCATCTTTATTCGACACCGCATAAAACGACAGAAGACTTTATTTAGCAATTGCATATAGTTGTTGTTGTATCACCTAAAGAAATTTTGCAAAGTTGAGCAACTTTGGGGACGAAAAAAAAAGATTAAAATAATTAAAGGAAGAGAGAGAAAGGCATTCTGAAATATGAAAAACAAAATCTTACAGTTCCAGGCAGGTATTATATATGATCAAAAATATCCAGTACTTCATTAACATGGGAGTTTTTTTTTTTGACGACGGAGCTTGTTTTGGATTAGCCCGTGTGTATAATGTACATATGTATCTATCCAATTTTCTAAGAAATCCAGTTGGTATTTTATGAACGTGACTCAATTGGAAGTTTTGTGCACTCATTTAAACATGTAATCCAATATATCTTTATGTCTGTTCATATATAAAATTATTGCTACTTGTAAATGATTACAAGTATGAGTATGCTGGCGATCAAAATTGCACAATTTTTCTTTTGAGATTGGCTTGTGTTATGTTTTGTTATGTTGAAAGTGTGTAATCGAATTGCCCATCATTCCGTCCGTTCTTTAATTTCTTTCATAACTCTAAGTGATACAGCCTTACAGTTTCAAAGCAACGTTGTTGTCAACTCCCAAAAAAAAAAAAAAAATTTTTTTTTAGAAAAACACGCCGTTGACCTGGGTCTATATGTCAGAATTATACTTAATACTAAGCATTATTGGAAAAATAATAATAATACGTTAGGGCTACCAAGGTCTGGATTTCCTTATACTGCTGCAGTTGAGTCATCGTGAAGAGCTGTAGCATCCCATCAAGGATTATACACTCACGAAAGGTAAGTATCTGAATAGGGGAGTGGTCTGGTAGATATCAGTGTCTTACTCGAGCCATTGACTAGTTTTCAGAAAAGCCGCATACGCTTCGTTTTAGTAATTATAAAAGACTGAGTTCTATTTTAATCATTATATTTTAGAAACCAATGAAGATCTGGAACTTAATCACATCACTTATTGCACCACTCATTAGCACCTTTCGTATGGATGTCAAACGACAGTACTTATGCTATGAAATATGAGTAATGTAGTTCTTTAGTTATGTATGCGAACGTCCAGATAGATGTTTTGGACATACTTAGTTGTAAGATCCGTAAAAATATCATATATGCCAAAGTTTCAGGTGCTTCAAAGCCAATAGTTGCCCGTCATCAAGTTCAAACAATGTCCACAAACACCGACGTTTTAAAATAGAACGAAGTTGGAGACTTTTCGACTACACAGTGGAATGTAGTTTAATATTGGGGAGTACTACAGAGAGAACTTGGAGCCAGTTAAGTAATGAGATGGAGCAGTAGCGTAGCCAGGATTTGGGGAGGGGGGGAATGAAAAAAATGTTTAATGGAAACCTGAAATTTGAGACACACAATAAATTTTGTTTTAAAAATGTACGCAAAATTCAGAGCAATTTTATGAAAGTCTAATATTTTTTTCAGAATTTTGGAATTATTTGGAGTATGCAGTTTTGTAGTTCATTCAATTTTAGAGTTTAGTGTGTCAATCTTAAGGTCGTGACACATTTTGCTGATTTTTGGCAAATTTTTTTTCCGAAGAGCTTTCATATAAAAGAAAATGCTTTCATAACCTTGTATTCAGGAAAATACAGAAGTCCCCAAGAAAATATTATTACTTATGAAGCTAGATTTAATCTTCTTGTATAAAGAGAACGGATAAATAAGATATGATATGCAACAATTGTAAAGCATAATGTCAATATTCTAATTACTTCTCCGGTAGAGTTACGTAGATAAGTTTTGAACCTCTTTAGAGTTTTTTACCTGAGAACCAGCATTAACAACAACAATAATGTCATCCTAAAAATCTAACTAAAAATCACTTACGCAAACAATTGCTACTTCTGACTAAGTTGGCACTAAGTAAAGTTCTCTCTCGAAGAACGAAAATAAATAAGTCACTTATCGTACCCGTCCTGGTTTACGGTGCAGAATCTTGGACACTGACAACATCTGATGAGGCGGCTCTGGGAGTATTCGAGAGAAAATTCTTCGAAAGATTTACGGACTCTTATGCGTTGGCGATGGCGCTTACGGAAGAAGATTTAATGATAAGCTGTATGAGCCATATGCAGACCCCAACATAGCCCAACTAATTAAAACTCAATGTCTTAATTGGCTAGGCCATATTGTGGGAATGAATGAAGATGTTCCGGCCCAGAAGATATTCTTATCGGCACCCACCGATGGTAGCAGAGGAAGAGGGAAGTACGAAGTGGAGATCTTTTTGTGGCCCCCTGGTGTTTCCAATTGGCGCCAATTGGCCAACAGACGTAACGAATGGCGAGCTATGGTAGTAGGCGAAAATCGCTCAGACAGTTGCGCGGCATTTACAGAAGAAGAAGAGTGGAAAAGGTGCAATCTGCTTACGAAGTGGAAAATTTGCAGCAATTTGTAAAAGTTATGGAATGACATTTTGTCGCAGCTCTGAAGTGCGTAAAATGCAGTTTTTGGCAGAACATTATATCACTTTAAGAACCTTTACCATGAATTGGTTTCAGCCACTATATTTTGGCCTTGAACAAGTGGTTCATAATATTCAGCAAGCTTAAATAAATTTTTGTCATTTTCTTCTCTGTGGTTTGTTGAAAAGCCGAAGCGTACTCTCTGAAATAGTTTTATGTCGAGTGAAAGGACTACCTATTTCTATTATTACACCGCGTTACACACATTCTGTCCTATGAACCAAATATATTTTTTCAGTAAAATAAAAATACAGAATTTAGTTTTTTTTTTTTGGTCGTGTGCTGATATTAGGTCAACAATAAAGTACGCTGTACCAACAATTTGGCGACCACGTACACGTGAAAATGAAAATGAAAATTCACGTGTACATGAAAATCGCCGGTACACGTGTATTTTTGTTTTTTCTCCCCTTTCCGAAAAAGTATATTTGGTTCATAGGATAGAACTAAAGCTCGTTTTTGTTATGCAGTGTTATATGATCAACAAACAAATGGATAAAAACAGAAATTTTGAAATAAACATCTAAGTTACATGCTTGCAGACTTTGACTAGATTTGAATCGGTTTTATAAAAATTCTGATTAAGGAGTATGCAATTTTTATGCAAATTGGTTAAATTTTCCTAGGTTTTGTACAACTTTGGAAATTTTTTCTTGCATGTTTTTATTCGGTAATGGGCTATAATTTTTGAAAAAACGTTTAAAAAATTCTGGTCGCTATCTATTTTTCCGCCGTTGTGTGCTCTGATTGAATTAATGAGCCTGCCTAGTATTTTCAGACCGCCTGAATTCGTTTTTAAAGACGTGAGAGATAATGGAGTAGAGTTTTAGCAGTTTAACGGTATTATTTAGGTCTGTTAGTTTATTACTACAAGAACCAATGAGTACGCATACTTCGAAACCGATTTTATCGTTTTGAAAGCCTAGTGAATTTTGTAGAAGGTCTGATAACACTAGTATATGTATATAGGCTTAAAATTTCACTAACCTGTAATTTAATATATTCATAAAAATGCACAATGCGCAATCCCTCACCGCCCCTGGCTACGCCACTGAGATGGATAGAAATGAAGTAAAGGGACCTTGCAAACACTTTCACCCCAGTGTAATTTGTATATAAGCACCAAACATTTTTTTCAATTTCAAGCCATGAAAGTGGACAAAAAAATCTATCTAAATTAAAGTAATTAATTTATTTTTCAATATTTTTTTGTTGCTTGAATCCCCAGCATTTGCATATAGTCCACTAACATATATATACGAACTTTGAAATAACCGAAGTCGCCTCCTACATTTGGGAGACAATTGCCATGAATAGATGTGCACATAAGAGACAGCCATCAATTCCACTTGATAAATGATTGTTTATAAATAGTGTAAGATGCCAGGTTTATGAATAATTTCGCAAAAAAGGTACAAATAACTACTTCGACATATTGACACAAATGACTTATAAATAACAAGACAAATATCATGTTAACATAAATCGATTTCTTATTTTGACACACACAAACAAAATTAAGGATATCCTTTCACCAATTTGCAGAAAAACTGACTAACAAAGCACGGAAAGATAAACCGCAATAGTAATAGGAATATACATACACCCAGCCAAAACTTGTATGACTGATTTTTAAAGAAAGTCACTAGTGAAAAGAGATAAATCCCTATTTTCCACAGTTATACTTCAGCCTATGATATATTACTGTGGCAATAGGTAATAAAAGCCAAGTGCATGATAATTACTCACTTTCGTCCTACCTTGAGTTTCGCTCTTATTGCACGTGGCCACAGAATTGATCCCAACTAGTCCGTTATGGACATATTTGGGATAAGCTATTCTTAATTTATGTTGGTCTGTATCCGTAAGGAAACATTATGGATCAATGCGACAATTGCCGAGCAAGAATAAAATGGTATCTGTTCCAGCGTCAACGAAATCATTTCTTGGTCCGTTAACTAATACAGCAACAGCGACTAGACTGGTGGGTCCGTTGCAATACCACTAAAATGAGCTTGGGCTCCTGCTCTTTCAGATGTTCAAAAATGGTCAAAACTTATGTCTCTTAATTGTTTTTGTTTTCGTTTGTAATGACGAAAAAACACTCTATGGAGTGTTGTAGAAAGTGGCAGTCCTTTGCCGCATATGAACCCGGTACTATTCGGTTCCCCTTGCGCTATATGACGAACTGTCGAGGGAGCGTTTTGGTATGACCAGTGCAACCTTCCGGATCATGTCAGATCGAAACGTGTTTTGCCAGAGTCGCAACTTTTCATGACAGGGACGAACTCATTTTGAAAATACTGTTCCTAGATATTTTGTTGCTACCTTTTCCTTCACTCGAATCGTGGATCTGCTGTGCTGTAGTGCAGAACACTACCATCACACCACGCTTTGGATTACTGTCTACAATAACGACTACGTATTTAGCCTCGAATTTTACTTTGATGCGCTTTGTAGATACAAACTTATAAGCCTTAGTAGGACTCACTCTGCCCCCTCTTTCAGGAAGTGGCACTAGCTAGGTTATAAGAAGTTTGCTGAGACACTTTTCATGTAATGTTAGTTACCGTGAGGAGTCTTACTTTAGTATATGAGAAGCGCAATTCCAACTAACGATTTGAACGAAAATGAATTCCACATTTATTTGCACATTCTGCTTGTTTCAAATAATACAGAAGTGAAACACTATAACCGATTATTTCGATAAACCGATTGTTTCTGTTTATCGATGCTACTATTTATGTTTTATTGCTATCGATAATATCGCTTATAGTACAAGCATGTTAAAATATACTCTGATTAATGATAAATCTTCGTAAAGATGCTAACCGCTGAGCCAAATTGTAATATAAATAATAGAAAATTGATGTGTGTCTATGTGTTTGTGTGTCCTTTATAGGAGTCCAAAGTACTCAACCGATTTTTATTAAATTTTCACAGTATATTCTTCAGATCACAGGTTAAAGTATAGGCTATATATAGTATGGGCGTCCCCCCGGCTAAATACCATTACAATTCGTCATAACGAACTTATTTGGTCTAAATTAATGATATTTGGATATATGTGTCCTTAAGGAAAGATTTATATAATTTTGTAAAAGACGCGATATCGGTTAACTTTCCATATAAATCGACCCACCCTAATGTACATATCGGTACCCGCAGAGGAAATGGGAGAAGAAGGGGAGAAGGAATAGAAGTTTGAGATAAAGAGGTGGTGTTAGAGGAAAATTAAAAAGGTAAAGAAGAGAAATGGTTTATGGAGATGGGGGAAAAGCAAAAGTTGAAAGAAAAAGGAGATAATTATAGATGTAGAAGAAGCGACAAGTGGGGAGGGAAAAAGAGTAAAATTTTTAATTTGATAAAATAAGTTTTGATGGTGGCTACAAGTTTCGACAAAGAATCTATCAAAAACTTTCGCTTTAGTATTTTTCTGTGCAAATGTGGAATGCTCGATTGTACCCAGATACTTAATTGTATGGATACATTGATAGTGTATGTGTCCATATCGGTATTAATCGATTGTCAATACCATCGATAGGTTTCTGCCACTACTATCTAGTATTTACGGCAATAAAATGTACAAAAGCGCTCACGTAAATATCTGAAGTTCGTTCTGTTAAATTGCAATAAAATCGATGCTTGGTGAAATGCAAATTGACACAACCAATATGCAACAGGATCAAATGAGAAGAACCGTGGCAATGGTAGTGATGGCATCAACAGCCAGCGCTTGTACAACCAAACGCTATTTGACTTTGCCAATATCCTTTTGAAGCTCAGCGTACACAGACAGCTCAGGTTTTTCTTTCGCATTTCATTTGTTTTTTGTTGTATTTTGGTTTATTTTCGGTTTCCTTTTTTATCAAATGGCAAAAAGCCAAACAAGTGTCTGGCAGGGATCAATTCAAATAGACAAATGTTGCCAATCAATGAAAGAAACTATGTAACAATAAAAATGGACAGGCAATAAAATAATACGAATCCTGAAATGGATTGTACATAAGAGGATGTTATGAATGTATGTGCATGGAATTGTGTGTAAGTCAACCAAAGTCTTTAAAAAAAATAAGCGACGGTGTTGCGGAGTTCACATGCATATGGCTAGTTCAGTGTCAAGTCGCCCATCTGCATTAACGAGGAACTTGCCGAGTATGTCAGAAGTTACTACAACCTCGATTGAAACCTCTATCTTATAAAAAGCAAGTAAGAAAGAAACATTGAATTCCTTTTTGTGTAAAAGTGAAAAGTTCGGTTTGTCCTTTCCACGATTTGTACGGAATATCTTCTATTCTATATACGAGTATATAAAAATGTTTCTAGGATAGGGGCCGGGATAGGGATAATGATAGTGATAGTGATCGTGATAGTGATAGTGATATTGATATTGATAGTGATAGTGATCGGGTAACATAAAAAAGAGATAAACGATATGAAAAAGGGAGAATCAGATGAAAGGAAGGTGGGAAGGCACAAGAATATGGAACTAATGGAAAGAAAAGTCAAGTAAATTTTTGGGTAGTACAACGTGTTACGGGTCTGGCGAGTACCAAGGCGAATTCAGTACAAGGTCGAACGGTCCAGTCAGCCGGTAGCTCCAGAAATGCAGCAGGGAAAAGCCTTTCACTTATGCCCCAAATAATATCACAAGGAAAGTCGTTTATCCTCGAATCGCGAAGTCTAAGCTCGCTTTAACACAATGCTTGTAATTACTCACTTTCATTCGATCTTGAGTTTGGCTCTTATTCCTTCTGGGCATAGATTTGTAAATACTAAAGTGAAATAATGATGTCGTAAGAACTTTTAATCAAACTTTAGTTAAATATTAAAATCAAACATTTCAAAAATATTATTTATGATCGTAGGAGCAATCAACGTGGCAACAATTTCGATGTAGAAAAAGTGAGACTGCTATATTCTACTCATAGTTGCAGATAAAGTTGAGATGTAAATAACAAATAACTTAAGTAAGGACGGACGAACTGTATTATCTCGATATGCACAAATCTCCTCAGCGAATTAGGTATGCCTGTGATGGCTTTCACCTGTCATTACAAACCTTGGGTGAGGGATGAGGATCTAGATAAAGTTGAGATGTAAATAACAAATAATTTAAGTAAGGACGTACGAACTGTATTATCTCGATATGCACAAATCTCCTCAGCGAATTAGGTATGCCTGTGATGGCTTTCACCTGTCATTACAAACTTTGGGTGAGGGATGAGATACCCTTGAACTTTCCGCTCCAGCTGCAGTCGGTCATGTTCCGAAAGGGAGTATTGGACGGTGCCGATCATATGCAGCAAAGAACTGTCACTTTCCACAACACTTGCCAAAACATTCGGAGAGTGATTTCGCTAAAACAACAATATGCATAAATCCAACTTTTTTCGATGTTTCGAAAGTGTCTCAATTTTCGAAGCGATTTGCAAAATGTTTCTTCAATTGAGGCTGAAGATTTATTTCCCAAAGTTTGATTTCAGTTTGACACATGGCATCACTCGTATTTTCATCAAAACATTCA
This sequence comes from Merzomyia westermanni, assembly GCA_949987695.1. Lineage (NCBI taxonomy): Eukaryota > Metazoa > Arthropoda > Insecta > Diptera > Tephritidae > Merzomyia > Merzomyia westermanni. Next base: position 51,814,023 of record OX465289.1, on the reverse strand, counting down.
GGCCAGAAATTTTGCGAAAATATTGAAAAAAGGAAAAAAATTAAAAATATTTATTTCTGTGACAAAAGGTAGTATTTATAATATTATATTATATATATTATATTACTCATTGTGTTTTAATATTAGTGAAATGCCTAACGAAAAATTTAAATGTGAAGTGAAGTTTGATTTCAGTTGAAAGATATTGATGGAATTCAAACCGGAATCTGATATTTTTTTAAGTGGAGAAAAAGAATATATCATAACAAATTTATTCACTTTTGTTGGAGAATGTACTGTTTCTAGAACTGAACTCTAGTTAAAAATCAATGACGAAAATTGGAAAACGGATTTGATCTCATTCTAGTTCAAACGTATTTCCAACAAAAGTGGTTATTGGGATCGAATAAAGTGGTTGAGTTTGTACGGAATGCAACAGATTCTTGTGCATATACATATGTATGTATGTAAGTAGGTATAAATACTTGAAAAAATTTAGGAAATGAATGTCAATATAAAATTGAAAGTCAAAGGTTATTTGCCTCACTTTCCACGAATGTACATTTATTTGGACACACACATACAACTATAGTAAGTAAACATGTGCATTTATACGTTTAAGCCGGTTTATCTATTTGACTTTTTTTCAGCTGTGCAGCGCAACCAATTAAAAAATAATAGAAAACAAGTAAGGAATGGGCTGTCTTCGACTGTGTGGAAGACTTTATAACTTTCATGAATACGCATCACGGTTTTAAGTGTCCGATGCTTACTTACAATTAGTCAAAACTCTGCAAAACTGATAATTTAAAGATACATAGCTCAAAACCCATTTATAGGAACAATCGATTGTATGGGAGCTATATGTTATGTAGGTCCGATCTGGCTGATTTGCAATAAACACATTACATATGTGGAACACCCTAATAAACAGCACAAAATCCCCGCTAATTTGTTATTTAACTGCACTGCCTATAACTCGTTTTGGTTTGGTATATAATCTCTCTCATTGTATGAAATTACATACTTACTTTACATCTTGCATTTAACTTAGTACATAAGTAAATAGTACATAGACCTAGCGGTAATCCAAATCTTTAATGCTGTAACCTTTGTGAAAATTCACTTTAATTTTGTCACGCCACTTAGTTTTGAGCTCTGGCTAAAGCAGACGTATATTCTTTGTAAAATATAATAGTTTTATTAAACCTTTAAATTTATCTAACCAAAGTGGGAAGTGTATTCATTTTTAATATCCAAGTTGGTATCGGTAAATCGACCTACGTCAACGGTAAGATCTAGTGGTAAAACACCACTCCACACCTACGTCCAAAACTGGTGACCCCGCACAAAGTCTTGCTAGCGGATATAACTTCGTTGCAACGATACTGAGCACCCCAGAAATAAGTGACAGTACACTACAGAAAATTTTGAGTATAAGAATGCCAGACGATAGCGGAATTTTATCCGCCCCACCGGCTACCACTCCGCCTGCATCCGAGAGACAAGCTGCAGCAGTTTATGCTCGCCTACCAATTCCTGCAATGTCCAGCAGTAACATTGAAGCGTGGTTTACGTCAATGGATTTCTGGTTTACCGCGTCTGGAATTACCTCGGACAAACAGAAAGCTGCAACTGTGTTTGCCGCACTCGACCCCAGGGTAATTGGTCAATTCTCCGAGGTGATTGCGTCTATGCCCCAGCAGGATAGATTCGAGTACGTCAGAGCCAAAATAATCGAACACTTTGCCGATAGTGAGCAAAGGCGCCTAAATCGACTCCTCTCCGAACTCCCACTTGGAGATAAGAAACCATCCGAATTATATTTCGAGATGAAACGTGTTGCCGGAAGCACACTAGGGGAAGCTGCCCTAAAAGGTCTCTGGACGAAACGACTCCCAGAGTTTGCACAACCAGTGGTAGCTGCCTCCTCGGGCACTGCTGCCGAGTTTACAAAAATCGCAGACTCGATCATCGACGCAGTCGCCCCGCATCAGGTTAATCGAGTGGAATCAGGAGTTACCAGCGAGATAAACCAGCTACGTTCTACCATTGAAGACCTCGGTAAGCGTCTCGATAGATTCTCGGTACGATCGCGTTCTCGAAGTCGCCAGCGGTCCTCCGGTAAGTTTCGGCCCAGAAGCACAAACCGACCAGAAGTAAGCAATGCTGAAGCATTAGCCAGCAACCAGTGTTGGTACCACCGGAAGTACGGCACAAACGCTCGTAAGTGCCGCAGTCCATGCCGGCACAGACACCGTGCATTAACTACAGAAAGGGGTGAACAATGACTAGCTAACAACGCGCTGACAAGGCACGAGGCGCCTGCCTCACATCGCAAAGTTTTTCGCCTCCAAGTCAAAGACAACATTTCAGAAAAGACCTTTTTAATTGATACGGGTGCCGATGTATCGATTCTCCCTTTAACATCGCAATCTTACGACATCGAACCTAGCGCCACTAAACTTTACGCTGCCAACGGGGCCGCCATCAAAGTTGTAGGTAAAAAGCAATTGAAACTCGACCTTGGACTTCGCCGCGAATTTTTCTGGTCATTTGTAATAGCAGATGTTACTCAGCCCATCATAGGCGCCGATTTTATAAAATTTTACGACCTTTTAATAGATATGCGTCAAAATAAACTAATTGACAAAATGACGTCTTTAAGAACGAACGTATCGCCAACTGCGAATATAAAACACAATGAAAAGAAATTAAATACATTTACAATCGATGAGGCTTTCAGCGAAATTTTGAACGATTTTCCAGATATTACCATGTTGACACCGAGTGGTTCAAGGCCCAATTCAAAAATTTATCATCGAATTCAAACGACAGGACAGCCAGTGTTCTGTAGACCACGACGCCTTCCACCTGACAAATTGAAAGCCGCGAAATCTGAGTTCCAATTTTTGCTAAAGACAGGAATTTGCCGTCCATCGAGCAGCAGTTGGTCTAGCCCGCTCCATATGGTTAAGAAGGGTGATGGGACGTGGAGACCATGTGGAGATTATAGGGCTCTCAACGCCCAGACGCTACCTGATCGATACCCGTTGCCCTACCTCACGGATTTTGCCAACATCTTAAGCGGAAAGTCGTTTTTTTCAAAAATTGACCTCCAAAAGGCATTCCACCAGGTTCCTATACACCCCGACGACGTACAGAAGACAGCAATAACAACGCCCTTCGGTTTGTATGAATTCCAGTTTATGACGTTTGGGCTGTGCAACGCTGCACAGACATTTCAACGCCTAATAGACGAGGTGCTGCGCGGCTTTGACTTCGTCTTCCCTTATATTGACGATATATGTGTTGCTTCAGCGTCTGTCGAACAACATCGGCAACACTTACGCTTACTTTTCCAGCGACTCCAGGAATATAATTTGAAGATAAATATTTCCAAATGCGTATTTGGGAAACCGGAAATTAAGTTTTTGGGCCACTTAGTCGATTCACGTGGAATCCAGCCCCTACCTGAAAAAGTTGCATCGCTTTTAGATTTCCCCAAGCCTGCAGTGGCAAAAAACTTGAAGCGTTTTTTGGCGATGCTCAATTTTTATAGGAAATTTCTTCCTCACGCTGCTCACTACCAATCAAAATTGCACCAACTCGTCGAGGGGAACAGGAGAAACGATAATACGCCACTCATTTGGAATTCCGAAGCCGAAGCAGCATTTCAAAGCTGCAAGAAAGAACTCGCAAATGCTACCCTACTATTTCACCCATCAGGAAACGCGGAGCTGTCCCTACACACCGACGCCTCAGATTTTGCTGTAGGGGCTGCTTTGCATCAAATGGTCGACGGTGAGTACCAACCTCTCGCATTTTACTCAAAGAAGCTAACACCGGCACAGAGCAAGTACAGTACCTACGACCGAGAGCTAACGGCAATGTATCAAGCCGTTTCGCACTTTCGTTATATGATAGAGGGACGACGTTTTCACTTGCTAACGGATCATCGCCCTCTTATCTTTGCATTCAAACAAAAGCTTGAAAGAACAGCTCCTCGCCGGGCACGTCAACTCGACTACATTGGACAGTTCACCACGGATGTACGGCACATAGCAGGAAAAGCGAACATCACTGCGGATCTACTTTCACGTGTACAGTCACTGGACCAAGTGATCGATTATAATGCCATTGCACAAGCGCAGAAAAACGATTCCGAGCTTACAGCGTTGTTGACACCAGGTACAAAATCTAAATTTTCACTTACTCTAAAACCTTTTGTGCCGCCAGAAACGAACGTTCAGCTTATTTGCGATACATCGACATTAAATATACGTCCGTACATTCCTAAAGATTTTCGTAATCAGATATTGTCTAAGATGCACAACCTAGCACATCCTGGGGCACGCGCCACTACGAAGATGGTAACGACTCGTTTCGTTTGGAAAGGCATAAAAAAGCACGTGTCGGAGTTCGTAAAGAGATGTGAAGCATGTCAGCGATCAAAAATTCATCGACATACGAAAACTCCTCTAGTTAAATACACGCCGCCTCAAGGAAGATTTACACATGTAAACATCGATATAGTGGGACCATTTCCATTGTGTGAAGGACAGCGGTACTGCCTCACTATCATCGACCGTTTTACACGCTGGCCGGAAGCGGTTCCCATTCCGGATATGACCGCCGAAACCATAGTCAAGGCTTTAATGACGGTTTGGATATCGAGGTTCGGTGTTCCCGAGCGAATAACGTCAGACCGTGGTCGACAGTTCGAGTCTGCAATTTTTCAGGAGCTTATCTCGTTAATAGGAACCACCCATTTGCGTACTACGTCATATCACCCCCAATCTAACGGTATTATCGAACGCTGGCACAGATGCCTTAAATCTGCTATACTTTGTCATAGCTCCGACAAGTGGACACAATATCTGCCTTCAATTCTGCTCGGCCTCAGGGTGGTATTCTAACCAGATATCGGCGCATCCCCTGCAGAGCTCGTCTACGGTACAACGCTTAAAGTTCCTGGAGAATTCTTCCACACAACAAAGCCGACGGAACCAACCAGCGACGTTGTATCAGAATTTAGAAAGTCAATGGAAAAGCTTCGTTGTACTGACACAGCGCATCATTCGCCTCCCACGACATTCGTCCCGCAAAAGCTCCAAACAGCAACACACGTCTTTATTAGAAATGACTCCGTGAGTCCTGCGCTAACCAATCCTTACGACGGCCCTTATCCAGTAACGCATAAGTCTTCAAAATATTTCACAGTAGTTGTTCGCGGGCGGTCGAGCAACATCAGTCTCGATAGGCTCAAACCCGCATTCTTGACAAGAGATGATTTCGAAGCATCATCAAAAAGCAGTGAACCTCTGCCAGTTTCGCAAAATAAAAATGTGTTAACTAAACCTACGCCTGGCGCTACCGAAATTCCTCAACCAGACAAGCAGAAGAACAACGTATCGACGAAATTTACTCGTACAGGTCGACAGGTAAAATTCCCCAGTCGTTATATGTAACTTTCGTCTGGAAGGGGAGTATTGTGGAACACCCTAATAAACAGCACAAAATCCCCGCTAATTTGTTATTTAACTGCACTGCCTATAACTCGTTTTGGTTTGGTATATAATCTCTCTCATTGTATGAAATTACATACTTACTTTACATCTTGCATTTAACTTAGTACATAAGTAAATAGTACATAGACCTAGCGGTAATCCAAATCTTTAATGCTGTAACCTTTGTGAAAATTCACTTTAATTTTGTCACGCCACTTAGTTTTGAGCTCTGGCTAAAGCAGACGTATATTCTTTGTAAAATATAATAGTTTTATTAAACCTTTAAATTTATCTAACCAAAGTGGGAAGTGTATTCATTTTTAATATCCAAGTTGGTATCGGTAAATCGACCTACGTCAACGGTAAGATCTAGTGGTAAAACACCACTCCACACCTACGTCCAAACATATATAATAAGTACCAAACCTGCAAAATTTTAAATTCCTAGCTTTTTAATTGCAAAATTTACAGCCCAAAACCCATTTATCGAAACTATCGATTGCATGGGAGCTATGCGTTGTATTGCTCCGATATTGCTGATTCCTACGAATGATTAATCTCATGCAAAATGGCGACCCCATACCAAATTTCATTAAGATATCTCAAAAACTGTTTGCGTACAAACAGACAGACGGACAGACGGACATGGCTAAATTGACTCAGCTCATCGCCCTGATCATTTCGGTATACTTACTGGTGTGTATATCTCTTCTTCTTCTCATACTTATCGGACCAAAGTTATAAAACCATTTCATGTTCATGAAAGGTATAAAAAACTCAATAAAAGTATGTAGCCGCTTGAGCTTCGTCATGTAGTTAAAAAATAAAAATTACTCTCGCTCATATCATATTCAATTAATTATCTTAAAAAATGCCCCTGGCACTGGCCTGCTTGAGTAATTGATTTTTTTTATTTTTTTTATTTTTTTTGTTGCCTGCATATCAAATAAAATCATCAAATTAAGCAACTGACGAGTTGGCGCACCCCAATTTATCGAAAGATTTTATGTGCGTGCGAGAATTTATTTACGATTCGATATTTTTTCCAGCTGCTACTACTAAACAACCTGCTTAGGAGTTTAAACACACTCGTACTGTTACTCATAATAATTGTAATATCGGTCTTACATTTGTTAATGCTCACACATACCTTGCAGAAAACTCGACTAGCTCAAAATTAACCGAGCGGTAAGTGAATATATTCGGAAGAGTGCATGGCTCCAGATTGGAACTTTAGTGTGCTCTGGCCAACTCACAAGAAAGTCGATTCCGCTAACCACACCAAATACTTGGGATCAGACTCCTTGATATCGCATATAAGGTTCTATTCTGCGTAATGTGCGACAGACTGAAGAATTATGTAAACAGACTGATTGGGAATTATGAGTGTGGCTTCATACCTACTAAGTTTACCATCGACCAGATTTGCCCGATACATTAAATTCTGCAGAAGATCCATAATAAGAGCATCGACACACACTATCTCTTTGTCTATTTCAAAGCCGCTTTTGACAGTGAAAAAATCGGCCTGCATGCTGCCATGTCTGAGTTTTTCTTCCCTGCAAAGCTTATACGACTATGCCAAATGAAGTTGAGCAATACCAACAGCTCCGTCAGAATTTGGAAAGACCTCTCCGAGCCATTGGAAACCAAACGAGTCTTCAGACAAGGCTACTCCTTTCCCTGCGATTTCTTCAACTCGATGCTTGAGAAGATAATTCTAGCAGAAGAGCTTAACCACAATGTTACAATCTACTACAACAGCGTGCAATTACTGGCCAATTCCGATTATATTCATATAATTGAACTTAACAACTGCGCTGTAAGTTCTGCCTTCTCTGGTGAATGAGCACAAGACGAAGTATTTGGAAACCTGCCTTCTTGCTGCCTTCCAGAAAAAATCGGCTCACCTGCGCTTTTGCAGCCACGTCACTATTTATAGCTACAAATTTGAAACTGTGAGGGACTTCGGTTATTTGGGAACCAGTGTCAGTCGAGAAATTCAACGGAGAATCACTCTTGCCAACAATGCTACTTTTTACTGAGTAGACAACTGAGAAGTAAAGTCCTCCCTCAACGGACAAACTCACGCTATATAAGTATTTCATCAGAATTGTCCTCATATACGGCTCGGAATTATAAACAATGTCTAGAGAAGATGAGATGACTCTTAAACTATTCTAGAGAAAAGTTCTGGGTTACATTTTTGGTATTCCCATGACAGCACCGACGAGTATCCATTCAAACTTAACGAGCCTTACGCAGATTTGACCATAGTGCAGGGAAATTTACGAGAGTACTGCTGATGCCTAAGCAATTCTTTTACCGATCTACTTTAAGATGGTGTTGACAAATCGTTCTCAATCGGTTCATTATCGGACAGTTCGAAGGTAATTCAACCGGTTCCATATCAGTTTGCTTAGGAGAAGTTCTGGTTTTGTATGAGTAACTATCGTTATTCGAAATTTAAAGGGGTATTTTACCATTGCTTTTGTAACCGTTATGAATTTTGAAGGTTTGAGCGTATGCAGACCATGCAGTCAATCGGGTTTGTCAGTAACTATAATCAATACTAGTTTGTCGTACATATATAGACCTTTTCTATGATCAACTATTATAGATCTCCGATCGTTGTCCCATTAAGACAACAAAATTATGAGTGGCGACATTAAGAACAGCTAGTAGAAAGAAGTAATATTGTGTTCTATAGTCGGAAAGTTATGCCTTCACGATGTAACATCTCCTAAGGGGCCTAGGTTGATTGCCTGCAAAAACTGATAAAACTGTGCCAGTGCCTTTACGAGGTCCTCATACCAATGCGAACCACTTGCTCTCTAAGATCACTGTTTGAGCTTAGGATTTAAAGTAGAAATGTGAGCATATTTCTCACTTACAATAATATCTCCCATGATACATTATGTCCCTCCGCCACGAAAAAGAACACCACTATCTGCAAAGCCACTTTGGCAAGGGGCGCGGTGTAAATATTATGACGAGAATACAGAGAGGCCGCTAACTAGAAAAAACTAAAGTCAACCCAAGGGGATTAAGTGAATAGCTTTTGATGCTGGCTGGCATACTTAAATACTAAAGAGAGCACAAAACAAAACTGATTGCACCTTGACAGTGCGACGAACTAATTATGCTCTCTAAATTCCTCGCCATGTTACGTGTTACATAGGCGACAGCTTTAAGGGCAGAAATGAAACACAGACAATTGTAGTTACTTTCCGTCAATTATTTAGAGGAGGTAGTAATGGTCAGTCGGGATATATATATACCTAAAAGCATTCTTAAATACCTCACTACGCACAATGAAGTTGTCCCAACACTGCACTCTCTTCCAATCGGAGTTCGCCACCATAAACGATGTGGTGGCATGGTTGAAAGTTGGCTGAAAGTGGCTGACGTTGCCCTCAATCGTATCAAATAATAGTACCACCATGCTGGAAAACCCCTCTTCCCTCATATTCATGCTCACATGTATAAGCTCTGCTAAGACAAGGATGAAGTACCATTATCCTAGTATCTATACACTACTAGAAAAAGATACTGAAGGAATTCTGTAAGTAACTCTCTAAGCAATTAAAAATGGCACTACCGTTGTTTTACATAGTATCACAACTGGATTCGCTTACGTCCAAGTACCGGAAGGGTACTGACGATTGTTAATTTACGATGTAATATTACTCATTTCCATTTCCAAAGCAGAATATGCTAGTACCGAAACGTACCAGATAGGCTTCGGCAAAGGACTGTCAATGTATATAGTACTTAACAACACCATGTCCCTAAGAGCTTTTCCTACCCAAGAAATGCCTGTCAACCCAGCCTAACCTGTAGGGATTCTTCAAATGTTTTTTATTTATCGGATTAATCGAAATAGTCCAGATTTTGATTTATTGCTTTAAAAAATAATCATTATCGGCGGAGAAGGCTTTTCATAGGTCAATTGTTAGAAAAATGTTCTCTCCGAGGCGACGTTTCTTAAGCCTGTGTGTTTCTTGCGTCGTCAACCAATTCGCGTAACTGCGTTAACTGTCGCACTAACTAGTAAAAGAACTAAAATGTTTGCAGGTTAGTTTCAGTTGTCACTACTGGTTGCCTACTTTTATGTCTGCACATACATATCTGCGGAGTTTCACATCGATGCAATTTCACACGAAACCCACTGAACGTTACTAAAAATTCAGTGCGGTGTATCTGGTTGTTCTGCTTGCAGCCAATGAAGCAAATCGAAACCAACTTTACGTTGAAAGCGAAAAACTAAAAGCTACTTCAGTGATAAAGTTACTTCAATGAAACATTTTCATGTCGGCCTATTTACGCCTATACACGTGCTTGGCAGTATACAGGCCACAAACTGGTGCGGGTGGTTGGTCGTTATCAAAGACAGTTTCTGCTAAAATTTGGGTAGTGTACAGTGGCTCAGTTCATAAGAAAATTTTTCTGAATTGAGGAATAAAATGAAATATAGAAGATTTAGTCATCAAAGAAATAAGAAGACTCTATGCCATATCTTTGTACTAGAGCTTGGTCACTGGTTGAAACTCATCAGCAAACTTTATGTATATATTACTAGAAAACCTGACTCCAATTCGCTTCGTCCTACAACTTATAATAGATAGAGTTTTAAGTATTTGAATCTTTGTACCTCCGAAACGAGTGGAGACATGAAATGAAATTACATCGTCCATTGCATCACTTGTGTTTCCTACCCATGTTGCACTAACATGGTCCACATATTTTTTTATAACTCCGAAACCGGTCGAGTTATCGAAATATCCTAAATTTAAATGTAAGCGGCTGGTAATACAACAGGAAAAAATTCATTTAGTTTTAGTGATTGTTGTTGGAGCAAAGCTCGAATTTTTATGTTTGTGTGTTAATTGATATTAGAGGAAAAATTACAACGTTATGCACAGCGATGGTATGGGATGACATGTTTCGAAGTGCCCAACTTCTCATCAGACCCCTTCTCGGACACTGAGATATGAACCCAAGTGTCTGCACCAAAGCCGCTGTTAGAGTACTCTAACAACTAAGCTATGATGCCCTGTAGCGTCACGATGCATTTTTCCTCTAATGTGCCATTTGCTTATTCCTTTTATACATTCTTTGGTACATATATTTTATATGTCAACTCAAGGAAAGTGGAAATATTTTTAGGCGCGTTCATAGAACAGTTTTTAGATACAGAAGGGCTTTTTATGCATATCAACACTTCCGTGTTATTTGTTATGCACCCGCACTGTACCTGTAACAATTATAGTTATGGTGATTGTTGTTGGAGCAAAGCTCGAATTTTTATGTTTGTTTGTTAATTGATATTAGAGGAAAAATTACAACGTTATGCACAGCGATGGTATGGGATGACATGTTTCGAAGTGCCCAACTTCTCATCAGACCCCTTCTCGGACACTGAGATATGAACCCAAGTGTCTGCACCAAAGCCGCTGTTAGAGTACTCTAACAACTAAGCTATGATGCCCTGTAGCGTCACGATGCATTTTTCCTCTAATGTGCCATTTGCTTATTCCTTTTATACATTCTTTGGTACATATATTTTATATGTCAACTCAAGGAAAGTGGAAATATTTTTAGGCGCGTTCATAGAACAGTTTTTAGATACAGAAGGGCTTTTTATGCATATCAACACTTCCGTGTTATTTGTTATGCACCCGCACTGTACCTGTAACAATTATAGTTATGGTGATTGTTGTTGGAGCAAAGCTCGAATTTTTATGTTTGTTTGTTAATTGATATTAGAGGAAAAATTACAACGTTATGCACAGCGATGGTATGGGATGACATGTTTCGAAGTGCCCAACTTCTCATCAGACCCCGAGAAGGGGTGCATAACGTTGTAATTTTTCATTTAGTTTTATTTCGCAGTTTTTGATTGATAGGCGCACAAACATCAAGACAGACAGACACAAAAATTCGAAAAGCTGTTGATTTGGATGCTATTGGCTCAATTATGAACCGTCCTATAATTTTTTTTTTCCTGTTACAATTATATTACATGTAGAGATACCCAGCTGTACTACTACACAGGATATTAATGTTTTGTCCATATAACGGTGGTTTGTAACGGTACAAATATAACTTGGCTTAGAATCCATTAAGAAATGACCGTCTGTACGTGCGCACTATCAATATATTTTTATGAAAATCATCACACAGAATATTTACCTCCCAAGGTAGGTTGCCATTTGAAATGGGCGAAATCTGACGATGATCACGTCCCTTTTCTCGATATTGAAATTTTCGAAACACGTATAAATAAAATAATTCATTGAAAATAGCATCTACAAGGTGGCGCAAAAGTAATCCTCCTATCAGAAAATGCTATAAATTTTGCGATTGGCCCCTAAAGTCAGTTCTGTTTTGACATTTGTGTAGTAAACACATGCGAAATACACGTTAATAAACAATGTTACGCTACACTGCTCCAGAACGCGGAATACTGCTGACTATTTTTTTGACCAATAATCGGTCGGGGCCAAACGGTTACTGTGAATGGTGAGCGCTACAGAGCAATGATCAACGAGTTCTTTTTGCCGCAACTTGATGAATTGGGATTGGAAAACATGTGGTTCCAACAAGACGGTGCAACAGCACACACTGCACGTGCCACAACCGATATGCTGAACATCGGAAGCTTACTTTTGCGCCACCTTGTAGAATTGTTAAATTTCTTATCTACATATATAAAATTGATCGCTATATTCCAGATTTTTGCAAAAGTTTAGTGAAATGGGCGTGTCACCGCAGCTCATTACTTCCGGGCTTTGCGCCCAAGTATCCTCTGGGTAACCACCGAACACCCGTTTGGTGGTGAGCTAAACGTGAGAAGGCGACAACCTGGTAAGGCCACTCCAACATAATCGGTTTAAGGGCTTGCTGGGGGGTTCAAACAGCAGCGTCTGATCAGCAGGTGGTGCCGCTGCAAGCGGGCGTCTGTCTTGGATCAAGCGGCTCGCTATACAAACGTGTAATAGAATTCAACCTCCCGTGAAACGGGCTGTGCGTTGGGTTTGGGACCCACCACATAAAACAACGTTCCAATGAAATTCAACTACAAAGCCTCGGATATGAGAACCCCTTTTTTAGATGACAACACCCGCAAATAAGGATTAGGATCATGTACCTGGAATGTCCGGTCCCTTAATGGGGAAGGTGCCGCTGCCCGGCTGGTTGAGGTCCTGAGGAAAGCAAAAGCTGACATCACCGCCATACAAAAGATGCGATGGACGGGGCGAGGAAACACGATCAAAACACCTTGCAACATCTACTGGAGTGGGCATGAAGACAAGCGCAGATTAGGCGTGGGATTTGTGGTGGGAGAGAGACTCCGTCACCGAGTACTGTCGTTCACACCCGTGAACGAGCGTCTCGCTGCAATCCGCATAAAAGTACGATTTTTCACCATATCGTTTATATGCGCTTAGAAGAGAAGGACGACGTGGAAAAGGATGCATTCTACGAGCGCCTGGAAGAAGCATACGAGCGCTGCCGTCGTGCTTGGCGACTTTAACGCCAGGGTGGGTAAGGAGGGTGTATTTGGCCCCACTGTCGGGAAGTTCAGTCTCCACGATCAGACTTCGCCAAATAAATTCAGGCTGATCGACTTCGCCGGTGCCCGAAACATGGTCATATCCAGCACTAGGTTTATGCACAAGAAGATCCATCAGGGTACATGGATGTCCCCCGATCGAAAAACACGCAACCAGATCGACCACGTTGTGATAGACGGACGGCATGCTTCCAGCGTTTTAGATGTTCGCACAATACGAGGACCTAACATCGACTCAGATCACTACCTAGTAGCAGCCAAGATTCGTACCCGCCTCTGTACGACAAAACAGGTGCAACAAAAAACGCAGGGAAAGCTGTACGTTGGAAAGCTGCAATCGCAGCAGACCGCCAATTATTTCGCAGATCGCCTCTCACACCTGCTCTCCGAGAGCACAATTCAACCTAGTGGAATGCATGAGCAGTGGGATCATATCCCAGGAGCACTCCGTACCGCAGCCGAAGAAGTAATTGGATTCCGGCGAACGCGAAGAAACAACTGGTATGATGATGAAGAGTGCCGCGCTGCAACGAAAAGAAAGGACGAAGCCTACAAGGCAACGCTGAGATCGAATGCAACTAGGAGTGTGTGTGAACACTACCGCGAGTTGAAGAGGGAAGCGAGGCGGCTTTTCCGGGCGAAAAAAAGAGAGGCAGAAAAGCGCGAAATAAAGGAGCTTGAGATGCTGGCCAACGGGAATAATGCCCGAAAATTCTATCAAAAAATTCGGCGAATGACAGAAGGTTTCAAACCCGGGGCAAACTCCTGTAAGAATGAGAACGGCGACCTGGTGACCGATGTTCAGAGAACACTCAGAATATGGAGGGATCACTTCTCTGCCCTTTTAAATGGAGAAACTGAGCAAGAAACCACAGAAGATGCCGAACTCGAGCCCGTAATCGAAGATGATGGAATTGACGTTCCACAACCCGACTATAATGAGGTGTGAATAGCAATATCGCGATTGAAAGACAATAAAGCAGCTGGCGCTGCTGGTTTGCTTGCTGAGCTATTCAAACACGGAGGCGAGGAGCTGGTAAGGCGCATGCATCAGCTTTTATGCAGAATTTGGTCGGATGAATGCATGCCTGAAGATTGGAATCTAAGTGTTCTCTGCCCAATCCACAAGAAGGGCGATCCTGCAAACTGCGCCAACTATCGCGGAATCAGCCGTTTGAATATCACATATAAGGTCCTATCAAGCGCATTGTGCGAAAGACTGAAGCCTGATGTGAACAGACTGATTGGACCTTATCAGTGTGGCTTCAGACCTGGTAAATCTACCATCGACCAGATTTTTACAATACGCCAAATCTTGGAAAAAACCCGTGAAAAAAGAATCGACACGCATCATCTCTTTGTTGATTTTAAAGCCGCTGTCGATAGCACGAAAAGGAGCTGCCTATATGCCGCTATGTCTGAATTTGGTTTCCCCGCAAAACTTATACAGCTATGCAAAATGACCTTGAGCAACACCGCCAGCTCGGTCAGAATAGGGAAGCACCTCTCCGAGCCGTTCGAAACTAAACGAGGTTTCAGACAGGGTGACCCCCTATCGTGTGATTTCTTTAATTTAATGCTGGTGAAAATAATACAAGCTGCAGAACTTAACAGCGCTGGAACAATATTTTATAAAAGCGTGCAACTGTTGGCATATGCTGATATCATTGGCCTTAACAACCGCGCCGTAACTTTTGCTTACTCCAAATTAGAAAAAGAAGCGGAGAAAATAGGATTGGTGGTGAACGAGGGCAAAACGAAGTACCTTCTGTCATCATGCAAAGAGTCAGCGCATTCGCGCCTTGGCAACCAAGCCACTGTTGGCAGCAATAATTTCGAAATAGTAAAGGACTTCGTTTACCTGGGAACCAGCATTAATACCAACAATAATGTTAGCCTAGAAATCCGACGAAGAATCACTCTTGCAAACAAATGCTACTTCGGACTGAGTAGGCAATTGAAAAGTAAAGTCCTCTCTCGACGAACGAAAATAACACTCTACAAGTCACTCATCGCACCCGTCCTGCTACATGGTGCAGAAGCGTAGACACTAACCACATCTGATGAGGCGGCTCTGGGAGTATTCGAGAGAAAGGTTCTTCGAAAGATTTGTGGACCTCTACGCGTTGGCGACGGCGAATACCGAAGAAGATTTAATGATGAGCTGTATGAAAGTTGCGCAGACGCCGACATAGTTCAGCGAATTAAAACACAGCGGCTTCGCTGGCTAGGCCACGTAGTGCGAATGAGCGAAGATGCTCCAGCCCAGAAGGTATTCTTATCGGCACCCGCCGGTGGAAGCAGAGGAAGAGGGAGACCACCACTACGATGGAAGGACCAAGTGGAGACCGATTTGCGATCCCGCGGTATTTCAAATTGGCGCCAGTTGGCGCAACGAAGAAACGACTGGCGAGCTATGTTGGACGGTAAAATCGCCCAGGCGGTTAGATGACCATTTAAAGAAGAAGAAAGAAGTTACTCCAGAACCGGTTATGCTAAAATAACGAAAATTTTCACAGAAACAGCACACTTACAAAAAAGAAAATAAATTTCCAGACTGAATATTACGTGGCCAAGATTCGCTAGGTTAATGGTCCGTTTTCTGCTCTGAGAAACCAGGCTCGAGGGTAAGGACCTTTTTCACACTTTTCAAAATCAACAGTACTCACTACCAGATAGATAAATTAAACAAAAAAATGTGATGAATGCGGGATGTGTCACAAAGGAGCATGCGATCCCTTTATGTGGCTGGAAATGATCGCATTTATTCGATCGTGCACTACGAAGAAACCTATTAGTCCCTTTTATGCTTGAACGGTTAATGTCGGACAGATCCATTTTGTTCCAAAGCGGGTACGATCGGGAAAGTCTCCAACCCCGAAGACTAGTTTTGCGTTTCCTTCATTAATAGATCGAACTGCTCCATATTGGAAATACAGTTTACCTTGGCTGCCTTCGACTCCACTATTGCACGATAAGCTGGCATCGAACGAATAGCAGCAAAGGTTTCACAAATTATTAACCGCTCTTTTTCTTTCAAACTGAAACACTGTGCTTCAACATTGTGGTTGAATGCTTCAATTATTTCACCCTTTTACTTCACTTAAGTTTGTGTTGATTTCATGGGAAAATGAAACCATTTCAATGTGATTTTAGTGGCCGTCAAAGACTCATTACATACATACTGGTGCTCAATATTTATATGCTTTGAAATGACTTAAGCCAACACCTCATATAAATAGTTCAACGAAATTTGTTTGCTAAATACTTCTGGTGTTGTGATAATTTTGTAAACGTCTGTAAATGAAGTGATTAAAAAGAGCCAAGACGGCAAGTAGCTTGTGTAGTAGTGAATATTTAAAGCACCTTAATTAACCCAACGGACACAAGTCAACGCATTAAAATGTGTTAAGGGGCGAATGTTAATAAATGACTGCTGCACATGCGCACCATGAAACGCGTTTGAGGAGCGGAGGTAGTAGAAGTAAAGTTAAAAAAAAACAATGAAAACATTGACGTTAACGATATGATCATCAATGAATTTGACAGCATTTGCGCTGGCGTGTGGAGCAACTTAAATAGAGACCGGCGACTATACATCAATATTGACTGAAATTTTTTAATTGTTAGTGCACTCGGCTGTCCTCGTGTCACACCCACTTGCATTCGACTTTCGTCCTGTTTCTAGAAATATTTTCTCGTGAGAGAATATATTGCCCTAGCGCAATAACTTCCGCTTGCGCTTTTCGCGCAATTGCCTAGCGCAGCACAATATCACAACCCTCAAAAATTGAGAAATCCAAAATTTTAGATTTTAACCAATCAACGCCGGCAGAGACACGACGACAGTCGAATGCAACTAGGTGTGACACCAAGGAGAGCCGAGTGCACTAACACTTAAAAATTCTCAGTCAATCTTGATGTATAGTCGCCGGTCTCTACAAAAGCCTTGAGAGCGAAAAAAGTAACAAAAAAAGCCGATTAAATAACATAAAATTTTTCAATAAGCAGCCGAATGAAAGAAAAAAGATCAGATAAAAAATTCAAAAAATACCCAAAAATTCAAGAACATTTTAAATAGCAAGTATAAAAGCGCATAAAGAGCAACAAAAGACTAACTTCAACATTGTAAAGCCACAGCTAATTTATCAATAATCGTCGTCGAGCAGATGGCTTTCTGTCTGCTGCGGAGCCTGCGTCCAGACCGACAGCAACAGCGGGTGTCGTGCCGAAAAAAAAGAAAACACAGCAGGCAACAGCGGACACACGAAAAGAACGAATAACCGCAAAAAGGGGAAAAAATTATGGGCGCTCTAAAAAATGATAATAAAAAGAGTTTGAAAACGAACTAGCTAAAAGAAGCACTCTTTCGAATGCTTGTGTTGAGCACGGCTAAGTAAAAGTGGAAGTGCATATAAAGGAAGAAATACAAGAAAAAAAGCAAACTGCTCATAATATCATTTAACAGTAACGAGCAAGCAAACTGTCTGTGACCGACGGCGCGACAACCCATTGCCATTATTGGGTAACCAAAGCGTCAAGGATGACAAAAGCATCTGGTTGGAATATGAGGTTTGGTGTCGGCTTTAGCGAAAAAAAAAATACAAAGTTTAGTCTTGTTTGCGTTCATTCGATTTTATGTTAGAAATGTGCTTTCTTGCGTTTAGAACCCTACAGTGAAACCAACTAGTTGTAAGCTACACACTATAGTTATTAGTTGGTAGATATTAAAGCGCTATTTTACACCTAGGGGAGCATGAACATGTGGTCTGGAAAAATACAGCTGGTTGGATGCTTAGACTATACCAGCGATTAGATTTCGTTAATAAACCTGAACGAAACTTAGGTGATAAGAATAAAACACCAAACTTTACTTGTCATTCTGTTGGCAATGCCGTCACGAACAGTCCGCCGAATGACATACACACAAACTTAACATACGAAAAAAAAGTAAACATTAAGGATATTCATTTAAGCATATAAATTTATAAAGTGTAAATTTGTATCTGTTTACACACACTGTTATATGAACGCACCTGACAATCTTATTTGATAAATTTGTCGATCAGCTGATTATTTGTCAACAAATTACAACGGAAACCGCTTCTAGCAGATGAGTTGCCTCTGCCTCTGTCCATCTATGTGATGGATTGACCCTCCTACGATTGCACTTCGTTTCAATTATCTAAAACAACAAAAATTATACATAAAATTGCATGAATTTCGAACATTTTGTTGGTAACTTACCTCTTCCATTAATTTTCTCAAAATCTGCGCCAAGTAATAAAAATATAAATCACAAACGGTGAACAGCTGTCGTGCGCACATGGTTGCATTTTTTGATTTTACAGGGTTTACACACAAAAGCGCGTGTAAATGTATCAAATTTTTGTAAACAAGTTTTCATACAAAAATTGACAGTTCATTTACACACTTGATAAAATGATACGTTTACACGCTTTATAAGGTATTTATAAGGTTAAATGAATCCCCCTATTAAGTTTTTGGAATGCGTAAGTTTGTGTAGGGTTTTTATTAAATTCTAACTTTTCAATAATATAAATAACTGCATAATTTACTTATTTGCAAAATATAATTTTCCTGGTAATTTTTCAATGCTCAAACCTCAAGTTTATATTTGCACGAATTGATTTGATTTAACCGAGAGATATTTATGCGTCTCGTCAAGGTATTGCCAGCACAGTTTAATTGAGATATTTTACAACGTTATAGGTTATATTTTGATAATTTTAATTTATAAATTACCGAAACGAAGTGTTTATATAATTTTATTTTGTGAATTAATGAACCGAAATTATTTCTTATTATTTTTTTTTTGTGTAAACTAACAGAACGAAATAGAATCATTTCCTTCGTTGAGCATCCCTGCTTTTATCCCATTATTAAGTCTTGGTAAGGTTAAATGTTTCGTTCAGACTGTTTTGCGTTCTACTCCAAACCTAATGATTAATTAATTCTCACTCTAACATTTAGAATTGTCACGCACTAAATATACGGTCACACTTTTTAAGACCACACTTTTCACGACCTGGGCCAGTACTTATGGTAGAGATAGAGAAACGCTCCTGGAAACAACCACAATGCTAAACCGAATCACCCTTAACCTTTTTACTGATACAACAATACAAGTTATAAGCTAACTCACAAGTTGTACGAATGCTGAGGGAACCAATCAGCTGACTGTCTTCTCCATATAAACAGCTGTCATTTTTACTACATGTATGGCCTACTCAATGTCAATAGTCAGATCTGAAGCAGAAATATACTAACCTTAAACGACTTCAAAATACTCGTATACAACAAACGAGATTTTAGCTCAGACATGGTAAAATAAAACAATTTAAATTGTTCATATGAGCGCTCGACCCGGATTTTTCGTACTCTGCACACTGTAGATCTCTCCGAAGCGCTGCAGGTTTTGCTCTTTTGCGGACTAGTCTGATACTGGGCAGCAGCTAATATTTTTTCTGAAATGCATGCATACATACACAGGTACCGTCTAGGTACTTAGGTTTTTATCTTAGAGAAGTAAAACACTTGAAAATAGTTCGCACATAAAAACGCTAATTCAAGCACACACAGCTATAATTAGGTTAAATGGGGTTAATTTTATAAAAAGCTTAAAAACTTCATTTCTTACTATTTACCTATGAGCTGAGTCGGGTAGTGCGTAAGGCCTGAGGACGCATAAAAATCTCTTCCAAGGAAAAAAACATAGAAGACGATGGCGACAACGGCAAAAGCATAGGACTGACAAGCTTTGACTGATCAAGCTTTGCACTATACTGTAACAATAAAACTACAGATAGTCTCGAACTGACTGCGGAATAGGTATATCTTTAGAAAAAGATGGTCTGAACTTAATGGCCAGTTCTTCCATAAAAATAAATACCAATTGTAGAGGTCTTTCATCTTTGTGTTGAGATTACGTGCAATTAAGCGTAATTACTTTCGGGTGTAGGTGTTTCTAGGCATTTCCGCTGACTAAACTCTCGTAATGTTGTTCTTATTAAGCTCCGAACATATAGTTTTTATTCTTAAATAAATCGGTTGGAGGCACAATTATTGATCCGAATATATATTTATGTTCAACATATAAAATTCAAACTGCGATTCGTTCAGTCTGCTCTGAAAAGCTTGATAATAGGTTGTCAAACCAGTGAACCACAACAGATACCTCTCTGTAGGCCGATTCTGTAACTTTTAACCACCCGCCTAGCGTTGGCGTTTGTGCCTAATGAAAGTGCGATTCTCTAACTTGCCTTAACAATAAGATACAGCTAACTGTAATATGTGGCATCTCAGTCGAAATAGACGCGAGCTTTGCGTTAAGTACAAAATTAGACAGCGGCCGTCGGATTACAACCTAAAAACAAGTCTAAACACTTTTCGTGTGGTTAAAACTTAGCGAATAGGGAAAAGCGTTAAAAATGGTGATAAGCGACATACCAACTTAGTTAGATCAATGTATTTTCCCTTATCATTTTTATTGCAGTTGAGCATAGCGGTAGGTAGGTAGGGCATAAATGAACCCAGATGGATACAGGCTTGTAAATCAAAGTTTAAGGAGAAGTTGATGTGAATCTCCAAACCCGCTAAGTTGAGCAGTTACGAGATATCTTACTGAAATTTGTTGTCTAAGTTCTTAAAACCCTTCTCCCATCGCTATTCCAAATAGTCGAAATCTTATGAAAGCCACTATCATTTTATCGACGAATTGGTAAAGATCACCATCCCTTAAAAATATTGATGCCCAAAAAGCCTTTACCAGCAGCCTACTATGGGGTATTTTGGAATATTCTCATCAACGGATAATGCTGGAGCACAATTGGAAGGTCAGTTATTCATTTATGGAAGAAAATTCGGATTTTGGGAACACTTTCGAAGCAGAGTGTTGGTTAACGATTTATAAAATTATATTTTAGGTTTTCTTCCCGCTTTGAGACCATCTCGGAATTTCTTACGAACGCTGGAGAGTAAAAAAAAATTATAGAAACTCTTTTCCAAGGTAAGAGATATCGAATATTGTTAAAATTGAAAACACGGAGTACTGAAAACCGTGTCCGAAAAATATCATTTTGAGTTTTTCTTCGTCTCTTTTTGAGGTGTTTTGAGAATTGCTAGAGAGAACAAGACAACCATCGAAATAATACCAAGTACACTTTCTTAAAATTGCTAAATTCTCGATCTATATGACCTTCATACGAAATGTACTCAGAGTTATAACGCAGTTTCTAGAAGCACGCGGCTCCTTCATAAGTTCACAAAAAAATCTGTTTGAGTAACATAATAGTAGTGAAATTATAGTGAATGTGATGTCTTCCATAAAACGCATGAAGAAAAAAGATTTTGGTTTGGAAGAAAACATGCAACACCCTGGATGAAAAAAATTTTGAAAATGCAGGGAAATTTTTGAGCGAGCTCTAACTTGCACAATCTTATAAATAAAAATAGATGTGTGTCTGTATGGGCGTCCACACTACTCAACCGATTTTTATAAAATTGTCACAGTATATTCTTGGGATCATGGGTTATAGCATAGGCTATATAAAATTTCAATTCGTCATGACTCTGAACTTTTTTGGTCTAAATTAACAAAATATGGATATATATCTCACTTAGTCAATATCTACATAATTTTTCAAAAGTGGGCGGTGCCACGCCCACATATTTTGTGTTTTGTTTTGCTCTTGAACTTCCACGATAGGTTCATGGCTTCTCTGCGCACGACACAGTCTGTATATAGCTTTTGGAAAAGCACCCAGGTTACATAAAGCTGCAGTTCGGTATAGCTAGGAGTTTATTTGGTTCAAGTTAATGACATTTCATATATAGATGTGTTCAATGTTTCAAAACGTCAAAACAAAGCCTACCGGGTTTGCTAGTATATTATAAAAGGGCGAAAGCAAACAACGAATCTCAGCATTTTTTTGTAAAACTGAGAGACTAGTTTGCATTTAAATAGACAGACGGACAGACAGACAGACGGACGGAGGGACGGGCATGGCTAAATCGACTCCGCTCATCGTGCTGATCATTTTAGTGAACTTTTCTCTTCTTGTTCTCATACTTACATCCGTTTAATGTTAAGGCATGAAAATCAAAAAAGATATATAACTTCGCTATTGCAGTGGGCTATTAATTACGTGCCCGAATATTTTGCTTGTGTGTTTCCCGATCTGGCTAATTTTTGGAAGGAGTATAATACATACTACTGAGAAGCAGCTGACCAATTTTCGTTGAAATATAAGGATTTAATTATAAGCGATTGCCTTTGAAAATTGCAGAAAATCTATGCTGAAAAGTGGGCGGCGCCGCTCCTACTCGTACTTCTTCAAAATTAACAAAATTTTTTTGCGGCCGAGTTTTTCTTAAAAAGCTTATTATGTGTGCAAAATCTGATTGCTATAACTTGCTTAGTTGTAGAAATATCGCTCTTTAAATTTTCCAAAAAAAATTTTCAGAACTATGTTAAAAAACTGGGCGTGGACATTAACCGATTTCCCCATTTTTACAGCAAACAGTAACCTTTATATATAGAACATTATCACCAAATTTCGTTTCGACAAATAAATTTTTGGCGGAGTTATGGCATAAGAAGTTTTGTGGAATAGTCCACTATAAAAGGGGAGGGGCCACTCCCATTTTCGAAAATTTTAAGTTTTTGGATTTCTTTGTTTACAGAAACTTTAAAAGTGAAATATAAATGATGTAAAGCTATTTTACGCAAAGTTATTGCCTATTTAATATATCTACGATCCTCTTCAAAACCTTTCATACAAAAGTGGGCGTACACCTTAACCGATCCCGCCCATTTTTTCCTCGAATATTCCTTGCATACCTGGAAACCTGCGTACTGAATTTCGTTTCGATGTCTTGAACGGTTTTTGATTTATGATTAATATTATTTCTAAATTTGACTTCATCAAAAGTGGGCGGTGCCACACCCATTTTCAAACATTTCTTGAAAAATTGTTTTTATGCCTCAATCTCAATGTATTCACCAAATTTTATCCTTTTAGGTGTATTATGTACTGAGTAATCACTTTTTTTGTGTTTTCGAAAATATTCTATATATAAAAAGTGGGCGTGGCTACCATCCGATTTCGCCCATTTTAAATAGCGCTCCGAGCTGAGTTACTCAAGTTATCGTGTTCATAGACGGACGGACGGACGGACATGGCTTAATCAATTTCTCTTTTCGTCCTGAACATTTTGATATATATAAGTCATTATCTATCTCGATCCGTTTATGCCGTTACGTAATGCCGTTAGGCGACTAAAGTTAACATACCTTGTGTGTGTAGCACTACTAGGTATAATGAAGAGGATGAAGAAGAGTAACGGTATATGGGATTGGGGGAAAACCAAAAGCAGAAAGAACAAGTAAGGAAATTGTTGTCTTCGACTGTGCCGAAGACTTTATACCTTTCAGGGACAGGCATCACGGTTTTATGTGTCCGATCTTTACTCACAATTAGTAAAAACTCTGCAAAACTGATAGTTTAAAGATACATAGACCAAACCCCATTTATCGGAACAATCGATCGTATGGGATCTATATGTTATTTAGGTCCGATCTGGCTGATTTTCACTACACACATTACATACATGTTAACATGGAAAATGTTAACAATTGCTAAACAGAATAATTAGCAATAAACAATAAGAAATAAGCACAACGGAAGTGCAGATTTGGTTGCACAATATTTCAGCGCAATATTCAGCGCACCGTCAGCGCAAAAAGCTTATTTTTCGGTGGGAGCGGAAGCCCAACACGCGCATCCCAAAAAGCGAATTCAGGAAATTCGCAAAAAAAGCAACAATTGGCCGGGGCAATTAGGTTACCTTTTAAGTAAAATAAATTGTAAACTTTAGTCTTAGCTTGATATCCAATTCAGGTCGTTTGCAACCATAAAACATTTTTTTTTTTAAATTTATAATTAATAAAATCGTTAACTAGCGCCCAACGTGGGCCCTTCGCATTCGCGAAAAGTAATCTAATAATAATAGTAACAGCTTCTTGTATTACAAACAATTTGCAATTTCTATACGCACTGGCGGACTTTTGCATATTAATGTTTGCCGACTAGCGAAGTCACTGAAAAACGATATCCACCAACGGAAGGAGCTCTGCATTGAAAAACCTTTTGATTTAACAAATACGACAAAAATCGGGGTATGTTTTCGATATTATTGAACGTGTGAAAGCAGTATATTACAGCAAACTACCATCAAGAGAACAGCGGAGGCTAGGGCTAAGATTCAAAAGTGCAGGAAAGGAGGCCCCTAGTCGCATATCAGCAAACGCGAAACACGAGTTGTTAGCCGCCTTCCCAGGAGAATGATCCTGAAACTTACGTAAGACAAAATTCTTATATAAAAATAAGTTGAACGCATTGAGAAAATAATTAACAGTGACATAGATAGTGAGATAATATAGGAAATAGCTTAAAATAAAAATAAATTAGGGTTAGGAAAACACCATAACATAAAATAACATCAATAATGCCAGTTAATCCTGCCAACCTCGTTCGACCCCCTGTGCTAAACACACACCCCCTGTACCCCCTGCTTCTGCTAGCAATTCCCTTACGATGGACCAGTTAACAGAAGTTATAACAGGGATCGTGACTAATATGTTTAAACAAGAAGGGCGAAACATGGTTCAACCCGCCCTCAACCCCAACGCGAGTTTTTCCGAGTTTAGGGACATTACCATAGACACGGATTTACCTAACATCTCGGAACTAGACAAAATGCCTGATGTGGTAAGGGATCTTCGCGAATTCTCAGGGAAACCTGGAGAATTTAACTAGTGGAAGGTGAGCGTAGATATGATTCTTTAAATCTACGAGCCTCAAAGGGGATCTCCCAAATATTATGGGATCCTTAACGTTATCCGAAATAAAATTGTCGGAAACGCCGACATTGCCTTGGAGTCATACAATACTCCACTAGACTGGAAAGCAATTTCCAGATACTTAACGCTACACTATGCGGATAAACGCGACTTAGGTACTCTTGAGTACTAGATGACGTCGCTTGTGCAGGGTAACCTGACAATTCAAGAAATTTACCAACGGGTATATTCGCGCTTGTCGCTTATTCTAAATAAGCTCGGCTGCATGGATGTCGGCCCAGAAGCCATGCATCTGCTTACCCGCACGTATAGGGACAAAGAGCTAGACACATTCGTTCGTGGACTTAAAGGAGACTTGCCAAGACTCCTCAGAATGAGAGAACCCGCAGATCATCCTCAAGCCCTCCACTTGTGTTTAAAGCTTGAGAACTAAACTTCAAGGCCCACTATGCCTTAATAAATAATGGCCAGGCTAGGAGAACTTCGGACATCCGTCCACCCCTTGCTCCCAAACGACTTAACAACGAATTTTATCCCGAATTGGCATATATGCCCCAACCTAGGTTGAACACAACTCCTCCCTACAGGCCTCCCCAACCGAAGTACCAATATCAACATCCCCAACCGAACTATCAATACCAACATCCCCAACCGAACTATCAATACCAACATTCCCAACCGAACTACCAATACCAACATCCTTACTAACCAAATCAGTACATCCCACGGCCAAATAACTCACCACCTCGTCCATCCCAAAAACCTCAACCACGTCCGGAACCAATGGACATTGACCAATCGTTAAGGACACGGAACTTATCACATAACGTCTAACTTAAATTCTAGGATAACTTTCCTTTAGATATCTTACCCGGTTCCCGAGTTATTGACCAAAATATGGTGCATTTTCTCTGCATGTTTGTACTCACATCATTGCAAACTTTTTTACCCGAGACAAAGAACCAATAAGCAAAAAACACATTCGGAAATTACTATAAGAAGTATCCTGACGAAAAACAACAGCTTTTTCAAAAAAGCCCCCATTATTTATGTATATTCCATTTTATATTTTGTAAGTTTTAAGGAGTTTTCGCTTTAAATGAAATTAATCCATCAATAACAGCTGTGATCACCTGATTTTCGGAGTTATTATGTCCCTGCTAGACACCTGTCAGTCAATTGATTTACACAAGGCGGCAGCGACACGGTCAATTTTTATCACGATATTTGGATGACAATAAAGGTGCATTAATCTTTTTGTGCTGAACTAATTTTTGTCTAGATTTTGTTAGTTCTTTTTATATACTTTCCCTGCAAAATTTTAGTGAGGTACTTTCCCCCACACCCACACACAAAACGAATAAATACGCGAATTTGCAAGTAAATTCTGTTAATATCTCTACATACAAGGTAGCGCAAAAGTAAGCTTCCGATGTTCAGCATATCGGTTGTGGCACGTGCAGTGTGTGCTGTTGCACCGTCTTGTTGGAACCACATGTTTTTCAATCCCAATTCATCAAGTTGCGGCAAAAAGAACTCGTTGATCATTGCTCTGTAGCGCTCACCATTCACAGTAACCGTTTGGCCCCGAGGATTACTTTTGCGCCACCCTGTATAATAAAATTTTAAAAGATCGATGTCTGTACATTGCAGATATTTAAGAAAAATCGATAGCAATGATCATTATTAGGCCAATAGAAGCCAAATCCACTGTTTTAGAATTTTTGTCTGTCTGTTTGTCTATCTGTCTGTCTGTTTTCGCGCGCATCACTCAAAAGCTACTTAATGAAATTCAATGGAGCTTCTACCGTTGTATTACTTGACGTTTAACTTAAAATTTAAGATATCATTTGTTTCGATAGCTAGACCGATTTGTGGACCAAGTTGACCCACAATTTGTTAGTACAATATGGGTATTAAACGAAAGGTGACAATGAGTGCTGCAATAAGCGATGTAATTAAGTTCCATATCTTATCTGGTATCTGATGTAATGATGAAAATCAGACTCAGTTTCTTATTAGTTCTGAGACGCAGCGAATCGAGCGGGGTTTACTAGATCGTGACATAGGAAAGCAACAACAATATCTTACAAATTTAAGTTATTAACCAAAATCCAAGAGCAGTTTTCCTTGCAACTGTTAGCGAACGCCGACGATATTGATATCATTGGCCTTAACAACCGCGCCGTAACTTCTGCTTACTCCAAACTCGAAAAAGAAGTGGAAAAAATGGGTTTGGTGGTGAACGAGGGGAAAACGAAGTACCTTCTGTCTACATGTTAAGAGTCAGCGCATTCGCGCCTTGGCAACAACGCCACTGTTGGCAGCAAAAATTTGGAATAGCAAAAGACTTCGTTTACGTGGGAACCAGCATTATCACCAACAGCCTGTTGGCCTAGAAATCTGACGAAGAATTACTTTTGCAACACAAATGCTACTCCTCTCTCGACGAACGAAAATAACACTATATAAGTCACTCATCGCACCCGTCCTGCTATATGGTGCAGAAGCATAAACACTAACAACATCTGATGAGGCGCCTCTGCCAGTATTCGAGAGAAAGGTTGTGCGTAAGAAGACCGAAGAAGATTTAATGACGAGCTTTATGCAGACGCCGACATAGTTCAGCGAATCGAAACACAGCGGCTTCGCTGGCTAGGCCAAGTTGTGCGAATTGGCGAAGATGCTTCAGCCCACAAGGTATTCTTATCGGTACCCGCTGGTGGAAGCAGAGGAAGAGGGAGACCACCACTCCCATGGAAGGACCAAGCGGAGACCGATTTGCGATCCCGCGGTGTTTTTAATTGGCGCCGGTATGTTGGGCGATCAAAATCGCCCAGGCGGTTAGATGACCATTTAAAGAAGAAAGAAAATTTGCTTGAAAGTATTTACTGATTCCTGTTAAGCGGAAACTTTTTGCGTTTCGAGATAGTTTTTCGTCATTCTCATTTTACTGACACTTCTTTGAAAGTTTTAAAAATTTGATATTTTGAAGTTGACCGATATTATCATTAGCAATATCATGCCGCGACCAAGACAATCAAATCTTTGACGAAAAAACCGTAATAAATACAAGTGGGATTCGAAACGGTGCGAATGAAAGGATCGAAGAAAAGCCAGAAATTGCACGTGAAGAGCGCCGCGTTAGTATGGTTCGACTTCGTGCTTCTCAATTACAAGAGCAAAGAGAGGCAGCCCGAGAAATGGATCGGTTGGCTAATCTCAGAAATCAACAACTAGATAATTTTCGACACACAGGAGGAAATTTATCTAGCACAGTTTTGAATCAAGCAGCGTTTCGATACGATTCTTCTTCTTTAAATGGTCGTCTAACCGCCTGGGCGATTTTGACCGTCCAACATAGCTCGCCAGTCGTTTCTTCGTTGCGCCAATTGGAAACACCGCGGGATCGCAAATCGGTCTCCACTTGGTCCTTCCATCGGAGTGGTGGTCTCCCTTTTCCTCTGCTTCCACCGGCGCGTGCCGATAAGAATACCTTCTCGGCTGGAGCATCTTCGCTCATTCGCACTACGTGGCCTAGCCAGTGAAGCCGCTGTGTTTTAATTCGCTGAACTATGTCGGCGTCTGCGTAAAGTTCATACAGCTCATCATTAAATCTTCTTCGGTACTCGCCGTCGCCAATGCGTAGAGGTCCACAAATCTTTCGAAGAACCTTTCTCTCGAATACCCCCAGAGCCGCCTCATCAGATGTTGTTAGTGTCCACGCTTCTGCACCATATAGCAGGACGGGTGCGATGAGTGACTTGTAGAGTGTTATTTTCGTTCGTCGAGAGAGGACTTTACTTTTCAATTGCCTACTCAGTCCGAAGTAGCATTTGTTTGCAAGAGTAATTCTTCGTCGGATTTCTAGGCTAACATTATTGTTGGTGTAAATGCTTGTTCCCAGGTAAACGAAGTCCTTTACTATTTCGAAATTATTGCTGCCAACAGTGGCTTGGTTGCCAAGGCGCGAATGCGCTGACTCTTTGCATGATGACAGAAGGTACTTCGTTTTGCCCTCGTTCACCACCAATCCCATTTTCTCCGCTTCTTTTTCTAATTTGGAGTAAGCAGAAGTTACGGCGCGGTTGTTAAGGCCAATGATATCAATATCGTCAGCATATGCCAACAGTTGCACGCTTTTATAAAATATTGTTCCAGCGCGGTTAAGTTCTGCAGCTTGTATTATTTTCTCCACCATTAAATTAAAGAAATCGCACGATAGGGGGTCACCCTGTCTGAAACCTCGTTTAGTTTCGAACGGCTCGGAGAGGTACTTCCCAATTCTGACCGAGCTGGCGGTGTTGCTCAAGGTCATTTTGCATAGCCCTATAAGTTTTGCGGGGAAACCAAATTCAGACATAGCGGCATATAGGCAGCTCCTTTTCGTGCTATCGAAAGCGGCTTTAAAATCAACAAAGAGATGATGTGTGTCGATTCTCTTTTCACGGGTTTTTCCAAGATTTGGCGTATTGTAAAAATCTGGTCGATGGTAGATTTACCAGGTCTGAAGCCACACTGATATGGTCCAATCAGTCTGTTCACATCAGGCTTCAGTCTTTCGCACAATACGCTTGATAGGACCTTATATGCGATATTCAAAAGGCTGATTCCGCGATAGTTGGCGCAGTTTGCAGGATCGCCCTTCTTGTGGATTGGGCAGAGAACACTGAGATTCCAATCTTCAGGCATGCATTCATCCGACCATATTATGCATAGAAGCTGATGCATGCGCCTTACCAGCTCCTCGCCTCCGTGTTTGAATAGCTCAGCAGGCAAACCATCAGCGCCAGCTGCTTTTCGATACGATTGCAGCCCTGAATACTGCTTGCATTCTAGCGTTCACATTGGGCAAATGGACGTTGCCAATTCCTGAAAATTTGTGGTCTGAATCTAGAAAATCCATGTTTTTCTCATGGTCAATTATATGGGGCATGCTCACGCGTCGTAAGACCATCTGCTTTATTTGTTCTAGCGGCTGATAATAAAACGAAAAATGTCGTCTATCACAAGGTGCTTTATTGAAGAGTACAACCCATGCACCAAAATACATGACCAAAAAGGAATCGTAAAAAAAATTAATTTTCTATTTGAATTTATCAATCTGCTCATTTATTGCTTTTCAGTCGGAACAAAGTTCGGCGGGTCAGCTAGTAATTAATAAAATTGTTAACTTACATAATAAGTACCAAACCTGCAAAACTTTACGTTACTAGCCTTTTAATTGCAAAATTTATAGCCCAAAACCCATTTATCGAAACTATCGATCGTATGGGAGCTATATGTTATGTTGGTCCGATCTGATTGATTTTCACTACACCCATTACATGTTTAACTCGAATCCTCCTGGTACTTTTTTTGTCTGGGATTTCTGAAATATTTTAAGAGATGACTTTTATAGGTCCAATGATCACTTAGGTACCATCCATATTTTAAGGCATCATTCCTAAACCGACTTTTGAGGTGTGACCATATGGTCACACTGGGCATGATATGAGGTAATTTTTCTCATGTTTTTATTTGAAGTAAAGCAAAGATTTATCCCACATATTTCAACTAAACAAGTGTGAATTAAAGGAAAATGATTTAAACAGTTATTTAGGTATATATTGAAAACTATTTTTTTTTTTTAAAATATATATATCGTACATTCAAAACTATTTTTTATAAAAACATTTTATACCGTATCGTATTTAATAATTAAGATGGCATGTGATATTTCTCAAAATATTTTACGCAAATCCCAACGTTACATTTCGAGCACTCGGTTCTACCAACAGAAACGCACAAATCGGCAGCACAACGTCTTCTTTTTTCGCATGGACGAACGAAATGATCGAGTCCATCATATCTCAATGTCTCCTCTGCTGTTCCTTCCAAAGACCTTTTTCGAGGACCTTTTGATTTGGGGTGGTCACCAAAGTGTTTACAATAGAAATGCCTATTTGTCGCCGAAACTCGAGCTAAGGTATTTCTGGGTAGACTGATCTGTGTAGCTGCCAGCTATTTTGTACCGAAACGTCAACTAGACTCGTAAAGATACTATTCCACCATTTCTTTCCTCTTATACCTATTCGATACAAACCCACATTCTGATCCATACGATCTACGCCGCTCATATATTTATTGTACTCCCTGATAACTAATGGCCGTGGAACATCAATAAATTTTTTTTGCTTCGGTGAGTATCGAACTGCATTTGTTACCGGGTTTGCGCCATACGTAGTGGCACTGAAGACGGTGTAGGTTTCACTTTTCGTAAGCCGCTGACATACGTTTCAGGTTGTGATGAGGACGGTTCTATTCACATTTCGCCCTGTTCCTCTAACAAATTAGTTTGCAAGTTCTGAGTAGAGTTTTCTAATATGTCGATCAACACAGAATCAGCAACTTAAAAGGCATCCTCCTCATCATCATTATCTATCGTTAAAACCCTTTTACCACTCATCATCATTATCTATCGTTAAAACCCTTCTACCACACTCACAAAGTGCTTTCAATTGACCATCACATATATTCTCTGGCTTACCTACGTCGTCTTCATCACCATCATCTTCTCCACTGATTACACCATTTTCGTTGTCCGGAGGTAAGATATATAGAGCAGCTGGCGAATCTTCTTCATCGCTATCACAAAAGTAATTTAGATAGTCAATAACCTCTTGTGTGATTAAACGTCTGAAAATTTGGAAAGAATTCACCACGAATTATAAAGTTTTCAATTCCTTTGAACGAAAATTACGTTACATAAAATGAGCTTTTAATCTAGCCCAGCGTGACCGTTAATGGTCAACAAGAACATTTAATTTTTTTACAAAATATAATTGTCATATATTTTCACTTTATTATTATTCAAATTGGAACTTAACTTCTTTTAAAAACAACACACTTCAAAAAATATTACTGTACTTACTTTTTGTTTCTATCGAAATTCGCATTTTTTGCCATCTTTTTTTCTTTCAACTTTTTCACACCTGCTCACTTCGAAACAAAGACACTTTATGAAAAATTTTGAACGCAGTTCGCTTCGCGCATGTGTATTTAAATGGAAAAAGCTAGTTCAAAGGAAATTATTTGGGTGAGCTCTGATTTTTTTTTTAATTCAACTACTACTTCTTGCGTGACCATATGGTCACGCTGGGGTTATCTGAGTTAATAAGTACCAAACGTGCAAAGTTTTCTTCTTTAAATGGTCATCTAACCGCCTGGGCGATTTTGACCGTCCAACATAGCTCGCCACATATCCGAGGCTTTGTTGTTGAATTTCATTGGAACGTTGTTTTATGTGGTGGGTCCCAAACCCAACGCACAACCCGTTTCACGGGAGGTTGAATTCTATTACACGTTTGTATAGCGAGCCGCTTGATCCAAGACAGACGCCCGCTTGCAGCCGCACCACCTGGTGACCAAACGCTACTGTTTGAACCCCCCAGCAAGCCCTTAAACCGATTATGTCGGAATGGCCTTACCAGGTTGTCGCCTTCTCACGTTTAGCTCACCACCAAACGGGTGTTCGGTGGTTACCCAGAGGATACTTGGGCGCAAAGCCCGGAAGTAGTGAGCTGCTTGAACCGCATGCAAAAGAATCGCTCTGGCCATTCCCAGGTGAATGTCGATCAGAAACTTTCCCCACTTGCGTGGACTTCTGCACACGGCCCCACCCTCCAAAGTTTTACGTTCCCAAAAATGTTTGAAGATTTTGATGGCCATTTTAAGTTTAAATAACTTTCCTGAACTTTGGGTAAACTTTGAAATTTCTTTATATGTGGTTATGGAATTCGCTATATTTTAAATGAAAATTATTAAAATCACAGCTTCTGCTTATTTCGTCGAAAGATATCCAATTTAATTTCACTACTATTATTGTGAACACAACTGTACGTATATGAATATTGATAAGTACAGTTTATGTTCGCATAAATTAAAATAATTAAAAGTTTTAACTCATTGATAAATGCACAGAAGACGCATAACAATGACAAAGTACCCTATTTATCATTTGGCATGCACATTCAAGCAATGAATTACACATCTTTACAAAATGTAAACAAATATTGAATGAATTCGTAACGAAAAATACTTTTGTTTATTTAAGTGACAAATATCAACACGAAGTCTGTGATAAGAAGAAAAATCGCACTTCTTTGATTATCTTTGTTTCTTTTGACAAAGTATGTGTGTGTGTGTGTAAGCATTTAGCACGTACAACAGCAAATCAACAAATTTTTATAATTTGTATTTCTCTTTCTTGCTTATTTATGCATTGTTATCAATCTTCAGCTTATTAAGGATAAGATTACAAACAACTAGATACATGAAAGGCGTACAAAAGGATGCGCTGCGTGAATTCGTTTCGTGAGTAAATAATGAATGACGAAGAGTCAGCAGCCAGCATTCAAAGTCAACAAATAAAAGAAACAAAAGCAAAGACAAGCACACAAACGTACACACCAATACAATTGTAAGTGTTAAGGATTGAGTTTTATGAGTACCACTTGAAAGTGATAAGACTGCCTCATGCCTTTTGTTATCGATATATATGAGAGTAAGTAGACAAATACTTCATAGAGCGCATTACACACACTTAGTTAGATACTTATCTAGATTTAGGCGCCTTTTGATGTTAGATATTGTTTGTTGTTGTACACAAAGTTCACAAAGCGTAGGCGTTCGACAAACAATTTTCAATAATATGTTGAAAAATGTTGGTTTCCAATAACACTTCAAAACATCATATAAACAATCTTTATATTCTGCAGAATCTAGCACTAAAATATGTTTTAATGGGCTATGTAATTGTAGAGCATCTCCTTTTTGCCTGTGATAAGTACAAAATTCTTTGAATTGCCGTTATTTGAGTCGACCAGATGTTAAAGGACAAAATATTTGGTAGAGTGCAAATAGATATGTTTGTTTGAATGTATTTGTGTCTGTGTACTAAGTAAGATGTTGACCTCATGGCGCCAAGATGTGCAAATAATTTCAGCAAAGGATCAAATTTGTTTATGTCAAATACGAAACCACATACATCAATTGGGAGAGGTCAGTAAATTTTGTTTGTAGCCCATGAGGATCATAGTGAGGGCTTAAGCCAGACATCCATAACTGAACTCTCCGGCGTTAAAGTCAATATTATAAAATTCTACAAAGCTCAAAAGGCTTGCTATGGAGCTCGAGGCTGAGAATGTGTAAGCATTAATGACGTCAATCCCAGGCAAGTATGCAAGTGGGTCAAGTTGGGTCCTAAACGAATTGACCAATCATACCCAAATTTGCCGGTTCTATCGCACCGGAATGACCCGGGTTTTTTTACCCGGCCAAGGGCTGTTATTTCAGTGTAACCCTGTCCAATCTGTCTCGTCCCACCCTTAAATTGTCATCCTCGGAGCACACCCTTTCAGCTGGGTTGCTCCATTGTCTCTTGTTACGGGCTGGGGTCGAACCCAATCCTGGACCAAGAGACTGGATCTGCTGCGTTTGCTGGAAGAAAATCTATATTAAACGGTCGTATTCGGTACAATGCGCCAAGTGTACGAGATGGTTACATAAATCTGGATGTTCAGGGATCAACCCTGCCATCCACAGACCCCGTACTTTCTTTAGTACTTTTGAGGCACCTTGCTGTACACGTCCAAGGACGTCCCGCGGTAGTCGCCGCTCTGGCACTCCCTTACCGCTTCTACCTATTTCCAATAGTCACAATAGTGGCTCAGTCTATACGACTGGCAGCACCGCTGCCATCCCTGCCTCACCCACTCCCGACTGTCGCTCACGCACACCAGCGTCTCCATCTCACACGGCCGCTCAACACTCCTATCCCCTCCGGAATAGGTCAGATATGAGCATCGCCGAGCGTCAGTCCCCTCTGTCTCTGCCCCTAATGCCCCCCCCCCCCTGCTTCCAGCCTGCACGTGGGTCAGGAACACCACCTCCTAGTACCTTTCACTACGTGCACCGGTTGTCGGCAAAGATTATATACGCCTGCAACATCGGTCAAGTGCAACAATTGCCTTGGCCTGTGTCACACCCTTATGTGCTCTGGGCTCGCAAACGGTAACCTTTGGACGGATTCGTTCATAGCCCCCTCCCTGTTGCAGTGCACAGCCGCCCTCCGCGCCAGACAACATCGGCCGTGGCGCTGTCAACTCTAGACTGCGACATACTTTAGGCCTTAGCCTACCTCCACCTAGGTAAACGCATCCGTCCCTCACGCCTAGTATGCCCCCCGTCTCCCCCCCTACACACTTCAAATTCTGCAGCTGAACTGTAACGGATTAGCTGGAAAGATCGCGGAGATAACTGACATCTAAATCGCCGCGATACAAGAGACAAAACTGAACACGAGATCGGACTTACGAACTTGTGATGGGTATAATGTACATCGTAAAGACCGTCCCAGCGGTCTTGGGGGTGGCCTTGCGTTCATTACACATCACTCTGTACAATATAATCTATTTTCACCTGACGTCGACCCCAGGGACTCTACCTTAGAATGCCAAGGCATAGCAGTCCGGTCAGGAGACGCCGACCTGCAAATCATAAACATCTATATTCCTCCTGTCACGTGCTGTTCTAGAGATTATCATCCCGACATTAGTGCGTTGCTAAGGGTCGATAACCGTCTAATCCTAGGCGACTTCAACGCGCATCACGATCTCTGGCACTCCAACTTGCCAGCAGGCAGCAGAGGACACGCAATTGCAGACCAAATAGATAACTCAGCATTCTGTACAGTCAATGGAGATGCCCCCACCAGGGTGGCAGGTAACTGTCATAGTTCGCCAGACATCTCCATAACGAGCGCGGCCCTTATCAACTTTGTCATCTGGCGACCGATGCTTACATTAGCTTCAGACCACCTACCCATCTTACTCTCTGTTGAACGACCGACCGACTTCATAACGACTGATAAAATAACATACATCAACTTCACCAAAGCGGACTGGGACCGCTTTACTGAATATACAGAGCGCTCCTTCTCTGCCTCACCCACTCCAACGGACGTCCGCAAAGGCGAAAGAGAGTTTCGCAAGATCATTGATTCAGCCTCATGCCGCTTTATTCCTGCTGGCAGAATACCAGAAATTCGTCCGAATTTCCCGGCAGAAGCTGCGGCGATGGCATGAGAACGTGACCAAATGAGACTCATCAATCCCGCAGATCCCTGAATAAAAGATCTCAATGCGGAAATTCGTAGGATCGTCAACGAACACAAGCTGACCAAGTGGAAACAACACCTTGAGACATGCAACCTCTCCGGCGGAGTCGGCAAATTATGGTCGACTGTCAATTCCCTATCCAATCCGACCAAACACAAATACCAGGTCGCCATTGCTTTCGTCGATAGCGTCAAATCGGACGCCAGGAAATGCGCGAGCTCCTTTTGCCGGCTGTTTATAATGCATCCACCTGCGGATAGGACTAAGAGAAGAGCCTTCCGACGTGCGCGCAAACACAAACACTCTACTGCGCCCATTGCCGTCTCAGTCGCAGAGGTTAAGGAAGCCATAATGAAGGCCAAACCCTCAAAATCCATCGGACCCGACGGAATCGCCAGGAAGATGATCAAACACCTTGGCCACGAAGGACAGAGTTATTTAGCGGCTCTCTTTAATCTCTCTCTAACTACCTTCGTTATACCTGAGATATGGAAACAAGCGAATGTAGTTCCCCTTTTAAAACCAGGGAAGCCGGCGAACCTAGGGGAGTCTTATCGTCAGATATCCCTCCTTTCGGCGGTATTGAAATTACTAGAGTCCATTCTGCTTCCTTACTTCGTTACAAATCTAAAATTGGCCGATCATCAACAAGGTTTCCGCAAAAATCATAGCACGACATCCGCTTTGAACGCCATTACAACGCAGATTAACAACGGTTTGAATCAACATCCACCAAACCATACAACGGTTCTCGTGGCACTTGACTTGTCAAATGCATTTGACACGGTCAATCACGCCACACTCCTCCGAGATCTGGATGAGACACCGCTCCCTGCCGGCCTTAAGAGGTGGGCCGCTAATTACCTCAATGGTCGACAGGCAACAGTCAAATTTAGGAACAAGAAATCTAGACCACGAAGAATAAAACAAGGGGTGCCGCAAGGTGGTGTTCTCTCTCCCCTTTTGTTTAGTTTCTATATTTCGAGACTTCCCCCCACCAGAGGGAGTCTCCATTGTTTCCTACGCTGACGACTGCACGATAATGGCCTCGGGCAAGGGTCCCTCCATTGATGAACTCTGTATTAGAATCAACAGTTACCTCCATGACCTTTCCAGCTTCTTCACCGAGCGTAATCTGACCCTGTCTCCGACTAAATCTACGGCGACCCTGTTTACTACATGGAATGCGCAGATGGGGCAAGAGTTGAATGTCCACGTAGACGGAGTACCTCTACCTACTGTCAACCACCCAAAAATCTTGGGTGTGACATTTGACAACGGCTTCACCTTCGCTGGTCATGCCACCGCAACAGCCTCAAAGGTACAGAGCCGCAATAAGGTCCTCAAGTCTTTGGCCGGCATTACTTGGGGAAAAGACAAAGAAACATTGCTTGCTACATATAAGGCTATTGGCCGGCCGGTTATTGACTATGCTGCGCCTATATGGTCGCCCAATCTTTCTGACACCAACTGGAGGAAATTGCAAGTCTGCCAAAACACCGCCATCAGAACTGCTACGGAATGCCTGCTTATGTCATCTGAGTCTCACCTCCATCAAGAGGCTAAATTGCTCAATGTTCCAGAGCATGCGGAACTCTTGAGTAGACAGTTCCTTCTGAACTGTCATAAACCTAGTCATCCAAACCGTCATCTTTTGGATGTAGCACCGCCCCCAGAGACATCAGGAGACATCTCCGTAAGCATTACGATGAGATCCGGCATCATATCTCTTTGCCGTTTGATCTGCCGAATCATAGACGATCTCTAAATGACCTCCACACCGAGTCGGTAGACAGATCTCTCAGATCTCGGCCTGTGAATCCCGTTATTAATACTCAACCACCTGAATTGGCTGAAGAGGAGCGTGTACTTCCGAGGGAGACTAGAGTCATACTGGCACAACTTCGCTCTGGATATTGTAATAGGTTAAGCTCTTACTTATCCAGACTGAACCCCAACATACCAAATACATGCCCCGCATGTGGTATGACCCCTCATGATACCATGCATCTCTTCTCCTGTTCAGTTGAACCCACTCTTCTAACACCTACATCACTCTGGTCCAACCCTGTGGAAACTGCGCGTTTCCTCGGACTTCCGTTAGAAGAGCCTGATGACAATTTAAAGTGATCGAGCCCATTGGGCAGGGCAAAGCACAGTTAACAACAACAACAACAACAACAACCAAATTTGAAACACAAATTGGAAAACTTCCAGAAAGGATAGAAATTACAAATTACCAATTACAAACTACAAAGAGATAATTACAAGTTACAAATTACAAGTTACAAATAACAAATTACTAATTACAAATTACAAACTAAAATTTACAAATTACAAATAAGAAATAACAACTTACAAATTACAAATAATAACTTACAAATTACATAATATAAATTACAAAGTACAAATTACAAATAACAAATTACAATTTAGGGATTGAAGATTGATTACAAATAACAAATTGCAAACAACAAACAATTGACAATTATAATTAAAAATTACGAATAGTAAAAGACAAAGAACAAGGGCATACAGGTCTATCTTAATAGTTTTCAGTTCGTATTATTGTTTTCAATAAAAACATATCTGTTTTGAGGGGTAAATTAATTTTAAAGCAAGAAAGGAAGTCTAAGTTAGGGTGGAACCGAACATTATATACCTAGTAGTGGTCTATTATGGCATACCAATTTACGGAGGTCTATTTCAATACTTTCAGTTCATATTTGCGTTCAAATAGACAGACATCGACTCAGCTCATCCTCCTGATCATTTCAGTATACGTACAAACATTTCATGTTCATGAAAGGTATGAATATTAAAAAAGATATACAACTTCCCTTTTACAGTCGGCTATTAGCTACTTGCACGGATATTTTACTTTTCATCCTGAACGTTTTGATATACATTAATAAATATATATCTCGATTCGTTTATGCCGAATGAAGTAATATACCTTGTGTGAGTAACAAAAATAGATATAAAAAAGGTTGTCTTTTATAGGCGCCAAAAAACTCAACCGATCTCTATGAAATTTTCACAATATATACTTGGGTTCACTGGGTACAGCTTAGACAATATATAGAGTTGGAAAAGTGGGCGGAGCCACACCCAGGCTATATGAAGTTTCAGTTCGTCATAACTCCGAACATTTTGTCTAAATTAATGATATTTGGATATATGTGTCACTAAGTCAATATCTACATAATTTTGGAAAAGTGGGTGGTGCCACGCCCACATATTTTGTGTTTTGTTTTGCTCTTGAACTTTCACGATAGGTTTAGGAGTTCGCTGGACACGACACAGTCTGTATATAGCTTTTCGAAAAGCCCCCAGGTTATACACAGCTGCAGTTCGGTATAGTTAGGAGTTTATTTGGTTCAAATTAATGACATTTTATATATAGTTAATGATATTTTATATATAGATGAACGTCTACCGGGTTTGCTAGTATATTATAAAATGACGAAAGCAAACAAAGAATTTCAGCATAGTTTTGAAAACTGAGAGACTAGTTTGCGTTCAAATAGACAGATGGACAGACAGACAGACAGACAGACATACGGACAGACATACAGACGGACGGAGAGTCGCGCATTGCTAAATCGACTCCGCTCATCGCCCTGATCATTTTAGAAAATTTTTCTGTTCTTCTTCTCATACTTGCATACATTAATGTTTATGAAACGTATGAAAATCAAAATAAATTATATAACTTCCCTATTCCAGTGGGCTATTAACTACGTGCCCGAATATTTTGCTTGTGTGTTTCCCGATTTGGCAAATTTTTGGCAGGAGTATAACACATACTACTGAGAAACAGCTGAAAAATTTTCATTGAAATATCAATATTGAATTATAAGCGATTGCCTTTGAAAGCAGCAGATATTATATGCTGAAAAGTGGGCGGCGCCACGCCTACTTCTTCAAAATTGACCACATTTTTCTGCGGCCAAGTTTTACTTAAAAAGCGTATTATGTGTGCACAATCTGATTGATATGACTTGCTTACTTGCAGAAATATCGCTTTTTCAATTTTCTAAAAAAAAATTTCGATACTATGTTAAAAAACTGGGCGTGGACATTAACCGATTTCGCCTATTTTTACAAGAAACAGTAACATTTATATTTTGAACATTATCACCAAATTTCGTTTCGACAAATCAATTTTTGACGGAGTTATGGCGTAAAAAGTTTTGTGGAATAATCCACTATAAAACGGGTGGGGCCACGTAGATTTTCGAAAATTTTTATTTTTTGGATTTCTTAGTTTACGGAAACTTTAAAAGGGAAATATAAATAATGTGAAGCTATTTTGCGCAAAGTTATTGCCTATTTCATATATAGGGTGTTTTTTTTACAGGTTTGTTTTTCGAATAGAGATAAAACTGGCATTTTGTGGTCAAATCTGGCAACTCTAATGTCATTTATGTTCAGTTTGGTTTGCCATTTCATCATGAACAGGTTGACAAAAGAACAACGCTTGCAAATTGTGCAAATTTATTTCGAAAATAATGGTTCAGTTCGCGAAGTTTACCGTGAGCTCCGTCCATTTTATGGTCGACATAATCGTCCATCAGAGCAATTAATTCGGTTAACCATGGATCGTTTTCGCACTACGTTTACTCTATGTGATAATACGCATCCGCAGAAACGTCGAACAGTGGGCACCGAAGAAACAATTGCCGCTGTAGAGCAAAGTGTTGAAGAGGACCCGAATGAATCGATTCGCCACCGTGCACAGCAATTGGA
The DNA here is from genome assembly GCA_949987695.1 of Merzomyia westermanni. Taxonomy (NCBI): domain Eukaryota; kingdom Metazoa; phylum Arthropoda; class Insecta; order Diptera; family Tephritidae; genus Merzomyia; species Merzomyia westermanni. The sequence goes on along the minus strand of OX465289.1, from coordinate 51,773,160 downwards.
GCTTTGTCCATCAACTTTATGGAAGACTTTGCGCAAAGATCTTGGCTTGCGACCTTACAAGATCCAGCTTGTGCAAGAATTAAAGCCGCGAGACCATGCAATGCGTCGTGATTTTGGTGTATGGGCCGAAAATGAGATTGATTTCGATGCTGATTTTCATCGCAAAATTTTGTTCAGTGATGAGGCTCAATTTTGGTTGAATGGCTACGTCAACAAGCAAAATTGCCGCATTTGGAGTGAAGAGAATCCACATGAGACCCTTGAAACGCCATTACATCCACAAAAACTGACTGTTTGGTGTGCTCTATGGGCTGGTGGAGTCACTGGGCCATACTTCTTCCGCAATAATGCTGGAGAGGCAGCTACCGTTAATGGAGACCGGTTTAGAGCCATGATAACCGACTATTTTGTTCCCGAATTGGATGGCATGAATGTGGATGAGTTGTGGTTCCAACAAGACGGCGCTACATGCCACACAGCGCACGTCACAATCGATTTATTGAAGGAAACATTCGATGAGCGCATAATTCCGCGGAATGGACCTGTCAATTGGCCACCAAGGTCGTGTGATTTGACACCATTGGATTATTTTCTTTAGGGATATGTGAAGTCGCTCGTCTACACCAACAAACCAGAAACGTTAGGGGAATTGGAAGCCAACATTCGTGGCGTTATTGCCGACATACGGCCCCATATGCTCGAAAAAGTGGTTGAAAATTGGACCTGTAGAATTGGCTTTATTCGAGCCAGCCGCGGCGGCCACATGCCCGAAATCATATTTAAACATTAATGGCATAAAATTATCCTTCCAATAAAGCCAAATTGATGGACCTTAAAACGATTTTCTTGTGTTTTATTTCAATTCAAAGTTCTATACCCCTGAAAAAAACACCTTTTATCTACAATCCTCTTCAAAATTTTCATATAAAAGTGGGCGTGGACCTTAACCGATTTCGCCCATTTTTTCCTCGAACACTCCCTGCGAACTTGCAAAATTCTCTTCAAAAATTTATTTGCTGCCTAAACATTAACGTACACACCAAATTTAATCCTTATAGGTGTATTATGTACTGAATAATGACTTTTTTGTATTTTCGAAAATATTCTATATATAAAAAGTGGGCGTGGCTATAATCCGATTTTGTCCATTTTAAACAGCACTCGGATATGAGTGCCAAGGAACTGGCACACCAAATTTCATTAAGATATCTCAAAATTTACTCAAGTTATCGTGTTAACAGACGGACGGCCGGAAGGACCGACATGGCTTAATCAATTTCTCTTTTCCTCCTGAACATTTTGACATCTATAAGTCAATATCTATCTCGATCCGCTTATGCCGTTACATACCAGCGTTACGTAACTAAATTATATATTTCTTGTGTGCCTATCACTCTCTCTCTATGGCGCGATATACAACAGGTATATCATCATAAACCTCCTAAGAGATTTTTGCGCCAAGCTTCTCTTCCAATTTGTGGTGTGCCGATTTGAATTTTCCCTACAAATTGGGGGACCTACAGTTTTTTGCCGACTCCGAACGGCATCTACAAAGGAGACGAATTTTTGCTGAGAAGCCTGTCATGGCAGAAATACACTCGGAGAGTTTGCCAAACCACTGCCGAGGGGCGACCCCGTTTTGAAAAACTTTTTTTTTCAAATCACTTTTGATGTTACCTGTACCAGGGCTCGAACCATGGACCTTCGCCTATCACTACTAGGTATAAAAATAACAAGTAAAGGCTTTGAACATAGCAGATGACCTATGAGATATGCTAAGAAGGCAACTGATATTCGCCCAATGAAGAATGGGGATAGGGGTAAAGAGGGGTGGTACCTCCCATACAAATAGGATTTGTAATTAGTTATATGAGTTTAATCTTCAAGAAGTCCAGGAAATGGATCAAGGACTATCATTAGGCGTAGCAAGAGTCAATATTACCAATTCATGTGTCATCCATGGCCTATTATGTGTAGCCTGCAGAGATGGTAGCTCTTAAAAATCCGGGGAGAAAATTGCAGAAACAACGACTATCTATTTGGACAAGTTGAATGGCGTGGAACAATATTTCCTAAGATATTTCGATCAATTAATCTAATCAATAACAGGACGGTGTGAACCTCCTTGCAGTCAACTGCCAAACTGGTTAGTAAACTTTCTAGTTCATTAACTAGAATTTCGGGGTTTTATTCATACCAGTTTGAGCGACTGCAACGTTTCCGCTATCATAAGCAGCAACAACTCTCTAAAAGTGTCGATACATGCATACACGAGAGAAAAATAACAAAATTCAGTATTCGGGCCGCAATCGTTCAGTTAACAACACCGTTTTTAATTTTCTATTCAATTTAAATTTTCTATTCAACTAATATTCTGAGTTTTTAAATATTCATTTAAATAAATTAAATATAAAACTTTCTTGCAAATAAAAGTTCTGATAGTAAAATCATAATCCTTTTGGGAATTTCGTAGTTTAAATAGTACATTTGGGTTGCAGATCATGTACGTACGTGCAGTCAACAAAATCACAAAAACGGCGCAGCAATAACGAATAAGAAATGTTCAATGAAACCCCGAAGAAAAGTGAAAACGAAACGAGCATTAGTCAAATCAATTGTGTAAGTAAGTAACATGTATTTTTTTAATAATTTAAGTAACCTTTTTCTAGTAAACAAGTTTTCAAAAAATTCACAAACGAAATATTGAATTGTTGTTAGTTTTCAGGGTTGATTTAATGGGATTGTGAAATGCAGTTTACTTTTACTTTAAATGGTCATCTAACCGCCTGGGCGATTTTGACCGTCCAACATAGCTCGCCATTCGTTTCTTCGTTGCGCCAACTGGCGCCAATTGGAAACACCGCGGGATCGCAAATCGGTCTCCACTTGGTCCTTCCATCGGAGTGGTGGTCTCCCTCTTCCTCTGCTTCCACCGGCGGGTGCCGATAAGAATACCTTCTGGGCTGGAGCATCTTCGCTCATTCGCACTACGTGGCCTAGCCAGCGAAGCCGCTGTGTTTTAATTCGCTGAACTATGTCGGCGTCTGCGTAAAGTTCATACAGCTCATCATTAAATCTTCTTCGGTACTCGCCGTCGCCAACGCGTAGAGGTCCACAAATCTTTCGAAGAACCTTTCTCTCGAATACTCCCAGAGCCGCCTCATCAGATGTTGTTAGTGTCCACGCTTCTGCACCATATAGCAGGACGGGTGCGATGAGTGACTTTTAGAGTGTTATTTTCGTTCGTCGAGAGAGGACTTTACTTTTCAATTGCCTACTCAGTCCGAAGTAGCATTTGTTTGCAAGAGTGATTCTTCGTCGGATTTCTAGGATAACATTATTGTTGGTATTAATGCTGGTTCCCAGGTAAACGAAGTCCTTTACTATTTCGAATTTATTGCTGCCAACAGTGGCTTGGTTGCCAAGGCGCGAATGCGCTGACTCTTTGCATGATGACAGAAGGTACTTCGTTTTGCCCTCGTTCACCACCAATCCCATTTTCTCCGCCTCTTTTTCTAATTTGGAGTAAGCAGAAGTTACGGCGCGGTTGTTAAGGCCAATGATATCAATATCGTCAGCATATGCCAACAGTTGGACGCTTTTATAAAATATTGTTCCAGCGCGGTTAAGTTCTGCAGCTTGTATTATTTTCTCCAGCATTAAATTAAAGAAATCGCACGATAGGGGGTCACCCTGTCTGAAACCTCGTTTAGTTTCGAACGGCTCGGAGAGGTACTTCCCAATTCTGACCGAGCTGGCGGTGTTGCTCAAGGTCATTTTGCATAGCCGTATAAGTTTTGCGGGGAAACCAAATTCAGACATAGCGGCATATAGGCAGCACCTTTTCGTGCTATCGAAAGCGGCTTTAAAATCAACAAAGAGATGATGCGTGTCGATTCTTTTTCCACGGGTTTTTTCCAAGATTTGGCGTATTGTAAAAATCTGGTCGATGGTAGATTTACCAGGTCTGAAGCCACACTGATAAGGTCCAATCAGTCTGTTCACATCAGGCTTCAGTCTTTCGCACAATACGCTTGATAGGACCTTATATGCGATATTCAAAAGGCTGATTCCGCGATAGTTGGCGCAGTTTGCAGGATCGCCCTTCTTGTGGATTGGGCAGAGAACACTTAGATTCCAATCTTCAGGCATGCATTCATCCGACCAAATTCTGCATAGAAGCTGATGCATGCACCTTACCAGCTCCTCGCCTCCGTGTTTGAATAGCTCAGCAGGCAAACCATCAGCGCCAGCTGCTTTATTGTTTTTCAATCGGGATATTGCTATTCGCACCTCATTGTAGTCGGGTTGTGGAACGTCAATTCCATCATCTTCGATTGTGGGCTCGGGTTCGGCATCTTCTCTGGTTTCTTGCTCAGTTTCTCCATTTAAAAGGGCAGAGAAGTGATCCCTCCATATTCTGAGTGTTCTCTGAACATCGGTCACCAGGTCGCCGTTCTCATTCTTACAGGAGTTTGCCCCGGGTTTGAAACCTTCTGTCATTCGCCGAATTTTTTGATAGAATTTTCGGGCATTATTCCCGTTGGCCAGCATCTCAAGCTCCTTTATTTCACGCTTTTCTGCCTCTCTTTTTTTCGCCCGGAAAAGCCGCCTCGCTTCCCTCTTCAGCTCGCGGTAGTGTTCACACACACTCCTCGTTGCATTCGATCTCAGCGTTGCTTTGTAGGCTTCGTCCTTTCTTTTCGTTGCAGCGCGGCACTCTTCATCATCATACCAGTTGTTTTTTCGCGTTCGCCGGAATCCAATTACTTCTTCGGCTGCGGTACGGAGTGCTCCTGAGATATGATCCCACTGCTCATGCATTCCACTAGGTTGAATTGTGCTCTCGGAGAGCAGGTGTGAGAGGCGATCTGCGAAATAATTGGCGGTCTGTTGCGATTGCAGCTTTTCGACGTCCAGCTTTCCCTGCGTTTTTTGTTGCACCTGTTTTGTCGTACAGAGGCGGGTACGAATCTTGGCTGCTACTAGGTAGTGATCAGAGTCGATGTTAGGTCCTCGTATTGTGCGAACATCTAAAACGCTGGAAGCATGCCGTCCGTCTATCACAACGTGGTCGATCTGGTTGCGTGTTTTTCGATCGGGGGACAGCCATGTAGCCTGATGGATCTTCTTGTGCATAAACCTAGTGCTGGATATGACCATGTTTCGGGCACCGGCGAAGTCGATCAGCCTGAATCCATTTGGCGAAGTCTGATCGTGGAGACTGAACTTCCCGACAGTGGGGCCAAATACACCCTCCTTACCCACCCTGGCGTTAAAGTCGCCAAGCACGACTTTGATATCATGACGGGGGCAGCGCTCGTATGCTTCTTCCAGGCGCTCGTAGAATGCATCCTTTTCCACGTACTTTTATGCGGATTGCAGCGAGACGCTCGTTCACGGGTGTGAACGACAGTACTCGGTGACGGAGTCTCTCTCCCACCACAAATCCCACGCCGAATCTGCGCTTGTCTTCATGCCCACTCCAGTAGATGTTGCAAGGTGTTTTGATCGTGTTTCCTCGCCCCGTCCATCGCATCTCTTGTATGGCTGTGATGTCAGCTTTTGCTTTCCTCAGGACCTCAACCAGCCGGGCAGCGGCACCTTCCCCATTAAGGGACCGGACATTCCGGACGGAAATGCAGTTTACATAAATAAAATAACAACGAATCTCCAACGGAATCGTTTCAAAGCTGAAACAACGAATTTGGCGACCAGAGGCACGTATAATAACGAGGTCGTTAAAATAGCACTTTTCACAAAGGTTAGTTACTAACAACTTGCACCTTATGCACAAGAACTTCATATGCGAGTGGCTATTTGAAAAGAACTCTGAAACTTCAAATTTTCACCATAAAAAGCGAATCCTCCTTGAATATGTAAAGAAATTTTTAAAAGTATGGATTAGATTCTACCTGAGATTAATATTTCAATTTTTAAATTTTCCATAAAATGTTTCGAAAAAATTTAAAGATTTATGCCTGTGAAATCAATTATGAAATTCAATCAAAAAAGGACTATTATAAAAAAGAAGAACATTACTTTTCATAAATGCTATCCAAGGGTAAAATTGTTATGAACAGCGACTATATTTTATAGACATATATTTTATATCTGATGACTGAATTTTGAATAAAGTGGTTTGTAATATAATTTTTCAATTTTCGTGCATTTTTAAACCAAAAGTTATCTTACCTACTATGAAATGGTACAGTGGCTGTTATAGTACTGATGCATAGGCTAGTCATACTAGGGCTGGTATGATTTTGGTGTATGTACTGAATAGTATGTAAAGAGGTATGATCTTAGTAGTATTTTGAATGGTATGATATTGATGGAAATGATGACTCGTATGTAACTAGTATATTGCTGATGCAGAGACTGACTAGTATACCAATTGGTATGGTGCTGATGCAGATGCGGACAACTGCCATCTCGTAGGACATCGCCGTGTTAAAAATACCAGTTACTTATATGGAAAAATTCCAGAACCCGAACTAGTTGAGCCGGTTAGCAAACTAGTATTTGACTAGTGTAAAACTAGTAGAATTTAGTGCAGGGCTGTTACCAAGAGCGGAGGACATACCAAGAAATAACCAAAAAAAAACGTGTTTGTCCCATAAATGTTTGATGGTGCTTTTAATTTGTAGCTCCAAATTTTTAGTACAGCGGATACTTTGTACACAATTTTTTTGATGAACAAAGAAACTATTTTGATCTATACAAATTTCGAATACATAAAGGGTGTTTTTTTTAGGGGTATAGAACTTCGAATTGAAATAAAACACAAGAAAATCATTTTAAGGTCCATCAATTTGGCTTTATTGGAAGGATAATTTTATGCCATTAATGTTTAAATATGATTTCGGGCATGTGGCCGCCGCGGCTGGCTCGAATAAAGCCAATTCTACAGGTCCAATTTTCAACCACTTTTTCGAGCATATGGGGCCGTATGTCGGCAATAACGCCACGAATGTTGGCTTCCAATTCCCCTAACGTTTCTGGTTTGTTGGTGTAGACGAGCGACTTCACATATCCCCAAAGAAAATAATCCAATGGTGTCAAATCACACGACCTTGGTGGCCAATTGACAGGTCCATTCCGCGAAATTATGCGCTCATCGAATGTTTCCTTCAATAAATCGATTGTGACGTGCGCTGTGTGGCATGTAGCGCCGTCTTGTTGGAACCACAACTCATCCACATTCATGCCATCCAATTCGGGAACAAAATAGTCGGTTATCATGGCTCTATACAGGTCTCCATTAACGGTAGCTGCCTCTCCAGCATTATTGCGGAAGAAGTATGGCCCAATGACTCCACCAGCCCATAGAGCACACCAAACAGTCAGTTTTTGTGGATGTAATGGCGTTTCAAGGGTCTCATGTGGATTCTCTTCACTCCAAATGCGGCAATTTTGCTTGTTGACGTAGCCATTCAACCAAAAATGAGCCTCATCACTGAACAAAATTTTGCGATGAAAATCAGCATCGAAATCAATCTCATTTTCGGCCCATACACCAAAATCACGACGCATTGCATGGTCTCGCGGCTTTAATTCTTGCACAAGCTGGATCTTGTAAGGTCGCAAGCCAAGATCTTTGCGCAAAATCTTCCATAAAGTTGATGGACAAAGCTCCAATTGCTGTGCACGGTGGCGAATCGATTCATTCGGGTCCTCTTCAACACTTTGCTCTACAGCGGCAATTGTTTCTTCGGTGCGCACTGTTCGACGTCTCTGCGGATGCGTATTATCACATAGAGTAAACGTAGTGCGAAAACGATCCATGGTTAACCGAATTAATTGCTCTGATGGACGATTATGTCGACCATAAAATGGACGGAGCTCACGGTAAACTTCGCGAACTGAACCATTATTTTCGAAATAAATTTGCACGATTTGCAAGCGTTGTTCTTTTGTCAACCTGTTCATGATGAAATGGCAAACCAAACTAAACATAAATGACATTAGAGTTGCCAGATTTGACCACAAAATGCCAGTTTTATCTCTATTCGAAAAACAAACCTGTAAAAAAAACACCCTGTAGAACATACATAGAAGTATGTGTTCTTCTTCAATAAGAAGGACTGAACATTATAAAACTTGTACCTGCGATTTTTTTGAGTAAAATGTTTTAAAAAGAATCTTGGTCTATAGTTTTGTCGCACAATGTACCTACAATACCTTCAGGAGAATTTTTAGTAAAATATGATAGAAAAATATAATATAAATTTTAAGGTCACAATTTCAATGAATGAATTAAAATGTTTTTTCCCTTAAAATAAGTATTTAGCGTTTGTCTTTTTCTTCGTGTTTTTCTTATTAAGTTAATTTTTTACGAGTGTTCTCTATCTCGTTTGACAGTACTTCTACGTACAAGCTTATTAATGTGTACACACCTAGTTACTCTTGATTAAACCTCAAAATTCGGGAAAACATATTCATTTTCATAAGTATAGCGGTAACACCTGATAGATGGCGCCTCGTGCATTTACTGAAAAGAAATTGTAACAGGTGTTAATATCACGCGCGCTTAGTGAGTTGTGTCAGAAAGGATTCTGCTTGATTTTGTCTTTGTATTAGCACCTGTCGTTTTTAGGACAGTATCAAAACCTTTGAGTAAACGAGAGCAACATTTAAAGAGAGAAATAAATACAGCAGTGTTACGCCAAGTATGTAAACAGAACTCGCTATGCTATGTTAATGAACAGTTAAGACAACTGTAAATGTTACAGTACATAATAACATACGGCGAATTCAGCAACAGCAGGTCAACATACTTTTTTCATTAACAGCTGTAGTCTGCTGTACGAATGTGGGATGCCACTTCTTCTCAGCAAACGGTAAATTCAGTTTACAGTTATTTTCTCTACTCCTTACAATTTCCACACTCTTAGCGTACACATATGTTTTCTCTGAGCGCACAAACAACCAGCTGTTATCAAATTTAGCCGGCTAGCTTGCCGAAGAATTGTTCTACAACTTTTTTACTCTTATCAAACATCGAAAATTGGTGCACAACAATGAAACACGAACAACAATAATATGTAACAGCTGTAATGCATCTATCATGCAACTCAAATGAAAATAAAACTTGATCTGTCTCTCAATACTCTGCGCTCTTTTTGAGACTCGTCTTAGCTCCATGAGCGTGTGCAGGCCGGGTGCAAGTAACGAACACGAATACTGCTGCTTACTGTATGTTTACTTTACCCGCCTGCCCCACGAACGTTGACAACAAAAACGATTTGTGTTGGAACAACGTTCATACATATATGACAACCAGCTGCTGTTGCTCGCTAGGTGGCTGGCTGGTGACTCTGTGGCACGCGTTCCCTTGCCAATCGACGCACACACATTATGCTACCACTGACTAACAACATAGCTACTGCCACCACCGCCTCCACCACTATCAGCACCGACTTCAACAACAGCGTCATCGATGTGTTTGCATTGCCTTTGCTCTTTACTCTACTTGGTTTACTCTGTTTATTGGTGGCCCATGTCGGACACTTGGCTCGACTTGCTTTGTTGCCGACGAAATTCAGTCATTACAGACGCGCGCGCTAAGAAGGTTCGTTACAAACGGATATTTAATGTTGGAGAGTCGTTAAAAAAATTATATTTTTTTTTTTGAAATTCAAAAAAATTTAGTAAACCACAAATCCTGTACATGCGTATGTGTGTTAGACAAAACAAAAATAAAAGAGTTTATAACATACTTATTTCATATACATATGTATGTACGATTAGATATGTGTGCTATCAAGCGTTGGTACAAACCACAGTTAAACATCGATGATTGACAGCTTGCCAATTAGAAACCGCAAGTGCTGCATAGCAAGACGAATGATCGAAGGTGGTGCGCACGGTTTGCTAAAAATTACTGTGTTAACTGATTAAAACTAAAAATTCAAGCTTATCAAAAAGTGTACAAGAAAAGAAGAAGAAACAAGTAATGAAAAAAAGAGATGATATTTCAAATTAGAATAAAATGTTATAAAAATTAATTTTTTCTACAAAAGTGTATGTATTTGAAAATCCAACTACGAATATAAAAATATTCTAAGCTCATCTAACATATTTATGAGTTTGTTCCATTTTCGTGTGGCATTTAAATAGTGCGCAAGCATTTTTATTAATAACAACTGAGAAGTGAGATTTTATGCTGAAAACATAAAACTAAAAACCAAAGGAATCACAACAAAAAAAAAAAAAAAAAAAAACAATACAAAAAAGTATTCAACACAGAAATTAAAGTTGAAGTAAAGAATAGTTGTTGCTGACTTAATAAAAACAAAAACTGTTCATTAAATTTTCAGCAAAACTAAAACCCGGCTGTTACAATTATTTTCGGAATACAAAGTAGGTACCTACATCATTTAATAAAACAAAAAAAAAATTACGAAAATTAAAAAAAAATGTTTTTTTATTGAAAAAAAAAAAAAACAATATACGAGTACACCAATACTTCGCTTTGCGTCGTTTCGTTTTACGGTTTTTCGAAGTTGCGTAGCTGAATTAGCAAACATTTTAACTGTGCGTCGTTTGATTTTCGAAGTTGCGTTGTTTTAGGCTCGAGTCTTTAATTAAATTTTGGGAACAAGCGCAGAATACATACATTTGTCAAATTTTAAAGTAAAAAATTGGGCATTATAGAGAATTTTATACCGATTCTAACAGTATCGTTTTCTTTTGGTGCAACGAAAGGGTTAAAGAGATATTCAAGGTCAAAAGTCAAACTGTGATTTCATTAAGTCAAAATATCTTCCAAACTAGTTAAAGGATTCTTAAATATTAAAGTTTATAAAAATACCTTTCATTTAATGCATTTAATTTATTATCGTTTTGGTCCATATGTACTGAAAATGCACAAAACCCATATTTTGTAAAAATTCTATGAAGTATTGATTTTTCTTCAAAAAAATAACCCTAGGCCGATCCAACACCGGCTACGCCATCCACAGTAGTTTTGCACAGTACACCCTTCTGCGTTGGCGGTCTTCGGCCGCGGTGCAAAAAATAACCGTGGGCCGATCCAACACCGGGTACGCTATCCACAGTACACAATATTCCGGAAAAAAATTTTACTTACCCTTTAATTATGGAATTGCCTAATTTCTATAGAGAAATATGGGTATCAAATTAAAGGTAATTGTATCGTCTACAATATTTTAATATTTAATAATACCATCATTTTTTTATCTATACACAGTTTTATTTATTTTTATAAAATTTTTTCCACATAAACATAGTTTTCATATAAGTATTTCACATAACGATATAAGATATGTACATCAAATGAAAGCTATTTTGATTACCTACTTATTGACATTCGTTTTGAAAATATTTTGATTTAACAAAAGGCAAAATTTACCTTTTGCCATGGAATAACTCCAAAAGTTTTTATTAGCACCCAAAAAAAAATACACAGCTCAAACCACCACAAGTACTTCTACCGATTCCTGTATAATTTTTTTTTATTTGCGAAATGTATGTATTCTGCACTTATGCCATCAAAATTTGGGGATTCCCTTTCTAACTGAAAATGACAGAAATTTTAATTGTGCCATGCCATTTTTTGTGAAAGAAAGTCGAATTACGACAACAGCCACTATGGACTCATCAGACAGTGATTAATTTTCATTTTGTTTTTATTAAATAAGTGAATATTTTATTTTCCTGTAATTGAATTGGTGTTTTTTTGGTTATTTGTATGTAAGCAATAAAATTTAATATAATTTTTATTTTTTTTTAATGTTTACTTTGCTCAATTTTCTATTAAAAAAATTTTATTTTCGTACCCGGGGAACCTATCTTCGATCGTTACATGGTTTGCTATAGAAAAATCATAATTCATTCATTGCGACGTGTGTTTTTGGAACGTAATCATGACGCAAAGTGAGGTATTGGTGTATGGTCATATCATCTATAGACACAAATATTACAAAAAAAAAAAAATTTTTTTTCTAAACCGACTAAATGGCATTAAATTTTCAGTAGTAGTTCCCCTTCAAAAAGTCGTGCGACCAATCACTAAACAAAATGTATATTCCTGAAAGAACTCGTGCGAATGATCTCTAAAGTGAGTGATCCGCGATTAAAACCTTTCGTCCATAGTGGGCTATAATTGATTCAAACTATTCTGCTATAGGCTGCCATAGCTGTAGCCTGCCTATATGTGTTAAAAGTAGACTTGTCCGACAGTACCCGTTGTTGAACAAAGGGGATCTGCCGACACTGCCTGTTTAGGTATAGAAGGGTACAAACTCAAACTGGAATTAGTCGCATCCTCCTAGACTAATCGCATTTCTTTCTTGCACGAATACAATTGATATCAACTAGGCCCTCATGAGATGCGGTAAAGCATAACTGTAAAGGTAATGACGTGCATCTTGATGGTTGATCTCTCAACCTAACCTAGAAGGTTCCACTGGTCATACCAATTCGCTCCTGCGACAGTCGGGTATGTTCCGCAAGGGAGTACCGGGTGCATATCCGTCGAAGTACTGTCACTTTCAGCAACACTCCCTAAAACGTTCAGTTAGCGTTTTTGTCACTAAAAACAACAACAAACAAAATACTTTTATGGATATAATTGCAATAGGTAAAATTAATTTGTATAGCATACTTATAGGGGTTAAAAGTAAACCATACTATGCCTGCCCGTCAGATAAATGATATTCTCAAGCAAATGGACAATGTTCAAGCCATATAAGGCAAATAATAACATCATTGCTGGCCTGCTCCAATCCTGACCTGATACAACTCAGTAAAAGGCTGCTGACATCCCAGGTGCCGTCCGGAGTAACGCCGATTCCTCAACTGGTTCTTTGTCTACTTGCTGTCATTCCTGTGATAAGAAGTCTGAGACGGCTGATCAGTTTCTGATATGAGGATTTTGAGACTGAAGGCTGCTGACATCCCAGGTGCCCAGTCCGCGGTAAGGCCGAATCCTCAACTGGTTCTTTGTCTACTTACTGACATTCCTGTAATAAGAATTATGAGACGGCTGATCAGTTTCAGATATGAGGATTTTAAGACTGAAGTGTGAAATCTGTATTTTGCCTCGATCCCTACTTAGAGAAGGATGTGACGGCTGTACACTTTTTGTGCGTTTGCTTGCTTTGCATTTTCACACAAAGAAATATACTTTAATTTAGGCAACTTTGTCAAAGTAAAGTTCTGTTTTTGATTAGTCTGATTTATGTCTACAGCACATGCCATAGTGCATTTCGACAACAAAAAAGGCCTGAAAAATGTCAGCAGGTGTCAATCGTGGCTGTACTTTAGGTGCGTTGTGTGAGTGAGTTTTGCCTTAACCGGAATTAAGTACGGAATATTTAACTTTTTAGAACCGTAATCAAAACCGAAAGCGACACAAAGTGCCAGTATAAGAATAGATAAAAAATTCGTTTCATAATTCAAAGAGTAAATTGAATTTTTTATATTTTGTGGGATTATTGTTACAGAAATAGTACTTAGCGCATTGTATTAATCATTATTATATTGTAGTAACAGCCCTTTTTCGGATAAAGTTGGAGCTGTTGCAGTACGTGGACCCGGCCGTTCACATACTTTGCACAAATATTTTTTTCTGAAATCACAGATATTAAAGAACTTTTGCTACGAATAGCTATATAGAGCATTTTGAGTCTCGATCTTCAAAATGAATTTTTATTCGGACATAAAAAAGCTAGATATACGTTGATTGAACTTATCGTATTTGCTATAATGGTCTAATGATTTTTAGTGACTTGGCAAGAAAAGCATTCTATATTTTGCTTCCTTCAAAAAAAGGAGATATTCAAAGCTCTCGAAATAGGCATTTGTGTGAGGGCGAAATCTGAAAAATATGCCGGGTTAAGTAGTAGCAGATTTTTGAAACTGGTGTGTAAAGTGTGGTTATACGTTGTCATGATGGAACAGCATTTTTTGCATTGCCAATCTGTTCAAAAACTCTGCATAATATTCTCCGGTAATATTTCTTTTTTCAAGGTTATCGAATGAGATCACGTAAATCCCAAAATACAGTGGACATAAGCTTCGGGCCGATGTGACCTTCTTTTGTGCACGTTTTCCAGTAGAAACACACTGTCTAACAAAACAGCGCAAAATTGCGATCGAATATCGCCAAGCACCTCTTTGAAATTGTCACCTGGTCACGCTTTAAATTGAGTGTGAGCAATAAAGGCACTACAGCACTGGCCCAATTATGCATGTAAGATTCAATGTTGTTGCCTTAACGATATTTCGATCTGCCTTATCGTCATGCACTTTCCTGGATTTCTTATCAATCTCTTCGGACACAAGTGCTAACAAGCTCTCAGTTTGAATAGGGTTGGGCCTGACAGACATTGGTGTTAGAAGATTCTGCTCCATAAAACAGGTAAAGTGATGGTTCTACAGTGGGAGTGTCACACCACATTCCGGTAAAGCATTCGGCATGTCTGGGTTCAGTCTGAAGAAGTAAAAGGATAACGTGGTGTAGTCCACATCGAAGTTGGCCCATGGTGACGACAGGTGTTGCTTGTGCCATTAGTCTTCGACTATAGTGCATAGATCCTACATAGAAACACGAGTTATGCTTCCTTTCAATTGCATTTTTTTCAAAACAAAATCGAAAGCAGCACGTTTGCTTATTCGACAACTCATTCCATGAATAAAAAACTTACTCAAACATCCAAATATTCGTTTCGCATAAAAAACATGTAGCATTTTCTCAGACCAGCTGGATAGTAAATCAGAAAATCCACATCGAGTCAATAATCCCTTAGAAAAATGTGCATGTCGATGAGCGATTTGTAGCTCTCAATTTTGGGCAATTTGTTATTTTAGATTGGATTTTTTGTTATTTTAGAACTGAATTTGTTTTTTTTGGTATTATTAGGTTCATATGTAAATAACCCTCCAGTTCAACTAATTAGGTGTAAAGTACTTAGTCAGCCAACTTTCTGTGATAAATGTCGCACAAGAAGCTCCTGCTGAATTTCACAATAATGAAAAGCAGAAATTGCATCCCTCTGATCCAGAGTTGCACAGGGTGAGGCACGAAGAGTTGCTTTGTTGAAAATATCAAACCAGGTATAAAAAAAAACATGAATAGCACACTGGACACAATAGCTTACTTTCTTTTCGTAAACTTTGTGGTTAGATTTGTTTAAAATAGAATAAATTTAAATAAAATAAAATCAAATTAAATTAAATTAAATAAAAAAAAATTTTATTAAATAAAATAAAATAAAATTAAATTAAATTAAATTAAATTAAATTAAACTAAATTAAATTAAATAAAATGAAATAAAATAAAATAAAACAAAATAAAATAAAATAAATCAATATAAAATAAAATAAAGTAATCTGCGATCAATACCTTTCGTCTACGGTGGCCCACAATTGATCCCAGCTATTCCGCTACATGCATAGTTGGAATAAGTCACTTCTAATTTTTGTATATATTTATAGGTCTTGGAAATAAAGTTGTCAGACCGTACCCGTAGGAGAACAAAGGGGACCTAACGGACACTACCCATTCAGGCATAAAAGAGATCAATTAGTGTCTTCATAGGACATGTTCAACCCATTGGTTGGATGCCCCTTTGTGACTCATCTTGGACTCAGCCTAGACTAATCGCATTTTTGAGATGTGGTTTCTGTTGTGACTATGGACACTGCAAAGCTATTAGATTATAGTTGACCCAAGTCTGATTTGTGTGATTTCAACCAGTTCCAAATCAACGTGTTTTAAACTAGTCTGATATTTCACTGATGGGTACAAATGTATTTTACATGTGTAGATATCTACATACACATGTTTATACACGTGTAAGTATTAAAGTAATTTTGCAGTTAAGCAAGCGTCACTACAAATCAATAGACATTTCAAAAATATCGACAAAACATGCAGAGCAGATTTTCGAAAACCCAAATGGAAATAGTTTTAAATTTAACACCCATCTATCGAATGGCACAAAAATGCTCGAGCAACAGCAAAAATGAAAAAAGAAACAAGAAATGCATCCATCAAAGTGTCAGTGCGACTGTCGGCAATTTAAGCACCCACAAAGTGGTTGAGAAGTTGAGAAGTGATTTTCAATAATAAAAAAAACGGTCGAAATAACAAAAATAAAAATGCTGTCAGCAACATTAATAGGGAGGAGGAAAATGTAAGGGAAAAACAGCAGCGCTACGACGAAGACAACAGCAACAAAAGAAATAAGAGGAGAGTTGGCGCACGGTGCTAAAAATCGGAGCGTGCAATAACAAAGCAAAAGCAATAATAACAAAAATAAAAACAAATGCGTGAGGAATACGAAAACAGCAATGACAGCAGCAACAAGGCCAAAATGTAAATTTCCGCGTTTTTTTCAAAACACACCAACGGCCTTAGCCAGAAAAAGCAGCTAATGGGAAACATACTTACCCAACAAACATCACGTTTAGGGTTTAGTTAACTGAAAGCTAGCAAAATGAAATCTTATATTAATAATTTGAAAAGCATCGTTATTCGTTGACTGCTTTCTGATGGTTCGCTTTAGTAGCTTTTTGGAAAGTCTGAATTAAGAAAAAGTTGTACTAGAGGTTTTAGTAAATGGAAATTAAATTTAAAAAGATGTTATAAATAAAATAAAGTTTTTATAAGAAAAAGGAAAGTGTTAATTGTCAGGTCAGTATTAGGGTGGCTTGAAAATAACTAGCATGCGGGTAGAACTACTAGATACTTTTTCAAAAATTAAGCTAAAAACATGTAAGTTTTTACTCCACATTTTAAGATAACCCAATCGAGTTTTAAACAAATATTTGGTCAAATTTGGTAGTTGCAAAAGAAAAAATTTTTTTTTAAATTTATTCAATAATCATAAGGGTCTGCTCTCGAAAACCAATGAATGTCAGAAGTTGAACATGTGTTTTTACATTATTTTTGTAATTTAAGTAGAAAGTCAAAAAATTAAATGTACATACAATATAATGTTAGATTGGAAAAGGATTACAAATAATCACATTCTACAATATTTGAGTGATGTTTGAAATTATGGAACTAAGAAATGGGTTGGAACTATAAATTTTTAATTTATACATCTAGTGGACCACCTCAAAAGTTTTAGTGCAATTTTTTTGTTGGTTTTAAATTTTTTTGTAATGAAATTTAAGGGCAAACAAAATCTCATCACAGCCAAGTGAGTATGGTCCATGTTCTAAGCAGAACTTTGGAATAATGATTACTAATCGTAACGATTACCGGTTTGTTTAATAATTTTCTTGAGAATCCATTCAATGATTAATTACCATTACTTTAAATTTTTAATGATTATTTTATAATTAATAAAAAAATTATCAAAAAAATCATGATTTTTTGCGATTATTTAGAAAAATCAGAAATAGTTTAACGGTTGTTTTGACTACTTTTTATTGTTTTAGATTTTTTTTTAAATTTCTTTTGATAATTTTTTATTTTTTCAGTATTGCTGTAGAAGCACATAAATATGCACATCAACAATACTAAAAAAAATTTAAAATAATCAAAAAATAATAAAGAGTAATCCAAACCACTTTTTTTGATTATTTTTTATTTGTTTTAATTTTTTTTATGACTTTTTGTAATCGTAATCAATTACGAATGGCCTTTCCTTGAAAAACATTTAAAATAATCATTATCAATTAAAAAATCAATCAAATCAATCAAATTTAAAAAGTCTGGTTAAATGGTAATAAATCTCAACCAATAAAATAATGCACTACACAGTCTAATACCGGATGTAGAGGCTGTGATGGGCTGTATTGTTAATAATTTTGGCAGAGGGTTAGAACCAATTTCTCTATCTATCTCTATGGCGCGATATACAACAGGTATATCATCATAAACCTCCTAAGAGATTTTTGCGCCAAGCTTCTCTTCCAATTTGTGGTGTGCCGATTTGAATTTTCCCTACAAATTGGTGGGACCTACAGTTTTTTGCCGACTCCGAACGGCATCTACAAAGGAGACGAATTTTTGCTGAGAAGCCTGTCACGGCAGAAATACACTCGGAGAGTTTGCCAAACCACTGCCGAGGGGCGACCCCGTTTTGAAACCATGGACCTTCGGTGTGGTAGGCCGGCAACACTACCTTCACACCACGGCGGCCGCCAAGATTTGCGTCGTGAAAAAAGTGCTCCTGCAATGTACGAGGTGTGTTCAAAAAGTATCGCGAATTTTGTGTTTTTTCAAAAATTATTTATTTATTCATGAATATCTATTTTATCCCCTTCAAAGTAAGCCCCATGGTATATTATACACTTGTGCCAACAGTTTTTCCAATCTTCGAAGCACTTCAAAAAATAATTTTTTTGTATCTTGTTCAGCTCTTCCTTCGATGCCGTCTTTATCTCGTCAAGAGAAGCGTAACGTCGTCCTTTCATGTGCCTCTTCAGTTTAGGGAACAAGAAAAAGTCACAGGGGGCCAGATCTGGGGAATACGGTGGCTGCGGCATCATTAGTGTGTTGTTTTTGGCCAAAAAGTCGCGCACAAGCAACGATGCGTGAGCAGGGGCGTTATCGTGGTGCAAAAGCCAATTTTTGTTCTTCTTTGCACATCTTCTCGGCCTTCTGAGAACATTTTGTACCACCGATAAACGTTGCTTCGGTCCAAGGTAGCTTCTCCGTATGCCACAGTCAACATTCGGAATGCATCCGCGCACTTAATTTCGTTTTGTACACAAAATTTGATACAGGTTCTTTTATCCATTTTTTTGAATAGGTAAAAATCGAAGACGATCCAAAACACGTGCAAGCATAGCAGCTGTCAACAATTAACTGAACATTCAAAATGGCCGAGCTTGTCGGCATAAGGGAGAGACATGAGTACCAACATAACGCCACAAAAAATTCGAAATTCGAATATACGTAACCAGCGAAAATTTAAAATTCGCGATACGTTTTGAACACACCTCGTATTGTTCTTCTTTTAAAAGCTATGCAGCTCATGAATATTCATCATTACCAAAGAATGTTAGAAGTTTCATGGGTTAATTGACATTCAATGTTTACTGTAGCCGGCCTATATTAGCTAGTCAACTGTGGCTGTCAAACGGTCATCTTAGATTTTCCGTTAGTTCGTGTTTAGTTCTGTTCGTCGTGCGACGTAGAAGACTTAAAGAAGATGTGTAATTAAGATCAAATTTATGATACAGCAAACAGTTTGCTGGGAATGACACTTTAATTTTGCATATAAAAGATTTCATGCATTTACATTAGAGTGTTTCACTTTCAGATACAATTTCTTTTTGTGTTTCGCTACCTGAGAATAACATTTTTTATTGAAAATAAATAATTGTAAATTTTGAAATAAAATCCAACTTCAAATATAATTTGTATCTCTTTAAAAAAACACAAATCAATGGTTAACAAAATGTTTGTTTCCCACTAGATTGCTGAAGCTATTAATTCACCTTCCATGAAATACAAATAGTCTATTCCAAACTATAAAGTCGAAATCGCTATATTTATTTCGTTATTTTTTTGTTGTAGTAATCGCTTTGCTGCTCTTAAATAACTTTCATAACACGTTTAAAAAAATATTGGAATGATGTTACAAAAGGTAGAGAAGAGCAGATCAATGACTTACATTAAAATCGTTAATAATCTTTATATATAACTGATGACTTTCCTTCACCAAACATTTATTTGGAGAGCAAAGCAAATCAACGTGGTCAAATTAGATTGTTCGTCAAAGGAGTTTAACACAACACAAACAAGCAACCTGTTGGAGAAATATTCATATTTTGGGAAACACAGAAAAAATTACGCACATTTAGCGAATGTATAAAGCTACAGCTGTTTTGAAGATACCGTTGAAGTCTCTTGAAAGCTTTTTCCTTGTAGTGTAAAGTAGATGGAAATGAGTCGAAAAATAACGAAGGGAATTGTTTGGCGAGTCTGTTTAAAGTGTAGAATGGCAGAACTTGATTCACTACATTTTCCGCATAAACTATACCGCGAAAATGTGGTCAATTTCCAGCTCTATAACTTTAAAACCCTTTGTAGTACAACAGCAAATCAGTGGATAAATCGTTAGCAAAATTTTAGGCAGCACCTTACATTCATTGAAAAAAAAAGTAATTTTAATACCGAAAGTTTGAATTAAAAACAAAGTTATTTAATAACAAAAAGAATCATGGAACAAGGAAAAAATGGTAGCTTGGAAATGAAACACCCTAACTTCAATACGTAGATATGGGTATGTGGTAGTAGTCCCAGGAAAAAAGAGCGAATAAAAGAAATACTTGTGGTACTAACGAGTGCTGTAGAGTCTTTTAAAAATTAATTTTTGAAAAGTTTCCAGAAATCAATTTTCTTCTCAAATTTCCAAACAATTTCTCAGAAACCTTAAAAGTAACTTGTTAAATAAAAATAAATCTACTTTTCAAGTAGAGTTACAAGTTATTGGCTTCTTTTGGCCGTTCTTAAACTTTGCGGATATATAAAGTATTAAATTCTAAGCTATAGGCTAATAACCACGCCATGTGGATAATACGGATTCGATGATTACAATCCTTTAATTTTTTGACTAGCACTCCTGCTTTAGCCCACTTGGTTTCGAGGGTGTTGAATATTTTTTTTCCATACTAAACATAAACAAAATTACATTCTGTATGGAAGAACATGTTGAAGGGCCTGTACAAAAAAATTCTAAAAACTGAGAAAAAATTTTGAGCTAGTTCTGATTTGCACACAATTGTATTCAAATTAAAAGGGCTACAAAATTGTGTACTCAAAAATTTTCCAAAAATTATACCAAAAAGTTTAAAATTTTGATGGAAGTTTTTCAAAGTTTTATAAAATTTCCCGAACTTTGCGAAAACTTTGAGACTTTTTTATGTAAAAATTATTATAAACTAATAAACATATATATTTACATTGTAAAGTAACTTGCTTTAATAAAGTTGAGTATGTTTCGAACAATTATGTACATACCGAACAAAATTATTTTCTTATACTTTGTATGAATATACAAGGTGGCGCAAAAGTAAGCTTCCGATGTTCAGCATATCGGTTGTGGCACGTGCAGTGTGTGCTGTTGCACCGTCTTGTTGGAACCACATGTTTTCCAATCCCAATTCATCAAGTTGCGGCAAAAAGAACTCGTTGATCATTGCTCTGTAGCGCTCACCATTCACAGTAACCGTTTGGTCCCGACCGATTATTGGTCAAATAAATAGTCAGCAATATTCCGCGTTCTGGAGCAGTGTAGAGTAACATTGTTTATTAACGTGTATTTCGCATGTGTTTACTACACAAATGTCAAACCAGAACTGACTTTAGGGGCCAATCGCAAAATTTATAGCATTTTCTGATAGGAGGATTACTTTTGCGCCACCTGTATTTCAGGCGGTTCCCTGGCAATGGGTATACTTATTTAGCTATCTCTCTCATTTAGCTTTATCTCAGCGCTTCTTCTGCCGCTTCTCAATAGAGATTTTGATGTTTAGAAACCATGTACCTTACAGTTTTATTTAAATCCCCTAGTACTACAGTCAAAATTATAGAGATCTCGATAGTCGCTCTGTTATGTAAATAAACTAGAGGTAAACTAGCAAAAATTATAAAACTTGGCACCGCCTTCAAACGTGGTGACATCAGAGCCCTCAAAAATATCTTCTATACATTCATTTGAAGTAAAAAAATAATAAAAAAGTGCCAAGGATACGCCACTCTCAACTTTAATAGTCTGACATCTGATTCGAGTCCATAGCACTCGAAAACAAATAAATTAAAATTTTCAGCAGCAAATATTAGTCGAACAAGCCTTACATCAGGTGCACATTTTTTGGTGGGTTATTTGGTACCTTTCTAATATGTATCTAATTTGCAAACATTTGACTACAATGCATCATGTATGTTAGAAAGTGAGAACCAAAAAAATTTAGCTGTGAAAATCAATGCAAAAAAACCAGAAAAAGCAACAACTAAAAATTGCATAATCCAAACTGGTTGATATTCTGAAATAGAAATGGAAAAATCAGAGCACGCGTCAAACTATGCCTCGTTGGATGGTGCAAGGCAGAACGCGCGAAGCATTAAAAAAACGAGTGTGAAAAACTGCTGAATTTTTGAGTCAGATAATGTTTGAAAAAACTAATGCATACATGCAAGGAATTATGCTAACATACATACATGTACATATAGATACTGTAATCAAGCGAACTACATACTTGTAAACTACTTCAGAACTAGTATCAACACCAAGCACAACTAGTCAGTTAATTATATTTTTCTCATATAAGGAGCTGGTGATTTTAACATGTCCATATCGCACGAGATGTCAATTGTCCAGTCTAAAACTAGTTTTAAATATACTAAAAAATCCTAACTATTGCAATTTTAATGGTAAACCGACTAGAAACTATAAAATAATCTCTCCTCTGCCTACATAGATGTTGTCCGAAAAGTTTGTGATTGCGAGTACTTTGTTGATAGGCATAAAAATGTACTTGTAATTTTGAAAGCTAAGATATGGCCAGTACCAAATATTCTAAAATTTCAAACTGACAAGCATATTTTTTTTCCTATCAATTAAGTACTCACAATCACATATTTTTTAGGACAACCTCTATGAAGGCAGAGCAGAAATTATTTTACAGTTTTTGGTCCGTTCAAAAAACATTTTAAATTAAAAATATGTTTTTCAAAGACATAACTAGTTTAACAAATATTGATAAAAGTCAAATCATATTTATTTCATTTCGATCGATCTTTTTGGAGCCTTAGAAAATTTTAATTTGCAATAGCAAAAATACAAATTCTTGTCGAAACACTTTTAAATTTTTTAAATAAAATAATAATTATCGCAAATTTTCTTTTAAGTCTTCAGAAACTTTTATTCTGTAATTTATATTATAAAAGTCTCAAAATAATAATTATTTGTAAGATATATTTTTTTAAGTCTTAAAAGCTTTTCAATGTGAAACAGTAATAGGAAAAGCTTTTTATGTATATAAATAGTTCAATGATGTGCTCATTATTCTAAGACAAAAAAAAGTCTGAAGAATCTTTATACCTTCGTGAATATGCGTTACGGCTTTTAGTGTCCGATCTTATTTTACAATAAGTACAAACTCTGCAAAATTTGACGGTCTTACCCTGTTAATATTAATATACAGGAAAGCTATATGATATGTTGATCCAATCTTACTGATTTTGGTAAACGCGTTACGTATCAAAGCCCTACAAAAGTTGAAAATTTTTCTTTCGTAGCTTTTTAATTGCAAGAGTTATAACCAACCCCGTTTATCGGAACCCTCGATTGTATGGGGGCTATGTGTTGTTTAAGTCAAATTTTGTTGGTTCCGACAAATGATTAATATATTACAAAATGCGGGGCAATACAAAATTTCAGTGAGATACTAGCAAAACGGAGGGACTGGTATGCGTTCAAACAGACAGATGGACATGATCATTTCGGTATAGTTATAATACTATTTCATGTTCATGAAGGGTACAAATATGACATACTGTGATTTTTTCCAGCTTCGTGAATTTGGTTTAAAATCGAATGCAATAATCCGATGACAGATATCGCCAAAGCGACCGAAACTCTTTTTAAAATTTAGTCTACCTACTTTACCATCTCCAAATTAAAATTTTCTTTGAACAGATGTTATCTATTTCTGACTAGTTGGAGGGTAGTTAGAACATTTTAGTTGTAAACTGCATAGTTTGGTGTTTAACTGCAGTTGTAATACAAGCCTATCCGACCAACATGCAGATGTATACATGAATATTTAACACAGCTTCTACAATTCTAGGGTTTTTTCCAAAAAAACAAAGACAAGAATAAAGCAAACAGCAAGCAGCAAAAACATGATCCCATTGAAATGGAAAGTTGAAAAAACAGACAATGAAAACAATTTGTCTCTTTAGAAAATCCTCTACGCAAACAACAGTCACCCACGCACGGCGTCCCCGCGTGTTGCCTACCAGTTAATGCTTGATGAAAATACCAACAGCAGCAGCAATGGACTCGAGACTCGATAGATTTCTTGTCGCATCTTTGTTTTTAAGGGGAGCTCTGTCAGCTACACTGCACACACATACATACTTTTTAAAATATATTGGTTACGCCGTCTGTCGGTTTGTCCGTTCGTCGCCATTTCAGCTATTAAGTGTGTGCGCTGATTGATTTTTATGGTGAGCGCGCCTCAATTTGCTTGAATGCGTACAACTTCAATCTTGAGTGATTTTCATAGCTCAAGGAATTTCACAAACTTACAAAACTCTTGATATAAACACAACAAAAAACCATACCAGCCTAAGAATTTCCATAAATATTCACGTAAATGTTATCTAGTGTGGTCGCCTAAGTGCGAAGCATGCGTTTCTGATTACTAGCATAGTGGTTGTTCTATTACCCTTGACAGTTAATTTCTCGTCGTGTTGCCGTCGACCAAAGCACACAAATACACAAAGTACTCGTAGTAATTTGAAAGCCAACCAGGCATGCAACTCCAACACATACGTGAGTTTCTATCAAAAAACCGCCTGCTCAACATGAAAATGTAATGAACACACATTCATACATACATATCTACATGTACAAATCCATCCATACTTATGTCAACATGTAGTGGTTTAGTAATTTGCACCTCACTGAATCATTGACTAATGAAAATTCCAAGCTTCACATTGGCATTGAAGGCAAATAGTTGTTGTTGTTGTTGTTTAACGCTGTTGAGTGGCTGGCTGCCAATGAGGCTGATTATCGTAATGAATATTGCGGAAAATGTTGCCCTGGAGGGAATGTTGTTTTGTTTATTTGTCCATGATTTGTCGTCGATGTTGCTGTTGCATACCCATTGGGGTACATATCTTCATTCCCTCGAGATTAGAGCATATCAAAATATGTAAATGGTATAAATTAAAGTTCTATCAGTAGTTTTCCGAGGTGTTTTTTTTTTCTATATAAACGTATTTAAGTACAATTTACATACACATCAAATATGCATATGCGTCGGAATATCGATGTGGTTTTCGTGGTTCACCAAATATTTTAAGTTTGCGCGGCTTTAATAACAAACTTTTAAGAGCCGATTACACCGGTCAACACATTTTTTTTTACTTGGACTTTGTGTCGAATTTCTTATTGCCTAATACCACTAAGATGAATTTATTTAGTCTCAATCATACTGCATGTTGGTTTTCAAACGTATTTAAATAATCTATATTGGTGTGAGTTTTTTCCAAACATTCACTACTCGTCTTAAAATTAAACAATTTGTAGTTGCTAAGCCGCCTTATTGCGATGTCACTTAAGCGGTTTTGCATAAGTGCGATTTGGTTTTCAAGAAGTTAATACGATTTGATAAGTCTCCTAATCAATGTCCTCTTATCACGGTCAGAAAAATGCGCGCTCTTTTTGTGTTCGAAATTAAACCAGGTTTCAGACAGGGTGGTCACTTTTGGTAATAGAAAAAATAGTACAAGCAGCAGAACTACACCGCTCAGGAACCATCTATTACAAGAGCGTGCGCCATTGACATCATTGCGAAATTTTTGTAAGCTCTCAAATAAAAAATTAGGAGAGAGAGAAACCTGGAACAGGTCCTCATTTGGATAAATTTTACGGTAATATGGGGGCTCATTCGGAAGAACAAGGGGAACGCTTACATTGAAATATAATAAAACTTGATAAAAGTTGGCAATGACCAACGTTACTGACACCACGATGGAGGTCTATGTTTGGGGCTTAATAAGAGAAACTTCTACTAAACATGATAGACCAAATAAACTATTAGGTTTTAGAAATTTGTGCCCCAACCTGGAACGTCCAAACCGTTGGTTATAAAGAATTTGTATTTAACGTTGCAAATCCTTAGCTGCTCCTTTTATTCAAAAAAAAATTACAGTTATTTGACGAGATATACAGCTGCGTCCAGTATAATAGTAGTGAAATTAAAATGGATATCGGTCGACGAAAGAAAAAGCTGTAATTTTAATAATTTTTTTTTTTAAATATAACAATATCCATAACATAAAACCACACCAAAGAACTTTCAAAGTATACACAAAGTTCAGAAAAGTGAATTAAACTTTAAAAAATGGCATCAAAATCTTTAACTTTTTTGGCAGAATTTCAAGAAAATTTCTGTGTACGCAATTTTATAGACCAATCAATTTTAGAATAAAATTGTGCAACTTAGAACTCACACAGAAGTTTCCCTAAATTTTCAGAATTTTTTTCGTCAAGTGTGTTGAGTGATATCTTTCATACAACGCATGCAGAAAAACTAATTTTGTATGGGAAAAAATACCTAACATTCTTAACAAAAAAAAGACTATAAATCAGGAGAAAGTGTGAGGTACTTCTAACTTTTATATTATTATGTTAGAATCAAATGAGCTTTAAAACTGCTACTCAACAAATTTTCTATAATTTTTGTACAAACTTTTGAACTTTGTGTAAACTTTGAAATTTCCTTTTATGTGGTTTCTGTTATGAATTCGCTATATTTTAAATGAAAATGAAAATTCGTCCAACGATACCCAATTTAATTTCACTACTATTATATTGAACACAACTCTATGTATTTCCATTGGTATTTAGGCTAGGTTCTTTTTCAATTTATGGTGATCTACTCTACTTATACAAATTTTCGTGACCTAGATCCTTTATGCAGACTACGAAAACATTTCCATGGTTAAATATTTGGTTTTTATTGAGTGAACGTTTTAACAAAATGACTTGGTTCAAAATGAAAATAGATTTTCTCCGAATCCAGTTTGATACCAGTGTGAGTTTCTAAATGTCTGCATTAAGTATTCAATCGATGTGATAAGATTTTCAATCTTCAATAAATGACTATGACACTCTGCCTCCATTTAATTTTCTTCGTATTAAATATTGGATAGCATTAGACTAATCCTTCTACGTATGAGACACTCGTGCCATTATGAAACTCTCAGCACCACGAAAAAAAAATGTATTGATGGGGGAGCTTGCGATAATGTAAAAAACAAGATTACGAGTAGCTATGAAGTCTAAGGACTTGCCACCGAATGCACTTTACTCATACTATTAACACTTTATCAATCGGATAAGTAAATGGATTAAGTTCTCACTACGTAAATGAACACAATACATATGTACATACACGAATACGATTTCTAGAGTTTATTTACTTAATTTTCCCCCTCAAGCGAAACATGCAGTCATACATAACACAAATACACCAAACACATTTAAATCTTATCACTAACCCAGCGAACAATTTCGGAAGCGCGTGATCAATTCTGGAATGTTTCGCTTCGGAGAGAAAAGTATTCTTTGGCTTCTTTTAAATATTTGAGAGGAACCCAAGAAGAATATTTTATTACTAAACATATATTTGTGTTATTAAAATGAAACTGTTATGAATAAGAAGAGATGCCTCAACCTAGTCTAACTGGCGGAATACAAGGGATTCATTTACGGCCTAATACTGTCACTAAGGCAGTAGTCAAAAACACGAATTTAAAAAGCATGGAAATGCATATCGAATTACCAAATCCGACAGCCTCTTCATCTGGCTGTGGCATTTAAAATAGTTAAACTGCACTTTCGCACAGTAAACAGCTATTCAGTAAGAAAGTACAGTATTGATAAAATAAAATGTTTAGAGGATATATGTATATTTTATGAACATGAAATGGATTTATATAGAAGAAAAGATAGACCCATCAATAAGTATACCTAAATGATCAGGGCGATGAGCTGAGTCGATTATATCTGTTTGAACGCAAACTAGTCCCTCATTTTTTGAGATATCTCGATGAAATTTGGTATGGGGCCCCCATTTTGTAAATATTAATCATTTGTCGGAACCAACAAAATGGGACCAATACAAAGCATGTCTCCCATACAATTGTTTTTTCCGATAAACGGTGTTTGGGCTGTATCTTTAAAATAACTTATTAAGACCGTAAAATTTTGGAGATTTTGTACTTATTTATGAAAGGCCCAGCCGAAGACAGCGCTTTCCTCACTTCTTTTTTTTTAACTTCAATAGTAGGTAATTTTTGAGAAGAAGCTTACCCGAATATTCAACAAAAAATTAAATTTGTTTATAAAGCTTTTCAAAATGACATTTTCAAATTTTGAAGTATAAGAGCTTTATAAACCAATTGCATTTTTGATGAATATGGCGGTTAATATATAAAGTTTATAAAAACAATTTTAAAGAGTGCCCTTTTATTAATTTCGGCATAAAGCAGCACCTAATTTGTCTTTAAACAAAGACATGATGAAACTAAATTTTGATGTTGCAATGTAACCATAGCAATCAATGTATGATTGATTGAAAATATAAAGGTTGATTGCAAATTTTAATAAAAATTTTCTAAAAAGCTCGATCCATGCGCCAAATGCCGGATTTTTTATAACCCATGTGTCAAGTTGCAAGTCTTTAGCTAACCGGCATGTTACTCAAAAACGCGACCAGAAGATTACCTCCGTTTTTTAGCGATATTCAGTTGTCTATATAAACGCACCACGTTGCGGAATTTTGTTTTTTACAAAATGTGTCGCCATCGTGTCCCGTACTAAGTTTCAAGTTCTTAAGCTATGGGGAAATATATTAAAAATCGATTGCAAAATTTTTTATTTGAAATAAAATTCGTAACTAGCTTGATCCATGCTTCACCCAGAGAAATTTTTTCTATCAAATATTTCACTGTCACCGAGTTCTGTACTATGACTGGATTTTTAAGTCTCCCTTCCCCGGGAAGTTACCTAAAATCCGAGCGCAAAATTTACCCTAATTTTCGAGCATTTTAAACAGACCTGTTTTATTCCCATATGAATTGAGTAATAAATTGATTGTATGGCTCTTTTAATCAATTATGATTACTTTAATTGTTTTGAAATGTCCGCAATTACAAATTGATTACCATTGGAAACAAATAAAAAACAACAAAAGTAATCAAAGACGTAAAAAACATAAGCACATAAGGCAAAACAATAAAAAAAAAAAAGTTATCAGAAATTTTTTATAAGATTAACAAGGAAAGCTTCGCTCGAGAGAACCCCCTAACCGGCAAGACTGCCTTTAGCCGGGGTTAAGTTAAACGGATTTAAGACGTATACCTCTAATTTTCTTTTATAATTTTTGACACATAATCTTCGCCAAATATTGTATTTATGTGGCAACCTTGATGTTATATTTGTAAGTGGTAGCATAGCGAAGCTAAATTCATTCTCTTTAAAAATTTGAGTGCATTTTGTAAAATAAACTAGTTTTGAGAGAGGTGGTTTTGGCAAACTACGAAAAAGTGATTAAACGTGATTTTTCAATTGTAATCAAGTAGTTTTTATTTATTTTTTTGTTGTTATTTTTGACTTTTTTTTATTGTGTTCTAGGTACTCCTTAGAATAATCATTACAAACCGAAAACGTTGTGTAATTAATAATTCGTGGGCTTTTCCAAAAAATAATCAATCAAGCCGGTAATCAGTACGATTAGTAATCATTACTTAACAGGTCTGGTTTTAAATTATATCGATCCACTAGATAGAATTTCGTGTACAGTATATTGCATGGTCTCTATGTTTATCTATGAGCCAAGTTACAGTGCTCTAGTTTCAAAATAAGTTACTTAAAAATTAATAAAAAGATCTGAAATTTTGAAGAAATTTTCCATATATCCTGATCCCTCCTCCATCCATCGGATTTTTTTTCACTTGCATCGCTTTGTCACGGCGTTCTGTTCAGCTTAACGGGAAATGAGTGAACAAACAAGAAGGGAAATTAATATAAAATGTTGCCAAACATGATTTTTAAGGCTATACAATTTCCTTTAAGAAACCCATGTCATTGCTTAAAGGGTTATTTCACTGAAATAATATACCTGAGTGAATTTTTCTAGGCAACGTTGACAGTTTTGAAGTAAAAACCTAGAGCAGTCTTAAAAAAATTAAAGTATCAATGATAAACCATATTTTAATATTAAGTTCAAAAACTTCTAAAATATGTGTTCCGATTCGAAAGAAAATCTTCATCGGTCTTAAGTAATTGCAATGTCTTCAATCGCTTGCTTTGCTAACTCAACTTAACATTCTTGTAGTGACATGTTAATTCTTCATTCGTTCTGCGGTGCGTTAGTAGAGTAGGACCCTTTTCGATACCACCTTAACTTCTGGGAAAAGTAAATTTTTTTGCTGGGTTTATCGCACAAATATACACTTCGTATCTATGCACTCATATGTATGGCAACATGTAAAGCGCATTGGGGAGGAAGAAATGTTGTTAATTATTTGCTGTGTGGCAAAGTGTAAATTCAATATTTTTCCATAACTTTGTCATATTGAGGGTGTCTGATGAACTACGAACTCACCCGCAATTCGATATCACTGAAAGAGTGCTCATGTATAAACTATTTAAAACACTTCTATACATATATGTGTGAATTTTAACATGTATGCTTGCGTTAGAAAAACACTTGATCAAATTTCTAACTAACAAATGGACTCGTGGTTTACAATTTTAGTAATTACGATGAATGCTGCCATTGTTCAGAAAGCACTTTATTTAGTTCAAAAATTATTTTCCAAATAATACTGTGTAGCCAACCCCTCCAAATCAATATGTTTCTAACACATAATTTAATTGCTATAATTTTACGATAAAGCTTAACATACATACATCCATAAGTACTTAGTACACATTGTATTGATTGATTTCATTTGGCTTGATAAACCATACAACATGGAATATTTATATATTTTATCTGTTATATATTTTTTATTTATTTAGGGATACTTTATTGAAGAAAAAAAAAATATGGATCGAAGGGTAAAATATTTGGAAATTAGATTATCTCTTTGCTTGAAATCATGCACACACATACATACGGATATGCAATGACCCAGTTGAAATCAGTTGTATGCATGCACGGGGCATGCATTCTATATGAATGAAAAAGTATGTAAAATGCGTAACTTTCAAGTTGAGAACATATTTGTTCACTGACAAAGTAGGGTTATGTGTATGCATTGGGAATGCATGCTGTGGTAGTGAAAATTCATGTAATTCGAAAAGATACACCTTACTAAATATTTTCTACGTACATAGTATATAGTTGAATGCTCTTTGCCTTTTCTTTAATGTATATAAAAATTTATTTAAATTTAAGGAAAAAAAAATGTCAACGTCCACGAAAATATTCCATATTTAGATGAACTCTCAGGACAAACCTAAGAGCACTTTTTTCAGTCTGTGACTGTAACAAATTAAGTGACGATGAGTTTATTTTGAACCATCTATCGAAATAATATATAGACAATTCAATGCACGGCCAACCGTTTGGAACCCAACACTACTTACCGGCATGCGTAAGATGGAACAAAGTGCGTAAGATATGGGAAGAGTTTAAGGCCCCTTTTGTTTTTAATTCGATGGTTCAAAATTGTGCAAATTATCTTCGTTTTGCTCCTGTTATATGTATGTATGTAGATATGAATACAAATATTATTAATGTATGAAGAACCTACAAATTATGTATACACACTGGTATTTCTGTGCTTTCAGAATTAATACAAAGAAGGGAAGAGTATGCATGCTTCCTGAGAAACAACACGTGTAAAGTGGAAATGAAGGAGAATTTACACATCATTTTAACAATATTTTTCACAAAAAACTTTTTTGGCATCTATTTTTCAATATTTTGCGTATTTTGTTATTGGCTTATCTTTTGGCTTGTCCATTTTTACATAATTCTCATAGTTTTGCTATTTTAGAAGATCATGCTGTAGTTGTTGTTTCAAACAGTGCTTTGCCCTGCCTAATGGGCACGTTCACTCTGAGAATCGTCATCAAGCTCTTCTAACGGAGGTCCAAGGAAGCAAGAAGTTTAAATAGGGTTGGACAAATGTGTTATTGTTGTTAGAAGAGTAGGTACAATTAAATAGGTAAAAAGATGTTTAGTATTATGAGGAGACATACCATATGCATGGCAAGTATTTGGTATGGTGGGGTTAAGTCTGCATAAGTAAGAGTTTACTTTGTTACAATATCCAGAAAGAAATTGTGCTAGCATGACTCTAGCATCTTAACATTGAACATTTTTGTCTCTTGATGGAAGTGAGCCTCAGATGACACAAGGAGGCATCCCGTAACAGTTCTGATGGCGGTGTTTTGGCAGACTTGAAATTTCTTCCAGTTGGAGTCAGCAATATTGAGCGAACATTTCGGTGTACCGTAATCAATAACCTTTTATGTAGCAAGCAATGTTTCTTTATCTTTCGCTCAAGCGTTGCTTGCAAGTGCCTTGAGGATCTTGTTGCAGCTATGTTATATTGTGGCTATTGTGGTGGCGAAAGTGGCGCCATTGTCAAATCTCCACCCATGATTGTAGTGTGATTGACAGTAGGTAGAGTCACTGCATCTACGTGGACGTTTGCGTCTTACCTCATCTGCGCATTCTACGTTAGAGACTTCTTCGGGTGGAGGAGGAAGCCCCAATATATAGAAAATAAGCAAAATGGATACCCTGTTTTATAATTCTTGATTTCGTACATGATTGAATGTCTAAGTGTTACTGACGCTTTTCGACCGCTAACGTAGCTAGAGATCCACCTTTTTAGGCCGGCAGGAGCGATGCCTCTTCCAGGTCTTGAAGGAGTATTTCTTACTTGTTTAACTAGGAACTCTACCATTACAAATTTTGCACCAATCTCTTCTTGCGGAAGTCCTACACGGCTCAATTTTGGGCTTACATTTTAAACCATTGATCAGCTTAAGCAGTGTTTTAAACATTCCAAACCTTTCTATGTACTACTCCGATTTATAATATCTTTTGGTTTAGATTTGAAACCTACTTGAATAAGAGGTCTATAATCTGGAAAATAAACCGAATTTAAAATTAAATCCTTTTTATCACTCTCCTTTTTTCGAAAGCTATCATAGTTTAAACTTAAATGAAATTTAGTAGTCTCTAACCTTGTAGGAAATGGCAATTTCAATAAAGTTCGGCCTTAGTGAGATTCCTGTTAGGACAGTGATCTGTTAAGTTTCAGTTCTACCCGTACCTTTGATAATCATTATCTGATAAGGTCATAGAAAGGCCCTGTGATAGCTCTGACAGCTTCTAGTCTGACTGATCTGCAATTATGTTCACAAAAGAGCCTATTTTATCGGTACAGTGATAATTTCTATTTGTGTTGCGAACAATTTGCATTTCAGTTCACTCAAGCTAAAAGAAATTTGGCATTTCGCCAAATTTTACGAAGAGATTCTGCTTCTTTAAACTTCAGTGTGATTTAGTGCCGGATATGAGAAGCTGCCCCACTGGAAGTCCATCAATTTCGTCCCAAACTATTTTGGCTTTGCCCTGACTATAGTGAGAGCAAACAAAAAAATATCTGGAAATATACTAGATTATAGGTATAACTGCGATTTTGACTGGAAATCGTCGTCATAATAAGAGCTACAAAATGTTGAAACTACTAAAAACAGAAAAAATCGCTTAAATATAAAATGGAAATAATTCACATCTTACTTTAATGTGAAATCCAGACCTGTAATGTTTTTCAAGAAAAGGCAATTATTATTTGATTACGATTAGATAAAATCAAAAATACTTAAAAAAAGTGGTTTTGATTACTTTTGATTATTTTTAATTTTTTTTATATTTTTTTTTTGATTTTTTTCAGTATTGTTGATGTGTATATTTATGGTCTTCTACAACAATACTGTAAAGATCAAAGACAGGCAAATGTAATTTAAAAAAATAATCAAAAATAATCAAAAAAAAGTTTTTTTGATAACTTAAAATTTTTTTTGGTGTTTTTTTTTTTGATTATTTTTGGGGGTTTTTAATAATCGTAAAAAAATCACGATTTTTTTTTTGATTATTTTTATAATTAGTCGAAAAATAATCATTAAAAATTTTAGGTAATTGGTAATCAATCATTAAATGGATTCTCAAGCAAATAATTAATCAAACCGGTAATCATTAGGGTGAATAATCATTGTTAAACAGGTCTAGTGAAATCTTGATTTCCTTCGGAAAATCACGGCTGCTTCATGTTTAATTGCAATTGAAATATTTAAAAAAAAAAAATTATTGACACATCGAATCACTTAACGTTCATCATAATGGCGCCAAAACATTTACGAATTCAAAAATTAAATTCATTGTCTGCTCAACATCAAATTTCAGAATGGATTCTCATATTGTATGTGTATTGGAGTAGATCTATCCAACACTTAAATAAATTTATCATACTTTACGAGTATACAAACAAAAAAGGAATAGACATCATGATTGACATTTTGCAGGCCCACACGCACCACAACTTGTCATTCACATTCAGACATTTTTATTACAACAATGATGCGTCATGATTTTTTGTTTGAATTGCTATTACAACCAATTATAAATGAAAAGTTGTCAGCACAAGTGGTTTAAAGTTTTTATCTAGATTACAAATGATCTATTTAATGGAGCGGATCCTCTGATCATATGACTAAAAGGAACGCGTTTCGGCGACGGAAGGGCAAAATAATTAATCATTATTTCTTAATTATATACAGAATCAATATATATCTATTACTTTAAGTGACTTTTGATTTCAAGTAAAACTATTTTTACCTAAATTTTCAAATCATTAGCGAATTTATAGTTATTACAGTTATAGTGGTCACGCGCTAGGGATGTCAAATACCATGCTTTTTTAGGTGCCGAAAATACCGAAATTTTATCTTTCACTAAAAACTAAATATATGAGATCTATTTATGAAAATTATCATTATCTTTTTGTTGATATGCAATAATTTTGGATATTTTAATTTTCTTTCTATCTATGATTTTTAACTGTTACTAGTATTACTGAAATAACTTTTGCTCAAATAAAAAAAAAAAGTATTAAAAAACAAATAACTTGTTACATATTTTTGAGTCAGATAGTTTGTCAGACAATTTTTTCACTTTTTCCAACCATAACTGTAAAAGAATAACAAATACCTAAACACAGGAACTAATCCTGGGATGGATTTAAAATTATATTCCCAAAGTCCCGAAATTGCTAGAATCCAAAAAAAAGTGGCATCCAATTTACCCAATAAACGGTTTCTGTATTTCATTTTCTGTTATACTAACAAGAGGGAAATAAAATCGCCTCCTTAACTTAAGCCGTTTCATTTCTCAAAACCTTTCCTTTAAAATGAACTTTGAATAATAAACAACAATTTCCCAAAAAAAAAAAAGTGATAATAACAATAACATCAGAAATTGAAAGGGCTATAGCTCTTTAGTACGATTCCAAACAGCATGCCCTTATGATAATACATTTTTTCTGTGAACATTTTTATGTAAGAAATATACCCGGAGGCGTAAGGGACGAAATCGTCTAAAGTATTTTGGTGTTACTTGTCTTGGTTCTTTAAGACGTGACCTAAATATACTAAACTAGGAGACCCGATAGCTTCCTGATTCTCTGCGCTCTTCCGCTTCCGCTTCTTCTTCTTTCACTGCTTCTTATTCTGTCTGTTAATATCGATCTTCACCTTTCCGTCTGAAGAACTACGAATTCAATTTAGTTTGCTGCTGCCAAAATGTCTCATGTACTCTCACCGATAGATGAAGTTTGCCTTGACGAATATTGGGTCATCGGTACGACAGTAAAAATATAGCCTTGAGTGCAGTAACTCTGGAAAAAACAAGGTAGTAAAAAAGTAGGTTCAATTTACATGGCGATGTCCTATTAGAGGATCACCTACGCCATTTCGGAGTACTCCATTTCTTTGCCTGCGAGAGAAGACTTTCCAAAAATGATTGGAAAAGTAAAAAAGGAGAGAATATTAAATAGCAATGTGTTGTTTTTTTTTTGCTGCTCACTTTTCACTGCTTTCTGTTCCACTATATATATGTACTTAGATTTTTCTTGTCTAACTGTAGTGGTGCTTTTAATAATTCAGTAAAATTGCGTACACATTAAATTTCATTCATTTATGTTTCTATTTAAATATTCTAAATAGAAGAAGCATTTAAGCTAAAAATTATAAAAACATTCTTGAAATAAAAGCAAAGTTTTTTTCAAAATATCCAAGACTATAAATCAAACCTGTTAAATTTGATTAGTGATTAGTAATCATTTAATTAGACGGCTTTTTTAATTGGTAATCATTATGTTAATTGTTTTTCAAGAAATTGGTTACGATTAGAAAAAATCCAAAAATTATGATGATTTTTTACGATTATTAAAATAAAATCCAAAAAAAAATTTCAAATAATCAAAAAAAGTTGTTTCGACTACTTTTGATTGTTTTTATAGTTTTCTTAATTTTTTTCAGTATTGTTGATGTGCAAATTTATGTGCTTTTATAACAATACTAAATCAAAAATAATCAAAACCATTTTTTTTGTAATCTTTTATTTTTTTAATAATTGTAAAAATCAAAATTTTTTTTCATTATTTTTTTTTAAATAATTGAAAAATAATCATTAAAAATTGAAAGTAAAGGTAATCGATCATTAAATGGATTCTCAAGGAAATATTTGATTAGTAATCATTATTTAACAGGTCTGCTATAAACGAGTTAAAGGCCAAGAATAGTAATTTTGTTTCGCTTAATATTTGCCTCGAATGCGCCCAACTTTATTTGCAACTATAAAGATTGGCGGTTAAAATCACTACTTCCAAGTTGTCTGATGAAGTTTTCTCTTTATTTTGAAAACTGTTTTACTGACTTTTGACAATTTGTTCCCTTAATAATAAATATAATGCCAACAAAAGAGATTACAATAAATATCTGTCTATCTGACAGCTGTCAAAGAGTTATTATACGCAATTGCCGGAGACTCTGGTATAGATATACATATAGGTCATTCACATTCAAAAATCATTTCTTTCACTAAGCGCTGTAGATGCAACGTAAATAATCGAAACATACCTTCAGATTTTATGATTTGAAGAGGTAAGGAAACCAATAGTTTGAGAGCTAGTCTTTTTGACACTTTTTAAAGCCGAACTCTTGGCTTCTATATTTTGAGTTGATAATTTAATTGAGTGCTGGAGTAAATATTGTGTTTATTTATATATTTCTTGTTATCCGATGCATGCGAGAATGAGTTACACATAAATATAAATTTAATGTATGCAAGTACCATCATAAAACTGTTGTTTACTTTGAGTTCACTTTAGTTTACAACAACACCAAAAAAGGACTGGCACTATGTAACTCGTTTTGTGGATTATTCTGTAAGGAATTTGATTATTTTGTAATTTGCTTGACATGCTGCTGTAACAGCCTGCTAAAATATTGATATTTCATTTTCGCCAACAAATGCCTCAGCCAGCAGAAACTAAAACAAAACAACACAACTCTATAGAAGGTGCTTCATAGTCACACCCACACGATTACCACGTATAGAGTTAATACAGTTGTGTTCAATATAATAGTAGTCAAATTAAATTGGATATCTTTCGACGAAATAAAAATAACCCATGTTTTTATTAATTTTCATTGAAAATATAGCAAATTTCATAACAGAAAGCACTTAAAACGAAATTTCAAATGAGTTTTTCTGCATGCGTTGTATGGAAGAAATCACTCAACACCCTTTGACAAAAAAAATTTTGAAAATTCAGAGATATTTTTGAGCGAGTTCTAAGTTGCATATTGCCATACTTGAATTGATTGGTATACAAAACTGCTTACTCAAAAATTTTCTACATATTCTGGAAAAGAGTTTGAAGATTTTGATATCTATTTATTAACTTTAATGAAACTTTTATAAACTTTGAAATTTCTATAAATGAAAAAAAAAAAAATTTTTGGTTGTAATTGAAATTGTCTTATGTTTTTATAAAAATAAAAGGAGAACCCCTAAAAAAGGTGAAAACCAGCACCGAAACGCTTAGGAGGAAGAGAAAAGCTCACAAAACTATTAAAACAAGTAAATAAAAAAAATTCGGCCCAATATGAAAAATCAAAGAAAATTATTAAAATCACAGCTTCATCTAATCCTTTTCAATTTCACTACTATTATATTGAACACAACTGTGTATATGTACTATGTGTAACAATATGTGGGCGCATATTGCTATCAACAATTCACCAACGAACTACCAAACGCCAGAGTGCTCACAAAATGCAGTTCCAACTTGATTGTGGCGCACACAGCCACACCCACCCATACGTGTGTGATAAAATGAAAATACGCGCCAGCAAGCGAGTAAGCGAATGAGCGAGTGAAAATCCTTTTGATGTCAGCGCAGATTATTGTGCTGCTGCAGGCAACGATGCCACACGCCGCCTCATGCCACCACGCTACCAAAACAAGTATTTCAGCAAAAGTTGGCGCTTTAAGCAATTAAGAAAACAAAAACATACACACTATGAAAAGTGGTTACAACAAGTAAGGATGTATAAGTCTCCGGTTCATATTGTGTATTATAAGAGCAAGCTAACCAAGTCTGTAATAATGAGACACATCGAAGGAAAAGAAAGCATGTGTCAAGGATGTAGGACATGAACTGTTGACCATCAAAGAACTATCTGGAATGAACAAAAACTGAAGCCCTTAGCATCGTTATTGATGCTCACATTTTTTACCGTTCTCTGGAGGTACAAAATTCTACCCTCAGAGATATACGCATGGCCAATAAATAAATTCTCTCCATATAAGTCCTGTGTGATGGATGGTAATTTCACAATTTGCTGCAGAATACCTATAATTAGTTGGATATAAACTAAACTAAATCATTTCTTCATGTACTCGCCACAACCATATTCCGGCAACGGGGTCGAAATCGAGCCTATTTCCAAGTGCCGTTCGGAGGCATGAACTATCCACAGATTTCAGCTTAATAAGTCTCACATGCTTCATTCTCAAAAATTTTCAACATTTCCATGCTCCTGGATGGATTCCCCCCCTTTCCACAGAGCAGTAAGCGTACCTGAGAGAGAACTCCACAGAAACAGGAAGCGTACCTGAGAGAGAACTCCACAGAAACTGCGCTACATGGAGTAGTGCGAATAGTGGAGAGGTATTTTCTGCATAAACAACTTCCTCAGCCTACGTTCGGTGATCTGAAAGGCGCCAGCAACAATGTTAAAGCTGACTCGATAGAATCTACCGCCTTTAGATTAGGAGGATAGTGGCTAGTAAGGAGTTGGATTTCGTAATTGAGCCAAGTACAGCCACAATGGGGATGCTCTTACCTCTGCTATGGTTGATCACATTGAATGGCGTACTAGTAAAACTTAGAACAGGTTGTGTTAAGATTATAGTTTATGATGATCTTGGTTCCAGACGAATATGGTGGTATGTTTTTGAAGTATCGAGAAAAGCTCTTCAGAAACACTGCATTCCCACTGGCCTACAAAAAGATTCGCACACTGTTTGCGTTGTCGTCACGGGAGCTTATCCCACTTGGCCCACATTAGCCTTAAATCAAATTTAAAAACTGTTTCCGATCGATTTGCATATACACCGCATATCAGCGTAAACCACAGAGGACCTATAAAATTTGGATACTTAGAAAAGCCATATCAGTGTCCTTTCATCAACTTCCGGTGGACACATTCCATAATCAAAAGATTCTCATCCTCACCAGCTTAAGTTCGAGAGCACTTTTAATACTATCTTTTCAGGCATGTCTTATGGAGAGGCACGAAGACAGTAGACGAGGCTATACAAAGCCACAACGACATGTAGAAGATGGACTCAAGTGTGGTGACTGAAGTCTACTTAGAGTATCTTACAGTTTGCAACTGGCCACTGGGCTATACGCATGAAAGATGAAAAAATCTATTCCATAATGACCACTGCGGAATGTGTAAAGACATTTGTAACTACAAGAAAATTGTGCAGAATTTTCTGCATACATTTCTGCCTCCAGAAAGAGATTTGCTAAGAACCTTTGGTTTAAGTGTCTATCCACTAACACTCAGTGAGCTTATCCATGGTGTTGTTGCATTATCAGTCTTCACCCTGCTTAGTCGACGCATTCTTTCATGAATTGGGACATGACGGACAAAACATGGCTATACTGATACTGGGATATAGGTAGTCATCTGCCTAATATGAAACCGGTACGCTTCGGTACTAGCAGCTTGTGGTACTAGCCCGACTGCTGTGATAGCGATTTTTTGTACTTCACAATCGGAGTGTATGTGGATTTTGTCCGACTCCTAAATAACCCGCAGAAGGACCGAGTTCCATGTCGTTCTATCTACATACTTTCTGGAATCGGGCTCATCAACATTATTTATTGCTCCTTAGCCGCCTAGGCGATTTTGTCCATTGCCTATCAAAGCACGTCGGACTTCTTCTCTTAGCGGTAGCTGACGTGAGTGGAAAAAACCCAAGTAACGCCTCCTGTTTTACCATCTCAAGGGGGGTCTCCCTTTCCTCTGGCACTAAATTCAGCGGTCCATAGGAAAACATTTTGCACCCTGCCTTCTCCATTTATTCGCCATTTATAGATTTCCTTACGGGGTATAATACTCGTATAATAATGTTTATTTTAGCGGTTGAGCAGATGCGTACTTGCTGTTGTTTGAGAAGTTATAAACTTGACCTATATATTCCATACAACAATATTATTAAAATAGTGAGAAAATGCAATTAAAAATGTTACAGAGCTTTAGTTTACAAATAACACCGTTCAATGTTAGTTGCAAAAGTTGCGCTTAATATTAAATATTCAGAAGCGACTACTGTATCATTGAGAAAACATATTCGTAAACAAATCTAAAGATCTACAGTTGGTTCTAAAGTTATTGGTGGCATCACCTTCATTGTTGCTGCCAAAATTCGCCTCTAGATTTAAAACCTTTCGTCAATCGTGAAAAAGATGGTATTGAAAAATATCCAGATATCCATACATTAAGACGGAACTAGATGGGCTCTATTAAT
Organism: Merzomyia westermanni; assembly: GCA_949987695.1. Taxonomy (NCBI): domain Eukaryota; kingdom Metazoa; phylum Arthropoda; class Insecta; order Diptera; family Tephritidae; genus Merzomyia; species Merzomyia westermanni. The sequence goes on along the minus strand of OX465289.1, from coordinate 51,732,288 downwards.
AATGCTAAATGTGCAATGGAATATAGAAAACTAACCAAAAAAAATTTACTAACAAGGTCAGTAAATACCCGATACTGCTCATACAAGACTTGCGAGGTCTACTATGGGACGCTTCGTATAGCCTTCTCTCGTATAAGGGGCACTGCAAAAGCTCGCGGAATCAAGTACTCAGTGCATTTCCAGCGTTCTGCGATTGTCATGTTTGTAAAATTTGATGGATTTTACGTATAAATCGGTTGACAGTTCGATTTTGAACTGCTCGGTTTCGCTTCAACATAATCTAATAAGACTAATAAATTGTGATAAATGGAAATTTCGAATTGTGATTTCCGGGTGATGAGTTTTTATCATTCTCGATACGTTTAAGCACCGTAGCAATGTGAAATAGCATCCAAAACTATGGTTTACAAATGGTTCGGAGGTGATGACGATATTCGCAAATATTGTTCTGGCACCTTCTGGTGTCGGCAAAATATTAATGCGGTGCGTGAAATACTTTCGTCATGGCATTTCAAACCTATTCTCCTTAAGCAATATAGATTTACAATTCGACCAGTTTTTAATACTCCATCCCTTACAATGTTTGTTCGAAAATGTTAATCCTCATTCAAGTACATTTGATATTTCCGACTCGATTTTAGTATTAAAAAAGCTATTCTAACCTCTCAAATGACTTGAATGTCTTCTTTATCTGCTATCATCCTCTATGTGGTTTATTATTATCATTAAAGCGTCATCCATGACCAAACTAATATGTTAAGTCGAGAAACAGGACCTTTGTTAAGAGCGAACTTAATTATCTTAGCCAATACTAGTAGTTTTCAAGAGTTGAAGCTTTATTAGCTAGACGCAGACTTTTGTAAACAATTCTTCATTGATAATGCTCCCAATTGTTCATTTGTCATTGTTCATTGTCCCTAAAAAGTTAACATTTGGACGTTCTTAAAAGTTATGAACCAGACCGATAGTAGGTGGCTGGAAATTGAGTGATTTATAGTGATATTCTAATGATAATTGATTATTTTCTAGGGAGCCCGTTAAATGATTAACTACCATTTCATATTATTTTTTGATATTTATTCTTTTCATGAACATGAAATGGTATAAGAACTTTAATATTTCTAAGTATGAGAAAAGGAAGATATTAATAAGCATACTGAAATGATTAGCACGATAAGCTGAGCCAATTTAGCCATGTCCGTGTGTCTGTCTGTCTGTTTGTACGCAAACTAGTTTCTCAGTTCTTGAGATATCTTGATGAAATTTGGTATGGAACAGCCATTTTGCATGAGATTAATCATTCGTCGGAATCAGCAAGATCGGAGCAACACAACGCATAGCTCCCATACAATCGGTAGTTTCGCTAAATGGGTTTTGGGCTATAAATTTTGCAATTAAAAAGCTAGGAATGTAAACTTTTGCAGGTTTAGTGCTTATTATATATGTAATGTATGTATTGAAAATCTGCCAGATCAGACATACATAACATACAGCTCCCATACAAACGATTGTTCTGATAAATGGGTTTTGGGCCATGTACCTTTAAATTATCAGTTTTGCAGAGTTTTTACTAATTGTGAGTAAGGATCGGACACTTAAAACCGTGATGAAAGTTATAAAGTCTTCGGCACAGTCGAAGACAGCCCCTTCCTTACTTGTTTTCTATTATTTTTTAATTGTTTGCGCTGCGTTTGAACGCAAACTTGTTCCCATTTTAAGTGATATCTGGCGAAAATTGTGGATGCGGCCGCTATTTTATAATAGACTACAAATTCAACCACAAAGTTATATTTTATTTTATAGATTTTCTGTTTCATTTCTACCATTTCCCTTCTTTTTTATAGCATTCAATAATACCGTTTTTGTTGTTATTTCTTTGCAGTTTCGTTTACCAGGTCCTTTCCTTGGTGTTCTTCACAGTAACTTCCATAGTACTCTTTCCTGTTCTTTCTCTTTCTTAAAGTATTTGCTCAAGTTTTGTATTGCTGGCTTAATGTTTCTAATAAATCAACTCTTTGTGCTCTCAGTGAAAGCCTCTCGCAAGATGCCCATCATCGATTGGTAGAATCGGCATTTGAACCCATCAATAATTTGGACCCATCAATAATTTCTTATATAAAAGGAAAAAAATTCATAAATTCCCAGCATTAATTTCTTATTTCTGCAAAGAATGAAAATTATCATTGTGAATTAAAAGAAGCATCTAATTAATGGATTGCGAACCCTTGTCTGCTATAAACAAACTCACTTCTTCATGGCCTAACTAAACAAAACTGACTGAACTTTTATAATTCCCTTCATATATGTACTTTAACTTACTTGCACAGGTTGCTAAATATTCACAAGTTAATATGTTTATACTATATAAACAGAAGCACCGCAGCAAAAACTACCCCGCTGCTTTTGTTTTGATTTGTCTATGAAGATGAATTATTTTGGCAGGTACACCGACTTACATTAGTTGGGAAAAGAAAAACTTTTATAAACACCCGCAGGTTGTTTTACTTCTCCGCACCAAACCTATTTTCACATTAGTCCCAGTTTCCTAGCTTCAAGTTAACGGAACAGCAACAAAAAAAGCACAAGGGGACAAAGAAAACCTACAATACAAACAACAATAAATTAACAAATAAAAATAAAACACTGAAGCCCTGCAAAAAAAAGTATAGAAAATGCTAAAATGAAAAAGAAAATTGTGTTTACTCTATTTACTTTTCAAAAACTTGCAAACAAGTTCAAAGTTGCCAAGTAACGATATGCCTACACACCTAACCCCACATGCTTAGCTACAATACCTAACCTTGATACCGAGATACCCACTAAAAAGGTATGTATAATACTTAGTGCTTATAAGTCGTATGTCATTTGACCAAAAGCTTCATCAAATGTAGTATAAAATTTTGAATGAGTTCAGTTGTATATAATTTTGATAGATGATAGCTAAGGTAAAATGCAGCTTAAGACCTTGTTATAAGAAATGTTCGCAAAAAAGATAGGTTCACAGTTTTCATACAGTCGTATCTAAGACATCTTTTTGATCGTTTCCTTGTTTATGTTGTGGTAAAAGCACTCCCGCCTGCTCAAGCATATATTTGGAGAAATCGTGGTGGCCTTGTTAGATAGCTCGGTTGGTGATGAAGTAATACGTATTGTGCGATAAGTTTTGCAGAGAAAGTAGCTCCTTTTCATACTATAGAAATTTGCTCGACAAAATTTTTGTGCGTGTCTCAACGTCATTGTAATATGTTCAACATTCGAAATATTCTCAAGTCATAAAATTCGCTTCAATCAAAGCTTGGGATCCCTAAATAATTAACAAAGGATAAGGTTCAGTCGGCTTGCTGACGATGGGCTTTCTTCTGCTTTACACTTCGTCCGTTACGAACTTATGTCCGCAGTTAGCAAGATTCGAGGAAAGTTTATATATTTAGCATAGCAATTATATTAAACTTTTTACCAAATCTTTTCTTTTAAGCATGGTACGCAGATCACAAGAAAAGCAAAAACTCTATATAAAAAAACGCTCAAGAAAATTTCTTGTGATCAATTTTCTTGAGGTAGTACGCAGCTCTCAAGATATATAATACGAAACTTTACTACTATTTTATCGTGACATTTGAGTACGGCAACACAGGTTTACGCAAGAAATATATCAAGTGGCACATATTTCTTGAAGAAAACAGTAATTTGGTAATACATACTTTACATTCAATGCCAACTGCTAAAGCACGTCCGAAAATATCGGGAGAGTTATCAAAGGACGCGTTTTGACCTCTGTATCAATAATCCGAAAGCGGAAAATAAATATTTTGTTTTAATGAAAAGTTATTGGCAAAAAACATATATTTAGTTTATTTACTTTTCGTTTGCTTATGCGCTCTTCTTCTCTCTTGCTTCACTATTCACCATAGATTTTTAGACGTCAAAATTACTTTCCTACTACTGCTTTTCACGCGAGAAAAATGGCTAAATTTTTCTTGAGCAATTACTTGTGATCTGCGTAATAGCTCGGCGTGTAACCTGTCATTTCAATGTGGGTTATTGATTTTTGTGCGATGTCAGAGTCGGGACAATGGGCTACAATTGATCCCAAATATTCCTTTATAAGTATGGTTGCGATAAGTCTATTTTAGGTGTTGAAAGCGAACTTTTCCGACCATACCCGTAGGAGAACAAAGGGAATCTGTCTGACACTACATGGGCATTAAAGGCACGAATTAGTCTCTTCATAGAAAATGCTCAAACAAAAGAAATCTCTTCAACCCACACAAAGAGATCAAAACTGGCATTGGTCGGATGCTCCTTTGCGACTTCTTCCGGACTTATTCTAGACAAAGTATATTCTGAACTTTGCTTTCGATTTGCTTCATTGTGACAGTTGTTCTTTTGAGCTCTATTTTTCTTATTATCGCTTACATAATTTTTTGCTGGCTATATGTATATAGAAAACTTTCTTTGCTGCGAAAGTCCTTTTGTTTCTTGTGAAATGTCCTTTTTTATTCTATTTTACTTAAATTATTTACTTTTTGTTTTTATTTCCTTTGAGTCGGTAAATGCAATTTCCAAGTGGAGCAAAAATGTGCCGCCTAAGTTTTCAAAGGCCATTAACAGCAACTGTTATATCTCACAATCGAAGACGTCGCGCTATTCGCAAAAGCATAAATAAAATTCAATGAGCTCATACATGTGGGTTAGAAAACAAAAGTAAATATGTATGTAAGGGTATGTGTGTGTGGGGTTTTTAATTTAGCTAAGAAACAAATGAGGAAGTGAAAAACTTTAGAAGCATTAAAAGTATAACAAAGCACAAAAAACAGAATAGAAAATATGTGTAAATAAATACACATTCATACATTTAAACATATGTATATTTATCACATTCACAGCACGGTCAATTGGACAGCACACGGAAGCCTCACATATGCTTAATACGCGACAGTGTACTGTGGGCAAAACAGGGCTTTGTCTTATCAAAATTTTAAAACTTTAGGCAGCATAAAGATAAAGTAAAGAAACGTTTTTTTCTTTGAACTTAGAATATAGAACATTTAAAGCGACATAGAAACAATAAAACTTTAACACTATAATGCTCGTGTAAAACACCAATTGGGCTTTGATCTTATTAGAAACAAATAAGGAGAGCGCTGTGCCGAAGCCTTTATCATAGTTTTTACTTTCCGATCATAAATTCCAATTTCGGCATTTGACGTTTTTACTTGTTTAGTTGAAAGATACATAGCACAAACCCCTTTTACCGAAACAAGCTTTTGTATGGGGGTTATATGTTATATTTCTCCGAACTTGTTGGTTCCGACAAATGATTAATATATGATAAACCAAATCAAGTTTACCCAGATAAAAAAAGTTAACACTCCCTCTTAAGAAGTGTTTTTGTAAAGCATTCCAAAATTAAGTCGCTCAATTAAATTTGTTTCATGTATTGGAATTTAATTCATATCCTCTATTGTTGTACTTATCCACCAGATCTTAGGTTTAGGTCAATTTATAAAGAAATGTGTATATAATTGGGGAGTACTAGGGTTGTCCAAAAAAAATTTATATGATTCTTCACGAAAAAACTTCATATAAGGGAGGTGTTTGGCGAAACTTTTGTTTCGATAAGCTTTACTGTACAATGTGCCCCTTGTACCAACTTCACATGTCACTTCGTTTTGAGGGTTGACCACCAATTTAGTTTGAGTAGCTAAAAGTTCTAAGGGCGGGTTTTACAATCTATACTTAAGTTGAACTTAAGTTTTAGTTAAGAAAAATATTAGCCAAGCACAGTTTCAGTTTTTTCTCAAGTTTACGTTTTACAATGCATACTTAAGTTTGGAAAAAATGTAGTGGTGAAATGCGGTAACACTGCAACGAAATTTTTTGTTTACATAATTTGACACCAGTCCTTGTACAAAAAAGAGCAATTTGGTGAAATCGGATTATAAATTAAAACTTATTCAAATATATTATAGTTGGTTGAAATGAAAGAAAATAAAAGACGACTAAATTTTGCTCCATGTAAAATAGATTTGCTTAGCGATGAGGACTTCTATGCTCAAAGCGAATCTTCCTTATTCCAGTTTTATGTTTTAGAGCATCTTTAATAAAACTGAGGCCACTCCAAGCCGCTTGTTTGTTAACTCGAAATCGGTCGCGGAAATCTTTTTCTTCGTATAGTTCAAAATATTGTGAACGCTCACGAATTGTTTTTGTTCTCCGTAATACAATAATATTTATTACTTTCTCATATCCCGAGTCACTGATTTCATCGCTACTCAAGTCAAAGTCCATATTTTAATAAATTTGCTTAAATTTCTCAAACCATAAGTACATCTTCAAAATTGTATTTTACAACATTTAATCCGCTGTTCATAAAGATAAGAACAACTTAAGTCGCCAAAGTTGGAAACTTAAATACAACTTAAGTTCAGCTAAAGATATTGTTGGTGAAACGGAAAATCTTAAGCTAGGCTTTAGTTCGACTTAAAAATGCATTGTAAATACCGCCCTAAATGACTCAGGTCAGAGTAAATAGATTTTACTTTCAAACCCTTTAAAATACCATCCTTTCATTTTGACGAGTTACATTTATTTGTAAGAAATGAAAATCTATGTAGTACGAAATCATTTTAATGTCAACCAAATTGGCCTTATTCTAATAATTGTCTCTGAACGTAAAGGTGATCATGAGGTCAAAATAAAAGAAACTTGTTTTCAGGGACTATATGAAAAGCTGAGGCGTTAATTTCAAATTCAGTTTCTCTCAAAGGCCTTCGCGAAACATTGATTAGCAATTAAAGTTGATTCAGGCCGATCCAGTATTCAAGCTAACAGATTTTTAAAAAGTTATAAATGGTAAGATTAGCATAAACGACGATTGAAAAAGTTTTAGAGGACTAGAAACTTTCCTTTACAGCGTTTTATAGATTTCTTGAGAATACATTTGTTTTTGAGTGTAGTTTCTACAAAATATCCCACTATACTGTGCCATGGACTCTGCAAAACATAAAAGCACTCGTATGAAGGGTGGCCTCATCGACTTACATTACAACCCCACTTCTAGGTCATGTGAGTGCGTTCGTTGGCCGGCTATATGTCGTCTGCCCTATGGGCTTTTTCTTTCACGGCTTCTTCTTCAACAACTTTTAACGTGCAATACTTTTTCGCATAACATCGAAGTGAGCTCTGTTTGCAATTATATTTAGTTTGTAATAATTGGATAACTTATTAAAATGACTAAAGTATGTCGAACAAGAAATCTAGGTAGCCCGAATCGTTGGAAATATGTACATAGATATTTAGGTATGTATTGAAAAGTAATGGAAAGCTTCAACATTTCCCTTGTCTTACATTTCTGGTAGCCACTTCTGCAACCACAACAACAAGTCTTCCAATCTTTGCTTTACATTTTTTCTGTTCTTTAAGAGAACTTGTTTTTATTTTTGTGGTATCTTTCAGAGAGTTTTATATGGATCCAATAGGTTTTCACGAATGTTGGCCTTAATAAAAATCCTTACCGGTTTTGGTGATTTTTGTCAATTTATTTTCCGACGAGCTAAAGTATTTTCTTTCATACAAAAAAAAATTGCGTTCATAAGCTTGTATGAAGGAAAATACAGAAGCCTTAAAAAAAAATTGTCAAAAATCAGGGAAATGTGTCACGAACTTAAGATTAAAACCTTATTATACTAAAATTTTATGAGCTACACTGCATGCTCCAAAAAATTCTGGAAAAAAAATTCTAAATTTTAGTAAAATTTCTTTGAATTTCCACTAATTTTGTGTACATTTTTAAAACAAAATTTATAGTTGTTGTATTAGACCTTCACACATGTTTTTACTCAAGCTTTGCTAAAATAATTTTATTAATACCAAAATTTGTGAAAATCGCAGAAAACGACTGTATGTACACTTATGTCCGCCACTGTATGTACGAGGTGTGTTCAAAAAGTATCGCGAATTTTGTGTTTTTTCAAAAATTATTTATTTATTCATGAATATCTATTTTGTCCCCTTCAAAGTAATCCCCATGAGATATTATACACTTGTGCCAACGGGTTTTCCAATCTTCGAAGCACTTCAAAAAATCATTTTTTTGTATCTTGTTCAGCTGCTCCCTCGATGCCGTCTTTATCTCGTCAAGAGAAGCGTAACGTCGTCCTTTCATGGGCCTCTTTAGTTTAGGGAACAAAAAAAAGTCACAGGGGGCCAGATCTGGGGAATACGGTGGCTGCGGCATCATTAGTGTGTTGTTTTTGGCCAAAAAGTCGCGCACAAGCAACGATGCGTGAGCAGGGGCGTTATCGTGGTGCAAAAGCCAATTTTTGTTCTTCTTTGCACATCTTCTCGGCCTTCTGAGAACATTTTGTACCACCGATAAACGTTGCTTCGGTCCAAGGTAGCTTCTCCGTATGCCACAGTCAACATTCGGAATGCATCCGCGCACTTAATTTCGTTTTTCACACAAAATTTGATGCAGGTTCTTTGATCCATTTTTTTGAATAGGTAAAAATCGAAGACGATCCAAAACACGTGCAAGCAAAGCAGCTGTCAACAATTAACTGAACATTCAAAATGGCCGAGCTTGTCGGCATAAGTGAGAGACATGAGTACCAACATAACACCACAAAAAATTCGAAATTCGAATATACGTAACCAGCGAAAATTCAAAATTCGCGATACGTTTTGAACCCACCTCGTATATGATGTGGCACTTCTGCAAATCCATTGAGCATGATCTCTAGCCTGTGATGGCGTAAAATATTATTTAGTATAACCTGAGACCGAAAATACTGCGACTCTGGAAATACCCACAACAGAGACAGAGTAGTCGCGTAATATCTCGGAGGACAAATAATCAAAAATTTCCTACATTTTCTCCCGACCCTCACCGTTTCAATGCAATATGATTAACTTGAAAAATGCCCCTAAGTACTAAAGCTAATCTGCGTCCTTATAATAAAGTATTAAACCCGCCCGCTTCGCTTTGTCTCAGAGCTGATAATGGACTGAGTCCGATTTTTTATATTATATCCCATACCAGATAAGATATGGAGCGCTCATTGTCACCTTTCGTTTGCTACCCATATTGTACTAACACGTTTTGGATCACCTTGGCACACATATCGGTCGATATATCCGAAACTGGTAGAGCTAACGGAACAAATGATATCTTGAATTTTAAGTCAAATGTTTAGTAATACAACGCTAGTTCCATTTAATTCCATTGAGCAGTTTTTGAGAGATGCGCATAGAAACATACAGACAGACAGGCAAAAATTCTAAAAACAGTTGATTTGTCTTCTATTGACTTAATAATAACCGCGCTAACGATTTTTCTTAAATATCTGGAATGTACAGATATCGACCTTTTACAACTTTATTATATGTAGAGATTATGCTTTGAATACCCGTTGAGCTCAAATTACATACTGAGCTAAGTAGGACTAAATTTTGTTGTGAGAACTCTGTTCGCGCATCATTCAAAAACCACTATAAAGAATTTAAACGCAATTTCTTCCCATGTATTTTTTGATGTTCAACCTAAGACTTAGGATCCAAATCATCATAGTATCTTATTTCTGCATTTCAATATAAACGCTTTTATATATTGACTGCCGAGTGAAGGATCGCGTTATTTTAGAAGATTTGTCGACAACGATCTATCCTAGATTATTCCAGAGACTTGTAACAAAACCTTGGAAAGAAACGTTTCTGCCGTTATTGTTCCCAGAAACGCATTAATATAGAAACGTAATTAGAAACAGAATGACTGGAACCGTTCCCAATGAGTAACTAAAATGTAACAAAACTCGAAGCAACAAAACTGTCAGAACCCTAAGCTGTAACGAAACAATGGGCACAGAAACAAAACCTGAAACGCTACCTCTGTAACAAAGCTGTAACAAAACATATCTGTATAGAAATAAAACTAGGAAATGTTTCTCGTCATCAAAACTGTATAGAAACCTAAGGTAAATAAACAATACTAGTAGCGTTTCTTGCGTACCGAAACTTTAACGAAATAGAAACAAAACCCTATGCGGTTTCTGCTATTATGTTGTTGTTTATAATTATGTATATATACATTAGCAATTTTTGTTTAACCATATTTTCTACTCATTTTGAAGCAAAAAATCAGCCGTCTCGCTGTAAATAAGTGTTAAAAATTTGAAAAGTAACTTCCTTTTCCAATTTGTTTAAATCATTGTGTACGGCTAAAATAGCCAGCAAGAAACTCCAAGAAGAACAGCTAATATGGATAATTTTTATGGGATTTGGCAGCCTTACTACAAAACTGTATCAGGCAATGTGTGCCAGAGAATCTCATCTCATGGAAAATTATACTTTATTATCATGTATGTACCTGGATCCACGATTCTCATTACTGCTGAGAGAGCATCGTCATATAGACACAACACTGAACACTTTGATTAATCTCTGGTAAAAAACAAGCAAATTGGAAGGTACAACTACCTCTCAGTATGAACGACACCGCAGCGCTGCATCAACACCCACAATTCGCAATACCAAAGCCCAGCATTCATGAAAGTGTTAAATGCCGCCATGTCAAAACGCATCGCTTCTCTGCATGAAGTCTGTATAGGACAATTACTGACTGACATCACTACCGCCAGAGGTTGATATACTACTTTGGTGGGAAGCTCAAAAAAATATGCACCCACAGTTGTATCAATTAGCAAAAATTGTAAATGGTGCAGCTGCAACTGAAGTTAGCATGGAACGGCTCTTCTCGGGAGTGCGTTACATATATTCATCACTCAAAACAAACATGATATCAAGTAAATTGAATGATATATTACTTATCAGGTGCAATGACAAATGTATGGCAACATGCAGCAAAAATAGATCTAGAAGTGGTGAAAAACGTAAGTGTAATATTTCAATATCCAGAGAAAATGATATCAAACCCCCGAAAGCATCCTGCACTGCTTCGACGTTTCATCAAAATGAAGATCAAGGCATTGCAATGCAACAAACTTTTTCTGAATTAACATTAGAAAAAGAAATATTTAACGATAATTATAATTAATTATTAATGTAAATTTTTCACAATCCGTTGCGCTATGTATGTATATAAATAAAAATTTTTATTTTTTATCACCATCGCCAGTTTCTTTATACGAATAAAACAACTTTTTATCCCCTATCCGCCTGGCCTCTCCTCTAGTGAAACACTGTGCATGTACTGCATGTCACTATTATTATTTGGATTTCCTTTCTGAGGTTTCATTACAAGTTTTGTTTCTATACAGTTTGGTTTCGTTACAGTTTGGTTACTGAGGCTTCTTTACAAGTTTTGTTTCTACACCTAGCGTTTCTGTTATTGTGATCAAGTCTGTAGGTAGTTTCGGTACAGGTTTTGTTTCTGCTGGAACCGTTCGTGGAAAATTGTTCCTAGTTTTGTTACAAAGGAGTATCGTTTCTCACAGTTTCGTTACACGTTTTGGTATAGCATGTAACGATACAATTTTGTTTCGTTACTTACCTGTGAAACAATAACGAAACACAAACGCGTTACAAGTCCCTGGTTTATTCAATTAACGTTAACGCAGTGTACTTTTAAACTTAGGATAGGGTGGTCTTCTAACCGTCCGTCAATATAGAAACTTTCGAAAGACATCTACAAATATACAAAGCAGTAGTTGAGAATTTGATGTATTGAATAAGTTCTTTATTATTTTCTTAAATATATCTTCGAAATAACACATTGCTCTGCGAATAAATGAAAAGTAGTAGAGAAAACTTGTTGCTAACAACAGGAGTCTTTATTGACCTTATTAGTTGTGTTCCAATCAGCTATCAAGATCAGTATCACGATCAAGATCTCATGGGAACGATACAGATCAGTTGTATGAGAGTTGTTTGTGTATATATGTGTGTTTATATATGTATGGCTGTGCTACCAAGCAAATGAGGGTTGATTGTCGAAAAATCTACTACAAAAAACTGAACGAACAGAGCTTCTATACGGATCCGAAATTGATCCAGATAAATATCAAGATCACAACGTTGTTGTTGTATTTACATGCAAAATTTTTATCTGGATCACTCCTGATTGGAACACGCCTATTATGTGCGTCTGAGTAATATCAATACAAGCAAACATACCGTTTTAAAACTTTCGAAAGTTGAAAATTGTAGATCGTTCTCTTATATCATATCTTTTGCCATTTTCCCCTCGTCTAGTGCTAGAAAACGCGAAGCAGTGGAAAACCGCGATTAAAATTGAACTCTCTCCAAAATGCTATTATTTTAATTAAAGTTTGTGGACTTCTCACAGATTACTTAATGCCCTTTGAATAACGAAACATCTTAGTTATGTTTGTTAATAATAAATTTTCGTAGTAATACAAACTGACTTTAGTTACTTATTCAACAACACAAAAGCACGGGACTTAGCAAATAGTTGGCACTTTGCAAACGTGTAAACTGGTATTTATGGACAAACCTTGTAGGAAAAATACCCAACAACTGGTCGAAATTTTCTTTAGAAGGCTCTATATACAGTGCTAAATTGGAGATAGTTCGATCGTACCTTCATAAGTTCAAAGTTTAAATATAAAATATATTCGAAGAGCGGCATTAGATTGATAAAATCTGAATTGGTTTCGTACAAAATTAACGATATAGTACCGAAACCGCACTACAAGGCAAACATTTAGGTTAAAGGACGATTAGAAAACGAACCGAATTCTTACGTATTTCTCTAAGGTAGAAGGTTAGAGAATGGTTTGAGAAACTGTGGAGAATTACAACATTTTCCATAAAAAGGGGAATTCTACCGTAATATTCTAATTGGTTCCTAATTTAAACTTTATTCTAGTCTTTTTCTAATCGCTCTCTAATCAACTGCTAGCCTAGCTCTCTAACCTTATTTTCGATTAGGGATGCATTAGAAATCGAATGTAAGACATATATATTTCTCTAACGTTTGAGACTGTGTTTGCTGGGTAGTAGCAATGTCAAATACAATGGGAGCGCATGAGTTTAGAACTTCATATCTTCTCTCACAGGGTACTTATAAGTACCCAAATACATACTTACATACACATATGTTGGACTTAAATACATTTGCTTTCACACAAGCAGCCTGCAGTGAAATATATAACTAGTCAGAAAAAAACTGGTTTACAACTAGTATTGTCTAACTCAACTCAAACTAATCTGAAAAGGGAAAATTTTCTAATAACAAAAGATCTACTTTTGGTGAATATTAAGTTACCAAGAGTTGTAAAAATCGCAGTAAAATGAATTTGTTTAAATTGAATGTTTTCATGGAGGCCGGATGTCATAATCCCAAAAAAAAATGAGACATTATCTCAAGCGATCCACAGGTTTTCGGCAGAGAATCCCGTTGTGTATGGAAGGCATTCGGCCGCGTTTAGAAAATCTTCGCGATCTACTGTGTCTTTTCAAAGAAGCAGAAACCTTTCAGATTTTGCCCTAATTTTAAAGGTCAAAGATGTCATAATCCAAATTAGGATTATGTCGAGGGACGGTTAATATCTCTCGATAACGTGATCCAACAAATGGAAAAAAGAGAGTTGGTATTCATACTAGTTGCGAGATAATTTACAACTAGCTAATTTGTCTGTTGGGTAATAGCTTAGCACGTAGGTGTCTATGAGCAAATAAGAGCAAAGATGCATGCAGGGAAAGGTGCAGCGGTTACAGTGCCAAAAGGTATTTCATGTACAAATTGCCACTTGAAGCAATCGGCGTGCCACTAATCAAGATACCTAAGGACATACATAGACACAAACCGTTACAGTTACATGAGAGCATAAACTTTGGGGACACTGCAAAGGTGCACACTAAATAAACAGACATAAAGCGCATGGAACGCCTAAGAGCATTCCTAAATAAGACAAACTTTTGTTTGTTTTGTTCAAATAGGGTTTACCAAAAATATATGGTTGTAAAGTGCGATATTGCTTAGGATTCTTTAGCTATCTCTCTTAGTAAGAAATAATCTGTTGTCATCTGAAGCCGTTTTTCAGCACATATGATTTCCTGACGGCCTATTTTAAGTTCTTCAGCTAAGGTGTCAAAAATGTGTCAAGCGATAAATATCACCAGTGTTATCAATATCGTTTCGGAGTGGTTTGGTTCAGTAGATCTGCTCCAACAACAAGTACAAACAGTTGCCAACTTATCCTTACCAGTCCTAGGAAAGCAAATTCGGACAGGGCGGCATATAGGAAGCTTCTTTTGGTGTTATCGAAATCTGGTTTGGAATCGATACAAATGTGTTGCTTATCGCTTCTTTTTTCATTGGCCCACTTCAACCTTTAGTCAGCCCTTTGATGGAGGTTTTCAGCCTTTTACAGCTAGAAACATCTTTCGCACGAATGCATTTAAATGCATTCGGCCATAATTGAACTGATCGGGGCTAATTGGTCCCCTCGAGCCATTGTTAAGGCTTTACTGAAAAAACTATTCTTCGCTATAAGCACTTCTTAATAGTCGAATGTTAAGAAAAATTCATTTTATTGGAGTACTAAACCCTGCAGGGAATTTAGTAACAAGTGAAATAGATTCTGTTTCAGAATAAAATCTAAAGTGACAGATAAGAACTAGTTCCATAGTAACTATATATGCATTAGTTCAAAACAGGCAGTTGAGTTACCGTCAAAATCGATATGCATAAAATGTTTATAACAAATTCTGAAAAAACTAAATTATCTTACTGAGGTTTTATTTTTTATCTTATAATTATTTTACAATAAATATCTTTAACTTGAGAATAAAAAAAATTAAAATATGAAGATAAATGTTATATATATATAAATAATATTTTAATTTTATATATACGTATGTATGTAAGTATAAGGCAAGTTGGGTCCTAAAGGGATTGGTTGCTCATAACCAAATATAGGACACAAACTGGAAACCTTTCAGTGATGTTTATAGTGTAAAAATAATTTATATATATTAAGAGTGATAGGAGAAAAGGGGCGTGACACCTCCCATGCAAATGGTGTTTGTCAATCTGCAAATCTCTAGAGTTAATCATGCATAAATGTACATAAATGAAATACGGTAAAGTGATATATGGAGCTAATGTACAACTCCCAAAAATGGGAAGTGGTGCATTGAAAACTTGATTGAAATTTTAAATAATGAAATATCAAATGCAAATGCCAAGGCGTCATTTTTATTCGGAAATCGTCACTTTCAAATTAGAATTATCAATTGTAAATGCAAAAAGGGTTTATTGAGAATGAGAAAACATGACATGGAAATGGAAAAGTGTGTTTTGAAAAGAATAACTCGTCATTTGAAAATAAGAACTAAGAGAACGGTTCCGTTCGTGTTAAAATCTCAAAGTATATCAGAAACGCACAATTTATTGATGAACTGAACGGTATTTGCCATCCTATTGACTTCAAAGTATCGGAACAGAATGACAATAAAAACTGATACTCGGGATGAGCAGGTTTGCAATGTAGTTATTTATAAGAAATCCAAGAAATTAAATTTGGATTGTCGCATGGTAGATAATCTTGCGCCATTTACTACGAGTCAAGACGAACCCTTAAGAAAATCATTTTTCTCACGGTAAAATCCGGTACTAACGTGGTGCCCTTTATATGTATATCTTCATCGCTGAATTTAACACTGCAGTCGTGTGGACGCACACTTAGTTGAAAGCGACTGCAGTCCGCAAAACCAAACAATCGTCCGTAATGTGAATAGTAGACGACAAAAGCGGGGGAATACACATTCCCCGCCTCTACGAGTTGTTTACACTTGTGTGTGTGCCAGTAAGTTTTTGCTTACTCGAAATGGCAACTAAGTAATTGAACGTGCACGCAGCCGCATTTTGTGTGTCGACACTACACATTCACCACACCCTTTCGCACCCAACACATACGCGCCTCAATTGTCATTGTTGACCAGAAAACGTAGTGGCAGCCAATTCAGCCAGTCAGCCAGCCAGGTAGTGGCATTAGCGCCACATATCATCAGCAACCAACTAAGTGTGGTCAGCCTAATGGCATAAAACGCAACTATGATACTACTAAACTAGCATTTTACAGCTTTGTATTGTGATTGTGGCAAGCACGGGCTAAGCGCCTATGCAAGCACACACAGGTACATGCATGGAGTGTCGTAAAGGCGCTAGTACCATATGCATGCAGGGGCTTTGGCTTAGTAAGTTACAAACTATTATCGCTTTTGTAATCACCGGAAGGTGTAAGCAGAACAGCACTTTCTAGGCCAATGAATTTATTTAGGGTCTGATGTTAAATGGCCAAAAAAAAATGTTGAAAAAAAAGAGGAAGAGGTGTGGTGTGTCTGCGCCCAACACTTTACTCAACTTTGCTCCTTTTGTAACAAATCGTATTAAAAATGTGAAAAGGTGTGGCTAATGTGTGTTGTTAGTTGTGTGGCACGAGTCCCTGTGGATTGCAAGTATGCACTCAAGCAAACTTTTTGCTATAGAGGGAACCCTTTTTTTAACGTTTTGTATGAAAAATTGCTTTATATGTGACGAAAACAATAAAATTTGTTTCAAACAACTTTGAAAAGAAAAACAGTTAAATTCAATTAAATAATTAAAATTGATTTCTTTCTCGTTACAGTAAAGCTCTAATTGACTGAGCATATTGAATGAGGCGCATTTAGTACGAAATACAAACTCGAAAAATACAACAACAAAACAAAATGTGGCAGTGGCTAGAAATAGCGTTAATATTTTTTGTTTTTCAAGGTAAGTTATGATAAAGCTGTTTTTTGGTAAAAGTACACTATACCTTATTAAGCTTCTGGACACCCAATAAATAAAGGCACTATATAAAGCAGCAACTGAAACGTGTGTCCTCCGCTGTAAATAGCGGCAATAATAAACTTCCGTTGAATGGCTCCTGTACCATAAGTTGGACATCAAGAAATAAATCGATGAATATTTCATTTAATTCCATACAACGGGTTTTTAGTGAAGTGCGAACAAACACAGATGGAAATAATTCCGAAAACTCTTGATTTTATCATTTATGTAAGAAGCACACCCAGTATGTATTTTATAAAGGCAGCTTTTTTCAAAATCACTTAACGACATATGAAATAAACTAGCTTTACCCGCGCCTCTGCCAGCACTAAGGAAATAAGCAAAACACACAAGTCATTTTGAAGAAATAGAATTAAGCCTATTCTCGTTTATTATTCATTTTTAACGTTCACATGAAAATCTGAACCATACTGGGGTGCAAATTTCAAGGTTTTAAGGCAACCACATTTTGACTCATAGCTCATTTATCGAATTCGATGATTCCTTGATTATTAATCCTGAGTTCGATCACTATAAAGTCAAATAAATACACGCACAGATATTGTAACTAATAGCTAGTTTTATTTACTTGTAATAAACGCAATACAAATTTAAGAGTTTGGTAACTTCGCAGTAGTTCACTGAACAACACTTGAAAATAAACTGATCCCTGCCTTGCTTGGTCACTGCCTTATATAGTCCGACAGGGTGCTACCCCACGCACCTAGAAGTTTCTTGGTTGTTCGCTCTTCGTGTTCTGGAAGGGTCGGTGTTATTTATTGGCATCTCCTCTTTGCATCGTATTCGCAAACACTCGCGCCATCTCTCTTCCTCTTCCTCGTTACACGCTTACACGCTTAAGAGTAGCCAACGTTAACTCTGTTGTGTTTAACTAGTAGTGGGAGTGTTATTGAGTTAGGGATGGTATATGCTTGAGAATAATCGCCACAATGCAGCTAAGTCCATATAGCATATTTCAAAGTATTATCGATAAATACATCGAAATATAGCACAGTCCATATGAAACCTGCTGCATTCCTCGTTCGTTTGATCCCAATATTGCACATCCAAACATTTAGCTTTATAGTATTATACCGATATCTTCATAACCATGAGAGGTATCAAAATAGTATGAATCAATTCAATAGTTTACCAATTCTATACTCCTGGGACAAAGTGTACAAAACTTCGAAGATATCGGTTGAGCAGTTTTGAAGCGAAAGACCTGTAAACACACTCATTCAAATGAAAGTTTTTTCAAAAATTTTAAAATTGCATCAAAATCAAATCGACCACTTTGCGCGAAATTATCGTAACGGACTTACTTTCGAAATTTACTTTTTGATCGGAATTTGTTCTACATCCGTCAGCTCCGCACCTGACAAAAGATTGGGTTTCTTTTTTATCGTAAGGGACAACTAACTTTTTTCTTGAGCGTGAAATTATCGTATAGACCATACAAAAATATTTGGAATATAGCTAGTAAGTTATTTGATGTACTATTTCCAGCTCAACTATAGAGTAGAATGTGAAGTTGATTGCAAACTTAATGTTACCATCGCTATAGGATTATATTTGCATTATTATATAACTTTAAAGGAGTTGTTCTTCTACGTATATTTGTATATAAGTTTATTTATATAATTTTATATACCTTCTACTTCGGAAACTACTAAACAGATTTGGACGAAATTCGTTATACAGAGCAATACGCTTAGTTCTAAGACATTCTAACCAGATGTCGTCACTGAGGATTTTTTACAAGTTTGCTACCATTTCGGAACTATAAAAGTAAGATGAGTATCAAATTAAAAGTATTTTGCCACGTATTTCAACTAAAAAAAGCTACAAAATAAATAAAAACAATAGGGAACATTTAATTCGAATGTAAATTGTTCATGTACAGAGAGGAGTCGCTGTTGCAAATTGTCTTTCGAAAGTATTATATTTTAAACTAGAAACCCCGACAGAAGTTGCTCTGTCCGACCATTGATTTAGTAACGTGAAATTGTTATTTTTGTTGGACCTGTTTTGGCACAGTCAGTCATGCGCAGCTGGCTTCGGATATGGATGAAAATTCTCTCCCTCCCTTTGTGAAACTCTGGTTTACCAACTTACTGAGTAGTCGACAATCGTATGTTGTATTCAGAAATGCAAATTCAACACCTTATAGGACATAGCCAGGGGTGCAAGAGGGTTGTGTCCTATCCTCGCTTTTGTTTCCGTTTTTTCGGCGCCCGGAGCCTGACATTGTCACCGAATAAATCTTCGGCCACCGCGTTTGCCACTAAAGTACAAAGCCGCAACTAAATCCTCAAGTCACTAGCTGGCAGCACAAGGCAATCAGGCAGCCAGTCTTGAACTACGCATAACCGATATTGCCGCCGGTGCTAGGAGACATATTCATACAGAGAGAGACAAGAGGAGCTCTGACCCAAATTCCACCTGGGTACTTTAATAGGTTAAACTCTTACCTATCCAGATTGACCGCATGTATGCCCGACATGCAGCTCGTCCCCTTACGATACCAATCACCTGCTCGGCGGAGCAGACTCTTCTAACACCAATCTCACTCGAATTCAATGTTATTTTATCCCTCAAAATGCAATGGGTTCTGAAATATATTTCAAGTTTCAAGTCTCTGGCCCAACGGAGAGTTACTTCAATATCGATCACAGTAATCGCAATTTTGCACTTATTTTCAAAACGGAACATATTTTTTGATTCACATATGAGCTCATATTTAAGTTTTCATTGATAGTCGACGTCGCAGAACTTCAACTTACCTACTCCTAACGGTGAACAGTTACCGCTGTCTGATTGTGCGAAATAAATAGGAGTCATTTCGACGAAGGCTTTATACATTTCATGAACAGAAATCACGAGTTTCACTGTGATCCTTACTTACAACAAGTTACTCCAAAGCCCAAACTCCGTCTATCTGGACAATCGGTTGTATGGGGGCTGTTACATTGGGACGATCTTTTTAGTTCCGTCAAATGATTATACCAACTTCAAATGTCACCCGCATACCAAATTTCATCTAGATATATCTAAGAGTAAGGGATTAGTTTTACATAGCTTTCAAACTTTCTTAGGGATTCAAATTGGATCGTGTAGTATATACTTGTAATGACAATACAAGCCAGCGGGAACCTGTTGGATCGACACAGACTTTTTTTCAAAGTCGAGTTCGAATCTCTGGTTTAGATTTCTCTCATTTTTGTCATTGAAAAGTCATCACCAAATCAACTAAATATTGCCTATTAACTATAGAATAATAATAATTCCTACTAAGTTCCAAGTTCGAGTTTCTCTATTTTCGAATAATATTCGAATTAACGAATAATAATATTCGTTTTAAAAAATTCGAATAATATTTATTCGAATAATTTACACGTATTTTCGAATAGTGGTATTCAAATAGTGGTATTCGAACAGTTTTATTCGATTAGTTGTATTCGAATAGTTGTCATATATTCTAATAAAAGTATAAAAAGCCTTCGAATAAATTAATTTTTTATTCGAATAATTTGTATTCGAATAGTCCCATGCCTAGTTCCTACAAATTGGGGCGACCTACATGTTTTCTGCAGACTCCTACATTTGCTCCTTCCTAATTTCATCAACTTTACCATGGCACAGCACATTCAGTGCATTAACTTTATTATTATTTTAGCCTATGCAAACTTTCGCAAAACAAAACAGAAAATCATAATTTGTTTACCTGCGAACTCGTGCTTTCCTTTTATTTATAAATTTTGGAATTTATTTATTTATCTGTACAGCAATTAAACAAACAGCGCGTAATCGAATACACGAAAGAATTATTAGATTGCGGCAGTCAGCCAAACCGCAACAACAACAATTTTGTTTATGCTACCTATGAATATCTCACCCGTGCAATGATTATGCATATGTAAATGTACTATACCTACATCCATATATGTGTAAATAACTTCATGTTTGTGTATTTACATGAAACGCATTCCGCTTTTTACAAAAACAAATAATAAAGAAAATCCAAATATAGCGGCGTACACGTGATAGAATGCAAGTCTGTTTTTAACTACTGAAACAGCTAGCTTGAATTTGTATTTACGCTGATGGTATAGTTTTTTTTTTAACCTATTCCGCCTCCACAGACATATTAGCAACTCATTTCTCGGCATTATAAAGTACCTCACCTTGACTCTAAATTTCAAAATGAAACTTTCCCGATATAAATGTCTGCCAAACTTCATTATACGATGGTCTAAATCTATGAGACATGTCATGCATGTCACTGTATTACTCGTGTGATCGGCTCTCACTGTGAGTGTAAAAAGTTGGTAGGGGACCCATGAAAAACAAGTATACGCGCTATAGAGCAGTGTGACCAGTAGCCCGATTCTGTAACTTTTAACCACTCGCCGAGCGTTAAGCTTATCGCCAAATTTCGGCGTTTGTTCTTAACGAAAGTGCGATTCTGTAACTCTCCTTTAATGCCGCTAAACAGCTGACTCTTGATGGTGATAAAATATGACAATACTTCTCTTTTCGCCGTATTTGAATGAAGGTAGTATTGATGACGAAATACAGAAAATTTTTTTGTAAAAATTGTCAACTATTTTTAAGAGAGTTGATAATCCAACTGCGACATCGCCTACCTGATAATATGAACTCTTTACAAAAGATAAATTCTTTTTCAGTTGATAATTCCTTGAAAGTTACAAAGCCGGATGTATTTTCTTACTTTCAAGAAGAAAAGTCTAGGTATTCTCCAAGTCAAGTAGCATTGATTGAGCTCCAGTGGCGAAAGCTAATAACCGTACAGTGGACAAGTGTAACATCTACCGTTGAATTTTGGGCGGATGTCCGAGAACATAAAAATTCATTAAACGAACCCCCTTTTTTAGAACTGGTCGAATTCGTATCTAGGTTTTGGGTATTACCTTCCCGTACGCGGAGGTTGAAAGAATTGTTAGTGCCATGAACATTTTAAAAATTAAGTTAAGGAACAGATTACAAATTAAAATGCTTAACTCGCTGCTTAATATTAGATGTTCGTTAAAACGCTTATCCAAATGTTGTACTGATTTTGAAATTACTGATAATCTCATTTCTATGATAAATACCAAAACTTTGTACGCATACTCAAGCTCTTCTGATCCATCAAACGAAGAAAATATTACAAAATTAATTAGTTTGTAGTGATTTTTCTATAATATGTATTTCTTTGAAAAAATTCCTAGTGAAGGAAAATGTGCCTGATATGTGTTGAAACAAGAATAGTTACTTTGAGTTATGATTATAGCTTTATATACAAATAAACTAAAATAAAAAATTTTAAATGGATTTTGTAAAAAAATTTCTGACTTTTTTTTTAGCTTCTTTTTTTCTTAATTTTAGCCTTTTCTAACCTTTTTTTTGCCGATTTAGCCTCTTTGTTTTCAAATCCTTTGAATTTTGTACTTAAGTAAAGAACTTAATATTTCTTTTTCTTCCCAAACTATTGTTAGTTCTTTTATTTTGAAACCGAAACCGAAATAAATGTTGAAGAACGTTACTTTCTTCTATAGTTATGAGAGATGGTTCAAAGATACACATTATAGTTTCTAAGAAGTTTACCTTCTGTTTTAAGGCAGTTCTAATTTGCATATAAGTTTGTTGTGAGATATGCAATTAGAACAACTTTCAATGGCTTTAAAATTTAAAAAGGTGGTGTCTCCGTGGAAACAGCATTACACTGCAATGTAAAATCTTTGTCTTTTTTAATTTTGACGGTCTATAGAGTGAAAAATTAGTTATTAATAGGTGAATAATAAAATAAAATAAAATCGAACTGCTATTTTTTCGGCTGCCGAGATAGCTATCTTAACACGATATTTTTGTCTAATTTAACTAATTAAACCACACTATAACATCTTCCTACTGTAAAAACGTCATATATATTATATATCCGTGTTTATACCTTTCATGAACATGAAATGGTATATTAACTTTGGTCCGATGTTTGTAACGTTTAGAAATATAAGAGATAGACCCACCATTAAGTATACCAAATTGATCAGGACGATGAACTGAGTTGATACAGCCATGGCCGTCTGTACGTCCGTCTGTTTGAACGCAAACTAGTCCCTCAATTTTTGAGATATCTCGATGAAATTTGGCACACGGATGTATTTTTGTATTATATTAGACATTTGTGGGACCCGGTATAATAGGGTCACTATAGCATATATCTGCCATACAACCGATCGTTCAAATAAAAGGATTATGACCATTCCCCCCTCATTTTTAAAGATTAAAACTTGAAACTTGGTGAGACATTTGCTTATAGATGGTAAAAGGTTTCGTAAAAAAATCACCAAGATCGGAGCTATATATAGTATATATCCCATACAACCGATCGTTCAGATAAGAGGATTATGGCCATTTATCCCTCATTTTGAAATATTAAAACTTGAAACTTGGTGAGATATTTGCTTATAGATGGTAAAAGATTTGGTAAAAAAATCACCAAGATCGGAGCTATACATATATAGTATATATCCCATACAACCGATCGTTCAGATAAGAGGATTATGGCCATTTATCCCTCATTTTGAAATATTAAAACTTGAAACTTGGTGAGATATTTGCTTATAGATGGCAAAAGATTTGGTAAAAAAATCACCAAGATCGGAGCTATACATATATAGTATATATCCCATACAACCGATCGTTCAGATAAGAGGATTATAGCCATTTATCCCTCATTTTGAAATATTAAAACTTGAAACTTTTTGAGATATTTGCTTATAGATGGTAAAAGATTTCGTAAAAAAATCACCAAGATCGGAGCTATATATCCCATAAAACCGATCGTTCAGATAAGAGGATTATGGCCATTTATCCCTCATTTTGAAATATTAAAACTTGAAACTTGGTGAGATATTTGCTTATAGATGGCAAAAGATTTGGTAAAAAAATCACCAAGATCGGAGCTATACATATATAGTATATATCCCATACAACCGATCGTTCAGATAAGAGGATTATGGCCATTTATCCCTCATTTTGAAATATTAAAACTTGAAACTTGGTGAGATATTTGCTTATAGATGGTAAAAGATTTGGTAAAAAAATCACCAAGATCGGAGCTATGCATATATAGTATATATCCCATACAACCGATCGTTCAGATAAGAGGCTTATGGCCATTTCTCCCTCATTTTGGAAGATTAAAACTTGAAACTTGGTGAGATATTTGCATACAGATAATAACAAATTTGGCAAAAAAAATCGCTAAGATCGGAGCTATATATAGTATATATCCCATACAACCGATCGTTCAAATAAGAGGATTATGGCCATTTTTCCTTCATTTTGGGAGATTAAAATTTGAAACTTGGTGAGGTATTTTCTTATGGATAGCAAAATATTTCGTAAAAAAATCACCAAGATCGGAGCTATATATAGAATATATATCGCATACAACCGATCGTTCAGATAAGAGGATTATGGCCATTTATCCCTCATTTTGGAAGATTAAAACTTGAAACTTGGTGAGATATTTTCTTATGGAAAGAAAAAGATTTCGTAAAAAAATCAACAAGATCGGAGCTATACATATATAGTATATATCCCATACAACCGATCGTTCAGATAAGAGGATTATGGCCATTTATCCCTCATTTTGGAAGATTAAAACTTGAACCTTGGTTAGATATTTTCTTATGGATAGCAAAAGATTTCGTAAAAAAATCACGAAGATCGGAGCTATATATAGTATATATCCCATACAACCGATCGTTCAGATAAGAGGATTATGGCCATTTATCCTTCATTTTGGAAGATTAAAACTTGAAACTTGGTGAGATATTTGCTTACAGATAATAAACAATTTTGTAAGAAAATCGCTAAGATCGGAGCTATATACTCGTACAGTATATATCCCATACAACCGATCGTTCAGATAAGAGGATTAGGGCCATTTCCCCTCATTTTAAAAGATTAAACTTGAAACTTGGTGAGATATTTTCTTATGGATATTAAAAGATTTCGTAAAAAAAATAAAAGAAAATTAAATGTATTGCAGACAAAGTTTTAGAGAACTTTAAACAATGCGTATTTAAGTTTGCACGTATTCATGAAAGGTATAAAGCCTTGGGCACAGCCGAAGACAGCGCCGTCCTTACTTGTTTTATACTCATTTCTGTCCCGTATCGATTGGCATTCCAGGAAGATTTTCTAAACTAACCAAATATATACGAATTAGTCTGACGAGAAATCGAGCCTGGTTTTGAAGTAGTACTTTATATAACTCTAGCTTCCGTCAAAATAATAATAATTATTATCAAGTGAACTTGAGCTGATGAAGCTTGTAAAACATGTGAAATTAACGCTCTTTAAGAAGAATAACAGAAACTTCTAAACGATATACTAAAGCTTCCGCCAACAACAAAAAGCTCATTTTGAGTTTTATTTTGTATCAATCTCATGTACATACAAACGAAGTAACGTAAAAAATGTCTGCGGGCATACATACTCGCGTTAAAGTCGTTAAGTAATTTTTATGTTTCCCACCTACTACATAGAAACTCCCATGAACCCAAAAGAGGTAAAAACTTGATTCATAAAAACAAAATAAAAATTAAGTATGACTTTGATAAGAAAATATGTGTGAAAAAGAGTGCTGCCACTGCTCGTTTAAAGAATACTAAAAAAGAAGAAATAGTCTGACTGCTTTCAAATATGTAGCGACCGATAAAACAAATAAACTGCACATTAACATTTTTACGATGTGCTCGTGTTCTCACGTATGCACCTACACATTGCCGCTCTAATGCACCGCAATGCACAATGTAACCCAACAAACAAATATTGAAAGCGATCAAGTAGTGTTTTCTCTGCGGTTGTCAAGTTTTTTAAGCAGAAATTCAGTTATACCATTCCCTAATTTAGATTTATTTTTTCGTGAAGAATTAATCGTTTAGATTTACTCCCATGTGGATTTTTTATGGTAAAAAGTACTAGATTTATGAAAATTTGGAGCGATTTCAACCGGCTTTAATTTTATATGAAGTATTCGCCCCATTCATAATCACTATTTTCAATTGCCAATACCAATAGGTTATAATCGACTTCGACAAATCGGCTCATCCATTCCTCTACCGCAAGTACTAAGAAACTACCGGTCCCAAAAATATGGTTTTGTCATGTTAATAAGTAAGAGATTATTTATTTCGAATCCGCATAACTTCGATCTCCTTTGGATCAACCGGCCGCGTTATTTAAAAAGATAAGCTATTTTGCTTTCCAATAATTAAAACCTTGGCTTCCCAGTTTAAATATAGGATAGATATGCATACAGTCATCAAATTGATTAAAATCCGTTCTTGCTATGTATTTAATGGATGAGTAAATGGAATATGACAAGGTTTTCCAGCAAGCATAGACATACGGTGAAGCTCTAAATATCATGAAAGATACTACAATTTAGTAACATTGGACCAGAATTTGAAGAGTGCACGGATTGGAAAGCAGTTTTCTCGTTCACGTCAAAAATATTGTTTTAAGTTGAAAGCAATCCGATCTGATTGACTGTTTTGACTAATAGAATTTATATAAATTTTAAAGGAAAGCCGAGTGCCCTGTAAATAATATGCCTACTAACTGATAGGCTTCATTTTATGGAAATGTAAGCTGTACCGAATCAAGCATTTTTATACCTTTCATTGACATGAAATGGTATATTAACTTTGGTCCGATGTTTGTAACGTTTATAAATATAAGAGACAGACCCACCATTAAGTATACCAAATTGATCAGGACGATGAACTGAGTTGATACAGCCATGGCCGGCAGTCCGTCCGTCTGTTTGAACGCAAACTAGTCCCTCAATTTTTGAGATATCTCGATGAAATTTGGCACATGGATGTATTTTTGTATTATATTAGACATTTGTGGGACCCGGTATAATAGGGTCACTATAGCATATATCTGCCATACAACCGATCGTTCAAATAAAAGGATTATGACCATTCCCCCCTCATTTTTAAAGATTAAAACTTGAAACTTGGTGAGACATTTGCTTATAGATGGTAAAAGATTTCGTAAAAAAATCACCAAGATCGGAGCTATATATAGTATATATCCCATACAACCGATCGTTCAGATAAGAGGATTATGGCCATTTATCCCTCATTTTGAAATATTAAAACTTGAAACTTGGTGAGATATTTGCTTATAGATGGCAAACGATTTGGTAAAAAAATCACCAAGATCGGAGCTATACATATATAGTATATATCCCATACAACCGATCGTTCAGATAAGAGGATTATGGCCATTTATCCCTCATTTTGAAATATTAAAACTTGAAACTTGGTGAGATATTTGCTTATAGATGGCAAAAGATTTGGTAAAAAAATCACCAAGATCGGAGCTATACATATATAGTATATATCCCATACAACCGATCGTTCAGATAAGAGGATTATGGCCATTTCTCCCTCATTTTGAAATATTAAAACTTGAAACTTGGTGAGATATTTGCTTATAGATGGTAATAGATTTGGTAAAAAAATCACCAACATCGGAGCTATACATATATAGTATATATCCCATACAACCGATCGTTCAGATAAGAGGATTATGACTATTTCTCCCTCATTTTTAAAGATTAAAACTTGAAACATGGTGAAATATTTTCTTATGGATAGCAAAAGATTTCGTAAAAAAATCACCAAGATCGGAGCTATATATAGTATATATCCCATACAACCGATCGTTCAGATAAGAGGATTATGGCCATTTATCCCTCATTTTGAAATATTAAAACTTGAAACTTGGTGAGATATTTGCTTATAGATGGCAAAAGATTTGGTAAAAAAATCACCAAGATCGGAGCTATACATATATAGTATATATCCCATACAACCGATCGTTCAGATAAGAGGATTATGGCCATTTCTCCCTCATTTTGAAATATTAAAACTTGAAACTTGGTGAGATATTTGCTTATAGATGGTAATAGATTTGGTAAAAAAATCACCAACATCGGAGCTATACATATATAGTATATATCCCATACAACCGATCGTTCAGATAAGAGGATTATGGCCATTTATCCCTCATTTTGAAATATTAAAACTTGAAACTTGGTGAGATATTTGCTTATAGATGGCAAAAGATTTGGTAAAAAAATCACCAAGAGCGGAGCTATATATAGTATATATCCCATACAACCGATCATTCAGATAAGAGGATTATGGCCATTTATCCCTCATTTTGAAATATTAAAACTTGAAACTTGGTGAGATATTTGCTTATAGATGGTAATAGATTTGGTAAAAAAATCACCAACATCGGAGCTATACATATATAGTATATATCCCATACAACCGATCGTTCAGATAAGAGGATTATGGCCATTTCTCCCTCATTTTGAAGTATTAAAACTTGAAACTTGGTGAGATATTTTCTTATGGATAGTCAAAGATTTCGTAAAAAAGTCAGCAAGATCGGAGCTATATATAGTATATATCCCATACAACCGATCGTTCAAATAAGAGGATTATGGCCATTTTTCCCTCATTTTAAAAGATTAAAACTTGAAACTTGGTGAGGTATTTTCTTATGGGTAGTAAAAGATTTCGGAAAAAAGTCAGCAAGAGCGGAGCTATATATAGTATATATCCCATACAACCGATCGTTCAGATAAGAGGATTATGGTCATTTATCCCTCACTTTGAAATATTAAAATTTGAAACTTGGTAAGATATTTGCTTATAGATGGTAAAAGATTTGGTAAAAAAATCACCGAGATCGGAGCTATACATATATAGTATATATCCCATACAACCGATCATTCAGATAAGAGGATTATGGTCACTTCTCCCTCATTTTAAAAGATTAAAACTTGAAACTTGGTGATATATTTTCTTATGGATATTAAAAGATTTCGTAAACAATGCGAAGACAGCGCCGTCCTTACTTGTTTGGTTTAATCTTGATTTGAGTAATAATGCTAGCAAAACAAGCATTAAAAATCAAATTAGCTTAGTATTTCCCATACTTAAATCTATTATGGTACGTATTCTATTGAATAAAAACAAATTGTATAACATTTGAAAATATGATTTTAGAAAAATCCGCAATGTCTATTTTATTCTGAATTTCTTATGAGCCCGAATAATATATTACAATTATTGTGCAAAAATAAATAATAAACTAAAATACCTTCTTCTCATTTACTCACCTACATTGATAGTAAAAGTTTTGAGCTCAGCACAGAACCCGCCACTCACTTGAAACTTTCAAATGTTTTCTCATTGGGTTATCATATTTTGGCACTGCAATGTATCCATTAGCTACATGTACTTCTCCTATGCTAACTATAAAATGCAACTGCTTGGCGATTTTCGGCTGCAACATATTACAACGCTCAATGTCCCTCGCTCCCAATATGAGACCGCATAAAAATCCATTATACTTTACACGAGATGTGGACAAATGGTTAATACACCACGTTGTAGTTTCATATACAACGTACAGTATTGCTGTAACAACAACAAAATCATACCAAACTAAAGAAGCTCAGACATGAAAATGTGGGCTGCTGCTGATGCGTGGAATGGAAGTGTGTTGGCCATGAAGCATTGCGGACGCATTCTCATGCAACATTCTCGGGCTGCACGGTAAAAAGGAAGAATAAATCGTTTGGTGGATTTGAGGCAAGAGTCAGCGAAAAAAACCATTTTAAGACATGCATACATTGAAACAATAAAAAAAAATATATATTGAAACATATGCGAAGAATAAAAAGGAATCGTATACGAGTATTTTGTCGCGCTGTTCTCTCGGTATACCTACTTATGGACACTGAAAAAACCGGCCGGGCTATGAGCTGACCTTTTTTTATTATTCTGCTGCTTGTTTGCATAATCGTGCGTGTATGTTTATGTGAGTGGAAAATAGGTTATATTGGGTTATATTGGGTTATATTGACTTAATGCGATTTTAATACGATAATGTGACATAAAAATTCATTTCGATTTACGACACAACGAATAAATTGCTGGTAGTCATGAGTCTGATTTGCGCATCTTTTGCATATGGATGAGTAGTCCATAGTCATATAAAGGGTGTTTTTTTTAGGGGTATAGAACTTCGAATTGAAATAAAACACAAGAAAATCGTTTTAAGGTCCATCAATTTGGCTTTATTGGAAGGATAATTTTATGCCATTAATGTTTAAATATGATTTCGGGCATGTGGCCGCCGCGGCTGGCTCGAATAAAGCCAATTCTACAGGTCCAATTTTCAACCACTTTTTCGAGCATATGGGGCCGTATGTCGGCAATAACGCCACGAATGTTGGCTTCCAATTCCCCTAACGTTTCTGGTTTGTTGGTGTAGACGAGCGACTTCACATATCCCCAAAGAAAATAATCCAATGGTGTCAAATCACACGACCTTGGTGGCCAATTGACAGGTCCATTCCGCGAAATTATGCGCTCATCGAATGTTTCCTTCAATAAATCGATTGTGACGTGCGCTGTGTGGCATATAGCGCCGTCTTGTTGGAACCACAACTCATCCACATTCATGCCATCCAATTCGGGAACAAAATAGTCGGTTATCATGGCTCTATACCGGTCTCCATTAACGGTAGCTGCCTCTCCAGCATTATTGCGGAAGAAGTATGGCCCAATGACTCCACCAGCCCATAGAGCACACCAAACAGTCAGTTTTTGTGGATGTAATGGCGTTTCAAGGGTCTCATGTGGATTCTCTTCACTCCAAATGCGGCAATTTTGCTTGTTGACGTAGCCATTCAACCAAAAATGAGCCTCATCACTGAACAAAATTTTGCGATGAAAATCAGCATCGAAATCAATCTCATTTTCGGCCCATACACCAAAATCACGACGCATTGCATGGTCTCGCGGCTTTAATTCTTGCACAAGCTGGATCTTGTAAGGTCGCAAGCCAAGATCTTTGCGCAAAATCTTCCATAAAGTTGATGGACAAAGCTCCAATTGCTGTGCACGGTGGCGAATCGATTCATTCGGGTCCTCTTCAACACTTTGCTCTACAGCGGCAATTGTTTCTTCGGTGCGCACTGTTCGACGTCTCTGCGGATGCGTATTATCACATAGAGTAAACGTAGTGCGAAAACGATCCATGGTTAACCGAATTAATTGCTCTGATGGACGATTATGTCGACCATAAAATGGACGGAGCTCACGGTAAACTTCGCGAACTGAACCATTATTTTCGAAATAAATTTGCACGATTTGCAAGCGTTGTTCTTTTGTCAACCTGTTCATGATGAAATGGCAAACCAAACTGAACATAAATGACATTAGAGTTGCCAGATTTGACCACAAAATGCCAGTTTTATCTCTATTCGAAAAACAAACCTGTAAAAACAACACCCTGTATGTATATACCCCGCAGGGAACTCAGTCACTAGCGAGATACATTTTTTGTTTCAGAACGAAAATAAAGTGGAAATTTAGAAATAGCTCGATAATATGTATATTTTTAATAGTTCAGAATCTGCACTTGAAAAATCATGAAAAGGCATTTTTAAATATACTTGGAAAAGAAGATTCTTCTTAAATGGATACATTCACTATTTCAACCTAAGGTTTAATTTTTTTTATATATTTTAGAATAAAAATCTTTACGGAGAAATGATTAAAACGAAATTGTATGAAATTTATATTTTTGCAAAAAAAATTAATAAGAATGTAATTCTCTCACTCTAGAGATTGTAGAAGACGCAGAAATACTCAAAGAACATACACATCGTCAAGCATATTTTTATGTAAAACAGGAGTAAATTTTAAATTCGCAAAATTTTATGTGGCATTGGTTGTAGGAAAATGTTTGTAGAACTTTAGGTGCAAAACTTTCCACGTTTCCTATGCTTTCTAGACAGAGAATTGCTCTATTAAAAAATACACAGGAATAGTCCGCTCATCAAACTAATTTGTGTATAAATGCGGCTATAAAATTGTGTTAGAGATTCTGAATCCACGGAATGCACTAGAAGCGCATTAGTTCACAACAAAAAATTGCATACTCCAAAGAATACTCCTAAAGGAGTATCAGAGTACTCCAACCCATATCCTCATTCATATAAAAAAGGTGGCCCAATTTAAATAGCAATGTCCGGTAATTTGATCGCCTAATCCATCTCGGAGTACTCCGTTTATTTGCTTTTGAATACTCTATAGACCACCTACGTGAGAGTACTCTCAAAATCCCATGGGATTGCTCTATGGAGTATTCAACAGCAAAGCGAGAGTTGGAGTAGGTGGTCCTCAAAATAACACATACTCCCTTCTCGCTTTCGTCTAAAATACTCTATAATACTCCAACGTAGGTGCTCTATAGACTATTCGGAAGCAAAGTAAATGGTACTCCGAGTAGGATTAGGTGATCCAATCACCGCTATGTAAATTGGACCACCTTTTTTATATGAATGAGGATAAGTGTCGGAGTACTCTAATGCTCCATCGTTTTTTACTGGGTTATCTACTTATGAATATTCATTTAGGCACTACGCAATCCTTTCCGCATTTTCATTGGAATATTCTTTTATAAACTCAGTTCACAAACTTATGCACGTATGCAGATGCATTACAAATTGGAAAGGAGATGCGTAACTTAGTAGCCTTAAGCTAAACTACACAATCACTCCATAGTTTCGTAAAAATTTTAAAGCGAATATGATGAGAACATACCCATTCAGCAAGGTTTAGTCGATTGATGTTAGTGAAGTATGTTTTGTTATCTTTTTTCTACCTTAAATGCATGTTCCACCTCCGCCCAAGAGATGCCAATGACGGACAAGTTAGTAGAATATCTAAACCAGATGTCATCATTCCTACAGATTGTTAAGTTCTTCCCGACCATACCGGGGTTTAAAGATGATTCGTTCTATCGCACTCTTTCGGGTATAAATGGATTCAATTAATGTCTCCAAAAAACATGCGATATACCTACAGGTGGGCACTTAAAACGTTATCACAAGGAAAATAGCCACTTTATTTCTACTTTCTTTTAGTTTTGTTAAGTACTGAGCCATACCGGTTCTAGTTTATAATATATCTCTTTATGGCATTCAAATTAAAGCAGTGCTGAGTGGGTGTTGCATTAGCCTTTTCTAATGTTGGCAGCCCTTTGACGAATGTGGATCCACTCCGATACTTACTCCTTGTGGTACTAGTCGGACTATTTGGTTCTACTCTTTGAACCATGGACTCGGCACTCCTTGGTATTCTATTCTTTAAGAAATGTTTAGAAAAAACTATGCAGTCTAACGTCAATATACCGTTGGACTAATTTATATATAAAACATTTCACTTACCACATTATTTAAGTCAAGACCAATTTTTAAAAGTGTTATTCAGAATCTCAGACCTCGCACCTCGCGGAGATGCAATTCAAAATGGTAAAAAAGTGAACTTCTCCGAAAAAATTACTTACCCTTTTATCCACTTTTTTGATACATGCGACTCACTGTTTATCCAGATTTTTACCCATTAGTGGTGGGTAGGGTATAATAGAAATTTAGAAAAGGGACTGCTGTGTTTTTTCCATGACTCTTTTCATTTATAACCTATTTTTCAATTCGTGGAATCGCAGTTGATTTAATTTAATCAAAATCTTCTTAGCTGAATCATTCAACTTCTCGTGAAGTCAAAGCAGTCTAACATTAGAATCCATTAGATACATTTTAATGATAATTGACATTAATTTAAAGGAAGACAATTGCTACTGTGCTTCATCTATCTCAAGCTCAAAGAGTCAAATACTTATGCTTATATAATCATACAACAGACAAGTTTGTGCATATTAGTGATGCCAATACCGGTATAGCATAGCCTTAAAATGTCAAAAATACCGGCAGTTCTTTCGTACAATCACGGGATTTCGTGATTTGAAATATGTTGTCACCCAGACAGATTGAGGACAAACCAAGTTTACTGAATTTAGTTTTAAGACTATACAACTTTAACATTTCCATAAAATTATGTACAATTACTAACTTAACTCATATGAATATCTCAATAAAAGCTGCGGAGAGAATGAATATAAAGATTAAAATGAATTAGAAATAATTTAAGTGCATACGTACACAGAGTTGCCAGCGAATATGAAATTGGCTATGACAATGTTTCTAACAAACTATGAATTAGTAAGGAAGTCTAATTTCGGGTGGAACCGAAAGTTATATATATAGTAGTCATCTATTACGCCATCCCAATTTACGCAACTCTATTTTAATACTTTTTAGTTCGTGTTATAAAGTCAGCTGATTATTTTTAATAAAAACACTTCTGTTATGAGTTTTGAGGGGTAAATTAATTTATTTGTATATAAATAGTTTCCCTACCAACCGATGCTAACCACATCTTTTAAAAATTCTAACACACTACTATGTTTGAAAAATTTGCGTTCAAATAGACAGACGGAAAGACAGACAGAGGTATAGAGAGACGGATATGGCTAAATTCACTCAGCTCTTCTTGCTCTCATACTTACAACCATTTCATGTTCATGAAGGGTATGAAAATCAAAGAAGATATATAACTTCCCTATTGCAGTGGGGTATTAATTACTTGCCCGGATATTTTGATTGTGTGTTTTCCAGCTTGCGATATTTTTGGCAGGAGTATACTACATACCATGGAAAAGCAGCTAACCAATTTTCATTGAAATATCCAGTTGAAATTACAAGCGATCGCCTTTGAAAATAGCAGAACTTTTACGCTGAAAAGTGGGCGGCGCCGCACCTACTACCCCTATATCCACAAATTTTTTGTTTGCTGTCGAATTTTGCTGAAAAAGCTTACTATATGTGCAAGATCTTATTGATATACGAGGTGTGTTCAAAACGTATCGCGAATTTTGAATTTTCGCTGGTTACGTATATTCGAATTTCGAATTTGTTGTGGTGTTATGTTGGTACTCATGTCTCTCACTTATGCCGACAAGCTCGGCCATTTTGAATGTTCAGTTAATTGTTGACAGCTGCTTTGCTTGCACTTGTCTTGGATCGTCTTCGATTTTTACCTATTCAAAAAAATGGATCAAAGAACCTGTATCAAATTTTGTGTGAAAAACGAAATGAAGTGCGCGGATGCATTCCGAATGTTGACTGTGGCATACGGAGAAGCTACCTTGGACCGAAGCAACGTTTATCGGTGGTACAAAATGTTCTCAGAAGGCCGAGAAGATGTGCAAAGAAGAACAAACATTGGCTTTTGCACCACGATAACGCCCCTGCTCACGCATCGTTGCTTGTGCGCAACTTTTTGGCCAAAAACAACACACTAATGAAGGCGCAGCCACTGTATTCACCAAAACTGGCCCCCTGTGACTTTTTCTTGTTCCCTAAACTGAAGAGGCCCATGAAAGGACGACGTTACGCTTCTCTTGACGAGATAAAGACGGCATCGAAGGAGGAGCTGAACAAGATACAAAAAAATGATTTTTTGAAGTGCTTCGAAGATTGGAAAAACCGTTGGCACAAGTGTATAATATCTCATGGGGATTACTTAGAAGGGGAGAAAATAGATATTCATGAATAAATAAATAATTTTTGAAAAAACACAAAATTCGCGATACTTTTTGAACACACCTCGTAGCTTACATGGTTATAAAAATATCTTCTTCTTCTTTAAATGGTCATCTAACTGCCTGGGCGATTTTGACCGTCCAACAAAGCTCGCCAGTCGTTTCTTCGTTGCGCCAACTGGCGCCAATTGGAAACACCGTGGGATCGCAAATCGGTCTCCACTTGGTCCTTTCATCGGAGTGGTGGTCTCCCTCTTCCTCTGCTTCCACCGGCGGGTGCCGATAAGAATACCTTCTGGGCTGGAGCATCTTCGCTCATTCGCACTACGTGGCCTAGCCAGCGAAGCCGCTGTGTTTTAATTCGCTGAACTATGTCGGCGTCTGCGTAAAGTTCATACAGCTCATCATTAAATCTTCTTCGGTACTCGCCGATGTTGTTAGTGTCCACGCTTCTGCACCATATAGCAGGACGGGTGCGATGAGTGACTTGTAGAGTGTTATTTTCGTTCGTCGAGAGAGGACTTTACTTTTCAATTGCCTACTCAGTCCGAAGTAGCATTTGTTTGCAAGAGTGATTCTTCGTCGGATTTCTAGGCTAACATTATTGTTGGTATTAATGCTGGTTCCCAGGTAAACGAAGTCCTTTACTATTTCGAAATTATTGCTGCCAACAGTGGCTTGGTTGCCAAGGCGAGAATGCGCTGACTCTTTGCATGATGGCAGAAGGTACTTCGTTTTGCCTTCGTTCACCACCAATCCCATTTTCTCCGCTTCTTTTCCTAATTTGGAGTAAGCAGAAGTTACGGCGCGGTTGTTAAGGCCAATGATATCAATATCGTCAGCATATGCCAACAGAGGGACGCTTTTATAAAATATTGTTCCAGCGCGGTTAAGCTCTGCAGCTTGCATTATTTTCTCCAGCATTAAATTAAAGATAAAAATATCACGTTTTGAATTTTGAAACCAATTTTTTCAAAACTATGTTAAAAAACTGGGCCTGGCCATTGACCGATTTCGCCCATTTTTACAACAAACATTTACCTTTATATATTCAACATTTTCGCTAAATTGTTTTCGACATTTTCGGAAATTTATATTTTTTGAAGTTCTTCTCTCACGGACTTTTTGAAAGTGAAATAGAAATTATATAAAGCTATTTGACGCAAAGTTATTGCATATTAAATTAATCCATAACCCTTTTCAAAATCCCTTGTATAAAAGTGGGCTTGTACCCAGAACATTCCTTATATTCATGGAAATCTGTTGCATAAATTCGTTTTTTTCTTGTAGTGCCCGCAAAACACCTGAATTGATGCGGACATATTCGTCCTTCAAATCGTTAACGGCATTTGCTATACCTTCGTTGCTTTTTTCAATCGCCCTATATACTCGTCGGAGGCTGCTGGCGTTTTCTTTTTCAATTTTGACGAGTTCATCCAATTTTGCCGTTATTTCCATTTTTCTGTCATTGTCCTCATCAAGAAATTTTTTCAAACGTTCCCCAGTGCTTTCACTCCTTGGCCTTTTAGGTGTGTTTGCAATTGGAGACATTTGCCGCTTCGATGAGGTTGATGGCATTTCATCGTCTCCTTCGATGGGAAGACCAGGTGCATTACCAGCCACACCTACCACAGACTTTGACAATGCACAAATCCGCACTAAGGACTCTTCCGTTTGTGTCAGTTGCACTTTGGAAAAAGGTCCTCCACCAGTTGCTCGAGACTCGCTGTTGTTTTTAGCAAGCTTTTTCTTAACATCGCTCTTCCACTCCGTCCACGTCTGTAAATACATATATAAGAAACTGCAATTTAAAAGCACAATTAAATTTTTAGTACCAATAATCTTTTACCTTCTTCCATCCACACGCATCTTTTTGTGGTGGACCGGCACTGTTCAGCGACTCAACTAATTGTTGCCAAAGAGCATCAACACTTGGTTTATCCCGTTTTGTAAACCCCTGCGCAATATCGGGATATTTCTCCATAAACTCTATTAGGATGGTGTTTTGCGTTGCATTTTTATGTTTTCCCCTATTAGCAATAAGGATATAAGGTCGTTAATACTTACTTTTATTTAAAAAAACCCATTTACTTACATTTTTACAAAATTTCTAACCGTAAGTGAAAAAACGTACACACAAATTAAATCCAACAGCTTCGACTTGCTTGGATTGTTTCCGATAACAAAACCGATAATTTAGGTTTCTGTAACACCTAAAACCGACATAATTCCGATTCGAACACAAA
The DNA here is from genome assembly GCA_949987695.1 of Merzomyia westermanni. NCBI lineage: Eukaryota > Metazoa > Arthropoda > Insecta > Diptera > Tephritidae > Merzomyia > Merzomyia westermanni. The sequence continues at coordinate 51,694,680 of OX465289.1, read as the reverse complement.
ACCGATAACATTGGATTTCATGACACCAAAGCAATTTTTTGCCGGTTTCAAATCCAATTCCGACAACAATTGGATTCCATGACAGGGGTGAATATCTTGAACGGTTCCTGATTTATGATTAATAATATTTCTAAATTTGACTTAATCAAAAGTGGGTGGTGCCATTCCCATTTTAAAAAATTTCTTGAAAAATATATTTTCTGCCTTAATTTCAATGTACACACCAAATTGTATCCTTATAGATGTATTTTGTGAAAAGTAGGCGTGGCTTTCATCCGATTCCGCCAATTTTAAATATCGCTCGGAGATAAGTGCCGAAAAGCCTGATACCAAATTTCATTAAGATATATCAATATTTACTCAAGTTATCGCGTTCACAGACGGACCGACATGGCTTAATCAATTTCTCTTTTCCTTCTGAACGTTTTGATATATATAAGTCAATATCTATCGCGATACGCTTATACCGTTACATACTACCGTTAGGCGAATGAAGTTAATATACCTTGTGTGCGTAGCACTAGTAGGTATAAAAAGTCAGTTTGTACATATATTGTAAAGAGAAAAAGAAAACCGAAAAACGATTTGTAAGGAGCTCGCAGATGAGAAAGAAGCGTCAACTAACTAGTAAAGGCCGAGCATTATTTGTTATGTATTTTAAAATTAGATAGTTTCTTAACACTGGAGTGCACACGCGGACTATAGTAGACCACAGTTACATTTTAGTTGATAACTCAACAGCCTTGTATGTTCCAGGAAAGCCCTCTGCAATAAGTTTGTCGTCAAGTCAGTACCGTTCGTGCTTTCTACTCCATACACTGTGGATTAGCGGAAAAATCTGTGGGCTACCATAATAGTCCGCGCGTGTACTTATAATAGTAAACAAAAAATGTGAATCATCGATCTTTCATCATTGATTTTTCCTATTATAGAACTGAATTATTTTTAATTAAAAATTTGTGTTTTCTATGAATAAATTTAAGTTTAAAGTATTCTTTTAAATAAATATAAATACGCTCTTAATACTTAGTTTCAGTTGAATGAAAAAACAAAAACTTTTATTGCTATTTTAAAATTGTCTACCATAAAAGGGTGGCGTTTACTCTAGTGTTAAACAATTTCTACAATTTTTAGATGTTAATTCTGGGGAAATATCGAATAACCAAACCTGAGACTACTTCCGGAATCCCGGATTGTAAAAGTTGAAAGATTCGCATCCCTTGTGTACATACATAAAAGCGAATTCAAATGAGTTAGTTTATTTTTGAAGCTTGTCAGCTTATTAGTCAATGTCATTACCGGCAAAGGAAGCACAATTTGACAACAGTTTGTTGAGCAATTGGAATACAGATGTACATTTAAATACTAGCAGAACGTATCTCTTAGGGTGATTGAAGCGGTTTAATTTTTACAAAATGTCAAACGAGTTTCGTTGAAAGCTTTTATTTAATATCCAATTATCTTTTTTTTTAACTCCAAAACCGGGGCTTGTACACGAAAAAACTAACTAAAATTTCCCAAATAGAAGTTAAACCAGACAGCTTACCGACGGCGAAGTCGTAAGAATCCGTAATAAATAGGAAAGAAGATCCGGCAAATCGCCTATAAATGTAATCAAGAATCACTTTTGGTAGAAGTCCCTCAAATTTGCATGTGTCACCATAGACATGGCTGACAAAGTGCATATGAGCACATTTTATTATAGGTTGTAGTTGTTTAGCTCTGCTGCTTCTGATCTAAAGTCTCGTTCCCTTGCAATTCGCTCGGAGAGGGACTGTTGGCCTCTAAAATCGGCACATCGTAGCACATTCCGACCTTGCAAAAGCAGCTGTGACAGAGATGGTTCGTGTCTATATTTTAATATATGGCTCTTTTCCAGTATATGGTATATCTTGTTTTTCATACAGTGCTCTCGAATGGACCTTATAGGCGTTATTAAGGATATTGACTCCGAACTGGCTGGCACGCTTTGCGAGACCGCCTTTCCACCCCCGCGGGTTAGGGGTTTAGAATATGCCCGAGGTAGGCATACCGGTCGTAAGAGGCGACTAATATGCACAAAGGTATTGACGTGCAACTCGATGGTTGATATACGGTTATTTATTTATTTGAGTCTGCACCAAAGAATACCTTACAGACTAGAACAATTTTACATAGGACCCCAAGGAGTTAGTATAAATAAAAAGTGAAAGATAAACATAAATTTCTTACTTACAAATATAATTAAGAATTTTCACAAAATTCGATTTAGATAACGCAAAATCAAGCTGATTTCAAGATAAAAACAAAGCATTAAATTCTCGCAGTGCACGAGCAATAGTTGTATTACTAGCATAATTTGTTCAGAAGTTGTCTCCATAAAAAGGGTAATAACTCCGGAGGATTCTTTGCGGAATATTAAAATCAATCCGCTGTAGTAAGATTAGGCAGTCAATATTGCCATTTATAATATTGAATACAAAGGAAAGGTAAAGAACTTTTCTGCGTTTATCCAATGAATCCAAATGAATTAGTAAACGGCGAGATTCATAGGACGGAGCCGGATCTTCAAACGGTAGTGAACGTAGCGCATGTTTAAGAAAAACTTTCTGAACTCGTTCAATCCTATTAATCGAGAATTGATCGTACGGCCTCCAGATGAAAATAGCGTACTCCAAGTGAGATCGTAGAAGAGAGCTAAAAAGCTGTTTGAAAGTATACGGGTCAGAAAACTCAGACGAGTTTCGGCGAATATAGCCAAGAACTGAATATGCTTTTGAGAGTGTTGAGACAGTTTCCCAACGGAACGATAGAGTCCTGATTTCCTTAGAGTCTTGAACGAAAACGGCGATAGGTAAATGTAGACATAGGCTTTATTCGGAATAGTTTTACACATCTAGCAAGGCGTTTGAATATATAGCAATGCGTTTTGTTAAAATTCTTTATGGTATGAAAACCAGGACGTAAGATGATCTCGATATAAATTGCTTTTAGCTGCTCTTTTTGCATTCGAGCTTATTAAAGTACCAAAAACGAAAAAGCGGATTTTGCGCAATTCTAGAAGTCATCCTACGACCAGTCATATGTCATTATAGTTTATCGATAAGAAAATTGATAGTAGTCGATTAATTCTAGCATGTAATAGATTTTAGATAGTGGCGATAACAGAGAGTATGAGGCTTATGTGACTATTGAAAGTCAACTTAACGTCAAACACTACTCCCAGGTCCTTAAACTCTGATACAAATTGAACTACGTCATTAGCAATCTTATACGATGTATTGAGAATGGTTTGACGCCTTGAAAATGTCAGATGAAAACACTTCTTAATATTTAGAGAGAGTCGTGACTTATCACATTACCGAAAAAGATTATCTAAGTCTGTTTGAAGACGAACCGGAGATATTGCATCGCTAACATTTGAAAAAATTTTTTAATCGTCGGCATAGAGCAAAAACTTTGAGTGCGTAAATCACCCGATAATGTCATTGATGAAAAGTATAAAAAGGAGCGGGCCTAATATGCTTCCTTGGGGAATGCCTGAGGTGGCAATAAAATGGTACGAGAGCACACCATCGATGGTAACTGCACATAACCTACCCCTTAAATAAGATTTAAGCCACAATAAAAAAGAAGAGTGGAAACCAAAGCACGATAACTTATGTAGTAGTATCGTGTGTGAGACTTTATCGAACGCCTTAGAGAAATCGGTATAAATACAATCGACTTGGAGTCCTGACGAAAAAGATGAAATACAAAAATCACTAAAAACAGGTAAGTTAGAAGTTGTCGAACGACCCTGGACAAAACCATGTTGATTGGGATTGATTAGAGACTTAACAGTAAAATACATTTTATCTTAAACAACACATTCAAATAGTTTTGCGATACTTGAAAGCTTTGCTATAGGTCTGTAGTTGCGAACGTCACTTTTTCTTCCACTTTTAAAAAAAGGTGGGATGGTTGTAAGTTTCCAATCATTCACAAAGATACCCGAAGAAATGGATTTATTAAATGTGATCTAAAGCGGCAAGATTAACGCCGGACAATTTTTGAGAAGCATAGATGATAACCCATCACCGTCAGTTTAAGATGATGATATGATGCCTCTCACCTCTCATTACCCATCTTATCCTTCCTTACGAAAGGAGGGGTGACACGACCTAGAATGTTTCACTGGTCATAAATGGCTACCACGACAGTCGGGCAGTACCGCAAGGGAGTACCGGATCGTACCGGGTTCAAATCCGGCCAAGCACTGTTAAAACCTTCGGGGTGTGTTTTTGTTGTTACCACAACAACAACAACAACAGACGGCCTTTCTCTTGCATCAGACAATTGTTTAATGTTTTATTGTCGAAAAGTATTAACCTTTAGTAACGTTGTTGTTGTTGTTGCTTTTAGCGACAACAACACTCCCCGAAGGTTTTGGGAAGTGTTGTCGGAAGTGACCTTTGCCGGATATGAATCCGGTACGCTTCGGTACTCGCTCGCGGCACATGCCCGACTGTCGTGGGAGCGATTTTGTGTTACCAGTGAAAACCTCTAGGTCATCTCACCCCCTCCTTGCGTAAGAAAGAAGAAGGAATTTTACTCTGGCGAACAATTGGCTCGACTTCCGAAATTCGGATAAAAGTATTTGGTGCTGAACATGTTCTTTCTAGAGGTGGAAAACCATCGACGATACTATCGATATATCGGTGGTTTTCCCCCATGTTGTCGATGTTGAACGACTATCGATACTATCGGTAAAGTTTAACGTTGGTAGCTTTGACAAAAAGAAGGAAGTGTGTGGCTGTTTAAAATATTGACCGAAATTAAAATTTAATTTCAATCAAAATGTCTGTGTCTCTGCCTTCAAAAAGAGTAAAATATCTGCCGTATGGATCCACTTTTCGAAAAGTAGTGAAAACAGGTACATAGCTGTGTGCTATTACTGCAAAAACGTTTAAGTCAAGTGGTAATACTAGCAACTTGTGTGACCACTTGAAGAGTTGCTCAATGGCCTCGAAAAAAACAGGCCATAACAAGTGAAGCATCTACTTCTTGCGGCCCGTCAAGACCTGCAGGACAAAGGTAATTTGTGCAATATTTTGGTAATTGTTTACGACCACCACCGAGTGCTAAAAAACGTCTAAAAATATCGGGAGACGTATCAAAACACGTCTTTCGACCTCGGTATGAATAACCCGAAAGCGAAAATAAAATTTTTTGTTTCAGTGAAAAGTTTGACCCTGTCTGATCTCAAATGGGGACTGTAATCCAAGGTATTTATTTGCGGAATTCCTTGTAGAACTGCTGCAATGCCCGCCTCACTCACTCCCGACTGTCGCTCACGCTCAACAGCGTTTCCATCTCGCACGGCCGCTCATCCCTCTTTATCAGTACCCTCTTTCTCTGACCCCAATGTCGAATTTAATAAAATTTTAGCTTTTCTACTAAAATATAAAATTCTATAAAAATTTTATATGATCTATCGTCACATATCGATAATTTTCTACCTCTAGTTCGTACAGAACCCGCAAATAAACTGTCATCAATCCTTTTCTTGCTCACTCACTTTTCATTCATCTCTTGACGACACATAATTCGCTATTTCACATTAAAAAATTGCATTCACTTGTTGGACAGTTGGGTATTTTTCAATGTCTCACATGTTAAGCGTGCCATGCAACCACGCAATGTGTGCAGCAGATATTTTTGCCGTTGCAGCATACATACAGTGACTACTTATGATGATGATACATATACAGACCAGTGATGTAACGAATGCCACTTTTTGAATATTCACGAATGCGAATACGAATACCCAATAATGATATTCGCGAATGCAAATATTCAGTTTTTGTTCAAATTTATCGCCAATTGCGAATGGCTATACAATCTCGTTCGATCGACGTGCGTTTCGTTTTAATTTTGTTCGCGAATCGATTTATTTTCTAAGAGAGAAGTACTTTTACGTCTACAATTTTTTGTTTGTTTGTTTAGATTAAATATATTTATAGTTTATCGTTGAAGAAAATTTGTTTATATCATACTAGCCGACCCGGCAGACATTGTTCTGCCTAAAATTTGACTTGACTACATAAGTTGTAATCTTTTCCCTCCCCCCTTGGCTCTTCTTCTACATTTATTCGTGTACCTTCCTTTTCTTTTCTGCTTTTGTTTTCCCTCCACCCCATAAACCTTTACTCTTCTCTATCCTCTTCATTTTTCTCTAACACCACCTATATTTCAAATTTCTATTTCTACTTCACTTCTTCTCCCATTTCCTCTGCGGGTACTAATATGTCCATAGGCTCGAAGGTATATCGAATTAACTTTTATTTGCTCCTGGTACCGCCTTCTGTTGCCAGGGTTTTTTTTGATGTATAGAACACAAATCTATAAATAAAATATAATTAACTTGAACCAAATAAATTCCTAGCTATGCCGAATTGCTACTTGAAATACCATGAGGGCTTTTCCAAAAACTATATGTAGCCGTACCCAACGAAGTTTTGAACCTATCGTGAAAGTTTCATAGAGATCGACTATAAACTTTGGACATTAATGAAGCCCAAGCAAAACACAAAAAATTTGGGCGCGGCACCTCCCACTTTTTCAAAATTATGTAAATTTTGACCAAGCGATTTAGACCAAATAAGTTCAGAGTTATAACGAATTGAAATTTTATATAGTCTGTGGGCGTGGCACCGCCCACTTTTTCAAAAATATATATAGCTTATGCCGTACCCAGCGAAGCTCTGAACCTATCGTGAAAGTTTCATAGAAATCGACTATAAACTTTAGACATTAATGAAGAACCAACAAAACACAACAAATGTAGGCGTGGCACCACCCACTTTTCCAAAACTATGTAAATCTTGGCTAAAGGACACATATATCCAAATTTCATTGATTAAGAGCAACCAAGTTCAGAGTTATGGCGAATTGAAATTTTATATAGCCTGTGGGCGTGCCACCGCCTACTTTTTCAAAACTATATATAGCCTATGCTTTAACCAGTGATCCCAAGAATATCCTGTGAAAATTTTATAAAAATCGGTTAAGTACTTTGGACTCCTATAAAGGACACACAGACACATTCATTTTTATTTTAAGATATCATTAACTGAGTTACTTTTTCATGTATTAAGAAACATTGGAAATAAAGGCATTTTAGACTTATCACTCTGGTATTATCATCAAAAAAATTTTTTTCTGATATTCATATTCGCAAAACATTCGCAATATTCGGATATGCCAGTTTTCGCGACATCACTGATACACACACAACATACATCACCGCCAGAACTCTTGATAGCGAGCAAAATTCAATAACAGATGCGACTTTTCGTTAGCCACCATAACGCGTGTTGTTGTTTTTGTCAAGTTCCCAATAGCGTTGTCGCTTGTTTTCCGTCTTGTTAACAAAGTGTCAGGCGAGCAGTCGACTTGTCATTTGACGCCGCATTACGAGACACTATGCGTTTGCCCCTACCATTCTGTTTTCTTATTTAGCTTTGGCTTAATACTTTTGCGCTGGGGGATTTAAGTACAATAGTGTACTGCTGTTCATTGTTGTTGTGGCGTCGCTGTGGAGATGGAGTGGGAGGTAGCTAGCAACTTTGCCATCGACATCACTAGCAGGGACACTATTAATGCTCAGTTGCGTGCGTTGACGTTTCGTCTCGTCGCATTGTTGCGCGTAATGTTTGAAAGGCTCCACTTTGCATCGTCTTGGTTGGTGATCTGTGGCGTCAACCGCTACCGCTTGACAGTTATTGTGAGCGAAAACTTTAATTGCGACGCGATTTTCCAGTCTTTGGTTTTAATGCCAGCATGCAGTGTGGATTCTTAATTGAGGGAAACATTGCGCCTAAGTATGACTGCGGCGTACGCGAATTGGTAATACTCCGGGGAGAAGGTGAGTGAATGATAGAATTAGTGAGAGGGATGAGAGGGCGGTAGATGGTTCAATGGCTAACAGATTATTTGGAATTGAGGCTATCGAACAGTTCAAGAATGGTTTGTCCGTGGAATTATAAAACATCTGTGCTATTAACCTAGATAATTAAATTATTAAAAAAAAATATTCGATTAATAGCAGATGGGGTTGATTGGGTTGAAAGAACGACTTCAATGTGAGTAGGGTTCTGACTTGCACCTCACTTTGTTAGTTATTAATCTCGTATTTGATTCAGTCCATGTTAAAGCCTGAATTCCAATCCACCCGAAAAATGTGGTCACTAAATAGCCTTGGAAGATGATGCCAAGAAATGTTATACTTTTTATTTGCCTTCATATACGAGTATACTTAACAAGATTAGATAGTTCAATAAACGATATCTTAAAATTGGCTCCTTAAGTTATTGTTTTCACAGATGGACGGACAGGGCTCAATATATTACTTTTTACATCGAGAGCACTTGCATATATATCTCGATTGATTTATGCCCTTACGACCTACCGTTATTGCGCATAATATGAATATATTCTATGGACTATGCTCGGCTGAGTATAATAACACGTTTGCTTTATTACATTTGCCTTCACTGTATAGTATACAACCGATATGTTTTATATTCGTACTTCATTAGTCTTTTCTCCGTTGTTTCGTTTATTTTGACTTCCTCGATACAAACAGACATATATGTATATATGTACGACGGCACCACTCATAATTAAACAAATCGTTTTTGTTGTTATTTCGTGCTTAATCATTGTAATTAACACTTCCGAAATAGGCATTGAAACGCTCTCTGTTGTGGCGCAACAGGCGCCTGCAATCACCAGCTGTGACGGTATTAGGCGCCTGACTTGGGCCGTTCGTATCATATAAATATATGAAATAGAAGCACAATTCGATGTGAATCATATGCACAGCATGCTGCCCATTTCGCAAATCTTGTTCGTATGGATCGAATTCCTTCATATAATTGATAGCTTTGAGAACTTGGTTGGGGAATTTGATTCATCATCGAATGCTTTCGAAAATTTGGTTTTAATTGATCTGGTCAGTCCTTTCATATACCTTTTAATCATCGACTGATTTGCGAAGATAAATATGGGTTTCTTAACATTTTATGTAGCTTAGTTGTTGTTGTTGTAATTAACAGTGCTACGATCTGCCTAATGGACACCATCACTTTGAGAATCGTCATCAAGCTCTTTTAACGGAGTGATATTGGTGTTGGAATAGTAGGTTAAATTGAGCAGGAAAAGATATGCTTAGTATCATAGGGCACATAAGACATGCAGGACACGTATTTGGTATGGTGGGGTTCAGTCTGGGTAAGTAAGAGCTTAACCTATTACAAAATCCAGAACGAAGCCGTGCTAGCATGACACTAGTCTCCCTCGGAAGAATTCGCTCCTCTACAGGTATTTCAGGTGGCTGGGTATTAATTACGGGGTTCACAGGCCGAGATCTAAGGGGTCTGTCTACCGACTCGGTATGGAGGTCGTTTATAGCCTGTCTCGGGGTTAACAGTTAACCCTCGTACAGAGCTCGTCAATGAAGGGGGCCTTACCCGAAGTCTTAATCATGCAATCGTCAGCGTAGGATACAACCTAGACTTCCTCTGGGAGTTGTGTCTCTTCCAGATTTTTTAGAAGCGTGGCGTGATTGACCGTGTCGAGGCTTTCGAGAGGTCAAGTGCCACAAGCACCGTCTTATGGTTTGGAGGATGTTGGTTGATACCATAGTTTATCTGCGTCGTTATGGCATTCAAAGCAGATGTTGTGCTGTGAGTCTTTCGGAAGCCATCTCTTAGATATGATATTTAACATAAAGCCAACGTGTTACTGTTTCGATTCGGTGGAACATTCCGGACAGAAGCACTCGCTGTACGGCGCTACCTGGAAAAATTTTCAAAGTCTTCGTTTACTTTACTAAATGGAAAGTCTTATAAGAGCGCAGGTGCGAGAACTGAGTGAAGAAGTATAAGCAAATTTGTATTGTGAGTAGCTGCTCTACCCTAAACCTTCCTCGCATTACTTTGTGCACTTCTTTTTCTGTGCAAAGCCGTATGCGTTCTTCTCTAACACAAAATTATGGCGGATTTTTCTTCCTTGTTAACTATGCTGGTCCAGGTCGGTACACCTATTTGGTTCTACGTTTTTTTACAAATATCGATTGATAAAGTTTTTCTAGATAAGATTTTCAATGCACCAACTTCACTGCACAGAAATATGTACTTCATAACGTAGGCTTGTCAGAGTCATAAACGATTACTGAAAATTTCTAAATGAGTCATACTTAAATAATATTTTTTTCCTCCATTCCTCCTTGCGCTGAATATGAGTCATATATATAACGACTTTAGGAATATTTTCGGAGTCGTTTATGTTTCTTAAACTCTCATTCATCATTCGCAAAATATTATATCTTTCAACGAGCTATTCTTGTATATTTATATATGCACACTACCTCGGAAACGTCTTTCGCTGGAATTTGATATGTAGGTATATTCTGCGAATTTCTACCTAAGTGTTGCCAATCAGGAAGCTTTATGGGGTTGCCACGTACCTGGTTTTTTTGTCATGAGTGATAATTTTAGGTGGAGTTACCATGTAGGGTTGCCATCTAATCCCATTATAATTATTTTTGTATTTTTTTATTTGGTTCACATTACACAATTCATTACTTACAGATTATTTATCTCTACATATAATAAAAAAGCTGTAACAGGTCGATGTCTGTACATGGCAGATATTTAGGAAAAATCGATAGGAGGGATCATTATCGAGCTAGTAGAAGCCAAATCAACCATTTTCAGAATTTTTATCCATCTGTCTGTCTGTCTGTCTGTATGTTTCATCGCGCATCACTCAAAAACTGCTGAATGAAATTGAATGCAACTGTAACCGTTCTATTACGTTTAACTTAAAATTTAAGCTATCACATGTTCCGATATCTCGACCAGTTTCGGAGATACCAACCAATATGTGGACTAAGGTGATCCAAAATGTGTTTAGTACAGTATGGGTATCAAATAAGTGCTTCAATAAGCGATGTAATTAAGTTTCATATCTTATCTGGTTTGTGTGGGAGATATAATGATTAAAAGTGGACTCAGTCTATTACATTACAATTAAAATCAATTAAATATTCTAAACAAATTTAATTTAAACATGTTTATACCTATATTAAAGTCGATAATTATTGCAAAGCTAAGGCCTTAGCAATCGGCTCTTTCGTGGCGTAATTAGTAAAGTGCACTGTGTCTAACGATTACTGCTCAAAATTAGATGCATGTGGGTTTCAAAACACTGCCATATCCGTTTTCGAAAAACGGCCTAACCTATCTGGATGACGTGCTACATTTCAAGCTCTCTTACTTAAGTGTTGGTAAGATATGCTTACTTATAATTTAAGATATGCTTATACTTATATTAGTAAGGTATTTTACATCGTATTTGAAAAAAATATTTGTAGGTTGGGCTAGTTACCACCTGGCGTTATGCATATACTCGTATAAGCCGTGTTTTTTTATATGGACTGCTACAAATACTAAACGCAAACGCAGATGCGGATGAAAAAAACAAGGCTATTGTAAACTAAAATGTAATCTATTTTATTAAGTTTAAAATTAATATTGTTTTCGTTGGAGCAACCCTGTGCTGTTGTGCCATGATCCTGCCATCATTTGGCCGCACAGGAATGGTTGGCAGCACTGGGCTTTGGATAGTCAGGTTGGTATTTCTGACTTCCTGAAAGGAGATAATAAATTTCGTGATCGAAGAGGGAAGCTGTTCTATTTATGCACTTAAATGACTCATATTTTGAAATTGAAATTTGCAATTATTCATCTTCATTTGGCTTATATCGGACTCCATCGCAAAATGTAAAAGTCGGACTCATAAACGAGCTCATAAAGATACTAAATGTACCGATTTAACAGCCCTTACTGCTACTGTTATGACTCCACATGTTTACTAGGATGTAAATGAGTAAAGAGTAAAAAATCAGTTTAAATAAAATAGTATAATAGAAACAAAATGTTCGGCAAGTTTGTTTCACTTCTACTTTGTGGTACAATTAGATTTTTTATTTCCTTTTTCACACGACTAAATTGATATTCAACTAGTAAGGAAGTCTAAGTTCGGGTGGAACTGAACATTATATACCCAGTAGTGATATTTTGTGGACAACCAAATTACACAGGTCTATTTTAATACTTTTCAGTTCGAGAGATTTTTGCGCCAAGCTTTCCTTCCAATTTGTGATGCGCCGTTTTAACTTTTCCTACAAATTGGCGGGACCTACTGATTTTTGGCGACTTCGAACGGCATCTACAAAAGTTGCGTTCAAATAGACAGACGGACCGACACTCCACTCAGCTCATCGTCCTTATTATTTCAGTTTACTTATTGATGAGCCCTATCTCTTCTTCTTCTCATACTTATAAACATTTCATGTTCAGTCAAGGTATGAAAATCTAAAAAGGTATATAACTTCCCTATTGCAGTGGGGTATGAGCAACTTGCCCTGATATTTTACTTGTGTGTTAGCCGATTTTCCTAATTTTTGGTAGGAGTATACTAACTACTATTGTGAAGCTGCTTAACAATTTTCATTAAAATATCTAGTTGCAACTACCAGCAATCGCCTTTGAAAAGAGCATAATTTTTATTGCGGTTGAGTTTTGCTTAAAAAGCTTATTTTGTGCGCAGGATCTTATTGATATGGATTGCATGATTATAAAAATATCGCCTTTTAAATTTTACATCAAAATTTTTCAGAACTATGCTAAAAAACTGGGCGTGGCCGTTGACCGATTTCATCCATTTTTACAACAAACATTTCCCTTCATACATAGAACATTTTCGCCAAATATCGTTTCGATAAATCAATTATTGCCGGAGTGATGGCATAAAAAGTGTTGTGGAATAAACCATTATAAAAGGGCCGGGCCACGCCCCTTTTCAAACATTTATATTTTTTGACTTTTTTCGTTCACGGATACTTTGAAAGTGAAAAAGAAATGATATAAAGCTTTTTTACGCAAAGTTATTGCCTATTAAATATATCTATGATCCTTCTCAAAATCTTTCGTATAAAAGTGGACGTGGACCCTAACCGATTTCGCCCATTTTTTTCCAGAACATACCTTGTGTGAATATAAATACGTGCGCTAAATTTCCTTTCGATATCTTGGACGGTTTTCGATTTATGTTTAATATTACTTCTAACTTTGACTTTATCAAAAGTAGGCGGTGCCATGACCATTTTCAAAAATTTCTTGAAAAATTTATTTTCTGCCTTAAAGTTAATGTACACACCAAATTTTATCCTTATGCGAGTATTATGTACTGAATAATTACTTTTTTGTATTTTCGAAAATATTATATATATGAAAAGTGGGCGTAGCTATAATGCGATTTCGCCCATTTTAAATAACGCTCGGAGATGAGTGCCAGGTAACCTGTATACCAAATTACATTAAGATATCTCAAAATTTACTCAAGTTATCGTGTTAACAGACGGACGGACGGGCGGACAGACGGGCATGGCTTAATCAATTTCTTTTTGCCTCCTGAACATTTTGATATATATAAGTCAATATCTATCTCGATCCGTTTATACCGTTACATACCACCGTTACGCGACTAAAGTTAATATACCTTGTGTGCGTAGCACTACTAGGTATACAATTTAAATATTTCGCTGTACTCTGCTGACTCTGGAAAGGCGTAAAGAAAAGCCAATACCTACTGAGAAAGCGGAAAAAAAAGTTGACACAGAAAGTTTGCATACTTTATTGTTGTATTTTTCTTTCATCTTTTATTTGCTAAAACAATTTGTGTTAAACTATTTGAAATAGCGCTACGGCATGCGACGTTCATATTTCCACGTGAGAATTTCGCTATACAAACATACCATGAACTGCAAGTGCGCATTGGCTTGATGCATGTGTTTGTGTGTGTGTCTGCGTTTTTACCTCATTCGACGCACCGGGAAAACATTGAATTTCTTTTTTGTGCAAAGTTTTTCCATTACCAATCGGTGTAAGCAGCAATTGGATTTTCTACGCATTCTACGGCAACAGACTGCTGTGTAAAGTAGCACAGATTGCTGAAGCTGTGGGGGTTAGGGCTGTAACCTGGTGTTGGGGATAAATGTGTATATAAGTAGCAGGACTATCATGAGGGGCTTAACGTACGCTAAGTTGCGCCTGTCGCTTCCGTCAGTTATGGCCATCGTAAAAGCTTAGTGTCAAATACCTGGATTCGATACTTTAAGCATGGCAAGTCATTGGTAAAGCGCAACGGTCACATCAAGTAGAAATTGGTTTAAGTTTGTGTCAGCTAAAGGGCGATGTCTGCGAGTTGGGTGAACGGGCGCAAGTTATTTGCTTGGTTTGTGGTTTGATATGATTTGTACTGGTTTGGTTTTCTACCTTCCAAGTGGCACCCACTTAACAGTTTCAGCGCTTGGTATGAAATGACACACAAAAGTGTTTTGCTTTGAGTGTATTCATACATACAAACTTTTGCCCACAGAGGTAAGCCATACCAAAAAAATATATACAAAGTAGAAAGAAAGCTGAAATAAAATTGCATGAATAAAATAATTTTCTGCTTGCATTGGCGAAATAAAATAGCATTTTAATCTAAAAAGGTGTAGAGATTTCTTTTTTAACATTCTTTGATGTATGGTACGTTGCTAAAGTTCGAAATCAATACCTACCTAATAAACAACAAGGCCATGACGATGTCGTTTCGAATTCGAGGCGCATTTGCGAATGCAGGTATTCGTGAGGGTACCTTATAGGATTTGCGTAGAATTAGCGGCACAACCGCCAAGTCGGTTTTCTCAAGCATAATTTCTCGAACATCAAAACCCAAACGAATTATACAGGGTGTGACACAGGGCACGCCACATGGTTGTTGTTGTTGTTGCTGTTAACAGTACTTCGCCCTGCCCAATGGGCCACATGGTGGTATCCTATGCCCCACTCTGGTTTCTACTTATCGAGGCTTTTGGATTTCGTCTCCACCAGAAGCAGTGTGCACTGTTCCTCCTATTATCTTTAAAAAATGTTTCTAAAATATAACTTCTCTGCTTCTCTTTCGTAAACATTATCATCGTCTGAGCTTCACGACTTTCACTGTCCGATCCTTATTTACAAGTATATAAACTGTTCGTAATTTGATATTCTTATCTATTTTATTGAAAGATATATGGGTCAAGTTCATTTGACGTTAACTATGATTTAAAAATATAAGTTTCTGGTGTGCAAGTGGGACTAAGTTTATTATTTTTAATTAATTTAATTGACGTTATGGATTTCCTCTAATCTCTACATATAATAAAATTGTAAAAGGTCGACGTCTGTACACAGCAGATATTTAAGAAAAATCGATAGCAGGGATCATTATTAAGCCAATAGAAGCCAAATCAAATGTTTTTAGAATTTTTCTCTGTCTGTCTGTATGTTTGGTCACGCATCACTCAAAAACTGCTGAATGGAACTTTTACCATTGTATTACTACATGTTTAACTTAACAGCTAAGATGTCATTTGTACCGATAGCTCTATCAGACGAAAAGTGGCAATGAGTGCTAAAATAAGTACTGTAATTAAGTTCCATATTTTATCTGGTATGTGTGGGAGATATAATGATGAAAATCGGACTTAGTCTATTATTAGTTCTTAGACGCAGCGCATCGGTCGGGTTTACTAGTATAATTATAGATATTGTTTTTGTCGTATATGAATTAAGTTCAGCCAAAATAAATTCTAAACATTAACATACTTTTCAATAGAAAATTACTTGATTTTTTTCAAAACCAATATTCAGTCGATTTTATAGATATGTATCTATCCATGATTACAATTTTATGAAATTATATTTTAGGCTTAGGTGGTCATTAAATTCAATAGCTTGCAGATCCCCAAAACATTCATTAGTAAAGAAATTTATATAACACAAATATGCATAATCGCTTCAGAAAGCTTGACCTAATCTATTCCTGTCAAAATAGTTTGTCCAAAAATTTTAACAGTTTGGAACCTGTTCAGACTTTTGAAATGGTGTCAGTTTCGTTCTTTTTCAGATCAAAGTAACGGTTATATTACTATGAAGTTGGACTGCGTTAATATTGTTGGTAATTTACATTAAATTTCCATTCGAGCAGTTTTTCATTTAATGCAAATTTGAAGATGGTTCACTCATACACCAATTTAAGTGATAGTAAAAAAGATAAAAACCTTATCACGTCACACTTAATTTAATTGCAATTTTATTTTATTCAGCCCACACATTTTTATTTAATGAATATTTACTGAAAACGAAAATTTCACAACTGTGTTAATTACATACATAGATTTAATTGTAGAAGAGGCTTAACTCTCCACATACCTTGCTATAGCTGAGGTTCGTAATCTCTACAGCCAAGGCATTTCTTCAAGTGAGTGTCAGAGCTGGTTGAATTAAATTTCATTACTATCACATTACTCAGTAATTGGGAAAAGTAATCAGTTACTTTGTCTCACATAAAAGTATTTATTTACATTTCAATTCCTCGAAAAAATTTACCAGAAGTAAATCCTCGTTTTGAGTACATGGAATTGAAAAAAGTACTTTGCGCATTCTTTCCCATTACTTTGGATAGCGAATTGGAAATGTAATTGAAATTTCTCCAGTTACATTTCTAGTAGTCCTAGAAGTAATCTCGAATTTCCAATAACTTTCCCCAAAGGAATTGTAAAAGTAATTGAAAAACTGATGCATTTTGATGAGGCATGAGTCAAAGCAATTGATTAAATTTCCAATTTAATTGGGAATTGCGGGTAATTTGATTCCTAAAGTAATAGTTACTAGTCAGCTCTGATGAATGCATATGTTGCTACTAGGTGATTTCCAATGAAACAACAAATCTTACAAGCCCCAACAGCAATGTAACTAATTAAACAAGCTTTCAGAATTACTAAGGTCGAGATGAGTTTTTCGTTCAAATGAGATAACAAAACAATTAGGCTGCCTTAGGCGCAGTTAGCATTTAATATAACAGATTCTGCATGCCTAACTATACAAACATACAGAAATGTTATAAAGTTGTTTCCTATTTTCTAACTATGTATATAAGTAACTTCAATGAAATCATCAAAGATAGAGTTACTCATAAATATTTTTAGCTCTAATAAATAAACTCAAGTGTAAATAATGTTTCTTTAAATAAGAACGCATGAGTATGTTTGTCTGTATATGGCGCAGACGCTAAAAGTTCAATTAAAATTGGTATCTAACTGGCACCCCAAACCCCACTCTATCGTACTTTTGTATCCCAAAAAAACACAAACATTTATTCCACTTTTTGCCTAGTCCACACTTTTGAGTGTTTTAATATATATGTACGTTTGTAGATATACTATACGTTTGAAGTTTGCTTTACGTTTTGTTGTTGCGCAGTCATAAATCGCGCTCAATCATTTCGATTATTGCTCATTCAAGCAATCGAACACATGTGTCCGCCTGCTGACTGCACCAGTTAAGGTCGCGAGGGTTGTATGTAGTATGTGGTGCTTTGGTGTGGTATGCCACATACGATTTCTGATACTCTACTCCTACAAGCGCACGCACATTTTTTTATGTGGATACTTCCCCCAAACCACTGCAATACGCCGAAAGGCAGAGATCACATTTGAAATGTGTGAATTTTGCATGTTCTCATAAATGGATTTATGGCTATAAATTATGATAGCGCATTGGTAGGTAGGCGGGGTAAATTATCAATTGATACACTTAAGTGAAAGTTGTCATGACGATATTTTCATTTAATTTTATTTACATACACATAGATATAGCCATATATGTACATATGTACATTGCATTGAATGATTAAGTGCAGTTTTATGCCACTACTAAATCGCATAAGCTCGTAGATGTGTACTGTCATATTTCACCCAAAAGCTGATTAATTTAATGCGGAAACAATGAAACTAAGTAGAATAGTAGATTAATGCATTTTAGGTTCCAAAAATGATATAAGAGTAGTCGCACACCTGGAGATTAGGAATTTATTTAGTAAACCAAAGGGAGTACTACAGTATGAGAGCCTTCCTGTCATGACTAGTCAAGCAACACGTACGTATTAGAAATAGCTCCTATAACCAATAATCCGGCATTTAATCCAAAGGCTCAACCGCATGCTCTCATCAACATCGGCACACAAGTCGGTAAATTTCTTCTTCCGTCCGAAGTATACGTTTATCCATGTAAAGCCATGCACCCAGGAATTTATCGGTCAAAGGAACTATATATTCCAAAATGCATATTTTTCCTCACGACGATGTTCTAGAAAAGTAGTGTATCCATTTATAAATCCCAGGGTAATACCGAGAGGATTGTTTTGGTGAGAACTGAACATTTGTGAACTCATTTTCCATTATACTCTCTCTCCTATTATCTATTCAGAAGAGAGAAAATTGGTCATGGCTGTGTTCTTAGTTTGAGCTTCTATCGTTATGAATATATATTATAGCATGCGTCGATGTATATTGGAACGATTTTCCGTCATCCCTTGTCAAATTTGGTTTTGAGACAAACCGGTTTCGGCGTTGTGCCATCATCAGTGTCGATTTTTCACCCTGTCGGAAAAACAACAAAACTAAATAAAATAGCATGCGTCCTTAGAGCAGAAAACTGGTCCTGCAACCTGGTAGAGATGCACTCAGGTATGTATAGGCATTAGGCTCTATACATTCCAGAATGCATTCAGAAAATAGAGAACTGGTAATTTCTGAGCACTTTGTTTCAGTTTCAAACGTCTTTTAATAAACTGAGACAAAATGAAACTACTATACATCCAATGTACATGATATACATGACCAAATATATTCTCTAGGGAGATTCAGAAACACATAAAAAACATGACAGCTTCTCTTTTTTTGCGACATATGCTGGCATGCGTTCTCGATCTCATAACATTGAAGCTATGACAGAGAGTGCAAACATTACCACTGCTCTGTTTTTGTGATGCATGCAAAAACGTGCATTCGGAATCTCATATGCTTGAATCTGAAGCTGAGAGCCTAGACATGAGTACAGAACAACTCAACGTTTCGAAGGCAACTAACCGCTACCGGTCTTAAGAGGCGACGGCTTTTTCAATTGGTAATAATTAGTTTAATTGTTTATCAAGAAAAGGCAATTATTAATTGATTAAGATTAGAAAAAAGTTGTTTTGATTACCTTTGATTATTTGTGATTTTTTTTGGATTTTTTATTTTTGTGTTTCTACAACAATACCGAAAAAAATCTAAAATAATCAATAATAATTAAACAAAAATCAAAAATAATCAAAAGTAATCAAAGCAACTTTTTTTGATTATTTAAAATTTTTTTTTGTGGATTTTTTTTAATAATAGAAAAGAATCATAATTTTTTTTAGTAATCATAATTTAGCAGGTTTACATGCATGCTTCATTTATGCATACAACTTTATTCTAGCTGGGATAGTATAAAAAGGTTTGTGGAGCGTAATACTTGTCAAAATACTTCAAAAGTAGTTACAAGTGCCGTACTTGTACTTCACCAATATAAGTACAGGTACTTTAGTACTGAAGTACTTGTACTTGTACTCATCTCTTCGAAGTACTACCACTGGTACTTTTACTTGTGCTGATACTTACTTTTTACAGGTCTGCTTATTACCCATCTCTGACGTGACCTAGAAGGTTCGACTGGTCATAACAAATCGCTACCACGAGAGTCGGGCAATACCGCAATGGAGTACTGGCGCGTACCAGATTCATATCCAGCCAAGGACTTTCAGTTCGACAACACTTCCCTCAGGGGAGTGTTTTTGGCGTTACAACAACAAAAAGGCAATGCGACGCACTATTGCTTAACTAAGGTTTGGTTACTGAAATAGCTTAGAACTAAGCAACGTGTGCCTACTACGTAGGTACTTGAAACTTCACTTAAACAGCGGTGGAATAATACTTTATAAGAGCGTACAATTGTTGGTGTATACTGACAGCCATAAAAATCTCACCGTAACTAGAAAAAGAAGCGAAAAAGTGGGTTTGGTGGTGAGCGAGACCAAAACGAAGAGCTACTTTGGACGGAGTTGGCAATTTGGAAGCAAAGTCCTATCCGTATGAACATCTCTCGTACCCGCGCTGCTGTATTGGGCAGACGCTTGGATACTGACAATATATGATGAGGCGGCTCTAGAAATATTCGCGAGAAGGTCTATCGAAAGATTGGGGAGCTCTTCGCGTTAATGAGTTTAACGATTTAAGACCCAGGGGCTACATCAGGCTCAGAAGGCAATATTACTAGCAGCCGAGGATGGAAGTAGAAGTAGAAAAAGATCATGGGAGGACCAAGTGAACCGATATGCGATCCTGTGAGTTTACAAGTGGCGCAAGTTGGCAGAGCGAAGAAACGACGAGCGCGCTTTGTTTGCGAGCAAACAATTTAGACGGTTAAACGGCATTCACGATTGCCTGATGTGCTTTTTGAAGAAAAATATCTAACCCGAATATTTTAAATAATTTCGGTGACGACTCGTTTGAAAGCACTGTGCTTTTCTTTTTCTAAAAAAGTGTTCTGATAAAGTGTTCAATTTTTTCTAGTTTTGTAATTGTTTTGGAAGTACTTTGACTTGAGTAGAAACATGTTACGCCCTTCTAACGCTGGGTATGTCGGCATGTCGTTCAAGCCAAAGGAAAGGAAAGACCTAACAAAGTCCCGGTTGCCCTTTATTGCCGTGTGTTAACTTTGAAATTTCTTTTTATGTGGTTTCTGTTATACAATTCGCTATATTTTAAATGAAAATTATTAAAATCACAGTTTCTTCCTTTTTCCTCGAACCATATCCATTTTAGTTTCACTACTATTATATTGAACACAGCTGTGTATCAATGCTAAGAAGCTATTTGCTTGATTAAAAGAAGCCAGTGTAGCCGTTAGCTAATATGGTGTTCTACTGGATCGTATGATTGTGCAAGTGAGATTTGCTCCAAGTGAGCTGGCTGATACCCCATCTTACGCATTCTATCGAACAATTTATTTGAATAAGGTCTGAATTCTCAATTGAATTTCATGAAAAATTTGCCTTTTCAATTTGTTCGATGCAAGTAAATGCTGTCATTCTAACCTCTTCAATTAATCTTGTCTTATCCTTTTGATCATCATGTCACGAGCCCAAATTGGGTGTAATAATATTAATTTGATGTATTTTTAATGGGAAGACTTTTATTTGCACATGTGTCTACAACATTTACATACCTATTTACTTACATGCCCGTTGATTAAGATGGATTTCATTTTTATGGTTCCGTAACATCTTCTTGATTGGCATCCAAGCGCATAAGCGATTTTGGTGCAAATTCTTTTATTCATTCATTTTGTACCAAAAACCTTTTGGCCCAAATTCATTCATAACCTCAATGTTTCTTTAATCCATCAAAAAATGACTTTTGCTAGCTTTTTTATACGTTTGCACGTTTTTTATTTCGCAGTATTTTTCTAGTGAATTATTAAACGGTAAAAAAACAAACTCGTCAGTGTATTAGAGATGCGACGAATACTTATTCAGCCGAATGCGGAATAACGAATAATCGACGAGATCTGGGCCTATCCTATTTCGCAGTCGAATTTTTGGCAGCACTTAGTACTTTTCACGGGTTACATGTTACAGCTCACAGATATAAAAGAAATATTGATAGGAATTCACAGCAGCACTACTTTACGGCTAATTTAATATTTAATACATTCTTTTTGTTTGATGTATATGGAACGAAAAATGGCATTGAAAATGGCACATTGCCGAAACCGGTTTGCCTACAAACCAAATTTGACAAGGGATGACGGAAAATTGTTCCAATATACATCATTTAATACATTCCTTATATCGGTAACTCGACCGGTTTCGGAGTTATGGACCAGCGGTGACCCAAAATGTGTTAGTAAAATATGGATATGAAACAAAAGTAAATTTAATTTCTCAACTGGTTTCCGAAATATCGCCTTTGGGCGAGAAAACGTCTACCGGGTCTGCTAGTTTATGAAAAAAAAAACTTACTACAAGTTAATTTTGAATAATCATATGTTAACTTCAGACCGGTTAAATAATCGTAGTGATTTGATAAATTATTTTCTTGAGAATCCATTTAATGATCCATTAACCTCAGATTTTAATGATTATTTTCCAATTAATTAAAAAAACTAAAATCATGATTTTTTACGATCATAAAAGAAAAATAAAAATAATCAAAAAAAATAGTCTTGATTAATTTTGTTTTTTTTTGGGGTTTTTTTTTTTAATTATTTTTGATTATCAAAAAAATCAAAAACCATCAAAAAGAATCAAAAGTAATTAAAACAACTTTTTTCATAATTTTTGATTTTTTTGTGTTTTATTTTTTTTAAATTTTAATTTAATTAATAATTGCCTTTTCTGGTAATCATTACCAATTAAAAAGAGCCGTCTAACTATTTGATAACTAATCAAATTTAACAGGTCTGATTAAATTGCTGGTTAAGTAAAGAACTTTGTGAGTAATATGTTGAGGTATTTTTCATGTTGGCGTATATTCGCGGCATCTCTAGTATGAATGTATGTACGTATGTATTTCATGAAAAATTGAATAGATTTCGAGTTATTCATACACACAAATAAATGAATAGTTTTCCTCACCTTGCACAGCCAAAAACGGATCAAGCAAAAACTTTTAAATGAATATAGTGTAAGCGACCATTTAACAACCATTTCAAAGCTAAATACCAAAAACTGAATATAAATAAAATTCACAAAAAATCGAAAAAATAAAAAATAAACACACATACCCTTTCACCAGAACGAAGCCGACAAAGATCAACAAATTTCCTTACAAAAGTCAGCCGCAAAAATTTCTAAAAAAAAAGGGCGAAAAATTAAAGCAACAAAATGACATGCAATATAAATCTTGCGTCTGCACAATGGGTCGAGATACGAAAAAAATTATCTTATTTCAATAGAAAAAGCAAGAAAATGTATTAAAAAGTGGAGTAGAACATATGCCTTGGTTCACAAAAATATGTTGCTTTGAGTCATCGCGTTGTTGAAGTAAAAACTTCCTACTTACTTTTCAATTCTGTGCGTAACCCGTAATTTTGTACCAGGAAGATTATCTAACCGAAAATCGTAACCGTTGACAATTCAGTTCATGTTACCGCGATTGTAGCGTTCATGGCAAGGCTGTCAAAAACAAACAATGCGCAATAGAGAATAAAATGCAAACGCGAACGAAACTTCGTGTAAAAAAGTGCTTATATTGTTTATTAATTCTTGTGAACTAGTATGTGTACAAAATTTGTGGTATTTTCTGTCCACAAAAATATTTACAAAACACGTGCAATTTTTCGCGGTTACGCGACGTTACCACCTATTTTGGTGGTTACGAAATGGAACTACAACTTAAGCCGGCAGAATACCAAAAAGAGTGTAAAAGTTTCCAAACTATTTATTTACCGGTAAAACGAATGTTGTAACCACACTAGAATTAGGGTATTAGAGTAAATAGTTTCTTCTGCACTGTTGTGCAAATTTTTCTTATTAAAGGACAAATGAAAATGTTTGTCGATTTTGATATCTATATGTTATTAAATTAAACGAAATAAATTTTTATGTAGGTACGCCGAGTGTGTAAGTTTCATAAAGATCGACAATAAACTTTGGACATGAATGAGTAACAAGTGACACACAAAAATCTGTGGGTGTTTGCACCTTCCCAAAATTATGTAAATATTGACTAAAGGACACATATATCCAAAAATCATAAATTTATACCACATCCGTTCAGTGTTATGACGATTTGAAGTTTTATATAGCATGGGGGCGTATCACTGCCCACTTTTCAAATAAGACTATGCTGTATCAAAAAGTTCATAAAGATCGGTTAAGTACTTTGGACGCCTATACAAATACACAGGCACATGTATTTTTATTTATAAGATTTACTTCCGAGAGTACTGCTTTTTGCGCTCTACCCGAACGTCAACTTCGTTGCTCTTGACAACTCTAGGCACGGTCTCGTCTGATACTTAAGTATAGTTTTAAGCTATTCTTCAGCTGTGATTTTGTTATTTAGACCGCTACGTTCCATATTTTCCAAATTACTCTGCTTCTTGTGATGATACAGTGTCTACAAAATTAAAATTAGTGATTACTCATGTTGAATATATTGAAGATGAGAGTAGTCTACACAAGAGTTGAGATTGTTTTTATATTTTTTGTGTGTTTAGATTAGTGTAAAATGATATATAATAGAATAAAAAATATATACAAGTGAAATGAAACACAAATTGTATTATTAAATGGTAAAGAAATTACAGAAAAGAAATGAAAGGAATGGAACTAAAGAAAAGTGAAGGGAAGCTTTAAGAAAATTTCAGAAAATAGAATAGAAACTGTACTTATTTATTTATTACAGCTTATCTTAAGCCTAGCTTATACCTATTTACATTATTTACTTATCTAAGCTAGCCTATAAATTCTAACCAATTTACATATCAAACTACCATAACGTGGGAATCTGTGGCAGACTTCCATATTATACCCACACAGGGTTTGTGTTATATAAAATGATGTGGAGAGAAAATAAAAATTAAGTTTTGTGGTTGAATTTCAAGCAATGGGCGATCGCTATATTTAATTAAAATTCGAAGGCTGAGTGAGAGAGCAATGTGAGCCAACGAATAAAAATCGCAATGTCACAGAACTCTTTCGGAGCTAATGTTAGACTCACATACCATGCTGATTTTGTTGGAATTTTTTACGATTGGCCACATTGTACCATATTGCTTCGTTGTTGTTGTTGTTGTCTACCACCACACCAGCTCTGCGTATCGTTTATGCCCTTAAGCATACTGAGCGAATATTCAAAAATTTCCAATTTAGCATATGGTTTAACAAAACTCTAGGAGTGGGTGGTAGTAATACTTTGCATAGCACATAGCTGGCCGAAAATACCAAAAGAAATATTGAATTTGCGAGATGGACGGCTAGCAGTGAAGCGAGTTTTGGGATTACGCGTAAGCAAAGCCAAAATAAAAAAATAAAAATAATAAAAAAACGACTTAAAAAAATATGCTCAATGAAAGCCATGTAAAAGTGCCATAAAAATTTAAGAGGGAGAATTAAAATGTAATAAAGCGGAGGAAACAAGAGCAACAAACTGAGCGTAAAATAAATTAGCGTCACTGGCGGCTATGAAATATGTTAGCTGGTCTAGGCGCTTCACTTAGTTCACCACCCTTGCGGCCCCTTGCGCATCTAGCTGTCGGGCTATATGGACTTTGCTGGACCAAAAGAAAAAAGGGTTGATGCTTAGAGTGACATTTTCTACTTTTCTGTAAAGTTTATCTTTTAAGCATTCCTTTCGAGTGCATTCCAACGTATTTTTCATTATTCGCTGTTTTAGCTGCTTTTTTAATTTGCTACTATTTTTTTTTTAGATTACCTACTTTGACTTATGTTGCCCGTCGCCATTTCAATTATTTAAATCTTTTGTATAATTCGCTTGCTGGCAGCAAATGCTTAGTCGCTTAGTCACAAGCAAACATAACACATATTGCTTGTGTCCGTTGGGGAGTGTGAAAAAAAATTAGATACTGAAGTGGATAAACACTTTTTCTGTGTTTTTATCATCGAAGAAAACTCATAAATTTTCGCGTTCCCACAAATCTCTTGCGCTTGACTTTGTATGAATTCTGATTTGTGATTGTGGGGAAGTGTAGGTGTTTGCGGCGTGAAATGTCTTTGACGCTCGCTTGGTTACGCACCGTTACGTATTTGTGTTGTGCGATGGTTGGCTTGGGGTTTTATTTGAAATTTCACTTAGGAGCAAAAGAGGGGATTTTTTTTTATCGCTTCTTGAAGAATTTTATTTTTAAAGTTGCAATGAATTAATTTGTTTTCCAACTATGCTTATCCCTTCATTAAGCATCCGACTGTTTACCTTCCTATGCGAAACTCAACCAGTCTCTTCAGACATTTAGTAGTAATGACAACATGCGGATAGGTGCGAAAATTTGGGACTGGGGATATAATTACCATAAGTTAAAAGTACAGGCTCCCAGCTTCGAGCTGAGAGAGTTGAAACGATCGGTAGGATTAAAATATGTTACATCTTCCTCCGCCCCTATATATAATTTGTTCGTCTATACCAAAGACTTTGCGGTCTTCTTTGATACTAGATTCCTAGATATCCCTTAATTCGGTACAGAACACAGATGAACGTGCACGGGTTAATCAAATAATTTTTTACTCCTGAACACTTTGATATCCATAAGTCCATATCTATCTCTATTCGTTAATGAAGTTACGTCCTATCGCTACTATGCTCTATGAGCTAAGTATACTCTGCTGAGTATAATAAAAGTCTCTCTATTTATTCACACATCTTTTTTTTAAAAACTATTACACAATTTATATTCAGTGATAGCTCGCAAAGGAATTTCACTATCAATACTTTTTTTGTTGTGGTTTCGTCTGTATGCTGAAAATAATAATAAACAATTGTAATATAATACTCTATGGATGTCAAATGTCAAATCTCTTAACAACTGTCATAAGTCATTTGCTATGCTGTCGCTGATGTTGTTTTGTCGCTTTAATTTTTATTTCAAAAAGGCAGCAGCCGGCGATAAAAGTATCTGTTATCGGCGCTAATGACAAGACGACGACATTGCCGCTGCACTGCAACATGCAAAGCGTTGAACAAGTGACGTCTACAAATATACAATATGTAATATATGTAGTAATGTGACAGGCGCAGTGCAACTAAAAAAAATAAAAAATTACTTAAGCGCGAACAAAACAGGCTGACAAGTAACACATTTTATGGCATTAAATAGGCAATCGTTGATCAGAGTTGGAACTTTACTGCGTTTGACAGAAAATTTCTAAATCTACTCCTTTTTTTTGAGCTACTACGAAAATATTACCGAAATGTTATGTTATTGAAAGTAACATAAAGTAAAGTATTTTTCTAAAAGCAACCCACTTTCAAAAAATTCATTTTTTATTACTGCTTATTTCGGCATTTACTATGATTTTGCATGGAGTAGTTTCAACCCTGTCGTAGATTTGAACTCATGTTCTCGTAAAAATTATGTATATAAATAAATTTAACGCATATTTGTATATACATATTTATGTACAAGTATTTCCCAGCACAAATATGTGAGTTGATTAATAATGCGGAATGAATAAATTCAAAATTTACACCTAAGTCGTGTTATACCTATGATACACATGTGGTAAAGATACTACAGTATCGATACTGTAGTTTAGAGTATACTATAAGCAGTCTACAACTACTCGTGGTATGAAGGTGATACATATGCGGTATAGATCGTGGTATTGATACATACATTTTTTTGCTCCTCAGGACAAAAATCGTTCACACAAAGTAAAAAATCGATTTTTAATTCCATGTTAAATTCAGATATAAATTCAGATTAGTCAAATGTGATTAATTGTTTAAACAAATCTGAGTCAGTAATTTTGTTGATAAATCAAAGCTTTTAGTCTGTTTAACTAAAAAAATAAATAAATCCGAACCTGTGTAATTACTGTTTACTCAAATAATAATAGTTAATTACAGTTTGAGTAACTGTATAAACTTCTTTCTAGTACTTTTTTAGCAAATAAATCAATTGATATAAAAAGAGATGTTTTGGGTTTAAATTTTTAAAAGGGAAAATGGCTGTTTATTGAAATTGTCTGATCAATCAAGTTATGATTACGCAGTCTTCTGTATAATCAAATTAATTATATTATAATTAAAATTAATTACAACATTATTTATTGGGAAATTAACGTTTAAATAATATATAATGTTTATTCTTTGATTAAATAATTAGACAACATAGGCTAATTGGCATGTTCTCCAACGATTTAATTCTGTATTAATTCTTTGATTCTTAAATCATACGATTTAATTCATGACATAAAATGAAAATTTCAAATATGCTTAAGCGGCATAAGCTGTTGTCATTTCTTTCGTTTATTTCATTTGCGTTGCATGCAATTCGCAATCAGCTAATGAAATATTCGAAAGATATAGTTCATGCTTTGCAATCCCAAATCGGGGTTTTTCACAGCGAAAATGAGGAAGCCAGTCCCGCGCAATGCCTCAGAGCCAATAGTGCTCGCCCCCAATTAATACAGGGTGGCGCAAAAGTAATCCTCCTATCAGAAAATGCTATAAATTTTGCGATTGGCCCCTAAAGTCAGTTCTGTTTTGACATTTGTGTAGTAAACACATGCGAAATACACGTTAATAAACAATGTTACGCTACACTGCTCCAGAACGCGGAATACTGCTGACTATTTATTTAACCAATAATCGGTCGGGGCCAAACGGTTAATGTGAATGGTGAGCGCTACAGAGCAATGATCAACGAGTTCTTTTTGCCGCAACTTGATGAATTGGGATTGGAAAACATGTGGTTCCAACAAGACGGTGCAACAGCACACACTGCACGTGCCACAACCGATATGCTGAACATCGGAAGCGTACTTTTGCGCCACCTTGTACATACAAGGTGTAACAGGTGCGCCGCACCCCGTTCTATATAGAACAAATAACTCAAAAAAAAACTACTCGCCCTCCATAAAGCTTAGACAAAATTAAATCTATATATGGCCACTTCAGCTATAAGCATGTAATAGACCATACAAGGCCGATGGCGGGCACTATTTTTGTATAACAATTTATTAGAGTTGATATTTGTTTCAACATATTCGAATGCACTATTTCAACATTTATAACGAATAAAAGCTGTAAGTAAAAAACATTAATTTGTTTAACCAAAAACCGTACAAAATTTAAAAATTTTATTTTTTAATACTTATCGACAAACAAGTAAGTTTAACATACAACATAATAATAATAATTCAATTTAAATTTAATGCGTCGTAATGCGTAAATTAGTAATAAATTGCGCAGTGGAAATATTTTTGAATTGCTAAATTTAATGCGTCTAATGCGTGTTAATACAACAACAACATAAAAGCGCATAGCGTGGGCGAGCAGTACTGCAAAGGGAATAATGCTCTGACGTATATAAATATATATAGGTATATCTTTCTCAAATAATTTTGCTTAAAGTGTTTGTTTTCATGAATGCAATATCAACTCATATAAATGGTTACACAAAAATAGTGCCCGTCATCGGCCTTGTATGGTCTATTGCATGCTTAGAGCTGAGGTGGCTGTAAACAAATAGTTTTTGCAAAAAAACTATTTCGCTACCCACTCTGAAATTTTAATGGCATGTTCTACAAACCATACACTTATTTTGGTTTAAAAATAAACAACCTTAAGCATGGCTTTTTTTCGCTATTGACTTTTGTTTTGTAAAAAAAAAAATAAATTTATTTTGTATGAAAAAAAAAATAAAAAAAATTTAATAAAAATTCTTTTTTGTAGGACAACTCGTTTTAAAACAGCAACCCTTTAAAATATGTTCTAACTGCCGCATTTTTTCGTTTTCCAAAAGTTTGAAAAATTATTACTCGAAAATTTCGCATAATACGGTAAAATAAAAAAATACGTGTCGATTTGTTTTTCTTCCAGATTATAAAAAAATTGTTTCGGGCAAATCTATGTTTTGGGTTGCAAAAATTTTATGGAATGACCCATATGTAAAATTCAAATTATGTATTTATATATATATATATACATATGTATCTATAGATCGACTTGCGTCCTAAACGTATAAACCGATCGTAACCAAATTTGAAACACGAACTGGATACCTTACCGTGATGGTCATGGCCTAAAAATATTTTGATATATATAAGGGGCGGGGCACCTCCCATACAAATGGAATTTTTAACAGTCCGTATTTCTGGAAGTATTTACGTTAGACTACTGATATTTGGTAATGGGTTATATGACATTAATCCCTACCACATCCAGAAAAACTGCGGATAACGAAAAAGGGGGCGTGGCACCTCCCATACAACTGAAATTTTTATAGTCCATATTTCTGGAAGTATTTAGGCTAGACCAATGAAATTTGGGAAGGGGTTATATGAGGTTAATCCCTAACACCTCCAAGAAAACTGGGAGAAACGAAAAAGGGGGCGTGGCACCTCCCGTATAAATGGAATTTTTCATTGTCCGTATCTCTGGAAGTATTTACGTTAGGCCACTGAAACTTGGTGAGGGGTTATATGAGATTAATCCCTACCACCTCCAAAAAACTCGGGATACCGAAAAGGGGGGCGTGGCACCTCCCATACGACTGGAATATTTTTTATAGCAATGTGGGGTGAAATCCACAGGTAGAAGCTAGTAAATTATAAAGTTAGGAATAAAAACTCTCGCTATTAATTAAGTTGACACTTGGGTTGAATAGCCTATTTATTACGCTTCACAACGTCAAACGCCTTAAAACGCAAAGATAATAGAATACTTACTAAAAAGGGGCACGAATGCTATCACCATCCACTATCAATTATCTGTTTTTATTCATGTCAGGTAGTATTGTTTATTCCATTAAAAAATTTACACATTAGTCGGGCTAATACTAAACCGTGCTATTGCGGCATTCATTCTTTATGCCTTGTAATACAACAGCATTCTGAACTCTATACCACTGGTATCTCCTCTTCGACGAGGCCACGCCGATTTAATTCATAAAAATTCATAAAAAAGCTATACAGAAGCCGTATCATGACAAAAATCTGGAATTTTGAATATACAATTTTTTTATTACCCAACCAAATCCTACCGCGATTTAAATCATGTGTATGTATGCACGTTTGTCTAGTTTCGTTTATTTAAGAAATTATTATTTTGTAGGCGCTCTATACTAGCACGTACTTATTAGATTTGTTTTGTCAACTGTACAATTTTATTTGAAGCGATCGTAAAACTTAGAATTCTATGCTTAAACTTCTTGGTTTAATCAATGTATAAGTTTTATTATCACAACATTTATGACTTTAAATCAATTTGTAGGCTTTGAATGTTTTAAGTTCTAAAATATATTAAAAATGTAATCAAATTTAGTTATTATTACACCAAAGAATGTGGAATCAAGCGATCCGCTTTGAAGGTGGCGCAATAAAACTAAAAGTATTTTTCTTTTAGTTTGCCCAAAAGGTCAGTATATTGACCAAGTTGTTAAAATTACATACATTTTTTTCTTGGCTGAAAAAATATTTGAAATGAAAGCAACATAACAATAAAAAAAAAAAAAATTATCTATGGTGCGATATACCTACAACATTAGACCCCTAAGAGATTTTTGCGCCAAGCTTCTCTTCCAAATCGTGGTGTACCGATTTGAATCTTTCCCTACAAATTGGTGGAACCTACAGTTTTGTGCCGATTCCGAACGGCATCTACAAAGGAGATGCATTTTTGCTGAAAAGCCTTCCATGGCAGAAATACACTCGGAGAGTTTGCCAAACCACTGCCGAGGGGCGACCCCGTTTTGAAAAACTTTTTCAAACCACTTTTGATGTTACCTGTACCAGGGCTCGAACCTTGGGCCTTCGGTGTGGCCGCCAGCAGAAAAAAAGAAGCACTCATAGTTTTGGTTAGTACCATTCAAGCGTCAAGTTCACATTTGATTTTCAAGGAAAATATAAATTTTATTCATAACCTTTTATATTTGTTGGTAAAACTTGTTAGCAGGTGAGAAGAGATATTCTTTATCATGATTATCCAGCTTGTTTTTGATAAATATTGGCCCATTTTTTGGATCTTGGTTTTTACCAGATCAGCTCATTTAACTGACCTCATAGTTCCTTATTTCGGCTAGCTGGCTTCAGTAAGACTATTTTTCGTCAATGCAGTTCGCATTTGGGGCGGCCGCCGTGGTGTGAAGGTCCATGGTTCGAGCCCTGGTACAGGTAACATCAAAAGTGATTTGAAAAAAGTTTTTCAAAACGGGGTCGCCCCTCGGCAGTGGTTTGGCAAACTCTCCGAGTGTATTTCTGCCATGACAGGCTTCTCAGCAAAAATCCGTCTCCTTTGTAGATGCCGTTCGGAGTCGGCAAAAAACTGTAGGTCCCACCAATTTGTAGGGAAAAATTCAAATCGGCACACCACAAATTGGAAGAGAAGCTTGGCGCAAAAATCTCTTAGGAGGTTTATGATGATATACCTGTTGTATATCGCGCCATAGAGATAGAGAGTTCGCATTTGGAACTTTATTCCTGCTAACATCAGGGGAAGTTTTAACAAAACCAATTTTAAAACATCTATATTTGATTATTTCTGTAAATGAATATTTTAGTTATCAGACCAGTATTGTTTATTATTGTATACATGTTTCTGTAATGATAAAATTAGTTATAATTTGTCATAAATTTCTTTTTCCAAACTTAATTTTGTACTAAATATTGTACTTAATTTGAAATAAATTCAAAATTGAAATTGAATTAGGTATTTTTTTACAATATATTGAGCAATAAATATTAATGTATAGAACGTTAATAAATTCCTCAAATCGTGAAAAAACAATTCAGGAGTGAGCTGTCTTCGGCTATGCCGACGGCTTTATACCTTTCATGAAAAGGCATCACGGTTTCTAGTGTTTGATTTTCATTTGCAATAAGTACAAACTGTACACAGTTGGATGGTTTGAATCTGCTAATGTAAGGATATATATCCCAGAAACCGTTTATCGGAACAATCTATTGTATGGGGCTATGTGTTGTATTGGTCCAAACTTGTTGGTTCCGACAAATGATTCATATATTACAAAATGGCGGCCCCGTACCAAATTTCATCAAGATATCTCAAAAACTGAGGGACTAATTTGCGTTCAGACAGACGGACGGATGGACAGACGGGCATGGCTAAATCGACTCAGCTTATCGCTTATTGGTGGGTCTAGCTCTATTTCTTCTCATACTTACAAACACTGGACCAAAGTTATAACAGCATTTCATGTTCATTAAAGGAATAATGAACGTAACAAGAAACACGCAAGGCGATTGATCTGTTGTTCCCAAACGACAGCACGAATGCTGTCGCCGAGATGTTGTAGAATGTGTCACCCCCAGAGGTTAAGGGGCTCAATATATGTATACTTCTCTGCATTTGGATGATCACTAAATTAACTCGTGATGCTGATATTGAAATCATTGGACTTCAATGGCCTCAGTTAACGCGGACAAGACGAATTATTTGTTGTCATCGGACACTTCAACTTCTTATAGATCAGTGCCATTAGCAAAAATGCCAGCTCAGATTTTTAAAGGAGAATCACTCCAGCAAGTACTATTTCCGTTCGGTCGGCAAATGGATAGTAAAGTAATCTCATAACGAACAAACCTACTAAGATTTGTCCCATAAATCATTCTACTTTTCAGTGAACAAAGTATGATTATAAAAGACAGAGTCCGTAACGCGTAACCAAAGTGAAAAATATGGTAACTTATTTTTGAATATCCGATGATGTTTTACTTTTTGCTTCCACGGATATTCCTCTAAGGTTTTCGGATCCATACAATAATTGTAAGCTTCGATTAGCAAATAAAAAGCTTCCAAAAGATTGAGTTTTGCATGCGGCAATCGGGTTCAACTCTTAGGTTGAGAAATCCCTAATACACTCTGGAAGTATGGAATACCTATTGTTTCTTGCAATTCTTAATGTGAGTGGAGATCTAAATCAGCACTTTGATTTGTTAGCTTATGTTGCTTACTAGAATTTCGTGAGTTATGGGTGGGTAGGAGGTTACTTTAGTGTCCTTGAATGCTTACGACTGCTCAACGGCTTGTTGGAAATGTTAGTTCAAGTAAATTTAATTTGAGGCATATTGTAAAGTTTTTCTGGCGCATAGTAAAATAATGAAAAGCCAAATTAAAAATATTGCTGTAACTTCGACACTTGGGATGATAAAGGGTTAACCTGGGTCAACTTAGAGATTTGCAGATGGCTTCGAAACCGATTATTATTCCATGAGAATACCTTTGGACTCATGCATTTTAATTTTGTTAAAAAGTTAGGGCCAGTCTAGTTAGTATTTAATGTTCCCTTACTTCCTTACTTGTACAATTTTTTTGTAATTAAGTACTCATTTGTGGGGCACTTCACATATTACCTTGTGTCTAATTTACTTATAAACGCAAATGACACCTTTCTTAAATTGTAGAAGAGGATTTATTACGCATGGCTATCATTGTAAGTTGTTATTTTTATGATTTTAATTAATTTGACATTCCCCTCCATAGTGGGGCAAGCAAAAGGTAATAGTATTAAAGTTGTTGTGCTGTGTTGCGGCAAAATTGAATGAGACACACATTTGGCCTTTAGCCACTGCAACAAATTACCATTAAATGCAATGGCAAGCACACTGGGACTGACTCGGGCTCTCAACTCGTCTGACTACTCATTACGTATTGTGGGAGTACTACAAGGCGGCGCAAAAGTAATCCTCCTATCAGAAAATGCTATAAATTTTGCGATTGGCCCCTAAAGTCAGTTCTGTTTTGACATTTGTGTAGTAAACACATGCGAAATACACGTTAATAAACAATGTTACGCTACACTGCTCCAGAACGCGGAATATTGCTGACTATTTATTTGACCAATAATCGGTCGGGGCCAAACGGTTACTGTGAATGGTGAGCGCTACAGAGCAATGATCAACGAGTTCTTTTTGCCGCAACTTGATGAATTGGGATTGGAAAACATGTGGTTCCAACAAGACGGTGCAACAGCACACACTGCACGTGCCACAACCGATATGCTGAACATCGTAAGCTTACTTTTGCGCCACCTTGTATATATATGCCGCCTACGCCAAGTTTAAATATTCGGCGTGTTAAGAGAGCAAACTAGTAGCGGAATGAAGTAGGAGACTGATTGACTTAAGTATCACCGTGATAGCAACAATGTAGAACATTATCTGCTAGCGTCTCACCACAAAAATCGTCCCAATGTCATTTGGTTGGCCCCTCTAAATACTAAGAATGACACAGAATTTTAAATATAGTGTCTATGTATGTATAATCCACTTGTAGTTAAAATGTATAAAAGTGGAAAGTTCTGAATGCGAAAGTAAAATTTATGGAATTGATCAAAAGACATTTAAAGTGTCATTAATGTGCTGGCATAAAGTCATTTGCATTTTTCGTAAGAGTATTTTCAACATTTTATGCATTCTTATAAGGAGGTCAAAACCAAATTTAGTTGTCATTAGCCACTTGCGCCGAAAAGTTGTAGAAATATTTTTTTTTCATTGCTTAAGGCTCATAGAGCAGATTACGCTGTGTTAAATTTAAGTGAAATAACACCCAATGAAACAAGTTCCAATAAAAATGAAATAGCACCCAACTAGAAGAAATGAAATAACTTCCAAAGGCGGAAAAGAAATAAGTACTAATATTTGCAAACATGCTCATCGTTTAATTTCTTTCAATATATTCATCTTCCGGAGTACATTTCTCTCTGCATACTGCAAGGGCCACGTCATCCTCTTTCGACATTGACACTTGTTCCGAGCTGTATATCAAGGACAAGCGTGATCAGAGACTAATAGAGGGAGATATTAATTCGGAGAGAGAGAACTTTACTTCTCAGTTGTCTACTAAGTCCAAAGTAGCACTTGTGCGAGAGTTATTCTCTAATAAATTTCTCGTCTGACATTGTTTTCGAGGTTAACGCTAGCCCGTAACAGATGTAGTAAACAGTGTTATAGCTGTCAAGGCGCAGGTTTGCCGGTTCCTTATTTGAGGACAGAAAATACTTCGTTCACCGCGAGGTCCACTTTCTTTGTTTTTTTATCCCAGCCAGATAAGGCAGAACTTGCATCAAGGCTGTTAGGGTCAATGATAACAGCGATATTGAATTATGCTACTTGGGGGTGCAGTCTCTTTCCCCACAACGGATTCAAGCTTTGCATAACTATCTTTCATTGGAAGTTGTTTTTACGTGGCTTGTATGGAGTTTTTAAAATGTTTTCACAATTATATAGCGAGCAGGCGCCCGCTTAGAGCCCCATCTTCTGGTGTACCGACGCTACGAAAAAGGATAGATGAGCCCTTATATGTAGATGCATCGAAGCACTAGAAACTTTGCGACGTTTCATTTATTTAATTGTTTTATTTATGTCCCAAAACATCTGTTTTATAGAAGTAGCAATCATTTCAGTTGTGACACAACTAAAGCTGTGGTTATACTTACATAGCATAGACCTGACTTGTGAACTGTCATATAGTGTTCCGCTGAATGAATTTTCCATGGTCCGCTTACGCAACACTTAACTTACCTTGACTTAGAAGTATGTAGCATTTTAATTTTCTACGTAAGTTCTAAGTGACGTTTATATTTTGGGACTATATTTGTGATTTCTTAGTTCATTTCAACACTTATTTTTGCGTGCCGACATTTTTATGTGGTGAAACATATTTATCTGACAATTTTTTTAGTTTAGAGAAAATTTAATTGAATTAATTATGATTCAATACTTTAGGCGCTAAGTGGAGTGTAAGCAAGTAAGGAAAAGTGAATCAAAGTCAATGCTATGTAAGTATAACCACAGCTTAAGGATGCCATATCAAAGGAACTGAACATACTCTCATACAGCAATATTAATTGCACAAATGCACAAAGGTTCCTAAATTATTCGAGAAAACTTTTATAGGAATCAAAAATTATAAAAAAAATTTCATTTTCAATATTGCTTTTAAAGTTGCATTTATCAAAATGCATTAACACCAGCTGAAATTTTGAGTGTGCAAGTTTTGTCAGTGAGGCTCCAAAATATGTGAGTCTGGAAAAAGATATTTACATTTTTGTTGTTAGACAGTGTGTTTTGATTTAGGGAAGTTTTGTCGTTTTGGAATCAAATTGTTTGCAAGATGTCATGGTATGGTATGAGCATCACTGGTCTAGAGTATCTCTAATAAAAGCTTGCTACACCGCATTCAATTTATGTGCAAGGCGATTAGTGACAACGTCGATTTTCCTAAAATTTGTTATGGGACACACGAACATTTTATATGGCGAAAGTTAGATAATTTATTTAAATTCAAATTTAGTGTAATTAATTTACTTTGCTATAAATAATCTTTCAGCAAACTGAATGAAGTTCAGAAAAACATAATAAAAGTCTAATGCGATCGTGCATATCTAAAATAATTTAATGATTTAATAGCTACACAAATGTATTCAATTATTCTTTAAGCGATTTATGTGTGTACAAGTTAATTTTCAAAATTTATAAACTTTTTAATTTGCATTGTTTTATTTATGTGTGTAAATAAATGAATGTTTTTATACCTAGTTGCACACGCCACAAGCAAAATTATCAGCATATAAAAGAAATTCGATTATTATTATTATCATTATTATGAAGGGAACATTTCTCCGCATTTCGAAACTGCTAGGAAGATAAAAAACTTTACTCCCCTAATTCTGAAGATGGAAAGCCTAGAGGACCCCTCGAATATGTTATAGTAAGAACACGACGGAATACACGTCAAGCTATTAAAATACGAAGTCGAGGTGTAGGTAAAAAGGAAACCAAATAACCCTAGATCTGTATTCTAAAGATTGTGATCAAGTACGAGACAGAGTTCAGAGGTCACTGGAAATCAATACCGTACTTTTTATTGTTACTCTCTTGGTCTTAGAATATCTCAATTTTCTTAATGGAACCTAACCTCAAATTTGTAAGCATTCCAGAAAAAAAAATATATATATATACTGAGAAAAGCGAATAATTGAAATACTTACAATTTGGAAAGAATTTCTTTAGGTTACCAAAGCCATGATTACCCTCAGAGGATAACTGAATTATTTTTCAATGAATTCACAAAAACGTAAAAGCCTCTCTTAAGAATTTCAGGGTCAATGGTTACAATAACAGACTAATTAAGCGATATCCCCAAGGCACGTTAGCCAAGATGCCCACCTTCCAGAAATCCTCTCTCAATGTGTGCGCTTGTACGATATTCTTGGAGGTTCGAGGATCTCTTTAAATTTTCTAAAACTAGTGTCTCGTGCGAAGACATAGCAGTTTCGTCCCAATTGGGATCCTTAGATTATTTTGGAATGGGTTTATTATTGCCCCTTTTAGTGTTAGAAACACTCAGTGTTTTTCCTTCACATTCGTCTTTCATTTTCTGTGCTCTGTTAAGGTGTGTGAACTAATGATTCACGACAGACGGAATTTTGAGCTGCCGGTTCTCCGGCTTATTAGTATACTTGTTACCCTCCACTCCCTTATGGAATGTAACCCAGGCTAGGCGGACGTTTTTCGTGATGTTATTTAAGGAGATAATGGTGCGGGATATAAATATTCACCACCTTTTTTGGGGTTTGGAGCTCTCTGCTTACCACATTACTACCCTAGTGAAAGCACTTAACATTGGATACTTCCCAGGTGACTATGTAGTCCCGTGAAAGCTGGCCGAATTTTTTTCGTCAGTGGTGTTGAGTAATTTCTTCCATACAACGCATTAAGAAAAACTAATTTTGTGTGGAAAAAACAGCTATGACAAAAAATACCTAAAAATTCAGGGGAAGTGTTGACGTACTTCTAACTGGAACATTTCTAAAAATTCTGCCCAATAATATTGAAATTTTCACATCAATTTTTAAAAGTTTAATTAACTTTTCTGAACTTTGTGTAAAATTTGAAATTTCATTTCATGTTGTTTTTGTTATGGAATCCGCTTTGTTTTAAATAAAAATTATTAAAAACACAGTTTCTTCTTATTTCATCGAATGATATTCAATTTAATTTCGCTACTATTATATTGAACACAACTGTATATGGTTAGATAAATCGAACGATTTAGACTTAGCGCAATACCTCGTGATTCGTGCTAGAATCAATATATACAATTTTGGTCTTTTAAGGAATTAATGAAACATTAATAATAAATGGACTGGAGAATATTCAACTAGCTCGGTACTATAGAAAAGGTAATACAAAGGGGAAAACTTCACCAGCCTGAGACAATACAATACTAAATTCGCCAGTTGATTGCACTAGACGCTCACTTTAGGGAAATCTAGTAGATATGTATTCAGCTTAGATAAATTTTTGTTTCTAAGTAGTTCAGCAGATTAAAAACAGATTGAAAAGCATTATAGTATACGTAGGTGTATGTAATGTTTTTGATAAACCGATATCTTAGCGTATATGTTTGCAGGTAAGTACATTTAAATAAAACATACATTGTAAAGTTTTTAGAGGAATATTTTGACTTGACAGATTTGTACACAATTTTGAAAGGAAAAAGCTTGTAAATTACAAGAGGTTGCTCTAAATTTGTTAAAAGTGCAGCCAGTTACACCTTATAGGAGACTAGTTTGATAAAAAGCCTCATAACTGAAGCAAGCATTTTTTTGTTGTAATTGCTCCATCACTAGCGTACTCTGCCCGACTGCCGCTGGGACGATTTGTTTGATCTGTGCCATTGATATGCCGCCGTTCACCGTGGAAAATAACCCCTTTGGGACTAAAGGTAGCACATTTTTTAACTCAAAGAAAGGTCAAACGGCAAAATCATGCGTATGTGTCTTAGCAACCATTCTATAAAAATTTATCATAAAGACTCAGAAATTGAAAGTTAGAAATTAAACGAATGCAAATACGCTGAAGTAATAAATCGCACAATTAATCAAACAATTCAACAAACGCTTTTCTGAAAGGTCAAAATATTTATGTATATGCGGGTATCAGTGAAGTGATTATGCGTTGCATAATTTAGCAAAATCAGTCGTGTGTGAAGTCAGTGTGCTATCTAGTATATACGTATACTGTACCAACAAAATTACAAAAGAAATAAACGTACACAATAAATCGATGAGAGTATTTATATTTGTATGTAATATATATGTAGGCTTTTTTTTTAAATGCAGAAATATGGACCATTACAATGTATGGGTAAACACATTGATGATGTCAAGTGATATGTGAAACATGTTAAAAAGGGATCAATCCATCCAAACAGGACACAACCATAAGCTTGATAGGTATGCCATTAAACATGTACGAGTATACCCTGCCGGAAAAAAATTCATAAATGTGCTGGTGACTGTATGTTTTTTTTACACGAAAGAAAAGCATATAATTTTCGAGTCCTTATGTAGCTAGTATTGATTAATTATGGCACGACGTGGGTCTATCTTTTTACTTTAAAATAAAGAAAAAGCAGAAAATATATACAAGCAGTGAGTAGTAATGATCTGACCGAAAATCAATCTAAGATTCAACCATAACTCTTCAAAGGGAAGAATTTTCCGATATGATGAGGCGCACCGCGTGTACTTCAGTTTGAAATTGCCCAGTTCGAACACCGATGAGCAGATATAAATGAGCCTAAGTGAACCCAACGAGTTCAGCAGATCGCTGTGATCAACTAAGGCTATCGCTAACGTACAAGAAGTAACTTCAACGAAGCGCTTTCTTAGTAAACTCTTAATACTCCTGTTTAAGGGCAGACTGCATATGGACAGGAATAATTCGAGTTCAATACATCCGTATGTTGGTTAGCTTGTACCTTGTCGGACCAAGAGATCCTAACGCAGATGATTCTGAAATAGCAATACAATATTCCCAAATCAAACTCGTTTAAAACACTTGTTCGAGAAAACTTCGAAGTCCTAAACAGTAGTATAACTATATAGCTTAGCGGGTTACTGGCTTCGAATATACCTGCGATAGGTATGATAGTCGAAAAGTTGGCCACGGAAGTACATTGGGTCAAATAAATTTTTAGCGTCAATCGGACTACTACAGGGGTGCTAGTACCGAAGCGTAAAAGGCTGGCCAAGTCGTTAACACTCCCCTTTCCCTAGTGCGAAATTTTAAATTAGACGCCACAACTAAAAAAAATTGTTAATAGCATTTGATGTTTTCGGTTTAGTCCACCGTATTTTTCTACTAAAAGCTAGCTTTCTGACTGGGTTTTGGATGTTTGTCTGTAGAATGTGTACTAGACTGGGCAACAAATATAAAATTATATTGAAATTAGTTTTCAGAACGACGAATAAAGTATTGTTTAGATTTTTTAAGACTGAACTGATTTTTTCTTTGAAACTATCAAACCATTGAGGTAAAAAAATTATGTTGGAAAAAGTTTTGTAGGAAATTAAACTTGTCACAAAAAATTTGTTAATGGAAATATTCTTTAAATAAGCCATTTTTGTAAAAGCGAAAGAATCAATATAGAAAAGAGAAAAATACGGGTTCTTAATAGACATTGAATGCTGAATCCAAACCCGCCGTCAATAAAATGTTGAGGTCAGGTTGGCCAAAAAAAAAAAAAAAAATAATAATAATTTTCATAACATTTATTATATATGGTCTTGATACAACAACATGATTATGCCATGCCTTGAGCTCATTTATAGTCATGAATATTTCAAATACATACAAACCGTATACGAAATAAAAACAAAGCCAAAGAGCACAGTCGGAGTCTCAAAAATGAGTACATAAAAAATTGCATTATGGATGGTTTTGTAAAATGAATAGAAATAAAAGTTAAGCTGACAAAGAACCAGCGTTCGGATAGCCTAATGATGAACAGGGATTTCCAAAATACTCTGATGAATAAGGCTAGTAGCTTCTGAAATAGATATAATAAAAACTTTTAATGGTTAATTATAAAACGATTATAAGAAAATAAAATCAAAAAATTATTTTTAAGAAAATTAGAATAATAATTAATAATATTTAAAAAACGAATACAAAAAAAAAAGTATTTTCATAAAAATTATTATTCTAATTTTCATGAAAATTATTTTTCTAGTTTTTATGAAAATAATTTTTCTAATTTTTATGAAAATTATTATTCCGGGCCTTGAGCTCATTTATAGTCATAAATACAAAAAAAATATTTC
Organism: Merzomyia westermanni; assembly: GCA_949987695.1. Lineage (NCBI taxonomy): Eukaryota > Metazoa > Arthropoda > Insecta > Diptera > Tephritidae > Merzomyia > Merzomyia westermanni. Next base: position 51,652,882 of record OX465289.1, on the reverse strand, counting down.
AGTTTTTTTTTTGCCCAGTCTAATGTGTATGTGTCTCTTATGAAATTAATGTGTTTGGTATCTACGACATTTGAGTAGGTTTCAATCAAAAATTCTGCTGAACAGGATTTTCAATGAGCTTGTTACCGGCTCGTTGTAAGCACAGCTGTAAAAGTAGAGCATACATATGTATAGACATACATTTAGTTGGAAAAAGTGATGGAATACCTACCTACCTCTCCTGTTATAATGTCGCAAAGCTCATTATCACTTTTTTTGTTGCAGGTTAGCTTTGTGTGTGTGAACGTGAGAATGCCTCGTTTATATATGTACATATATGCCATCCATAGGACGAAAGATGCATGTCCATCCAGAATGCATTTCCGCTTTTTCAACACACTTGCGAATAGAGTATGTACCATATATGTATATGTAGAACGAAACTAAACACTGAGGATGGCGGAACGCCGAAACAGGTTTTTTACAAAACCGAAACATAAAGTAGAAAAAACTTATTGAATTCGCCGGTGATCACGCTTAGACCCTTAAATATAAGAATAACTCTTTCAAAAAAATAGTTACCGAGCACGACTTTTACAGCCCAACCTAATATAACCGCACAGTGTTTTTTACCTCACGAAAATAAACGACTTTTTCGGCTCTACCCAAAATAAATTTGCGGGCGTAAGTAGCTCTCATATACAAAACCGACGTGCCAGCTGAGCCTAAATGTCAAATCGATATGTCACGCAAAACAAAAATTGGAAATTGAGTTAGGTTTTTACGGTGTGCGGTTGGTTTAGGTTGCTCTCATACAATTTGTATGTGCATGAGACATTTTTGACAGAAAATTGCAGGAGTGCGTTTATATTAGGTTGGGTTATTATTCCTGATAAAACTATCCCCCTATAACTAAGAGCGCAACATTTGCTTTTGTACTTAACACCTTAGAGCAGTTTTTTGTTGTCATCACCGTTGATACAATGACAGCCAACGTGTTAAGCTTACAAAACGCATATTTTTCGTTTACAAATTCAAACATTTTACATTAAATAAAAATTGTTTGAACAAAATGTCTCTTTTCTCGAATTTTTCAACACGTTTACATTTCACGTTTAAAGATAAATGTTTTATAAAACCCAGTTGTTATTTAGTTTACGAAATTTTTACTGCAAACCTACAAACCACGTCAAAAGTTATGCAAGTTATTTGTACAACACATGCGTTAGAAACTATGTTGGTAATGCTCTTTAAGTCGGTTTGCTCTGTAAATTTCTGCAGTCTTCCGAAAAGTCCTTTGACCAGTCCGAATGCGTTCTCAATTACAATTTGTGTTGAAGAATGAATTTATTACATTTCTGTTGACCTTGAACTAAAAATTCGAAATTGAACATATATTTACTTATTGTAAACAAGAAATTTAAGACATTTTCCTTCCTGCCAGCCATACATATAGAGGGAAAGCCTCTTAAAGTAGTTAACAAGTATGGGTTTGTGATAAACTTGTGTATTCAACGTTGATGAATTTTCGGAGATCGGGCTGCTATACTCCCGTTGACACTGTGCAAACTCATTTCAAAGAGGAAGTTCTCTTAATCATAGAGCCACTCACTATTTTTTCAGAATGGAAATACGTTGAGTTAGCTGATCTGAAAATACAATTTACTTTGGCACAGTCTACTGTACATATATACTTAGTAAATTTTTTTGTGCATGGGCTAGTGTTGGCCTAGTCGAATAATACTATTCGTACTGACTTTTTAATCCTTTTTGGTAGTGTGAAGTCCATGTGTACATAAAGTCTGAATGATACTTTATACTACATATTTATATTGTTATTTACGATTGTGTATTCATTCAAGTGTATGACTTATTGTCACTGCAACACTGATTCTACTAGTTTTCCGATCGAATTGGACACATTTGAGCTACAACTCGTGTGGAAAGCCGTTCACTTCATTCTGAATCATCGAGAAGCTCTGTTATCAACTTGATGCTGTTACATTGTGATTTCAGGGAGTAAGTATTGTTGTACAAAGTTAAGTTGCTTTTGGGGGGAAAAATTGTTTTTATTATGACGATAGTCTTTTAGCTGGGAATTGACTGGGAATGTTCGACAATGTGCTGACTGGGGTGATCCAATTGTCTATAATATACGTTAAGGTTAAATGTTTATAATGTGATTAAGAGACTACTAGTGAAAGTACCCACTATTTCCGTCAACGACGGGACACTCCAGAGCGCCTTAGAAACTACACAAGGAAATCCTGTTACCGTCGTCGTTTATAATTAAGCATTGAATCAGCTAAGTAACTAAAAGGTACCAAAGCATAGAAAAATTCGCCTGCAGACCAAGCAATAAAAGAACAATTTGTGGTCCAATGGTAATAAAGTGACCCATTATAATTGTTGATATTTTAATTACTATTGGAACAATATCGAGTTCAGTGACTAATGTAACGTAATTCAATTGATAGGAATTACTTCAAAAAAAGCATATGACTAATCACGTATATAAGTTTGATCGGCCCTTTATAAGGAGTAAGTTTAACATACGTAACTTTCATCATAACCCTGTAAAAATGCGATTATTCTAGGACGAGTCCGGGTTGATGCGAAAAGGAGCATGCGACTTATGCCAGTACTGATCTCTTTATATGGGTAGAAGTACTCTCTTTGCATTGGGTACATCCTATGAGAGGCTAATTGTTACCTTTTATGCTTGAACTGGTAGTGTCGGACAGCTCCCCTTTGTTTCCCTAAGTGACTGGTCCGAGTCTACTTTCAACAACTATAAGTAGGCTTCACAAATAACAATCCACAAATATGACAAACTGTAGGCGAAATATATTGATCGCGGATCACCCTCTTTAGAGATAAGTCCTACGGTTTTGTTGTAGGCAAACAACACGTAAAAGTATGCCTGAAAGGAAATGACAACAGTAATACGATACTAATGAACCTTTCACCTGTACCACTAACCATTTCCGTCGCAGCAAATGCGCTCAGCTACAGAATGGTATATACGCTTAGAACTACATATTCTTATGGAAAGATGTGGATGCATTGAATCCCCTTTTATAGTAATTATGTAAGTCTTAGTCTTTGTTAGGCTGGGCTGAAAAAAAATTAAAATTCATACATTAAAAAAAAAGGAAAGTAAGAGATTTTAATCAACATTTTTATATAAAAAAAAAATAATAGTTCCAAATAAATTTTTTTTACTCGAAAAATGGTGAATAAAAACATCCAACACTTCTCGAATCTTCCTCTTCTATTCTAATACAGAAGTAAGTGCATGTAATTTTTTACTGGAAGTAGAATAAATTTCCTTTCATCTTCTGAATTCTTATTGGTTATCGCTCGGCCCCTCTAGAAGATCTTTAACAAAATACGCTATGTTTCGTAAAATTTTTTTTATAATAAACACAAAAACATTTTTTTAACCCACACCACTTCTTGTAGCCGATTTTGAAAAAGTATCATCAAAAATAGTTCACAAAGTGGCGAGTTGAAGGCACATTACACCAAGTTTTCTTCATACTACTTATTGAAACAAATATGAATGTTTTGGTTATATTAAAAAAAAATAGTTCATATAGGAAACTTAAAGAAGCAGAATCATATTTTTCAGGGGTGTACAGACAAATAAACAAAAAAAATTTTTTTTTTTAACTATATAAAAAACATTGAAAAGCCTTTTCGTTTTACCGAATACCAAAACGAAAAATATTTCGTTTCAATAATTATCAAAAAATATCAAACTTCATAATTTTGCTTCGTTGATATTGAAAAAAAAAAATATCAAAAAAATGTAGTTTTGTTAGTGGACTTTAGTTTCTTGACAAACAATTCCAAGTGAGCTTACATTAGTACCATTTCCTACAGGGTAAGGGGAAAAAGAACCTACCTACCTGCAGTTTATTTTTAAAACAATTATAAGAAAAGGTTTTATTAATTTTTCTTAAAAGGGGCAATTACTTTATTAGAATTGATGTCAGATAGTATTAAAAAAATAGCTTTCATTTTTCATACCAATGTACTAATTTAACATATTTTTGCCAGAAGCATGAATGTGTTTTTTTTTAATTTTGAAAGAATTGTATTAAACACCAACTGTGCCATGTCATACTAAAATCCTCAATGTCCTGCGTAATGGAAAAACAACTTTATTTTACAGTCGTCGCAAAGTAAATGTTTTTGAATGTACTGATTTTTCGAAAATGGTAAACATTTCAACTCGATTTCTCCAACTTTTTATTTTTAGTTTTTTGTGTCTCTAGTAAAAAAGCTATGGTTTCAAAATATCTAGCACATTTCTGGTTATCATATTTCATATCAATCAAAAGCTAGTTTAATTTATATATAAAAGTTGTATTAATCTAAGTATTTCGTTGCCAAATTTTTCCAGGTTTTCATGCAATATTCGAATTTTTTTATTAAAAAAAAATTTGTTAATACAGATTTTAAGCGTTGTCAAAGTCCCGCTTTAATATGTTAAATTTAAAATTTAGTATTCTTAAAACAGTTTGAGTACCCATTTGATTTGCTTGGTTATTAATGAATAAGCTTCCGTTTTAAATGAAACAGTTTTAACGGTTATATGGTTTCTCAAACTTTCAAATATGCTTTTCGGAACCCGCCTATGAAAGCAGATAAATGATTAGGGTAGTACGAATTGTGATCCCTCGGAGATTCCAACTGGCGTTAGCTGGACGGAAGAAGAAACGACTGCCAGCATATCGTGTACTTACGTTTTCGTTTAATTAAAGAAAAAAAACCCGCCTCTTTTTTACTGAAACGAAATAACTCAATTGACCATTAAATAAACTGAATTGAGTTGTTATAATATAAAGTATTGCATTTTAAAGTGTAGGTTCAATGATTTTTCGCATCGCCGATCAGTATCTCAAAGTTTTTTTCAGTCATAGTAATGTTTTCGCTTAGCTGCAGAGTTGAATCACGCCTGGTTTTTTTTTCCCTGGGGCCAAAATCGTTTAACACCCAAGCGCCAAATCAGCAGAAGTTTCCCAAACACTTTGTTCAACCTGTACCTTCTCATGAAAGCGAATTGCCAAATGAGATCCCTAAAGACCCATAGTTCTAAGGTTCCAAAACAAAGCATCGGACTTTCTCAATGTAGAGCTCTTCCTTATCACATTTTCTCTTAACGATTAACGAGTTAAAAGAACAGAAGGAGAATTTCTTCGCCTCCCTTAGGTTTTCAAGTCGCTTTAAGGTATGTATAGAAAAAATGATTGACCTGCTTTGTTAATTGGTAGCCAAAATCGCCTAGACACTTAATCATCTAGAAATATTAAACTGAATGACCAACACACTTAGGTCCAAAGTTGGCATTCTTCCAGGTTCACATTATCCAATTGTATCAAAAGCGACTGCCAAAATGTCTAAGACTTTAAATGATATACGATGCAATACTTTTATTCTATAGCTTCAATCATAAATTTACTGACAGTTTGCACATTTAAGTTTCTTTCCAGGTTTATAGCGTTATTACAAAAATAAACTTTTTTTTCTTTATCGCAATAACAGCAGCTGTCGTATACTGAATAAACATTCGGTTTAACATATGAATGATAGCACTTAAGTGAAAAAGTGGCGTTATGATACAAAAATATTATTTATAGTCAAAAAATGATTTATTTGAATCCACAAAAAATGTGCTAACTAAAACACCAAAAATTGTCCTTACCACAAATTCGTGAATGTATGAGTGCTTTCAATATTTTTTTCCATCAATTATTTATAAAGGTGTTAGTAAAAGCATAAATACATACATAACCAGTAGAACAAAACTATAGTTCTGAGCTGGTGCATTACTAGTGCATCGAGAACCACTACTATTTCCACAAACAGCACTTTTGCACACAATCAAAGGATGAAATTGACATTGGATACGCTTTTGACCTATATGTATCGATAGAATTTCTGAGCACTATCGATATTTATTTATGTGTATGTTGAAGTAGGGTTATTTTAAATCAAATTCTGAGAAAGAGTTTTTTCTAATTGTTTTCTTCCAGATTCGGTTGAAGAACCACTTATCTCACAATTGTGTTTTGAAAACTATCCCCATAAGTTGAAAATGTTTTGAGTTTATTTGGCCGTTCTTAAACTAATTTCAAGAAAATACGTTTCTTTTTACTATAATGTTTTATCTAAAAATTCAGTTTAAGAACGAATCGATTTTGAACCCTCTAAAATCTGGATTTTTCTCAGAGCAACCTTTATGAACTGAAACTGTGTCGAATTTCTTTCTTTCAAAAATTACCTTAATCAACTTAAGATATACACAGTAACAAATGCCTTATGATCATTAATCAACTATGGGATTTTAAAATGTTGCAGATCCAGTTAAGCTCTAAATATCATAAATAAAAATGCATGTGTGTCCCTTATGGAAATTTTAGCGGTATATTCTTGGGTTCACTATTTACAGCATATTCTGTATATAATTTTGGAAACGTGGGCGGTGCCACGCCCTAAGGCAATATAAAATTTCAATTCGTCATAAATCTGAATGTATTTAATCTAATTATATTTGGATTTATGTATTCTTGATTAAAGATTTACATAATTTTTTGAAAGAAGGCGGTGCCACCCCCACATATTTTTGTATGTTAATTGTCCATAATTCATGTGCAAAGGTTATTTTTGATTTCAAAGAAACTTTCACAGTTTACTCAGGAGTTCGCTGGGGACAACACAGGCCATATATAGGTTTTGGAAAAGCCCCCAGACTATTTAAAGTAGCAATTCGGCATAGCTAGGAAATTATTTGGTTAATAAAAAAAAGGCTGGGAAACAAAAAGCGGTACCAGGATCAAAAAAAAGCTGTCCCGATATGTCTTCGAAACTATGTACATATCAGTACCCGCTGAGGAAATGGGAGAAGAAGGGGAGGAGAAGTAGAAATTTGAGATGTTGAGGGGGTGTTATGGGAAAATTAAGAGGGTAAGGAAGAGAAAAGGTATATGGGTGTGGGGGAACGGCAACAGTAGAAAGAAAAAGAAAGATGTGAGGATAAATTACAAAGAAGCGCTAAGTTAGAAGGTGAAAGATTACAATTTGTTAAATGTAGGAAAGTCAAACTTTAATCAGGACAACATCTGCCAGGTCTGCCAGTAACTCCTATAAGCATACTAGTACTAGTTCTTACTAAGTATTTTTTCCAATAGTTATTGATTTTACTGCGTGGTATGAGCAAAGTTTCAATCAATTTAAATTTTCCCAAATGCATGACACCGTAAATGGAAAAACATACATACATCCATACATATACGAACCTTATAGTCAGGCAAAAGAATTGCATTAAAAGTGTCGGTTAGTAACTTTGTCTTTTTTATTTGTTTAAAATTCAAAGAACAAAAATACCAAAATGCCAATGTCAATTTTTGGGTACAAAGTAAATCCGGCAACAATAAATGTGCATGACAACATAATTACTGCCGATAACATAGGGCCGATACATGAACGCACATACCCCGATACATAGATAGAATTATTAATATGAATGGATGTATGTATATAGTACATTATGGGGTAGTGAACTTCCAATTCAAAATTGAGTGGTTGGATGGGAAAATTATGTTGGTGTCGAGCATATCTGCTTTTGTGGATTTTGTTGGTTGACCGAGGTCCTTAATCTGTAAATATATGTATACGCATACTATATAGACATATAAGTAAGCACAAACATGAGTATATGAATGTGCGCTAGTGAAACTCCCCTTCATTGCAATTGGTATAAGCTACAAACCGAGGCCTGACATTGACAGTGGCTATGTGCTGGAAAATTAGTTTTCAATTTAAAATGCTCCACAACACATTGACTGTCAGCTACACACACATATACATATAGGCATACGTGCGTACACACCAATGGGGCCACAAAGGGGATGCGCCTCGTTATAAATAAACAAAGACCACTTTTAATGTATGCATAATGTGTGTCGCTGTGAATGTGTGTTTATGAGGCCCTTTTTATGGTTTTTTTTTTTGTATGCTCGCCAGGGGAGCTTTTTGCTCTTTTACGTTGAAAATTGAAGTGTTACCGATTATGACCTGTTTTTGGCAGCTGTAGAATTTGAAGGGGGCTTGATGCTGGCACGGGTGCGATCAAGTATTTTTTCTAGGAATGTAGAGTTAGCTAGTATCTAAGGCTAAGTTGGAACGCGTTTGACTAAACTTTTTAAAAATTCCAAGCGATATTTTTTTAATTTGAGGACTTAGTCAGGTTTACTCACAAATTAAAGATTAATTTTCATTTCATTTATTGAAAAATATTAGCACAATAAGATCCATGATCTTTTATAGTACAACAAAATTTAAATGTTAGCAATAGTAATAACAAAAATATTGCATTGCAACAACAAATATAACATAAAAGTAAAGTAATTAAAACTAGAAGTTATCTTTACATATAATAAAATTGTAACAGGTCGATGTCTGTACATTGAAGATATTCAAGAAAAATTGATAGGAGAGATCGTTATTGGACCAGCGGAACCCAAATCTACAATTTTTAGAATGTTTGTCTGTCTGTCTGTCTGTCCGAACTTTCACCATTCTATCACTTAACGTCTAACTTAAAATTTAGGACAACTTTCATTTGGATATCTCATCCAGTTATCGAGTTATTGACCAAAATCTGGGAAAAATGTGACAAAAAATGCGGTGTTTTTACCATAACGCCCACGTCACACAAAAACGACTGCATAGAAATGAATGAAACTTTCAATAATCATTTTCTAGACGTCCCTCCTAAAATTTTAGATATCTTTCACCTCGATATTTTACCCGGTTCCCAATTTATTGACCTAAATGTGGACCCAGGGTGACTGTATGATTTGTGCTTTTAAGGCGGCACAAAGTTCGGCGGGTCAGCTAGTGATAAATAAATTTTAATAATAACACAGTGGATATCCTCGTATACATTGGCTAGAAGGCAGGTATTATATTATAGATAGTGAAACTAAAAGACATACTTATAATTAACTGAAGTACATATAAAGAACGTTCTTGAAATTGCTTTTACTTAGACTGCTGCGAGTAGATACTGATTAGAGTTCCATATACGAATAGCATTGATGTACAATAGGCGCGAAGACGCCAAGTAGTTGTAGGTTGGTATGATTAAATCATTAGTTCGAGCAGACCTGGGGAAAACTAGTTTCCCATATATAATAAATAACTTCGCATAAGACGCGTTGCGGAGTCACCAAAACCAAAGTAATTTTTCAATTTCATGCAAGGCAAGTCACAATTCACAGAGTCAAAGGCTTTCGAGAAATAAAGTAATCATAATGAACTAAGTTGGTGTTTGTCAAAAGGTGCTCTAACATCGTCTAAAATTTTTAAGACAGCCGTAGAGGAGCTGCGCTTTGCTCTGAATCCTGACTGATAAGTGGACAACAAGTCAATATGATCATGAATTTGCTCGGACAACAACATCTCGAAGACTTTTAAGAGTGCAGGCAAAATGCTAACTGTTCGAAAATCACTGGGAGTGTTGGCAGACTTGATTTTCGCGATGGGTCGCACAGTGGCAATTTTCCACATATCAGGGAAACATGAGGTTGTAATACTGTGATTAAGGACATGTGAGAAGTAGGTAGAATTTAGGGTGCTATTATTTTTAAAAATTTTATATGTGTCATATCCTCTCCAATTGCGTACGACCTTATCTTACTGATGTACCTCGCCACATCAAATTCAGACACGGCTTTAAATTCAAAGGATCGGGAAACGGGCTCTACAGAGGAAGGACAGGTTGTGGAACAAGTATTAACACAGTCAGGAGAAAGACGGCACACAAAAGCATCGTTCAGGTCTTTAGGACTAAGGGAACAATCGGAACAGTCACTTATGCACACGAAGACTTTTCAGGTTACGCCACTGAACATGATTCGGCAACGATGTATCTAACATCTTACTATAATACTTGCACTTCTCTCGCTTCTGAAGTGCAAGTTTATGAGTATTCCAATTGGTTTCACTACGGCTCCTTTTCCAGCGGATTTATTGCCTATTGCGCTTCCTGAACATGGGTGAAGCGGAACATGGGCTGTGTATAAATATAGAATGTTTTCATTCAAGAAGCTTAGTTTCTCATGCAACCAATTAATTTGGGATATATCAGATAAGAGGGTATTTAAGTCCGGGAGACGATAGTCTGGTGGAATAGATGGACTAGCTACCACATTAAGGTCATTAAGGTCATTAAACAAAAAATTACATCATGATCCGAGATAAACGACGTTTGGTTAAACTTTAAAACAATAGACATATCAGACACGAGAAAATAATCTAAGAGGCTGGGACTGCAGTTTTGCCCAAACCTTGTGGGTACGGCCACATTAACAACATCAATACCAACACCGGAGGCACATTCTAACGGGCGGCAACTATACAAGTCACTACATAGCAAGTTCACATTAAAATTTCCTCAGTGTAGTTGACAGCCACAGAGGACAACATTGAAAAATATTCATTGACATCACGACACTTATGGAGACTATAAATGCACGACGGAAGGACTTTAGACAATAAGCTAGACCCTTCAACTAACAAATACTCAGTAACGCTGCCGGATATTGCTGATATTAGCCAAGTTTTAAGATTTATTTTACAATAAATTACTACACCACCACCCTTTTTAACCCTCCTATCCATCCTATAAAGTACATAGCCCTCCATGCCAAAATGAGTCCTTTACCTCTGGCCTAAACCAGGTCTCACATATACAGATTATATCGACGCCAGATTGCTCAAATACGGTCTTAATAACACCCATCTTTTCAGGGTTCAGACTACGCGCATTAAAGTGAACCGCATTTAGGCTATTGTGACGTTTGCACAGAATGTTCAGCAAAACACGACTATTACTCGTATCTTCAACGCCATTCGCATCACTATTGTTATCAAACATTTAAAATAGTTGAAGTAAAAGCAATTTTAGGGTACAGAAAATAGTAGTTTAAAAACTAAACCTGTGCTATCATTAGATATGAATAAGAAAAATAAATATAATTATAAGAAATAAAAAGCAGAAAGAACAAATGTGAACGATTTGTACTAGCGAAACTGATCCAGATCCCCTTCGCACGAGATTTTAATTGGCTGTTTCGCCTTCTTGTGGTCATTTCTCACATACACGCAACCACGAAGTGTGAATGTTGCCTGCAACTTCCCACACGACACAATTTTATCGTTGATTGCAGAACAAGCCTATTTTCTTTAGTCGGCTCTCAAATATATATAAAAATGGCCCTCTATTCCAATCGATTCCAGCGGAACAGCAGTTTTCACGAAGAGCACGATTCCTATCCAGAGGCGAATGAAATTTAATCACAACCGCACGGCTAGAACTAGAAGGCGAAGATCTTACACGAAAGTTGTCACGTATTTGAGGGGAGTGAAAACCGATTGATAGGCAAATGATGTTAAAAACCTTTTTCAGATTTTCTCCCTCCATAAACGGAATCCCGAAAGCAACGGCGTCTGCAGCAATATCAGAAGTGGATCTCTGCTATAGATGGTTCCATAATTCCGCCTTTAGTCGCTCGATTTCAGATACGGAGTTATCACACTTCTCGTCTAATAATGAAATGCGCTCCGCTGATTGACTTAATGCTGCAGTAAGTCCGGATATTTCCTCTTTCTATCCTTTTGGTGAGTTTATTCTCCACTTCAGTGATCTTTTGTGATACACTCTCAATCAGTGGCCGCAACTGGTCAGTTTGTTGCTGCACTTTCTGCTCAACCTCTTTTAAGGCATTTTATACCACAGTCAGAGTGATAGCTGCACTCCGATGCACGTTCGGGGTCTTCGATGAATCGAACCCTTTACTCAGGCGCCTTTTTTTGTGCCGCAGGACCAGAGGATGACATGGTTATCGCAAGACAAATAACTTTTAAAAGTAAAATATAATTTTTTGATGTCTGGTCTACTTAATATTTCACAGCTGCCTGGCAGCACTATTCAAAATGCAGTAAGTGATTTGCTTTATTTTGACACTAACTTTGGCTGTTCTTCGCTTTAGTGCTTGGCGCAATAACAAAGTTTAGTGTATGTAAGTGTGTTTGTTGGTGAAATTTAAACTTGGCGATTATTATTTAAGTTTGATAACTTAAATACAGCTCCACATACATATATCACTGAACCAAACAATTATAATGAAATTATTATTTTTTAGTAGACGATTTATTTTGCAACCTTAACTTCTTCTTGAAATGGTCATCCAACCGCCTGGGCGATTTTGACCGTCCAACATAGCTCGCCAGTCGTTTCTTCGTTGCGCCAACTGGCGCCAATTGCAAACACCGCGGGATCGCAAATCGTCTCCCCTTGGTCCTTCCATCGGAGTGGTGGTCTCCCTCTTCCTCTTCTTCCACCGGCGGGTGCCGATAAGAATACCTTCTGGGCTGGAGCATCTTCGCTCATTCGCACTACGTGGCCTAGCTAGCGAAGCCGCTGTGCTTTAATTTGCTGAACTATGTCGGCGTCTGCGTAAAGTTCATACAGCTCATCATTAAACCTTCTTTGGTACTCGGCGTCACCAACGCGTAGAGGTCCACAAATCTTTCGAAGAACCTTTCTGTCGAATACTCCCAGAGCCGCCTCATCAGATGTTGTTAGTGTCCACGCTTCTGCACCATATAGCAGGACGGGTGCGATGAGTGACTTGTAGAGTGTTATTTTCGTTCGTCGAGAGAGGACTTTACTTTTCAATTTCCTACTCAGTCCGAAGTAGCATTTGTTTGCAAGAGTAATTCTTCGTCGTATTTCTAGGCTAACATTATTGTTGGTGTTAATGCTGGTTCCCAGGTAAACGAAGTCCTTTACTATTTCGGAGTTATTGCTGCCAACAGTGGCTTGGTTGCCAAGGCGCGAATACGCTGACTCTTTGCATGATGACAGAAGGTACTTCGTTTTGCCCTCGTTCACCACCAATCCCATTTTTTTTTTGCAACCTTAACACGAACAGAGTTTTTTTTTTTTTTTTTTGTAAAGGAGATTTTATCTTGGATATGACCTAGACTTTATTTTTTAAATTATCAAAACAGTACTCTTGAAATGGTGGTCGAATCAGCACTCAGACTCATTACGCTCAGAGTCGGTTGCATATCATACTCTCTTTAAAGGTGTTTTGGCTGCACAGTTGAAAACATTAGGTACATCGATGAGATACAGTGTGCGACAAAACTTTAACAACAAAATTCCCTTTGAAATATTTAACTCAAAAAAATCGTAGGTACAAGTTTTGTTATGTTTAGTTTGTTTTATTCAGGTAGAATACACATTATTTTCTTTAAACGGTCATCTAACGGCCTGGGATTTTGACCGGAATACATATTACATATTATAAATTTGAATAAATATAAGTAGTTTACCAGCGCATCCAAAAAAGAAATCCGATGTACTCATAAAGTAAAGGCCAAACTAAAGCACCATCAAATATCTATGGGACAAAGCCGGTTAGCTCGTTATTTCCAGGCAAACCCGTAGCAAACTCGTGGCTTTTTATGGCAGCAGGTGCACATCGTCTTGGCATTGAGATTATATTATACTAATATACCTTACGAAATAATTTTCCACGCGTCAACTTGTCCCAAAAGAGTGCCTTTGTTGCTGCAACTTTCCTCCGGATTTTTGGGATCCATAATTTTCTATAGATTCTCTGTTCGGTTGAATAGCACGAGCCGAGACAATACATCCACATTATTATCCAGAAACTATTTTTTGATCTCTATACATTTCGCCAGAATGTCCTCTGATAGATCTACCTTAGTGGCACTCCTTCCCCATCTCGAAATACTTTTAAGATTTTGTAAATGTCTTTGTACATGGAACGATGCAATACCAATACAATCGTATGAATTGAACCCACTGCATGACCGGAGAAACTTCTACAAACCCCTACACTGCCTCAACAGTGTTGCACAATCAAAAGTCATTCGTTGGTCCCGCCTAGGAACAAGCTTCAGATGGTCCTAATTTTTAAGGTAAGAGGCAACATATCCGTAGATCAAGCATCGAGTCGCACGTCATTACCTTAGTGCATATTAGTCGCCTCTTACGACCGGTATGCCTACCTCGTCGTATTGTGCTTCTCGAAATCAGGTGGAATCTTAAAAACCCTTATTTCTCTTTCTTTCGACATGTACCAAGAAATAATTTATTTGGTGCTTTAGTTTTGTCGCAAAAATTTTTTAGTTGGCCTGAAAAGTGCAATCAATGTTTTTAATAGACCATGAAAACAGTTTTTTGTTTTATATTTCAAATAGCTAATATGTGGCCTTCACAAATAAAAGCAAGTACAACATTTAAAACCTGCCCATAGAATTTTATTTAATAATGTTCAGCAGAGCCACTTTAGGTGCTTCAGTTTTGTCGTACACTGTAGGTAGAAAGCTGCGATCGGTCGTCCAAGTAGCTTCTAGAAGCCGTTTGATGCCATAAAAGGTTCGTCGAACCTACAACCTAACATCTTCAGTGATCACAATGCGGAACGCCCATCTTTCCACATGCTTGCCTAGACCTACGCAAACTGCTATGATTTTGTAAGTGTCAATTCTGGACCTACTAAGGATACACTTTATTCTTTTTCGCTATAATATGGCCATGTGGGTTTTGATTTTGCATAAGTTACGTTATTTTTCCACTTCAGTTGTGGATTGTTTACTTAAAACTTTTAAAACCCATATAATAGATACTTCCAAGAGGTCAGTTAATGCAGCTGAAATATTTATTTATTGTAATACCGTCAATGAAACAAAGTTTCTTACAGACTACTAACAAAAAGTACATACATTTTATATAAAGATTACAAGTATATTACATTGTTATGTGGAGTTACATACTGAAATTAATATGCTGGCATTCAGAACAAGTTTAAATATCTATAGATAATGAGCGAAAAAGCATTACGAAAGCTTCTGTGGTCATTGAAAAATCAATGACGATTGTTTGAGACAAAATATTAAATTCTCGCATAGATCTTGCAAGAGGAGCATTACTGGCGAATTTAGTTTTAACCTTTTTGCAGTAAAAAGGGTAAGTGACTCGGAGGTTACGCCTAGGAACATTAAAGGTAATCCTTTCCATGAGAGAGGGGCAATCAAGGATGCCTTGAATAATATTGAATATAAAAGTCATCGACAACATAGACCTACGACTATCCAATGATTGTAGGTCAATAAGCATGAGACGCGAAGCATAAGAAGGGACAGGATCGTCGAATTTTAAGGTTCTTAGAGCGAATTTAAGAAATACCTTTTGAATACGTTCTACTCTTTTAATAGAAACTTGGCTATAGGGCCTCCATATGAAAACTGCGTACTCAGGACGCGAACGTACAAATGTTATAAATAACATTTTCAGAGTGTAAGGGTCAGAAAACTTAGTCGAATTCCTACGGATAAAGCCAAATACTGAGTAAGACTTTGCAATTATGAAGTCCACATGATTATTAAAGTTCAACTTCGGGTCAAAGATAACCCCTAGATCTTTTACTTCAGTAACATTGCGCAGGAAAGTATTCGAAATGCTATAGTTCGTATTACGAACATTCAAAATTTTAGCAAACGTCATCTTAAAGCATTTATTAATATTTAAAGAGAGACTATAACGTAGACACCACGAATGAACTGCGTCAATATCACGTTGAAACTTAACTTCGTCAGAAGTATCCTTGACAACCGCAAAAATTTTGAGGTCATCTGCGTACAGTAAATAATTTGCAAATGAAAAGCAACTACTTATGTCGTTTATGAAAAGAACAAATAGTAGAGGGCCTAGAACGCTTCCTTGCGGGACACCGGATGAAGCAAAAAAAGGTTCTGACAAAACCCCATCGATGGTAACAACACAATGTCTATTAGAGAGGTAAGATTGTATCCATTTCAAAAAGCAGGAATGGAAACCCATATGAGCAAGCTTTTGAAGTAGTACTCCATGACAAACTTTGTCAAAGGCCTTCGAGTAGTCTGTATATACGCAGTCACCCTGGAATCCAGCAGAGAAAGCAGTATGACAGTAATCTACAAATACAGCTAAATTCGTGGCTGTGGATCGCCCAGACACAAACCCATGTTGATTTTGGCAAATAGAGATTTGGTTGCAAAATACAATTTATCTTTTACAATGCACTCAAAAAGCTTAGAAATGGTAGAGAGCTTTGAGATGGGTCTATAATTCCGAAAATCGGTTTTCTTACCTGATTTTAAGATTGGGACTATGTGAGCAACTTTCCAATCATTAATAAAGTTTCCTAAAGCAAGAGATTTATTAAAAATAATTTTCAATGGCGCGATTAGAGCAGGGCATTTTTTTAAAAGGGGGCCGACAGGCCATCAACATCAGTTTGAGAATACAGCTTAAGTGTGGCAAGCCCATTAGCAATGCCTTCTGAAGATAGGGTAAGAGACCCAAAATTAAGGTGCGAGAAATTTGAAGAAAAGCTAGATGAGGGGACATCATTTTCAGAAGTAAAATTAGACCTAAAAAAGTTAGCAAACAGATTAGCTACATCTTTGGGCCCATCAGCGAACTGATCATCAAGAAACACTGACTTTGGAATAAAAGAGCGTGATCTTTTTGATTTGATAAACGTCCAAAAATATTTCGGATTACTTTTAATACTCCACTCGGCGCCGCGAATGAATTTATTGTACAGATATTTATCTAGGCGATTGAACTCGACAGCAAAGTTTTTATATTTATAATAAAAATATATATTATTAGTGAGCAGAAAACGTTTGTGAAATTTGTTTCTTAGGTTTTTAAGCTTTTTCAATTCTTTTGTGTACCACGGAATACTATGTGGTCGCTTCTTTTTAATGGAAATATTATTCATACAGAACTCATGCATAAATATTTTGAATTTGGAAAAGCACTCATCGATACTTGAATCTGATATTAGAGCAGACCAGTTGACATCCAATAATAAACTATTGAGATTCACAAAATCACATTACACGCAGTACACTGAACCTTCTGTACGCTGGTGAGATTATAGTTCTTCCGAAGAGCTTCCCACCTCGCTACAGATAAACAGATTAGCACAGGCCGAACTACCTACATCCATAGCACCATCAGGATGAGACTTAACCAAGTGGATGTAGGCTGCCCATATGCGCCGGTGGCCTAAACATGGCCAAATCCAGCGCCAGTACTAAATATAAGCAATCAAATCGACCAAGTTGCGATAAACCGACAGCATGCTTCCAGCCTTTTAAATGTTATCACGATTCGGGAAACTAAAGATGCTTTGAAATGGATAAACAGATGGTACGTACGGTTTAACTCTGGTCTGATAACAGGTCTGAAGTAGTACTGATAAAGTCCAATGAGTCTGTCGGGCAATGCGCTAGATAGAACGTTATTTCGTGATAGTTGGTGCGATTTGCATGACAGGCGATTTCGTGAATTGGGAAGAACACAAGCATTGAAGCTTCACAATTTTGTTTCCCAAAGTAAAACAAACAAAATGTTTCCTTTCTAATTTAAAAACTAACCACTAAACATTACAACAATGTATTTTCCTCACTGACCATCCTTATATACGAGTACATGCCCTGCGTGTCAAAGAGATGTCATGAGTTTTACCAAAAATGCTTCCTATTCATTGTGAATAGCAGATGTTCCCATCTGGTCATTTGACATTATCGTCGTCCTATTGTTTTAAGCAATAATTTATAGGTAGGGGCGATAGCATCACAAATATCTGCTCTTATTGAGTCCCTTGATCTCTCTTTCTCCAATTGTGCAACACCAGACACACAGGCAATTTATTTGTTGTTACTGCATGTTTGCTGCCCATAAGTGCTTAATTTCAAACTCCACTCTCGCGTCACTTTTTATTTACCAGCACATTTTGTTTGGTTCTTTAATTATCTCTTTTGAACCCTGTCGCACATTGTGCATTCGTCATGCTCGACCACCCTACGGCTTTAATTTTGATGAAACGACCAGACGTTTGGCCAGTCGGACAACTGTCCAACTATCGTATTAGTGGTGAAAGGCAATTTATTGACAAGCACAAGGGACACAATAGAGCACCCCCGCTGTTTTATTACTCTATTCATAGGGGTGTTTGGTGTTTATTTTGTTGGGAGTAGAGTTTATGCGGCGCTGGCTATAATTTCATGGGCTCTAATTGTGCATTGATGCAGAAAGGGGCATTAAGAACTTACTCATGAAATTAGGAATTAATATGGAAATAAACAGCTTACACTCTATACTCGCAAGTCTGTAAAGAAAGTGGTAAGTTCAAAGGAGTGAGTCGGTTAATAAAAATTTAACTATTTTCTAATTACATTCATCAAGATTAGTTCTAAAAAATTAACAGCTTAATTTGTTTTTATTACTAGAGCAAAGTGATTTTCGAATAACCTGGCGTACAGAGAAGGGTGACAGCACTCAATTTGTTTCAATAGAAGACCCTGGCGAAAATGTTGACATCTTCAGGCAGTGAGCGCAGTCATGAAAATTCATTTGACAAGCAACACATCAAATAACTCTTTCACAGACTTTACTGTGAACCCATCGATGCCAAAGAACTAAACTTAAAAGCAGCTGCAGAAATGCTTTTCAAACCACTTTTGATGTTGCCTGTCCCAGGACTCGGACCTTGGGCCTTCTTGTGGTAGGCCGGAAACACCACCGACACACCACGGCGGCCGCCATTAATTTATTTGTATATAAATAGCTACCCTACCAACAACTGCTAACCACATTTTTTCAAAATACCAATACATGCACATTTTATGTTGGAAAGATTTTACGTTCAAATAGACAGACAGACAGACAGATGGATGGAGAGACCGACATTGCTAAATCAACTCAACTCATCGGCATTAGTATTACAGTTTACTTATTGATGGGCCCATCTCTTCTTCTTTTCATACTTACAAACATTTGATGTTCATTAAAGGTATGAAAATCAAAAAAGGTATATAATTTCCCTATTACAGTAAGGTATTAAGAACTTTCCCGGATATTTTACTTGTATGTTCTCGGCAGTAGTATACTACATACTATTGAGAAGCAACTGATCAATTTTGGTTGAACTATCTATGGCAAACATCAAGCAATCGCCTTTGAAATTAGCAGAATTTTTATGTAGGCGGCGGCACGCCTACTTCCCCAAAAGCCCCAAAAACTTTTTGCGGTCGAGTTTTGCTTAAAAAGCTTGTTATGTGTGCAAGATCTTATTGATATATAGCGTTTTACATTTTCCAAAAACTGGGCGTGGCCGTTGACCGATTTCACCCATTTTTACAACAAACAGTTACCTTTCTATATTCAACAAATATTGTTTCGATAAATCTATTTTTACTGGAGTTATGGCATAAAAAGTTTTGTGGAATAATCCATTATAAAAAGGAGCGGGGCCAAGCCCATTTTAAAAATTTATATTTATCGACTTTCTTCGTTCACGGATCCTTTGAAAGTGAAATATAAATAATAAAAACTTTTTGTACGCAAAGTTATTGCCTATTAAATATATCTATGATCTTTTTCAAAATCTTTCGTATAAAAGTGGGCGTCGACCTTAACCGATTTCGCCCATTTTTTTCCGGAACATACGTTGTATTAGTATAAATGTGTGTGCTAAATTTCGTTTCGATATCGTGAACGTTTTTTGATTTATGATTAATACTATTTCTAAATTTGACTTAATCAAAAGTGGGCGGTGTCATGCCCATTTTCAAAAACTTCTGGAAAATTTTATTTTTTCCCTTAACATTAATATACACACCAAATTTTATACTTATAAGTATATTATGTACTAAATAATCATTTTATTTGTAGTGGCTATCATCCGATTTCGCCCATTTTAAATAGCGCTCGGAGATGAGTGCCAAGGAACCTGAACACCAAATTTCATTAAAATTTACTCAAGTTATCGTGTTCACAGACGGACGGACGGACATGTCTTAATAAATTTCGCTTTTCGTCCTGAACATTTTGATATATATAAGTCAATATCTATGTCGATCCGTTTATGCCGTTACATACCACCGTTAGGCGACTAAAGTTAATATACAAGGTGTCGCAAAAGTAATCCTCCTATCAGAAAATGCTATAAATTTTGCGATTGGCCCCTAAAGTCAGTTCTGTTTTGACATTTGTGTAGTAAACACATGCGAAATACACGTTAATGAACAATGTTACGCTACACTGCTCCAGAACGCGGAATATTGCTGACTATTTATTTGACCAATAATCGGTCGGGGCCAAACGGTTACTGTGAATGGTGAGCGCTACAGAGCAATGATCAACGAGTTCTTTTTGCCGCAACTTGATGAATTGGGATTGGAAAACATGTGGTTCCAACAAGACGGTGCAACAGCACACACTGCACGTGCCACAACCGATATGCTGAACATCTGAACCTTACTTTTGCGCCACCTTGTAGATCCATTTCGGAAGCTGCTAGACTTCGCTCATCAGAGAAATTTTGGCACGCATTGCTAACCATTAAGCTAACAATACGCTGGTTTTGATGTCATCTAAACCCCTAGTTCTATTCTTCTTTTTACCATATGCATGAACGACTTCCGCCATTTGACAGTTAGTAGTGTGATCATGATGGATTTTTGACAGATCTGTTTTATCATCAGAACTGCCTTTCTGTGTGCTCTCGGTTTTTGTTATTGCTTTTTTATACCAACAATTTTTGTTGATTTACGGCCTGTACATTTTCAAAAATAATAAAAAAAAAATTTTTAAAACCAAAACTTACCAAAAAATAATTAAAAGCAATTAAAATAATTTTTTTTGGTTATTTTTGATTTTTTTAATTGTAAAAAATCATGATTTTTTTTGTTATTTTTTTAATTAATTGAAAAATAATAACTAAAAATTTAAAATAATGGTAATCAATCATTTAATTCTCAAGAAAATAATTATTCGAATTATGCGAAAGGTAAGATCGGGCTTTCTAGTCCAAAATATTTATAACCTCCCATCGGGTAGTGTCCAGTAAACACTCCAGAGCTTGCTTATAAGACCTGAAGCCCACCTGTTCAGAAGTGGACGATAGGGAACCAGCCCAGGGAAGGCCCATTTTTACTCTGATTACCTGACAGAAAACTCAATCTCATTTGTACCTTCATTTGAACTTAAATTACCGTTTATCATGTTTCGGTCAGGGACGCAAAATATTAGTCCCTTAAGATTATGGTACATTATGAACCTGAATATTTCTAGAAGCAGGAGTTCAATGTCGTGGCTAGAAGATCGGTCTTATGCATTTTTTTTAACCTCTCAAGTAAAAGATAATTTATTCCATTGTTTTACGCGATATCTGATCATCTTCATGCGTTGCTCGTACCTTCAATTTTCTGAGATGATAGATACTGAATTCCGAAAGACCTTAATTAATCGGGCAGAACATCTACCCTTTTAAAGTCTCTCCATAAATATCTTGGACATCAAATCAGGTTTAGAACCATAGCCTGTAGAACATTTTCCGCACTGGCGACTTTATGGGCAAAGAAACGACACGATCTGATGTATGTAGGCAATATAAATATGTAACTCGTTATATCTAAGAAGGGATACCTGAAAGCAAACTGCTTGTGCCTTGTGGCCTACCAGGAAAAATCTATATCCGCTATATCTTCACAACTACTTTTACCAGGTTGTTTATTTAGTTTTGCCGCCATTATATGTATATGAAATAACCTTAATGAGATAATGAAAAGAATATTTATAAGGAGTGGTGGAGGGTGATACAAACAGAGGGAGATGAGAAGAAGAAGAATATGATGAAGAAAAGGAAAGAAAAGGAAAAAAAGTGAAGGGGAAAAGGTTAAGGAAAGAAGAAGTACTAAATTAAGAGCAAGAAAGTCAGCGAAATCGGCGGTAGGAGAAGAATAGGGAAAATAGTACATTTTCTATGGAAAAGCAATAGTTAGTAAATGATATTATTTTAGTTAGTCACGCAGATAAACTTTGAAGATAGATTAAATTGGTATTTTCCTTCTTCTCTTCTGTAAAATTTCCTCAGCAGATTAAAAGGTCCTAATTTCAATAAAATCATAATAATCAATGCGCCAAAAGGTATGTAACATGTCAGCAAAATTCGAGGAATAGCCCAATAAGCAAAATACGTTTACTATAAGGTCACGATTAACTTACTTTAGCAAGCTCTTCGTTTGGAAAACGTTTGCTATAATCATTGTTAAACGTTTGGAAAAAATAGTCGAATCAACGAAAGTGATCCCGTTTTAAACAATTGGAAATCAGGTTTGGAAAACAATTTTTAATTAGCGTTTTGTTCAACGTACAGTACGGGTTTGTTGAAAACTGATTGATACAACTCAAGTTTAGGCAACGACGGTGAAAACGGGCCAGTAGCCTAATGAATAGGTAGTAGACCTTTGCTCTGAAGGTTGGTGGTTCGAATCCCGCCAATTTCCTCAACTTCTTTTATTAAATAAATTATTATAATTATTTTAAAATATGTTTTACAGATATTTCAGTTGCACTTATTACTTTTTTATACAATGCAATATAATAAAAACAAATTTTAAAAAATATTCGGCGCGAGCTTTTTTACCAATTTACCAGATGAATTTTTGCTAAGATGCCTTCCATGGCAGAGATATCCTCGGACCCCGTTTTGAAAAACCTTTTCCAAACCACTTTTCATGTTACCTGTCCCAGGACTCGAACCTTGGCCCTACGGAGTGGTAGGCCGTCAACACTACCGCTACATCACGTCGGCCATATACTAAAGTTCATATAAATCAAGTAGGTAAATTATTTAGCATTATTTTTGAAAAATAAGAAACTGTTCACCTCGCCGAAAGTTCACCTCAAGTTAATTCCTCAAAGCTACCATATAATTATGAAAACATATTTAAATGTTTGAGACATTTTTTAGTTACAAAGTCGTTTGAAAAACATTGATTTCAACGTTTGGAAAATATTGTTTAATAAACTAGCTTACTTCATTGTTTATTGGGAGCTGATTACTTATCGCGCAGTAGAAAGTGAAGTAAGTGAATTACATACTTTTGCTTGTATCAGTGATTTCCGAAATCAAAAGGAGTGAACGTAATGTACTTAAAGGCGTTATATACACATAAATTTCCAGTAACGGAGCGTGCGACATAATCGCATGAAGTGGCAAGGAAGTCTGGAACGGTTGCGTCATAGCAATAAAGACTAAGGCAAAGTGCAAAGCGCGATGAACATAGGACGGTGGGAGACAGGGTTTCTCCAATCGTCCAAATTACAAAAGCAACCTACTTGACCTATGCCAGAGCGAGCACTGCATTTCCTTGTAATTGAAGACATTGTGCGAATAATTGCTGGAATGGAAACATACCTAAGTATCATAATTGCGGAGTGGAAACACGGCCATTTCAACCGCCTAGCTTCCGATGAACTAATCAGACAAGTAAAGGAGTAGATGTAGATAATTGATTACATACGTATGTAAATACATTTACACACGTAATTTTCTTTTTTGGTGGTGAACCTTCGTTCAATAACACTCCAGACTCTAGAATAAAAATCTAGCAAAAGATCCGTAGTTTAGAACTGAAATGAAAGTACAGTAACGCTGACCAACAGACGTTGAGACTAGCGCTCAAACCACCACCCAAAGTAGTATTTAACGGTAGTACAGAGGGGATCGGTACAAGACGGTTGAAGTTCTAGTGCTGGTTCAAGTCCCACAATGACTGTAACTGTTTCGATGCTTTCTCCTCTGAAAGAAAAAAAAAACAGTAATGTAAGCTTAAATAAACCCAGTTCTGAACTCATTATATGGGCTGAAATGTGCACTTTGTTTGAGCATGTGCTATGGAGAGATAACTGATAGGAGGAATTCCCTTTCAATTTCAAAGGGCACGGTATACTTTCTACGCCTATAATTATACTACACAAATTAAACTTGACTTACTCAATTTAAGCCCATAAGTGACTAAATTAGTATCCATAATAGCTCACTATAGACGAAAGAGATTAATCCTTTTGAAGATTAGAGACAACGTTTTTTTCATGGAATTTAAAAATAAAAACCCAGATATCGTATCGTAATAATCTTTCTTCTCCTAGATAGCGCTTCAAAAAATTTCAATTTGGCAATTTGAAGAATTGCACATCGCAAGCCATGATCCTTCAATTTTATTTTTATTTTTCCCCCTTCAAATACCAGAAATCATCCTTAAATGGAACATTGCACACGCAAATCGAGGTTATTGACATTTCAATTTAAACAATTGACATCGACGCGATAATCATTTACAGAAAGCGAAGAAAAAAATAAGAATTCACTTCAAGTGAAGGGATGTGTAAGAAACTTAAAAGCAAGAAAAAACAGAATTGGGGAACTTCCAGCAATGCAATTTTTAAAGTATTGCAGTTTTTCTTAATCGTAAAAATGCCACTAATTGACGTCTACGCACGTCTCGACACCAAACACACACATCACATACAGACACATGCTCGAAAGTATTAAAGTTTTGCGCTGCAATGAGTGAAGTGAAGCGCTGGACAGAAAGATTGGTAGCACGCAAGAGTAAAGAGCGTACCGAGTGCGATTTTATCTAGCAAACACAAACGAGCAAAGCAGAAGAAAAAGCGTAAGAAAAAGTGCAGGCGGGTCTAGTTGTTGTTGTAAAAGCAAAGGAGTTAAAATAAGAAAATGGCATAACAATCGAAACATGTGAACAATACGTACAATTGCAATTGAGTAAATGATTTGAACTTGTGGGGTGAGTAGAGAGGGGTTAGCTCGTTGTTGCATCAACATCGACAGTTCCACAGACAGCAACACCAATAGTGTGGAGCAGCAACAAAAACACATATCAAAAGCGGACAAGTAGCACACATTCAGTATTTGCAGTGAGTCAAGACAGCAACGGTAATTGAAAATGTCTTACGCCTGTCCAAGCAACCACACATTCAGTCAACCGACAAGCGGTAAAGTAAACGATGGACCGCACAAGTGAGTTGAAAGATATAAAACACGAGAAAATACAGGGTGGACGATCCAAGGCGATACAGAGAAAGTAACTAGACGCCTGCTATGGCTCATTACACCTTGTGCAATAATACTCAGTAGGTAATAATGGCGTCTAACGAAATAAATTGACTATCGATTTGAACGATGGCCCATGCATGTGAGACAACTTGAAAGGTAGCAGGTGATCAAATCATATCGTTTCCACGCCCAGTAAAGTTAGTGGTAGTGGAACTTGTCGGATTCAAAACTCCAACTGATAACGTCTTGAATTTTTTGAGTGCTTAGCTTCAAATTCATTTAATCCCGGCTCAACAAAGATATATAGAGGCATTTGGCTTATTCAATTGATGCTGTTGTTGTTAACAGTGTTTCGACTTTTCTAATGGGAACGATCACTCTGAGAATTATCATCAAGCACTTCTAAAGGAAATCCAAGGAAAAAGCAGTTTCAATATGGTTGGACCAGAAAGATATTTGTGTTAGAAGACTACACGTCTAAAAAATTGAGGTAAATTTTAAACCATTCGCTGGTTTAAGCAATGTCTGAAACTTTTTTGTAATAAACTCCAAACCTTTCAACCACCTACACGAATTTTTTCCCAGTAGAACCAGGGATTATCGTTTTATTAATCCCGGAGTACTCCCTTCAGAGTATTGGATTACTACCTATTACTCCCTATACTTCTCTGTATTACCATATAATTTTGTGCACTCTCTTTTAACATTGCATGTCCTAGGAGGGCGAGTAATACAAAAACTCCCTTTCACATCCCAAAAAACAATAGCTATTTTTTTAGCTAATACTGTTTTATGAATCGCAATCGAGTGAAGGGGGAGTTTTTGAAGATTTTAAAAGAAGTCCCAGCAGAGTGATGAGGGACACGTTTCATATTCATAAAGGACCAACGAAAGCTCTTTGTAGAATCATGCCTAAATCCTTCTATGGACGCAAATAAAGACATAGAAGCAACGCAAATGCCTAACATACCAGCAAAAAGGGATAAATTATGGACAATGGCACAAATAAAATTATATAAAAAAATGCCACAACCGCAAATGGTATCGAATCTGAATTAAATAGTTTATTTTCTAAGATTCAAACTTTTTTCTTTTGTTTATTTTTTTTTGTTGACAGAAAAAATCGGCTTAATCCAAAAAATGTTAGCCGCAAGGAGAAGTTGGAGAAATCTCTACTTTCGCCCCAAAAATATATAGGAAGTGAGTAATCCTTACGCACTCCTAAGGAGGTCTCCCCTATTGCTCCAAGATTAGTAAAGTCGGAGCACAGAGTGTAGAAGGATGTTAAGGGGAGTACTCTTTTGTTCATCGCTTGGGGATATCTCCACTTTGCATCCACAAAGAGAAGCATAAGAGCAGAAAACGAAAAAATTATCTTCTATTGTCCCAAAAGGATGTGAAAGGAAGCTCTCTCTTATTCATCGCTTGGAGAGATCTCGCTTCAAATTCTACTGGGTTAGAATTAAAACTGAATTGAAAAAAAAATCCTCTACAATTTGTTTAGTTTCTTCTCACTTTATTTTTGAAAGATTTTTCAAGTCATCGAATTTTTCTCTAAACAGTTTTGTGTGCGCCATAGCTTAGTGGGTAGAGCTGGCGAGTCTGATGTGGGGAGCGTCGGTTCGAATGCTGCCAACTGATACAAATATTTTTTATGTGTTTTCAACTGTTAAACATTTCTGGTTTAATATTTAAACTCTTTTCTTCACGCTCATTTTCTCAAAAACTGGAATAATTTAAATTCTAAAACAAAAAAATTTTAAATTTAGGCTCAAATTTTTAGCCGTGTAGGTTCAATTAAGCAGGAAAAGAGATATTTAGTATCATGATGGGACATACCACATGCAGGGTAAGTAGTTGGTATGGTAGGGTTCAGTCTTTATAAGTAAGAGTTTAACCTCTTAAAATATCCAGAACGAAGTTGTGCTAGCATGACTCTAGTCTCCCTCGGAAGTACGTGCTCCTTATCAGCTATTTCAGATATTGGATGTCAATAACGGGACTCACTGGCCGAGATCTGAGGGATCTGTTCACCGACTCTGAGTGGAGGTCGCTTAGATCAAACGGCAAGGTAATGTGGTGCTGGATCTTATCATAGCGCTGACGGAGATGTTTCTTTATGTCTTTATGGTATCCAATAGATAACGGTTTGGATGACTAGGTTTGTGGCAGCTCAGTAAAAACTGTCTGGTTTAGATTACAGCGTGCTCACGAACGGTGAGCATTTTAGCCTCTTGATGGAAGTAAGACTCAGATGACATAAGCAGTCAACCCGTGGCAGTTCTGATGGCAGTATCTTGGCAGACTTGAAACTTGGGTGACCATATGGGAGTAGGGTAGTCAATAACCGGTAGCCTTATATGTAGCAAGAAAGGTTTCTATATCTTTTCCCTAAGTACTGCCAGGAAATGACTTGAGGATATATTTGCAGTTCTGTACCTCTTGTGGATATTGCGGTGGCATGATTAGCACACACCGCAGACTTTAGGGAGGCTGACAGTAGGTACCGTTACGCCATCTACTCTGATATTTATCTCTTTACACGTACGAATTCCACGTCTTAAAATTGTAGCAGTAGATTTATTCGGAGACAGGGTCGGATTTAGCTGGGTGAAGAAGCTGGAAAGGTCGCGGAGTAAGTATTGATTCTTGTACAGAGTTCCACAATGGAGGGGACCTTGTCAGAAGCTTTAATAGTGCAGTCGTCCGCTGAAGAGACTATAGGGAGCCCTTGGGTGTAGCCACCCCTGTGTAATTCTCATTGGCTTTTTTTGTTGAATCTCAGAATACGGCTAGCCGATTTTTGAGCAAGCTAGCGGTGCACCTTTATAGACCGGAAGGGAGCGGTGACTTTTCCAGATTGAAGGAGCGTGAACGACGGTATCAACACTTTTTATAGGTCAAGTGCTACAAGCACCGTCCTGTGGTTGGGAGGGTGTTGATTGAAATCTCTTTTAATTTGTGTACTCATGGCTTTGAAAGCGGGGGTTGTGCTAAGGTGTTTCCGGCGTCATGTTAATGGTTGACCAAGTGCAGATTTGCAATATAGGAGAGATATCGGATTATATAATTCTCTCATATTGGCGTTTTCGTTTCTGGAAATATGGAAAAAGTGTTATCCTGTTGGGTTATTATAGTTCTCTTTCTCAGCTTTATTTTCTTTTCTAAAAAAATTGTTTATCAGAAAGCACTTTCTAAAAAATCAGCCAGATTGCAAAGCTCTAGGTTACCTAAGTCAAGAGGTATAATTTAAGAGGGTAACATTTTTTTCCAGAAGAGAACACGCTATAAGACTTGCATTGTTGTTGGTGTTAATGCATGTTTACAAACACATAAATGCAGTTATTGTTTAAGGTTTAGAAGATACTTCGTTTTGCCTACCAACAAACATATTTTTCATTATTCCTAACCTTTAGTATCTAACACTCACGATTCTCTTTCCTTTTTCTTTCCTCTTTCTCGACCTCACGACATCGCTCACTTACACAGAGGATTACGTCAGTTTGCAACGTGGACCAGTAATTCTTTACCTAAGCGGAGTGGTATTTTGAGTCGTACCAGTTGGTCATCTATTTACCCTGCAACTCTATAGTGTCTATAGGGCTAGCCTGTAAAAAGTAAGGTCCTTCTGATCGGTGGCATCATAATCAAAATTTTTTGCAACACAGTTGGTGCATATCTTGGCTGTCAGATAGTTCTAGTCGAATTGCTCTCCAACATGACGAAGTCAACTTTGTTTCACGTTTTTCGATTAGTTCACAGCCAGGAGGCTTTATGTATGTTTCATATTGGAACCCGCATACCCATATTTCGAGAGCAGTTCTAGGTAGCGCAGACACTTTCCCATCACGACTTTTCTTGTGCTTCTTCCTGTAGTAGACATTTTATTTAATTTCTTAAGCCGTTCATGGCATTTCCTGCAAAGTGCTGGTTTCAGTATGTGCAACGAGGACAGCAAACAGACGGTAGGTTCCCTTCAAATTGTCCGTATATTCTATATAACAACAGCAGAGGAATGACAATACAGCGGCTCTGAGTTCCCAATTTAATTTCAGCATCCGGGAACAAGAGCCGAGTTCCAGTGCAAAAGAGTCACCAGTGAGAGTTTAATTAAATACTAGTGTACTAGCTGTATATTCAAACACCCTATATTGAACGCACTCACACATTACTATCACGCACTAAAGAATTCAGTTGGAGTATTTTATTGTTGGCGGGGTTAGCGTTTTGAAGTTCTGTCCAAAGATAGGTAATCGTTGTTTTTATATCGACACATCGTCTCATGTCGATTTGCTGTAATTGCTATTGTTGTAGCCGGTAGTGCTGGTGTCATTACGTTCGCTTTTTCTTTATTCAACCATTGATGTTGCTGTTATTGCTGTTGCGGACAACCATTGTGGCACTATTGGCATACAATGTGTCATCTTTATTTGAGCGCTCGCAAGAACAACCAAAATCCACATCCAGCAAAAGCCAAGTTGCAAGTTCTTACTGTATTTTGTTCGCAAATAATAAAATAAAAGTTGACAGCATGACACAAATAAAGCCAGCAGCGAAATTCCACTCTGATATTTACTTTTCATGGTGTTGGGGGCGAGATGGAGTAAGTGGTGGCGAACATTAAAACGGTGGGTGGTGGCGAGCACTTATCCGGCGTGCGCGCACTTCCAACTAATTGGATTGGCAGAAGAATAAGTTTAAACAAGTTTTTTCTTTCGAAAACATAAAAAATTGTGTCTCTCAAAAGCAATTTTTCTACACTTTCAGGAATTTCGTTTTCTCAGCTATTGACATTTGTCTAATAGATAAGTCTTGCGAAACGATTGAATTGCACTATAACCCTATTGTTTGAGTTATGTGTGTATCTACATGCTGGGTATACCAATTCCGGAAACCCGTATTACTTTAGGTACCGCAAATTTATATTAATAAATATACGATTTGCCTCTTTAAATGGAAAATCTCCATAACAAAACAGAGTTAGTATTTATATTAAATGTAAATTTAAAATTTGTCTAAGCTTTATGGAGGGCGAGTAGTTTTTTTGAGTTATTTTTTATTTTATTTTATTATTTATATTACGAGTATATTATTAGTTTAGAGAGGAAAAGGGGGTGTGCGGAGCACATGATTAGTATAGGGAGCCCTTTTCTATGTTTATTTATTATTATTTTATTTTATTTGAGTTATTTGTTCTATATAGAACGGCGCACCTCTTACACCTTGTATGTATTAATTGGGGGCAAGCACTGTTGGCTCTGAGGCATTGCACGGGATTGGCTTCCTCATTCTCGCTCTGAAAAACCCCGCTTTGGGATTACAAAACATAAACTATATCTTTGGGATATTTCATAAGCTGCTTGCGAATTAAAAAAGAGTGCAGCGTAAATAAAATATACAAAATAAATCGTTATAGCTTATGTCGCTTAAACAAAATTAATCTACTTGATAAATACAAATTTTTCCCCAAAAGTTGGTGTTTATCAAAGTGATCCTTCCTAAAAATGATCTTTAACGGTTTCAAAAATTTGGTTTCAAGAATGTTAAACATTCCGGGGGAATAATTGGATAGATATTCGATTTTTCTTTGTTAATAAGACATTTTTTTTTTTAAAACAGAATAAATCCAAATATTTTTTAAGCATTTTAAGTTCAAATAGTTTCTCCAAAAATCACTTAATTCTTTCTTTAAGCATTTTAAGTTCAAATAGTTTCTCCAAAAATTACTTAATTCTTTCCAACCTAAACTGTTGGAGAAAAGCCAATACCGAAATCCCGGGATTGTTGTTGAAATTCAAAACATTTACATCTCTTGTACGTACGAACGTGGAAAGGACATGGTGCACACTCTGTATCAAAGAGACACATATTGTTTTTGAGAAACAACTGGAGCATACTTTAAAGCGGAGATCCAAAAATGGAAAAAAGTTAAGGGTTCAATAAATAGATCACAAATTACCTGCGGCTGGCTCCATGTGCTACGACAGATGACGTTGAGCAAAATCAATCAGGCAGTATCAGAAGAATCATTCGGATGCAAAGTAGGCTTCAAAAAAGTTAGTTCCCACTTTTGCCAATTCTTTAGCCAGACGCTGTACAAAACGTCAAATGCAAAGGTTCAAAAGAAGCTATGTGGATTTTGTTTTGTTGTGGAATCGCCTTAGTGGTTAAACACCAGTTAATGGTGAGTCCAGCTGATCAAATATCCCCGGTTTAAGGTATCTCTGGCGTAAGAGGAGACAAAAATGCATCGCCCGAAAGTTTAGCCTGCCGATAGTACCAACGCATACCGGATTTATATACGGCAAAGATCGGTAACACCCCAGAAACCTACGTCGTGTTTGCCGTTAAAAACAAACCAAAAACAACAACATGCTGATTTTACTTTCTTTACTGCATCGCATTCTTCTTCTCTCTCTTTACATCCGCCTTCTCTTAGTAGCTCAAAAAGATATAAAAAAAACATTTACTCCCTTTCCTGCTTAACCGATACTCCTCTCCATCGGAAAATAACTCTATCTTTTTCTCCCACCTTTACCAATATAATCCTCTCTATATTTATCTCTGCTTTCTTCTCTCTGTGGTTCCATTGTTTTCTCTTTCATTAACAGGGGGTTTTTTTCTGTTTATTCCCTTCCTGTCTTACTGCTTTTCTTTCTCTTTCTTTTCGCATCTCTCGCTACCACCTTCTTGTTTGTAATACCCTTTACTTTTCTCTTTATTTTACTCTGGGCTTCTCCTTCTTAAGTCCATTGTTCTAAGTTTTGAGATGCAGTAGAACCTGCAAACTTTATGGCATGCTATCTATCTAAAGGTGAAATATTCAGATCTCTATGGAGTAAATATTTTACCGAAGTACTTATCAAGTAGTTATTCTGTATTTTGATGTTCGAAATATTTCGCTAACAGCGACACCTGTTGTTTTTTTTTCTTGAACCCTTTACCGCTTTACTCAACATAGCGTTCCGGCTGCTCTCCCCTTAATCCGATAAACACGCATTTTGACCACGGACAATATATATAACATATATTTTGACTTTTCCCTTGACCCCTAAAAATATAATCGTAAGAATTCGTGATATTGCGACAGAGTGTTTTGTTTCTGTTGCAGTTGTTTTTCTCGCTCTTCTTAGCTCCAGAACACGATACTTTGCGTGTTGTCAGCGCATAGTTCGACATGTCATTTGCCAATTCGGAATGCAGTCTTTTTTTTTGTTTTTATCGTAAATTCATATAAAAAGAACTACATTTTTTATTGTAGTTATTGTTTTTGTACTTTATTGGTGTTCCTTAGCGGCACATTGCTTGTCTTTTGAAGCGCACAAAAACCGCAATTTTAGTTTTATGTGGCCAACACAGCAGTGGCAGCATCAGCATCAACATCAGCAGCTTTGCTACGTCCAGCTAGGGATTTAACTCTTCAATCTTTGTTTTTCTTGTCCATTTTACATTACATTTTGTGTTTTTAGTTTTATTTATTTCCCATATACTTTTTTTTAAATTGTGTGTTGTTGTTGTTTAAAGCTCTAAGCTCCTATCTCTTGGGCGCGCTCCTTCTTCGTTTGAACGTATGGTTGATGCCACACATTTCGATTTCAAAGTAAATATGTATGTATATAAGTTTACTGCATTTTCTTTTAGTACTCGTACGCAATTGATTTGTTAGAAATTGTTTTGCCTCATGTTGTGCACTTCTATCAAATTCGCTTTTATTGTTAGTTTGAACTTTTCTGCTGCTGCTCATTGCATGTTGAGTTCGATTTGCGGAAAGCAATGAGAATCTTTAATAAACTACTATTTTATTCTCTACATTTTTGTTTGTGTGATTAAAGTCTATAGCCTGGCTAAAAAGGTCATTATTTTAATGGATTTTGAGGTTTTCAAAAATATGACTTTCAAATCTTTAACTTTTTTTTCATCTATTTTATTAATGGTGAACTTGATATAAGAATTAAACATTTTAAATGGAATTTTGTAAACAGTACCATCTGTGCGATGGATGAAAAAATTTGTTAAACTATCTTTAAACAAACAAAAATCGATTCTTCCAACTCAAGGTAAAACTCCAAATATTCTATTGATTTTTGTTCGCACTACAGTATATTATTTCTAAGAACTCAAGTTTTAAACCGTATCTGGTTATGAACAAATTTCTATTTCCTTAATATTTTATTTCCTAGGCATGCATTGTTTAAATTAATATTTCTTTTTATTGCAGGTAAGAAAAGCGGATATGATGGCTTCAGATTAAGGTTGTATTCACTATGTAGTACATGTCTAAGATATGCAAATTTCTAAGAAAGTTAGTATGTATTTTCTTGTATATGTATTGGAACAATTTGGCGTGATCCATTGTCATATTTGGTTTGCAGACGAACGTTGAGTCATCTTCAGTGGAATTTTTAGTTCTCATTTTCTCAATCCATTGTTTTCTATTTACAGTTTGTAGATGTAGGAGTAGGTAACGCCAATGCGGGTTGTGTGCAGAAAAGAAAAGAGAAGAAAAGAAAAGAAAAGAAAAGAGAAGAAAATGAAAGAAAAGAATAGAAAAGAAAAGAAAAGAAAAGAAAAGAAAAGAAAGGAAAAGAAAGTAAAGAAAAATTAATGAAAAGAAAACAGCATCATAAAAAGGTACTGAAATAAAAGTAAAGGAAAGCATCAGCAAGAAAAGGAAACAATAGCATATAATACAATAACATAAATTAATAAAAATAGACTGCTGAAAAATAAATTATAACCAATGGAAAATAAATTCAAGGAGAAGAACAGCAGAGGAAAGAAGTGAGAGTGTGGGAATGAAAATAATAGCTTATAACTAAAATAAAATAAAGTTTCGTGGTTTTTTGTTGACGTTGGTTCTATGTATATCTGAAATGTAAGTGAGTTTTGGCTTAGTATGCATATAATCTTGCTGGACTGCAATCGTGCGTGAACACGATGCGCGATTTCGTTCAATTTAAAGATCGAAAGAACTAGTTCTTTTTTCAAAATGTGTCGTTCACTACGTTCAGCTGTTAAAATTTTTTTTATTTACAATCAGCTTTTATATAAATAACAACGGTTTGGAAACGGGAGTTAACCGTTTGGTAAGTAAAAATTATTGTGGTAATAAGAGCCAATGTATACTAACTTTAGATGCATCTACCATGTTGATTCCTGTAATAAGGGTTGTACTTCTGAAAACGAGTTAACTAGAAAACTAAGTTGAGATAAATAGGTAGAAATTCGAAATTTTTGTATTTTGCTTTTTCTGTGTTATGAAGAAACAAACGATTTTGTTTGAGTATTCTTTATTGTAGTAGTAAATATATGTACAGAGGACGAGTTTTATTCAACTATATATGCTATTTCAATTGACGATGCTTGGTAAAAAGATTTTTTTTCTAGTTCGATAGTAGAACATTTTATAAAAATTCTCATTCATGCACTCAAAAAATGCAGTCACGAACCGTCACGCAGCTCACGTGATTTTTATCTCACATGGCTTTTCACGTTCACGTGGCTTTAATATACATGTCGATCTATCTGTATGGAACTCCTTATTTTATTGTTACGTATATATGTAAATATTAGCAAATATGCATAAGCTTACCAAGCCTTAAGTGATAAAGCCTTCATGCTTATAAACTTTCCTTAACTTATTTTAATGCACACAAACAATTTATGAATATGCTATTTTCAATATACTTATGTAACACTTTTCATCATTTTACATCCCCGTGGATTTATTCCACATCGCTCCTTATATCCTAATAAATGATAATAAAAATGTGTCTTAATATGCTATGCACAATTGAATATGAGTTGAAAAAGAGCAGTGAGGCATTCACAAAAGTTCAATACTATGTGTGTAGAAAAGAGCTAGTGACTCTATGTTCGGGCTTACAGTATATCAGCTTTAGAAAAGAAGTAAAGGGACGTGATTCTCAAACGGACTGACTTGACTTTTGGCAGTTCAATAGATAAAAAACTGGAAACTCGTCCACCAAACTCGATGAAAGTGTGTTTATAACTTAAGTAATAAATATCTTCCAGAAATTTCGCTTTCCCAAATTTGCTGAGGCACTTCTTTGACACTGACATCACAAGAAGTTGTGGTGAAAAACCTATTATGTGTTTTATTTTTATTCTTTACTAAGACACTTTTGAAGTAAAATATCATTAATGGTAAGTTTTTTTTTGCTCATATATCGGCTATTCTTTTCATCCATGATTCTTTCAAAAATTCCCAATAGTAAGTTTCATCCGATTTCGTCAAATTTATATAGCGATGTCAGATGACGGCCTATGAGGAATCTGCGTATCACATTTCAATGAAATATCTATAATATAATTGCGCAAGTTGGTGGGAAATTGTCCCACTTTATGGCCGAACTATACATTTAAGGTATTAACAACTTTATATGTATGAATAGGTATGGCCGAACTGCAGTACCGTTAATCAAAAAAACTAAAAAAAAAATTTATAAAAATATAGAATAATAGTTTAAAAATGACACCAACACAAATTCCAAACAAATATTCAGACTATAGAGCCGTAGTTGTGTGAGTAGACATGTGATGCATGTTTTTGTATTACTCGTGTGATCGACTCTCACTGTGAGTGCGAAGAGTTGGTAGTGGAGCAATGAAAAACAAGTATTCGCACTTCAGAGCCTCTGTTGTGTGAGTAAACGTTTCATGCATTTTTTCTTTAGAGGGCTTCCATAAAAGACGTCCGGTGCTTGGGGGGAAGGGGGTCAGAGAAATCGGACGAATTTTGGAAAAATATATAATACTTAAAAGATTATATAAAATGGTCACTTGACATATCTAAAAGTAGGGGGAGTCACGTCTAGATTCGGACAGTGGGAGCTAAAGTATGTGGATGAAATCGGACAAGCATGGTGGCAAGGGGGGGGGGTCCAAAATGGCTAAAAATCCCGGACGTCTTTTATGGAAGCCCCCGTAGTGGTTTTTATTGCATTGATCACTGGCTAAGGAATTGCTCTAGTTATCGTGTACAAACAGACGGATTCCCGGACAGACGTGCGTGACTTATCCTCTTCCTTTTTTCCTATTTCAAGTTGGATGCCGCTTTCACGCGGTCTAGGACTTACCTTTTTATTTAGTAAAATTAAAAAACTGCATCTCACATGTAAACCGAACTTTTGTTAGCTCCCAACCTATGTACGCGTCTACCGAAGTATGTAAGTGGCGACTACAAACGTTTTTCTTATTACTCACTTTGAACAGCGGCATATTTGAAGCCATCATCAAATAGGCATATTTATACATGGGTGTTCGCAAATTTTAGTACTTTTACCCAACTGTATTCATTAGGCGATATAACGAAAGGTTTTGTTTGAAAAAAAGGACCAAGTGAACAAGTGCAGTAAACATTTCTAGTATGTAATTTATGAGCTACTCGAAGACGCAAAGCCGTCCAATAGCCAATAAAATCCTTTGAGGCACAACACTTTCTTCTTAAGCGACTTCCATTTGGAGAATGCTGCTTGGGTATCAGGGAGAAAAGTAAATTGTGTAGAAGCCAATTGTTTTTATGATGAACGCACTTACATATAAATACCTATATGGTTATACCCAGCAAAAAATAATGTAAGCGATTATACTAAATCGGGACCATGGCGATACGATGATCGATTAAGCGATTTTTTGCCCTGACCGACTGCATACATAGTAGGTACATGAAGAAAACAGTCTTTCAAAACGGGTACGCTCTTAGCACTGTTTTCTGCCTAATCAAATACCATTCAAAATTAGCTTTAAACATATAAGTCGCGCCAATTCGCAGAGCATCATAAAAGCAGCACTCATAAACTGGAAATGAGGTATATCGGTCCAAATTATTTTTATTCCAGCAGCCGTTGTCTGCCTACATTTAGATCAATTCACTTTCTCGTCTTCTAATCTCTCGCGTATCTCCTCTTTATGTTCATCTCCCCCATTGCTTATTCTCTTAACAGTTGACCGACTTCTCCTCTTTTTTTTGTCTACCTTTTTCCCCTCCTCTGCCTCTTCAGTTTCTAGTTCCTGTAACTCTTGCCGTTCAAAACTTTGTTCCTATCCCTATTATATTGCTGGTCTTCCCCTTTATCAAACTTTTTTTTTAATCTTATCCTTGTTTTCTCATCCTCATCGCGTCGTCTCCCTTTTCGTATATTTATTCTTAAATTTTAGTAAACAAAATTGTTATTAAATTTTTTATTTATAAATACTACGAGGTCCTTATGTGGCACAAATACGTATTTTTAAAACTATAATTAAAGAAATCGGCTGGTTGCTACGCTCACTCGGGTTTTAATTTAATATATAGAGTATAGCTTTGTATCTTATCATAAGACTCATAGCTTTCCTCACAGAGAGGGGAGGGGTGTCATCAGTGCAGTTAATATACTTTGGTACAAGAACAGTTGAACAGAGCTAAGACATCTGCCAATTCAGAAACACCATTGCCGAAGGTCGATCGCGTTTTGTAAAACTTTTTCTAAAGGTCCCGTAACTTTTACTTGGGCCCGTTTGGTGCAACACAATACCATCTATACTAGCTACCCGCCTTTATAAAAATGAAATAAGCCTTAAAGAACGTGCAAAATTTGTTGGGGCTATATGTGGGAACATATAAGTATGATTTATACTAAAATTTGTGTATGTCTTTATGTTTATGGCAGTTTAAATTCTAGAAATGTGCACAGTTTATGCAACCCTAAAAAAGGTAAGCATTAAACAAAACGAAGAAAAACTAAGCTTAAATACATAAATATATATCGGTATATGTAGGTATATTTATTTACGAGGGGACTAACAAAAGTTCTCTTATTTTACATGAAACGCATCTCTCCATGGCATAGTAAAACAGGTAATAGCACGGCGGCCATGTTGAAAAGCGCTCTTCTAAAACTTCAAAACAGCACAGCGCATGTTAAATTGTAAACAACCCGACTGAAAGCAAGTTTGACAGTTTAGCGAAAATTAAAATGAAAAAAATCTAATCAGCTGTTGAATTTATATTACCTGTATTGGTATGCCATGCATCCTTCCTATTGATGCTAAATCTTATCCTTTTTTATCTTCTTTGCAGAAGATATTGGTTTCAATACATTTTTGGAATGTATAAATATACCGCTTATCGAAACATTCTTGAAAATCTTGCTATTTCACAGTGCACAATGCAGTCCCGCTGAATAAATTTTTAAGATTCATAAAATTACATTTATATACAACTTTTCAATTAAAATAGCTTTATAAACAAATTTTATCTTTTATAAATTTGGGGTTAGCACTTTAGGCTTCTAAAAAAAAAATTTTAATTTCACCCACTGAGAGAACTTTTGTTGTTAGCTTCATTTGTGTAATATTTTTAACTGAAAATGAGCTGCGAAAGAAAATATGTATTTGTTTCGGCCTTCTTTACTGCTCTTTTTAAAAATGAAGAATAAGAAAAAGATATACTTTCTCATGTAGCCAAAAATGCTTGGACAAAAGAAGTGTGTCTACTATACTTTATAAATTTTTTCAACCTTTTACTAAGGCACATACATGTACAAATTGAGAAAAATGAAAAATGACAGACGTGGCAACAGCTGCTTATGCAATTGGCGAATAGCTGTCAATATTTAAAATGCGCCAAAGACGAAAAGCACTTGTTAACGGCACACTGTGGGATATTTTGAAACGTTCTATCGGTGAATTTGTGATCTCAGCAACTGGTAGAAATGGGGCAACGAAATTTGTGTCATTGCTAAAATAGTTGAATTTATAGGAAAAATCTATTATGAGCTGTAGAAATATTAAAACTTTACATTATTTCGAAGTATTCATTTAATGTATTAAAATTTTTTCTAAACCAGACCTGTTACATAATGATTCAATATTTTAATGATTATTAATTATATTGTGTCGTCCTCAGAAAATTGTTTAATGAATAATTGTCAGCAGCTGTACCGTTTTAATGATCAATATTTAATTAATTAAAAAAATGTATTGATTACTTAACGGCAGTACATAACGGCATAAACGGATCGAGATAGATATTGACTTATACATACCAAAATGTTCAGGACGAAAAGAGAAATTGATTAAGCCATGTCCATCCGTCCGTCCGTCCGCCTGTGACACCGATAACTTGAGTTACTTTTGAGATATCTTAATGAAATTTGGTGTGCGGGTTCCTTGGCACTCATCTCCGAGCGCAATTCAAAATAGGTGAAATCGGATGATAGCCACACCCACTTTTTATATATAGAATATTTTCGAAAACACAAAAAAAGTGGTTGCTCAGTATATAATATACCTATAAGGATAAAATTTGGTGAAAACATTGAGATTGAGGCATAAAATAAATTTTTCAGGAAATATTTGAAAATAGGCGTGGCACCGCCCACTTTTGATTAAGTCAAATTTAGAAACAATATTAATCATAAATCAAAAACCGTTAAAGATATCGGAACGGAACTCAGCACGCAGGTTTTCAGGTATGCAAGGAATGTTCTAGGAAAAAATGGACGGGATCGGTTAAGGTCTACGCCCACTTTTATATGAAAGATTTTGAAGAGGATCGTAGATATATTAAATAGGCAATAACTTTGCGTAAAATAGCTTTACATCATTTATGTTTCAGTTTTAAAGTTTCCGTAAACAAAGAAATCCAAAAACTTAAAATTTTCGAAAATGGGCGTGGCTCGCCCCTTTTATAGTGAACTATTCCACAAAACTCTTTATGCCATAATTCCGCCAAAAATTGATTTTTCGGAACGAAATTTGGAGATAATGTTCTATATATAAAGGTAACTTTTTGCTGTATGGGCGAAATCGGTTAATGTCCACGCCCAGTTTTTTAACAAAGTTCTGAAAAATTTTTTTGTAAAATTTAAAAAGCGATATTTCTACAACTAAGCAAGTTATATCAATCAGATTTTGCACATATAATAAGATTTTTAAGAAAAACTCGGCAAAAAAAAAATTATGTCAACTTTGAATAAGTAGGCTTGGCGCCGCCCACTCTAAAATTTCTGCTATTTTCAAAAGCAATCGCTTATAATTCATCTTGATATTTCAATGAAAATTGGTCAGCTGCTTCTCAGTAGTATGTATTATACTCCTGCCAAAGATTAACCTAATCGGGAAACCCACAAGCAATGATCAGCACGATGAGCGGAGTCGATTTAGCCATGCCCGTCCCTCCGTCCGTCTGTCTGACTGTCCGTCTGTCTATTTGAACGCAAACTAGTCTCTCAGTTTTACAAAAAAATGCTGAGATTCGTTGTTTGCTTTCGCCATTTTATAATATACTAGCAAACCCGGTGGACGTTGTTTTGACCTTTTGATACATAGAACACATCTATATATAAAATGTCATTAACTTGAACCAAATAAACTCCTAACTATACTCCTAACGAACTGCAGCTTTACATAACCTGGGGGCTTTTCCAAAAGCTATATACATACTGTGTCGTGCCCAGCGAACTCCTGAACCTATCGTGAAAGTTAGGCCACACTACCGCCACACCACGGCGGCCGCCTATATTATATAATGATTTTAAATACTAATCCCCCTTATTAAACGAATAATTTTTGACTGCTCTTCCACTTAGTATTATTACTCATGCTTCGGTATTCTTAGTCAATATACTCTTACAACGAAATAGGAATACTCCTAAAGTTGGTAGATTGGGAGTTGAAAGAAATAGCCTGCTAGAAGCTGCGGGGAATCAAATAAAGTTGTGCTACATAATGTAGTTCAAAAGTTAATGGAGGGCTTGCAATGCATGCAAGTTAGTCCCCCTAGCTGAGATTTTAGATAAAAAGTGGGGTCTTAAATAATATACACTTGATATATCTAAGAATACATATTTTATTAGGAATGGGTATAAGCAAGTAAAGAAAAAAAATCTCAAGAAATTAAAAACTCAGTGAAAATTGTTTATCTAAATTTTCTAAGATATATACAATGACCACGAATGAAGTTAATTTTGGTCCATTTCTCAGGAAACATTTTCTCAATGACCATGTAAGCAAAGAAACATGTACACGTACTTTCCGAAGTACTATCACTTTAAACATTTTTTCAATAGCATACTTACTTTTGGCCCATCACTGTACTATTGCAAAATTACCTATGATTATCTATAAGTTGTTATGTAAAAGCAAGTGAATGATGCCAAAAGCAAGTGAATGCCAAAAGCAAGTGAATGAGTTGAGCATTTCACGTATAATCCATTCGTATGCTCATAAATAGATTTCGGTACAGACCAGCGCTTAAAAAATAAAAACGATTTGCACTTTCTCGAAAAGAAAAAAAATGTGGCCATAAACAGCTCCAAATCATCACTTTATGTCTCGCGGAGACAGCAGTGGAGCGCTTCAATGCCGATGTCTGTCAGATAAAAAACTTCAGAGGTGTGTGTGTGTCTGAAGGTTATATGCTAAAAGGCACTGACTGCAACCGTATGCTCCTGAATGTCTCCATAGACACCCTTTGTCGCTTGCCCTTCCCTTGGCATGCTCTGATTGCTGCCTATGACCATTCAGCAGCCAACAGCCGCTACGGTGATATAAATCTATCGCAAAGATAGCAATTTATTCAAGGAGTCTGCTTGCAATATAAAACAGAGGTTTGCGAATGTGGATTTATGTACCGATGGATGTATGTAGTATGTTTGTATATATGTATGAAAGAGCGCTTATCTTTATCACCAGCTGCATAGCTCCAGTTGTGCGTTTTTTTTGCAGTCGTAAGCTATTGAAGCAGAACGAGGGTCATATTTTATGACTGACAAAGAAGGAAAAATGTGCACCAAAATTTTTTTTCAATTTTAGATTACATTTCAAATTCGATAAGCTCATATAGGTTTGAATTGTTAATAACCTAACTGATATACTGCTAAGGTAACTGCACTAGTTTCCGGACAGCGCTAGTGTCCGGACACTATGCCAATGTTTTGCGATTAATAGGAAAATCACTGACAAATAGTCTTAAATAACAACATAAATTGAAATGTACATGTTTACTGAGTGTACATTTAGTGTCAGAAGTCTGAGCATGAGGTAAAATTGAAGGTTTTTGTAAAAAAAAATAGTGGGAGCATTTTAGAAAAGTAAGGGCCTAAACAAGTATTTATTAACATATTACAATAAAATTTGATAATATTTGTTTAAAATATAATAAACTTTCATTTTATAAATAAACAATAAATTTACTTAAATTTTCAGCCGAAATGATTACTGTCCGGATACCAGTACCGAAATACTGAAAAGAAGGCGAAAATTACGAATTATCATTTTAATGCTCCTAAATGATAGTTTATTATATTATATATGCATTGCAAAAAGAAAAACTTATTTTTCTCCTATGTTTTGAGTCTTCGGACACGTTTTTTTCAAGTACAAATATTGCTGTCCGGATAGTGAGAAAATAAGTTTCAATGTCCGGACAGTGAGCATTTTGTACCAACTTTGTTGTTTTCATCCATATTATTATTTAATAGTCATTATTATTATTTAAAGAATGAATGCAGGCTTTTACCTTAACCCTTCGAGTGTATAAGGTCAAACCAAAGAAGCATCAGACAAGCGTCAGCTTAGGATAACTCCTAATAGTCAGAGCCTTAATCTGGAGCGCGACAGGATCACAAAATATGTTCAAGCATTACTTTTACAACCTATAAAAGCATAATCAAGACACTTTTAGTTGTTGTAATTTACCTACTTGTAGGATTTGTTTAACTTCGGATAAGCACAGTATAAAGCAGATTTGGAGCAATCAGTGTAAATGTGCATGGTACCAACCTAACCTTACGCCAACCCTTCACATCTATCACATCTATTGTAGCTTCAACACGCATTTCGAAGTGCGGGCGAGACCATACAGTCCCGTTTTTGATGGCGCTGGTACAGGTTACTGCCACGAGGTATTGGGCCTAGTTTCAGTTGTCAACAATATGCTTTTGCCCACTGAGTCTACGGGTGCGATGTAGAGAATGGCATTTAATAATTCTGTAGTTTAATTTAAAAGTTCTTTTTTTTGTGTGACTGGTAACCAAACAAGGACTCCATAATGACTATTAGCTCCACAATCGCGGTGAATACCCAATTAGAAGGGGGTGAGAAGACTCACGTGCACCGGATGCTCAGAAAAGGACCTCCTGAAGTTCCCGGACCTTCATATAGCTAGTTGTTGGAAAAACTTTACCAATTATGACAAAGAAAACATCAACTGCCTACGACGTAAATTTATCTGATCCCTCGAACCACCTAGCGAAAAGTTGCTTTATGACCAGTGTCCAAATCAATGAGATGTCCATCCAGAGGGATCTGAATATGATTAAGACGTATTTATTGTATTCAAAGTCCTTCTTCATGTTTTACTTTAATAATATTAACAACATTATATCATTAAATTATAAAGAGTTCATATTATTGAGCAATATTTATAAACAGTATATATTTTCGCGGTAGCGTTCATAGTGAGAAAATGAGTCGAAATCAAAGTTGAGGAAAACGTTAAGTGTCCGGAAGCTGGTGCGTTTACCCTACATGGAATATTAAAAAATTTAGGTAATCCAAACGGAGCGGTATCCGAATTATACGAATACTGGAAAATAATAATTTATAATTAGTGGTACTAGCTCCTATTGGTATTAGGGGAACTTATTTAAAAGAGGAACACTTGTAGCGAGAAGACGGATAAGAGTAAAAGTGTCATTATTTATAATAAAAAGAAAATAAAGGTTGAGACGAAAAGGCAGATAAATAGCAAGCAAATATGAGTAGGGGAGAGTAAAATAATTAACGACGGAAACTAATGATGAGTCGTTATAATTTCGACTAAAAAGTTCAGTATATTCTAACTTTATTCAAACTTACGCCATCCGCAAATGGTGTTTTATTTGTCTTTAGTGCGATGTTTGCCAATAATTAGTTATTTCAGGGTCCGGGCACTTTGGGAGGTCCATGCCTGGGCAAGGCACGTTAGGGTGATCTCAATATCCGAATCTAGTCTTGGTCGCTAGGAGGTATAGGATCCCGAAAGTTATTAAGTCCAAGCTAGGAGGAGTTACCCTGCAGGAGGAACAAAGTGTAAAAGACAGCAAGTATTCTTGGGAACCAAATGTATAGGAGAGAGTGGTGGGTTGCATGTGAAGCTTCTCCCCCTCCCTTTATAATTGGGTTTTCACAGCGATTGTATAGCGCTCGATTGGTGAACAGGCACTCAAAAAAAGAACGTTTGTTAATAACCTGAAGAGAGTATGCACATATTGGATAACTACTTTAGTGGTAGGTTTGAAAGCCACCCTCGACTGGATTAACAAATGTCTTTCTAATCATCCCACCTGTATATCTAATAGGCAAGAGCATATTGTTAGCAATTGGAGCTAGGTTCAATGCCTTGGGGCACTTTGGACATGAGTTGTACGATGACAGTAATATAGCGTCCTATAAAACGGGGCCGACAGGCTGTATGCTCCCGCTTATGCGATTCGAAATGCGTCTTGAAGATACAACTGATGTGAAGTTTTGGCGTAAAGTACGATTGGTACCAAACACATTTGAATTGTTATAAATTATCTGAATTGAAACAGGTGCTACAAGCTGTCGAATTAATTTTGTGTAGTGTGCAGAAAAACTAACAGTAACAAGCAGGCGACTATTGAGGGCTTAGTCTTGCGCACCGTAACAATTAAAAGTGC
This sequence comes from Merzomyia westermanni, assembly GCA_949987695.1. Classification (NCBI taxonomy): domain Eukaryota; kingdom Metazoa; phylum Arthropoda; class Insecta; order Diptera; family Tephritidae; genus Merzomyia; species Merzomyia westermanni. The sequence goes on along the minus strand of OX465289.1, from coordinate 51,608,184 downwards.
TTTGTAGTGCATACAGGGGCTACGGAGAATTTACCCAGGGGGAAGCCTACATCTATACTGGGTCACTCACTGGTCATATGGGCATAGATGGAAGCTTAAGGGATGAAATTTTGGCCTAGAAGGGGAGTCTCTTGAAGCCAAAAGTTGCAAACGATCGACCAAGCAAAAACGGCTTTGGATGCAAGTCGTATGATACGCGGTTTACAAAATTGTTCTCATCCCTAAAGCGGGAGGAGTGTAAAATCAGGTTTGCTCGGATTGCACGCGAAATGGTTGAACATGTATTGTCCTGCCGCTCGCCAGATCAAAGATGCTCGTTTGGTTTGAGCTTATAGCCTTGAAGGACTGAGCTAAGATGTCTGCATTAATGCGTTAAATAGTAATTTATTTTTTATTTTTATTTTACTTAGTATCCGTACAGAAATATTTCTGTCGTCACCAGCAAAAACCGATTAAGTCGGCTTACACCGATTCCGAGTTAGAGGTGCTGCAGTGTTTGAAATTCAAAACTGCTCATATTCTCCCAACCCCCTCCCTTATATGAAAATTTGTAAAAAATTAGCAAGTGATTAATCGCCGAACTCGGAATTGAAGCATTGCATAAATCGCTTATATCTGCTTAAACACCCTTGCATATATATATTTAAATATTGTTTAATGCTCATATGTTCTTCAGAAATATAGTGGACCTTTATAACCCTTAAACTAACCTATCGTTCTGAATAACTTAGGCGTATGTAACTGCTTTTTCTTTTTAGAAATATTGATTTTAAACTTTTAACTAAATTTTGCGGCAAACTTAGAATTATGACTTAAGCGATTATTGCAAATGAACACAGATTTGTACATGGAAAAACCTGTCCGAATACTGAAAATATACTGAAAATATACTATCCATACCAATGAAATATACAAATTATAGTTGGAGTGAAATTTTTTGAAGTAGATTTACTCTATGTAAACGATCGGGATTTGTAACTAGATATGAGCTAATTAATGACACATAAATTTGACAGCAGGATAAATACTCATATTGAGAGTACGAGTATATGTCGCCAATATTTCATTGTCAAACAATTAGTACACTTAACCAAAGTTGAGTGCAATCATGATTATGTTTATAAAGTAAATAATTTATGTGCCTTTTAAACGCAAATAAATAGATTTTTCGTTGGACATTGCCTTTCAAAACACTTCTATTGTGCGTTAGGTTATGATCGTCCACTAGCTCAAAGTCCTCAACTATACTTATTGTGTACTCAGAAGTGGTGCTGTTGCAGCATATAAAGACTTACGAATGTTAATTCCGAACAACACACCTGTCTCTTTAACAACAAATGACCTGGCTCATTTTGGTAATGTATTCTAAGGTTTCGAAACCAACTTTGGGATGACCATTAATATTCCTCGATGCACATCGCTGGCATCACGGGAAAAACTTAAAACGTTCGGGATACGTTCTTTGATATACTCCAAGGACCATTCCTGCTCCTTTCTTAACTATTCACGATTCCGTGCGGTATCTACATCAGGACAGGTATGATGACAGACTTATACAGCGACATATTTGCTCGTCGAGAGAGGACTTCACTTTTCAGTGGCCTTCTAAGTCCAATTTAGCGATTGTTGGCAAGATTGATTTTCCGCTGGATTTCTAGGCACACACTTATTTGAAAGCTGCTTAATAAAGCTCAAATTTAAACCTTATTTTTGACTTTTATTGAAAAAAGTCGCAGCCGTCTCTAATGTCCAGGAGCCATACCGGAACAAGTTCATTAGATGTAAGTATATTGATAGTATATACATATGTACATTATGCAAATGTACACTGTTATGTACAAAAAGGCTGTGCTGTAGACAGTGAATATACGTAAAAGAATTTTAATTAGTGAAATGCATATGCTGTGAAAGTAATATGAACACGCTGTGACACGATAAACAGATATGAGCAAACAAGTTAATTACAAAAGACAATGTCAGTAATGTATTATTGTATGTATGTAGATACGTGCGGAAAAGCAAACTTTTATACACAAACACATATAAGTATGTATGTATGAGCATATGAATGAACTTCATACGAAATGTACACTAATCATTCTGGAAAATTTATTATGACAACCTTACTCTCTTTATGACCATGTAAGTCAAACAATATGAGGGCTATTAAGCTGCTATAAGAGCAAATAATTAATTTTTTGTGTAGGTAAGAATGGAAGGGAGGGCAGTCAGGGATGGGCATTTGTTTCTATAATGTATCTTCTTATAAATTAGTGCGCGAGAACCTTTATTGACAGGTCTGTTCAAGCTGGGTTGGTGCAACATATAATAAAATAAAGTAAAATGAAATGAAATAAAATAAAATAAAATAAAAGAAATAAAAAAAAAAATAAAAAAAAAATAAAAAAAAAATAAAATAAAATAAAGTAAAAATAAAATAAAATAAAATAAAATAAAATAAAATAAAATAAAATAAAATAAAATAAAATAAAATAAAATAAAATAAAATAAAATAAAACTAAATAAAATAAAATAAAATAAAATAAAATAAGATTAAATAAAATAAAATGAAATAAAAAATTAAATAAAATAAAATTAAATAAAATAAAATTAAATAAAATTAAATTAAATAAAATAAAACAAAATAAAATAAAATAAAATAAAAAACATAAAATAAAATAACATAAAATAAAATAAAATAAAATAAAATAAAATAAAATAAAATAAAATAAAATGAAATAAAACAAAATAAAATAAAATAAAATAAAAAAAAATACAATAAAAAAAACAAAATAAAATAAAATAAAACAAAATAAAATAAACAAAATTAAATAAAATAAAATAAAATAAAATAAAATAAAATAAAACAAAATAAACTAAAATAAAATAAAATAAAATAAAATAAAATAAATAAAATTAAATAAAATAAAATAAAATAAAATAAAATAAAAAATAAAATTAAATTAAATTAAATAAAACAAAATAAAATAAAATAAAATAAAATAAAATAAAATAAAATAAAATAAAATAAAATAAAATAAAATCAAATAAAATAAGACAAAATAAATAAAAAATAAAATAAAATAAAATAAAATAAAATAAAATAAAATAAAATAAAATAAAATAAAATAAAATAACATAAAATAAAACAAAATAAAATAAAATAAAATAAAATAAAATAACATAAAATAAAACAAAATAAAATAAAATAAAATAAAATAAAATAAAATAACATAAAATAAAATAAAATAAAATAAAATAAAATAAAATTTTTTTCTTTGTGTATTCATTTGATCCCGAAGATGACTTGAATGAAGTCGAAATATCGACACGAATAAAATACACAAAGAATAACAATTTTGGATTTTTATTTAAATTGGCCTTTAGCTCAACAAAATCGTCAAATATTTTATAAATCAACAAGGCTATTAATTTTTCATCAAATATGAATAAAATAAAATAAAATATTCATGAAACTAGCTCAAGGCCAAGAAAAATAATAAAATAATTTTTCCCCCTGCGGGTTAGGGGCTTAGAATATGCCCGAGGTAGGTATACCGGTCGTAAGAGGCGACTAATATGCACAAAGGTAATGACGTGCAACTCGATGGTTGATCTACGGATAAGATGCCTCTTACCTCTCATTACCCATCTCTCCTTCTTTACGGAAGGAGGGGTGACATGACCTACAAGGTTCCACTGGTCATACCAAATCGCTACCACGACAGTCGGGCTTTATGGATTCCGTAAAATTCATAGCACTACCACCGCGCTAAACGCCATCACCACTCAGATAGGTGTCCGTCTCAACCAACATCGTCCAAATGACAGGACCGTGACCTGACGAAAGCCTTCGATACGGTCAGTCATGTACAGCTCATTAACGACCAGGAGGATTCAACTCTTCCCCCCTGTTCAAAGCGTTGGCCCGCCAACTATCTGAGTGGCCGGCAGTCATCGGTTGAATTTAGAGGCGAAAGATCAAAACCCCGTATAATTAAACAAGGGGTGCCACAGGGTGGTGTCTTATCCCCGCTTTTGTTTAATTACTACATATCGAGGCTCCCTTCCCCAGCATAGTATGTCTCGATCGTCTCCTATGGCGATAACTGCACGATCCTGGCGACGGCCACCTCTGTAGACGAGCTCTGCTCAAGAGTTAACTCATACCTCCCATCCCTGTCCGGTTTCTTCGCTGGACGAAATTTGACACTGCCACCGACCAATTCTTCGGCCACCGTATTCACGACGTGAACAGCTCAGGTGAACATCTTAGGGGTCACATTTGATAACATGTTCAACTATGGTGCTCATGTAGTCGCGATTGCCACCAAAGTACAAAGCCGCAACAAAATCCTCAAGTGGCAGCACTTGGGAGAAAGATAAAGAAACGTTACGGGCCAAGTACAAGGCAATCGGCCAGCCGGTTGTGAGCTACTCGACGCCTATATGGTCGCCGGGGCTAGCAGATACACACTGGAGGAGGTTGCAGGCCTGCCAAAACACAGCACTCCGAACTGCCACGAAGTGCCTCCTTATCTCTTCTGAGTATCACTTTCACAGTGAGGCTAAAATGCTCGGCGTGAAACAGCATAGCGAGATGTTGACCAGGCAATTTCTGTTCAACTGCCATAAACAGCAACCGAACAGGAACCTGCTCAAGGAAATCCTCCTCCCAATAGAATAAGGAGTCGTCTTCTTAAGCACATCTTTTCGCCGTTTGAGGTGCATCGGCGGGCCCTCAATCTCATCCACACGGAGTCGGTAAACTCCTTTGTCGGTTCTCGTCCGGCGAATGCAGTCCTACAGGCACAAGCTCCTCCTGTTGCCGATGAGGAACGCGAACTGCCTAGAGAGACAAGAGTCATGCTGCCCTAACTTCGTTCTGGATACTGTAACAGATCAAACTCTTACCCATCCAGACTGAACCCTGACATGCCAAATGTCTGCCCGGCATGCGACGTGTCTCCGCATTATACTAATCATCTGCTGAGCCGAGCCTACTCTTCAGCAATTTCACTCGGGTCCACCCCTGTTGAAGCCGCGAGGTTTCTGGGACTTCCGTTAGAAGACCTTGATTACAGTGTTGGCTGAAAGGTGATACTTAAGGCAGGCATATCCGGCCAAGGAGTGTCAGTTCGACAGCACTCCACAAAACCTTCGGGGAGTGTTTTTGTCGTTAAAACAACAATAATAATAATTTTTCACACTTTAATTTTTATGAAAATTTTTATTGTTTTTTATTTTTAAATAATCATAGATTCTCTAATATATCCATTTCGGAAGCTGCGAGGCTTCTTCATCGGAAAAATTTTGGCACGCATTGCTAACCATCGCTGGTTTTGATGCTATGATGGTTGTCTCTAAAAAGTTTTCCTTCTCTACTCAATTAAACAATTTTTAATAATTAATTAAAAAATGATTATTAAAAAATAAAAAACAATAACAATTTTCATAACAATTAAAATGTGAAAAATTATTATTCTTGGCCTTGAGCTAGTTCATGAATACTTGAAAATATACAGGCCGTAAATCAACAAAAATTGTTGGTGTAAAAAAGCAATAAAACAAAATAAAATAAAGTAGAATAAAATAAATTTATAATTAAGACATAATAAAATAAAACAAAATAAAATAAAATAAATTTAAAAAAATAAATAAAATAAAATAAAATTAAACAAATAGAATAAAGTAAAATGAAATAAAATTGCATAAAATAGAATAGAATAAAATAAAATAATTTCTTTTTTTTGTAAGTCTAACGAGCTCAAGACCAGTTGATAATAATTCTTAGTTAATTAGTATTATTTTTGATTAGAGGAAAAATTGAAAGGAACAAACATATACAGGCTATAGTTATAGTACTAGTCAGACTAATTCGTATAGTTTTGCTATTTCAGAGGATCTTGTGGTGAATCGAACCCACTCACTCTGATTGCCAGCGCAGCTACCTAACCCATAGGCTGCGTGTAGTTTTGCAAGCTGCTTAATTCAGGTTTTCCTCTAATTGTTGTTTGTTATCTTGCCAACGGTATACACAATATTTTAGACATTCTGTCTATATGTAAATCATGCATGCTGGACTTTGTTTTTGTACATTCTTCTTTTCTATTTTTAGAAGATAGTTATTGTACATAACCGCGTGCTCCGGTATAAATAAATTAAAATAAAACAAAACAAGACAAAATAAGATATAATAAAATAGATTTATAACTAAGATATAATAAAATAAAACAAAATAAAATAAAATAAAATTAACCAAATAAAATAAAGTAAAATAAAATAAAATGGAATAAAATAGAATAAAATAAAATAAAATAAAATGTAATAAAATAAATCAAGATAAAATAAAACAAAATAAAATACAATAAAATAAATTTATAATTAAGATATAATAAAATAAAACAAAATAAAATAAAATAAATATGGTGATTGTTGTTGGAGCAAAGCTCGAATTCTTATGTTTTGTTTGTTAATTGATATTAGAGGAAAAATTACAACGATATGCACAGCGATGGTATGGGATGACATGTTTCGAAGTGCCCAACTTCTCATCAGACCCCTTCTCGGACACTGGGATACGAACCCGAATAAAATAAAATAAAAAGCCGCTGTTAGAGTACTCTAACAACTACGCTATGATGCCCTGTAGCGTCACGATGCATTTTTCCTCTAATGTGCCATTTGCTTATATTTTATATGTCAACGCAAGGAAAGTGGAATATTTTTAGGCGCGTTCATAGAACAGTTTTTAGATACAGAAGGGCTTTTTGCATATCAACACTTCCGTGTTATTTGTTATGCACCCGCAGTGCTGACATATAAAATTCCTTGAGTTGACATATAAAATATATTTACCAAAGAATGTATAAAAGGAATACGCAAATGGCACATTAGAGGAAAAATGCATCGTGACGCTACAGGGCATCATAGCGTAGTTGTTAGAGTACTCTAACAGCGGCTTTGGTGCAGACACTTGGGTTCCTATCCCAGTGTCCGACAAGGGGTCTGATGAGAAGTTGGGCACTTCGAAACATGTCATCCCATACCATCGCTGTGCATATCGTTGTAATTTTTCCTCCAATATCAAATATGAATTTAAAAAAATAAAATAAAATAAAATTAAACAAATAAAATAAAGTAAAATATAATAAAATGGAATAAAATAAATTAAAATAAAATAAAATAAAAATTTTTTATTATTAAAATTATCTTAACAAAGCCTTTATAAAAAAAATGTGTTAATGTACCCGAAATTCGCGAAAATTCAAAGAAATTTGGTTTGTGGATTTAAAAAGGTGTGTTTCTGCCATTGAAGGCTTCTCAGCAAAAATTCATCTGCTTTGTATCTGCCGTTCGGAGTCGTCAAAAGACTGTAGTTTCCGCTAATTTGTAGGAAAAAATTCAAATCTTCACTCCACAAATTGGAAGAGAAGCTTGGCGCAAAAATCTTTTAGGAGTTGTATTTCGCGCAATACACTTATTTCATTTTAAAATTTTTTGTAAAAATTTTTGTAGAGTGCAGTTTATTAAATTTTAGTACAATATGGTGTTAATCCTAAGTTCGTGACACATTTTTTTGATTTTTAGCAATTTTTCGTTCACGGAGCTAAAGAGCTTTATTTCATATGAAAGAAATAGCATTCATAAACATGTATGGAGGCACCAAAAAAAAAAAAATTGCCAAAAATTGGCTAAATGTGTGACTAACTTAAGATTAACACGTCATGGAACTATTTACTATTTTAATGGCCTAAAAAACTGCATACTCCAAAAAATGCTAAAAATTCTGTGAAAAAAATTCTAAAACTTTGATAAAACTTCTTTAAATTTTCGCGAACTTTGCTTACATTTTCAACACAAACTTTACAGTTCGTGCATTAGACCTTCACACAAGTTTTTATACAGGCTTTTGTAAAATAATTTTATTAATTATAGATTTTGTGAAAATCTCAGAAAACGACTGGATGTACATTTCTGTATGCCCCTGTATGTCGACTGTTCGAAATTAAACCAGAACCGGCACCTTTCCTCGCCGAGTGCAAGCAAATGCTTTTTAAATAATACGTATTCCGGACTCTATTATATTTCTAACTATAAAGACAGATATGAATTTATGAAAATAATAAAATTTGTATAGAGATTCCTATTGTTACACTTTTACAGCGAACTTTTTTTTATCGGCAAACAAAACATGAGCATACACTTAACAAAGTCGAACAACTCAAATCCTACATTTTACGAAAAATGAGCATACATTTATTCCACTCAATCTTAAGTAAACTTTCGACTGTTCCATATTCTCAACAACAGTTAAACTGTCAAACTTTACATGCTTTATGCTTTTCCATAACACTTTAAACTTCATTTTGAAAACAAGTTCAATAGCTTCTACACTTAAAGTATCAAATGCAATAGCAGAATGAATATTTCCGCTTTTCAATCCAATTCGCATACTCTACAAGTTCTTTTGTATTGAATGTGGAATAAAGAAAGAAAAAAAATATGAAGCATATATACTCGTACATAGTATACTTCTACAACAATTCACTTGGGAAAGCAAAATCATAAACAACAAACACAAAAGTTTAAGACCATTCGCATGTAGCAAGTCTTTACGAGATTATCCTTAGTTGAATTCTGCTTTTAGATGCTCGAGAAAAATTGAGTTTTTACATTGGCACACATAAACAAATATATTTACATAAGTACACTAATGCAGTTACGAAATATAGACAAAATGTGTCTACTAGTCATTAGGGAACTATATTCGCTCTAGTACTCATAAGGCTAATTGTCTTATCTTTTGGTATGATTAAAGATTAAATACATATATTCGTTTTATACTCATTATCATCAAGTAGTTTAAGGTGACTTTAGAAAACAAGTTCACAAGTTCACAGGCCTCCACCTCAGAATTCGCTACTGGTTACTAGGGGATTCAGCCCAAAATCACTTTCAAATCGGTCGAACAGAGAGGTGTGAGCTCGCATCACCAGGAAATCGTTCAAAAGCAGGCTTAATAAGTAGCTCGCATTATCATGAAACTTTCAAAGGGGCTTCGATAAGTTATCGAAAACGAAACTTGAGTTACAATGTAGAGGGGAGCTATGAACTATTTAAGCCTACTGCATGCTCTATTTGTTATTGTGGGGGACCAACAATCTCCGCAGAAGGAAATGAAAATAGAGGTGGATATTGATATGGAGATATGGATAGATAATCATGCGGGAAAAGATATGGATATGAAAATGGAAATCTAGCTGGAAATGGAGATAACGAGGGAGATGGAGATGCAGATTCTGATGGGAGGGAGACAGAAACAGATATACATTGAGATTGAAATGGGGATGGTTATTGAGATTGAGATGCAGACCAAGATGGAGTTTGAAATATATATGGAGGTGGCGTGTGAGATTATTAGTATATTGCGCGAAGTAGTGTTACAACAACAAAAACGTGAAAATAAAGCTTTAGACATGAGAGAAAAATAAGGAGGGGGTGAGGTGGAGGACACCAAGCAGAGATACATCTTAAATATATAGCATTACCTGCAAGGAAATTATGTACAAAAAATACATATACTCAGATCTTCATCGACGTACACGTGCATAGTAAAATTCTTCACTACTAGATGTATTACATTCATCTTGATGTCATGTCTGCTTGCATATCTTTGCGAAAAGTATACATACGTATATTCGACTCTTGCACAAATTTACATAGTTTCCCTACAGTGAATCCAACTAGCTTAGATATATTTTAAGACTAATATGTACATACATACAGCTCAACTGGTCAGCTAACTATATCTCTCCCAAGAGGTATTTTCAAAATAGCGATGTCCTGCTAGATATCAATTGTCAGATTTAGGACAGAAATATGCCAGTCTTAAACTTGCTCAAAATATACCAAACAAATTTAGTCCAACCGTGGTAGACTTATTGTGATAGACTTTGGGCACAGTGAATAAGTACTCTCATCACATTGGCTATGTCACAGACTCGATTTCGAGTGCCGTGAACAGTACAGTTAAAAAAAATATTTACGCAGATTTTTGTAACTCTTGGCAGTCTACTTCCCAGCTAACCACAGGAGTCATAAATGAGTCAGAAAGGAGTGCTGAATTGGAGCGTTCGCGATCTTTATGAGTTCATTAATGTGTCCGAAATGAGAGTATTTCCCTTCTTGAGATGGTCGTCCGATATGAGCCGACTTTCATATATAATATGAGCTTGAATTGGAGTCATATATGATAACTTTTAGTCTCATAACCAACACATATTGGACTCCAAAACGACTCCTATATGAAGCTTTTCCGGGTGATTCATGTCCCTTACAATCTGCTCCTTTTGCGCCCCTAAAAGATATTTTTGGAACTGAAATTCAGCCATGTGGATTGGCAAATGTTGTCTGAGGCAACAAAAATTTGTGAAGAGATATTTGGGAGAAAACCTCGAAAGATTCATCTGTGTATATTTCCCACGTGTTTCCAAAAAAATTACCCTCAAAACCATCAATCCGTTGGTATGATATATCGATACAGTCACTTTTTTATTGCAGACGACTTGAGATGGAGTCCACAAAAATGTATATACGAGGTGTGTTCAAAACGTATCGCGAATTTTGAATTTTCGCTGGTTACGTATATTCGAATTTCGAATTTTTTGTGGCGTTATGTTGGTACTCATGTCTCTCACTTATGCCGATAAGCTCGGCCATTTTGAATGTTCAGTTAATTGTTGACAGCTGCTTTGCTTGCACGTGTTTTGGATCGTCTTCGATTTTTACCTATTCAAAAAAATGGATCAAAGAACCTGTATCAAATTTTGTGTGAAAAACGAAATTAAGTGCGCGGATGCATTCCAAATGTTGACTGTGGCATACGGAGAAGCTACCTTGGACCGAAGCAACATTTATCGGTGGCACAAAATGTTCTCAGAAGGCCGAGAAGATGTGCAAAGAAGAACAAAAATTGGCTTTTGCACCACGATAACGCCCCTGCTCACGCATCGTTGCTTGTGCGCGACTTTTTGGCCAAAAACAACACACTAATGATGCCGCAGCCACCGTATTCCCCAGATCTGGCCCCCTGTGACTTTTTCTTGTTCCCTAAACTGAAGAGGCACATGAAAGGACGACGTTACGCTTCTCTTGACGAGATAAAGACGGCATCGAAGGAGGAGCTGAACAAGATACAAAAAAATGATTTTTTGAAGTGCTTCGAAGATTGGAAAAACCGTTGGCACAAGTGTATAATATCTCATGGGGATTACTTTGAAGGGGACAAAATAGATCTATCTCTATTGCGCGATATACAACAGGTATATCATCATAAACCTCCTAAGAGATTTTTGCGCCAAGCTTCTCTTCCAATTTGTGGTGTGCCGATTTGAATTTTTCCCTACAAATTGGTGGGACCTACAGTTTTTTGCCGACTCCGAACGGCATCTACAAAGGAGACGAATTTTTGCTGAGAAGCCTGTCATGGCAGAAATACACTCGGAGAGTTTGCCAAACCACTGCCGGGGGGCGACCCCGTTTTTGAAAAACTTTTTTCAAATCACTTTTGATGTTACCTGTACCAGGGCTCGAACCATGGACCTTCGGTGTGGTAGGCCGGCAACACTACCTTCACACCACGGCGGACAAAATAGATATTCATGAATAAATAAATAATTTTTGAAAGAACACAAAATTCGCAATACTTTTTGAACACACCTCGTACAAGGTGGCGCAAAAGTAAGCTTCCGATGTTCAGCATATCGGTTGTGGCACGTGCAGTGTGTGCTGTTGCACCGTCTTGTTGAAACCACATGTTTTCCAATCCCAATTCATCAAGTTGCTGCAAAAAGAACTCGTTGATCATTGCTCTGTAGCGCTCACCATTCACAGTAACCGTTTGGCCCCGACCGATTATTGGTCAAATAAATAGTCAGCAATATTCCGCGTTCTGGAGCAGTGTAGCGTAACATTGTTTATTAACGTGTATTTCGCATGTGTTTACTACACAAATGTCAAAACAGAACTGACTTTAGGGGCCAATCGCAAAATTTATAGCATTTTCTGATAGGAGGATTACTTTTGCGCCACCTTGTACATTTGCCAGGAACAGCGAAGTACATGTAATATAAACATTTTTAATGGAAAAGAATTATTTTTTTTTTTTCAAAACAAACAAAATTAATATTTGCTCCAAAGTTGCTCTGTTAAATGACCACTCTAAGTATAAGACTCATAATTTTCATCAAATCGGAGTCATAAAAGACTCCTACATGATCGTATTTCTGAGGTTCATATTTTTCGCATATTTAGGACTCATATCGAACTCCTCAGTTATGAGCACTTTGATAATGTTTGGGAGATTAGCTTTGAATTTTTATCGTTGTTACAAATTTAGTTCTTCTCGGACTAGTTCGGTACAAGTCAGAGAATTTTGGTTGTTGCCAATGGAGAACTTTCTTTGAGAATTATTAATTTAAGATAGGTTTTGATTTCATATTGATTATATCGTGAGTTAGTAGACGGTAGCAATTTACTAACACATCTTCCGAAACTTTAATTTGTACCTTTTCATCTAATCAATTTGAGAATTTATTTAAAAGTTTTTGAGGTACGAATGTAAAACCCTATTGCAGAAAATCATTGAAATGAGCTTATGTACCAGTAAAAAATTGGGGGTACTTAATATACCTATGTAGGGAGTGCTTACATCAATTCATATCATCATTTTGCAATGTTGTATGAATTTAAAATATAATATTCAAAAAGGACATTCTGTAATAAATGCCCGCGATTTTTTTTAAAATTTAGAAAGTTATCACATCAAGTTTTAATCGAAGTTTAATCGATATCATGAGAATTCGGAAAAAAACAATAACGCTACGGAAAAGATCGCACTGCCGTGAAATTAAGTCAATTGACGTTACTTCCGTTGACCTTGTTAACTGTCACCGACATTTACTATACAGACTTTGAGCTTTATAAGCATTTTTTATCTTTTATGAATGTGGGGGTAAAAATTCAGCGCGAGTTATAAAACTTCAAGTTTTTATACCCAGCGTGTACTAGTACACAGGGTATTGTAGTTTTGGTCATATAACGGTGTATTGTAACGGTACAAAATAATGGAGATAGATATATAGTTCTATAGATCAAAGTTGTTAGAATGAACAGAGGAATCCATTAAGACATCTCCGTCCGTCCGTCAGTGGACACGATAACTTGAGTACAAATTTAGATATGTGAATAAAATTTGGCACAGAGGTTGCTTTCTGGCCAAGGTAGGTTGCTATTTGAAATGGGCGAAATCAAACCATAACCACACCCCTTTTTTCGATATCGAAAATTTCGAAAAACTTTTAAAAAGAGATAACTCAATGATAAAAGCAGCTACAATAATGAAACTTAATGCATTTATTGAGCTGGTCGACTTATTTACAACTTTTGGAAAATTGGCGTGGTACCGCCCACATATGAGTAAACAAATTTTAAAATTTCGATTGTTAACAACTACAGAACCGTTTATGCTAGAATAACGAAATTTGGTAGGAGGTATACTATGGTTGTGCTACATACACCCACAGAAAACAAGCGAAATCGCTTTTCGACCACGCCTACTTTTTTATAAAAGTTTTCCGAAAAGGAGGTAGAAATACTGAGCTGCCCATATCTCATTGGCTGACATAGGTAGAATGATATAATTTGGCAGTTGCCTTAATTTTCTTATTCTTTATACGATTTTTGCAAAATTGTGGAAAGTAGGCGTGGCACTGCCCACTTATAAGTCAAGCAATTCAAATTCGACTGTTATTAACTTAATGCGAGGTATACTACACACATGTAGAGTGCGCCCACGGATAATAAGCAAAATCGGTGGACGACCACGTCCACTTCTGGCCCAAAGTTTTCTAAAGGAGAGGTAGGTGATGCATATAGAATGCTAGAATTTCGTAGTTACAATGTACTGATGATCCTACTAATTATTTTTCTGAAATTTTGGAAAATGCGCTTGGCACCGCCCACATATCAACGAGCAATGGCCAATACCAAAGTTTTATAAAAAGTTTTCAAAATTCCTTGTACTTGAAGTCCTGAAGGTCTCTAATCAAAGTTGTTGATTGAGTTTTTATGCAGGGTTGGCCAAGGCCTCAATCGTTTTAGAAATATGCACAAAAATGTGCACCAGGGGTAGCCCTAGAATGTGTTTTGACGTTTGAGGTGAGTATAATGTCCGCCGGCTTTGCTTCAATCTAAAAAGATTTGAATTTTATTATTCCACCGTACCCAATTCTACTTCCACGGTAAGCAGGTGCATTGGTGCTTTACTACATGTTTTTGGAGCACTTTGTTAGGCACTTCAATAAGCCACAAGTTGGTCACATGATTCAATGATTCAAGCGGGTTACGTGCACGTACTGAATGAATACTACATGGTTAAGCCATGCTCGTGTGATTTGGTGCACTCTGAGTAATTGTGTTTATAGGCAAAAACCCGCTGGTGCAGGAAATGTAATTTTCTTCTCTTGTATTGTAAGTGTATTGCGCTACATCCTTAGAAACGAATGTACATATGTATACAGGAGTATATCTAAAGGTAGTACGACTGCAATTGTAATTCGGTGTAATGCAAAAAACAGCAAACAAAGGAAAACCGTGTGTACTCATTTTCTGCTTTCTCATTTTCCACGTACATTTATGTCATGTTCTCCACAAGTAAAGCTGATAGTATAAAGATAAACATTAAACTGGGTAGGAAAAAATTATAAGAGTTCGCCAGTTATATTGAAGCTTATGTTGATACGGCTTTGATATATTATTTTTTTTTCTTTTATACTTTCAAAACAACAATAAATTTGTTGTACAACCAGTTGGATATATGAATGGACGTGGTACAAGCTATTTCTTTTTCTATATTTAACCCGTGGTATATCAGCAGCCCTTTTGCGGGCCGATTCTCATAAAATAAACCTTACACAAATTTTTTCAAAAATGTGTTGCCTCTCTTACAACGGTTGGCTTACCCCACGAATGGTTTGCACACTCCGCCTGAGTAAAAAAAAAAATATGTTGAGTCCGCCGATTTCTAGACAAATTTATTAGTAGCAAAACCATTAATATAATGTTGCTGTTGTTGTGGTAACGACAAAAACACTCACCGAAGGTTTTGCGGAGTGTTGCCGAATTAACAGTCCTTGGCCGGATTTGAACCCGGTACACTTCGGTACTCCCTTGCGGCTCTGCCCGACGGCCGTGGTAGCGATTAATGACCAGTGAAACCATCTAGGTCATGTCAGGTGAGAGGCATCATATCCGTAGATCAACCATCGAGTTGCACGTCATTACCTTTGTGTATATTAGTCGCCTCTTACGACCGGTATGCCTATCTCGGGCATATTCCAAACCCCTAACGAGCAGGGGGTATTAATAAATTTAATGTTCGAAAAAGGGCGTTTTTAAAAGAAAATCTAAGACAGATATTTGGAAATAGGGCGATCTTCCACTCAGCTGTCGATTTTTAGTAACTTGAATATTTTTTCTGTTCTTTTGAGGCACAAAAAACCAAATGAGAACAAACGAGTTGAAGGCCCTAATATTTAGTTTCATTAGGTCTCCGCAAATCAATATCAAAGCAAATGCAGTAAGTACGATTATCAAGTAAATACGAGTAACTTGGCATTTTCGAGTAAGATGTTGGCCACATGTTCTACCTCAAATGCCTTTTTTGGAAACGATATGTTGCGAAAATTATGAAATAACCTTGTATCTTAAAATCTATGATATAGATGTGCAAGTTGAAAACGTTTGTCACGCTTTACGACCAGACTATATATCTTGGGTATAAACAAGTGTACATGTATCGATAAATCTGCTAACCGCCGTGCCAACAATCAGAAAGAAAATTTAATAAGTTAATTATAACATTGAAAAATCGGTTTACAAATTATACCAGTACAAATTAAAAATATGTATTCATACTGTGCGTAGACGTGTAATGCATTGTTCCTTTAGTTGTTGTTGTGGGATGGTTGACCAGTACCGGCGGCTCATTTGAGAGCACGAAGAGTTGCTTTATTAGAAACATTACGCCAGCAATATTAAGTAAAAGAAGAAAAAATACATATATAGGAATGAAAGATGAGGAAATGCCAAGTCGGAGGTGAGATAGTACTATTTGTCAAATATATTTAATTGGCAAGTTCATTTTTGGACAAGACAACGTCTGTCGGGTCTGCTAGTAGTACATGTTGTGTTATGATACGAAACCACGGGTGTCAGCCGTGTTTTAATACAAAATCATGGCAGAAACCAGTGAATTTACTGAAACGTACTACGATGGTCCGCAATTAACACAGGCAATATTTTAAGATCTTCTATCATAGTAGTGCTACGCACACAAGGTATATTTATTAACTTCATTCGTCTAACGCTGGGATGTAACGGCATAAATGAATCGAGATAGATATTGACTTCTACATATCAAAATGTGCTGGAGGAAAAAAAACATTGATTAAGCTATTGAGATATATCAATGAAATTCGGTGAAGCGCTATTTGAAATGGGCGAAATCGGGTGATAGCGACGCCCACTTTCGAAAATACAAAATCGTCATTATTCAGTACATAATTGACCTATACGGATACAATTTGCTGTGTACATTAATATTAAGGCAAAATATAAATTTTTCATGAAATTTTTGAAAATGGGAGTGGCACCGTCCAATTTCGATTGAGCCAGAAAATGATGACAGAAAATATTTACCATAAATCAAAAACCATTCAAGATATCGAAATAAAATTTAGAACACACATTTATATTAAAACAAGATAAGTTACGAAAAAAATGGGCGAAATCGGTTAAGGTTGACGCCCACTTTTATACGAAAGATTTTAAAAAGGATCATAGATATATTTAATAGACAATAACTTTGCGTACAAAAGTTTTATAGCATTTCTATTTCACTTTCAAAGTATCCGTGAACGAAGAGAGTCGAAAAATATTAATTTTTGAAAAGGGGCGTTGCCCCGTCCCTTTTATAGTGGATTATTCCACAAAACTTTTTATGCCATAACTCCGGAAAAATTGATTTATCTTGTTGAATATATAAAGGTAACCGTTTGTTGTAAAAATAGGCGAAATCGGTTAAGGGCCATGCCCAGTTTTTTAACATAGTTTTAAAAAATTTTGTGTAAAATGTAAAACGCGATATTTCTATAACCATACAAACTGTATCAATAAGGTCTTGCACACATAATACAATTTTTAAGCAAAATCCGACTTCACACAAATTTTGTGGATTTTGGGGGAAGTAGACGTGGATTTTCAGCATAAAAATTCTGCTACTTTCAAAGTCGATTGCTTGTAGTTTCATTTAGATATTTTTATGAAAATTGGGCAGCTGCTTCTTTATAGTATTTGGTATACTACTACAGCGAAAAATTAGGCAAATCGAATAACACACAAGTAAAAGATCCGGGCAAGTTGTGCATACCCCACTGCAATAGGGAAGTTATATACTTTTTTTGATTTTCATACCTCTATTGGACATGAAATGTTTATAAGTATGAGAAGAATAAGATATGGGGCTCATCAATAAGTAAACTGAAATAATAAGGAGGTGGAGCTGAGTCGATCTAGCCATGTCCGTCTCCCGTCCGTCTGTCTGTCTGTTTATTTGAACGCAAATTTTTATTATAGTATATGGTTTTCTGAGCTTTCGTTTTGCTAAACATTTTAGCATGAAAATCGACCGTATTAGAGAAAAAGACTTCGTATCTGGTTCTGTTTAAAAAAATTGCTTGGATATTAAGCTAGAACTAGTACTAACGTCGAATGGTTACAGCCAAAGAACTATGTTCTGAGCTAGTCCAATTTTCTGTGGGGTGATTGTGCTTGGCGGCCGCCGTGGTGTGGAGGTAGTGTTGCCGGCCTACCACACCGAAGGTCCATGGGTCAAGCCCTGGTACAGGTAACATCAAAAGTGATTTAAAAAAAGTTTTTCAAAACGGGGTCGCCCCTCGGCAGTGGTTTGGCAAACTCTCCGAGTGTATTTCTGCCATGACAGGCTTCTCAGCAAAAATTCGTCTCCTTTGTAGATGCCGTTCGGAGTCGGCAAAAAACTGTAGGTCCCACCAATTTGTAGGGAAAATTCAAATCGGCACACCACAAATTGGAAGAGAAGCTTGGCGCAAAAGTCTCTTAGGAGGTTTATGATGATATACCTGTTGTATATCGCGCCATAAAGAGAAGAGAGATTGTGCTCACATATACGCAAATATTTGGCAACTCTCATTTAATCTTATATAAGTTAAGCCTGTTAGAACCACTGTTTTCGAGAATAATTTTGCCAGCAGCCAGTTACTTGAACTTCCCTGTGTGATACTTTTTCCTTAATTTTTCTTAAATATTTAATGTGCCAGCGGATTTGCGTAAATTTTCGCATATGTATGTACTTACAACATACTATTTTCTTTTGCCGTACTTTACAAAAAATAACGTATAAATAAATGAAAAGTTAAATTTAGGAAAGACCTTAGTTTCTGAAAATGTTAAAAGCATTTTTGGTTGTTGTACGTGTTCTAGGAAAAAAAGAGCGAAGCCAAAATGAAGTCCTCACCTTTGAAACATAAATACATACGTATATAGATATGTGTATGCTGTGAAAATCTAAATAACTTTGTTATTGGTTTTTCTTCCACTCTCTTCTGCTGACTAATAATCTTTTTTTCATGTTTTCATATTGCTAAACACATTGGGCTGTAAATGAATTTTCACCACCCTCATAGAAGCGAGTGCAGCATGTGAATCAGCCCCGTTAGTTGTATCTTGCCGTTGTCTGGCTGACTAAATAGGTGTGCCACATCACTTAGCTTATAGCCACGTACCTACACAGTCATGGCTACCGATTTATGGTTTTCAGTTTGTATAAGGGACAGGTTTAAGCGAACATTGTGTTTTTTTATACCCAGTTGTACCAGTCCACATGATATTAATTGCTTTGTACGGCTGCATTTACACTTTAGCGACATTGACCGACAAAAATTAAACCTTAACTCCAAGCGTAACTGCTTAAATCTATCTCCGTTTTCAAACCTGGATGTTTAGGAATTATTTTATTAACTAATGTGCTGTTCATGCTAAGCCTGCATTTTGCATTTACCTCGTATTGTAGCATTTAGCGCAAAATGCAGCATTTATTTTCGCATTTACCATACAAATTTTGACAATTAAATGCAGGTTTATTTTTGCATTAGCATTATTAATTCTGAAATCAATCCTGCAAAAACGCGATTCGAATTCAAAAGAGTGGCAATCTCTCATTCTCCGTAAAACGTAAAAACTCAATTTAATTTAGGGGTCGTGTTGTGTGATATTGTTAAAATAAAACAATTTACAAGTTAATCTGATGTTTGCGAAAGAAATAAATCGAACGATTTAATAAAAATATGTATATTTTTGCACATGTGCTGTAAATTTTCATAACCTCAAAAAATGTTTGTAAACAAAAAACATAAGAGTCAAACTTCCTAAATGTGCATTTACTAAATGCGCCACCATGAACGCTTTTTCGAAACCAATGTCCGAAAATGCTGCTTTTAAAATTCAGCATGAACTACACATAACTCTTGTATAGAAACGAAACATCCTTTCTGCTGTCATAATTAGAAACGGAATAATTGGAACAGTTCCCAATGAGTAACAACAGAGTAACGAAACTCCAGGTAACAAAACTAATGGGACCTTAAGCGTGTACGAAACACTGTACAAGAAACGAAACCTGTGTAACTAAACGGAAGGAAGCGTGTCTGTGAAACTAGTAGCGTTGCTTGCGTACCGAAACTGAAACGTATGTCGAAACGAAACTAATGATAATACTGATGAGTTTTTATTTATAATTATATGCAAATTTTATTTTACCAAAAATTCTACTCATTATAAATTATTAAGTA
The DNA here is from genome assembly GCA_949987695.1 of Merzomyia westermanni. NCBI lineage: Eukaryota > Metazoa > Arthropoda > Insecta > Diptera > Tephritidae > Merzomyia > Merzomyia westermanni. Next base: position 51,588,235 of record OX465289.1, on the reverse strand, counting down.
GTTGCAAAAAGACTTGAAATATTACAAAAAATCAACTGTTTTGCCGTGAAAAAGTGTTCGAGTTCGTTAAAATGTATTCTGAATAAATAATTCATTTGATTAAAATATATCAAAAGAGCTTCGTTCTAAAATGGCTCGACGAATTTAAAAAACCCACCTCAAATCCATTTATCAACCTGCAAAAGTTTGACGTAACATTGTGGTTCTTCGAATAAAATCAAGTGCATATGATGTTACACTGTACCTAGAATGTCAAATGTTCCTGAGGTTTCGTTACAAGTTTTGTTTCTATACCTTAAAGTTTCGTTACAGTTTCGTTACTGAGGTAGTGTTACTAGTTCTGTTGCTTCATTTTCGTTACATTTCTGTTCTTATGATCATCGTTGTTTTCAGTTCCTGTAGTGGCTTTGTTTCCTCTGATTCCGTTTAATGGACATTGTTATTCGTATTGATACAAGACGGTATCGTTTCCAGCAGTTTCGTTACCCCTTTCTGTATCGCATATTTCAATACAATTGCATCTCCTTGCTTACCTTTAGAACTATAACGAAATTAAAACGCGTTACAAGTCCCTGCTCAAAACAAGCTCAAAACAAATAAGGAAAGGGCTATCTTCGACTGTGCCGAAGACTTTTTACCTTTCATGAATACGCATCACGGTTTTAAGTGTCCGATCCTGACTCACAATTAGTAAAAACTTATTGCTTTTTTATACCAACAATATTTGTTGATTTACGGCCTGTATATTTTCAAGTATTCATGAAACGAGCTCAAGGCCAATAATAATAATTTTTCACTTTTTTGAGTTTTTATGAAAATTATTATTGTTTTTATTTTTTTAATAATCATTTTTAATTAATTATTAAAAGTTTTTTTATTGAATAGAGTAGGAAAAATGTTTAGAGACAACTGCCATAGCTTTTCTTATAGATCCATTTCGGAAGCTGCTAGACTTCACTCATCAGAGAAATTTTGGCACGCATTGCTAACCATTAAGCTAACAATACGCTGGTTTTGATGTCACCTAGATCTATAAGAAAAGCTATGGCAGTTGTCTCTAAACATTTTTCCTACTCTATTCAATAAAAAAACTTTTAATAATTAATTAAAAATGATTATTAAAAAATAAAAACAATAATAATTTTCATAAAAACTCAAAAAGTGAAAAATTATTATTCTTGGCCTTGAGCTCGTTTCATGAATACTTGAAAATATACAGGTCGTAAATCAACAAATAATGTTGGTATAAAAAAGCAATAAAAAAAAAAAAAAAAAAAGCCGAGAGCACACGGTAAGGCAGTTCTACTGATAAAACAGATCTGTCAAAAAATCCATAATGATCATACTACTAACTGCCAGATGGCGGGGTTTGTTCATGCATATGGTAAAGAAGAATAGAACTAGGAGTTTAGGTGACATCAAAACCAGCGTATTGTTAGCTTAATGGTTAGCAATGCGTGCCAAAATTTCTCTGATGAGTGAAGTCTAGCAGCTTCCGAAATGGATCTATAAGAAAAGCTATGGCAGTTGTCTCTAAACATTTTTCCTCTTCTATTCAATAAAAAAACTTTTAATAATTAATTAAAATAATTATTAAAAAATAAAAACAATAATAATTTTCATAAAAACTAAAAAAGTCAAAAATTATTATTCTTGGCCTTGAGCTCGTTTCATGAAAAAACTCTACAAACCTGATAATTTAAAGATACATAGTCCAAACCTCATTTATCGGAACAATCGATTGTATGGGAGCTATGCGTTGTGTTGCTCCGATCTTGCTGATTCCGACGAATGATTATTCTCATGCAAAATGGATATCTCAAAAACTGAGGGACTAGTTTGCGTACAAACAGACAGACAGACAGACGGACATGGCTAAATCGACTCAGCTCACAGCCCTGATCATTTTGGTATACTTATTGGTGGGTATATCTCTTCTTCTTCTCATACTTACAAACATCGGACCAAAGTTATAATACCATTTCATGTTCATGAAAGGTATAAAAAACTGAGAGCTGAACAGTTTCTTTTTCATCTGAAATGGAAAGGACCCGTGAACATTAGCTTTAAAATCAAACTCTGAAAAGTAAAGCCGAAACCATTTCAGATTTCAAAATACTGCATGTAAGGCTGACAAAATAATCACTGACGATGGCGGAACGCCGTAAGCGATTTGTCACAAAATCAAATTTGACAAGGGTTTACGGAAAATCGTTACAATATACATAAAATTTCACCCTGTCGTAAAATCAACAAAACAAAACGAATAAACTCAACTAACTAAAAACACGCTTTGTGCTACTATATGAACAAACAATTGGGTATATACATTTCAGTTGCGCCTGAACTTAGATCTCCTTATTTGCTTTATTATTATTTTTGTCGTTTCTCCGTTGCTCATTTCCGCGGTTTGAGCATTCGCTTATATTGCTGCACTAAGTTTATCCTTTGGGTATAATTTTGCTGTTGCGTTTGATAAGCAAAATGGTTGGCTATGTTTTGTAGTTACATATGTACTATATATGCAGATATGTTTGCATATACATATGTATGAAACTTATGCGCAATTTTCCTTATATGTGTGTTTTATTGGTTGTAGCTTTTCCTCCACTTCGCTTCAGATTATATTTGCTTTGTTTCGGGTGGCGGTAAAATTACACTAAAGTCAAAGGTGCATGTTCAAATGTTATCACGACAATATTCAAAAGCTCAATTCGGTTGTATGATTTGTGGTTAATTTTTGTTTGTTTGAGCTATTTGAGATAAATGGAATACCTGTTGGTTTCCGTATCAGAAATTTTAATACTTAAACAGGAAACAACAACAATTTGTTTTATATTTTGATATTATTCGATATCATGCAAATAACAAAGACTCCAAGGAACTAAGCTCATATTTACTGTGCTAGCAAATGTTAAGAGTTATGTGCCTGTTGAGGTAGCAGTACGGAAAGTTAAAGATAAGCAAAAATTTACCCAGGGGCGTCAATGCACAATTATTAATTCTCGCCTCAGTCTCTAAAGTAATGTCTGCTCAGTAAGGTTTCTGTAAACCATTAAAATTATGCGATGGTACCTCGTGTTCAGTTCGTCATGGAATGGAACGTGAAGCACCAAGCACTGTTATGCTGATATTGGCGATTATCTTCTTCTATTATACGTAGACTCTACACTAGGAGTGTTGCCGCCCACTATAGAGGGGTGATCCTGTTTCGAAAAAAAAGTTTGAACCCCTTTTTATGTGTCCTTTCGATATAGTAGGGCATTGCCTTATCACTATATCACGACGGCCCCCGAACTAAATTTGAGAGTGTTCTACAGCCGAAATGGCTGACTTGTCAAGAAGTATGTAAGATATAATTGGATTTATCCTTTGTGTGAGAATTTTTACTAACCACAATACATTCTTATTACATTAAGTTAGACTGTATAAAATATCTAGATAACTATCTTATATGGTAGTTCTAGGTTCTGGATTTCTGTACAAGTCAAAAGAAGGAAATATAACGAAGCAAAGCAGGCTTCAACGAGTGCAGAATTATTGCGGACAGTGCGACTTTTAATACCAAATCGACGGCTGAGTGGGAGGTCGTCCTAGTTCTCAGAATTTAAAGGAAGCCCCACTTTCTTCACAGATGGATGAGTCGAAGTTACTTAGCAAATATAACTACAGTACATGAAAAAAGAGCTTGCCTCGGAATTTTTCGAAGTTTTCATATAATTAAATATAACATATGGCTAAAAAGTTCGCTGGGTATGGCATAAGCTATACGAGGTGTGTTCAAAAAGTATCGCGAATTTTGTGTTTTTTCAAAAGTTATTTATTTATTCATGAATATCTATTTTGTCCCCTTCAAAGTAATTCCCATGAGATATTATACACTTGTGCCAACGGTTTTTCCAATCTTCGAAAAACTTCAAAAAATCATTTTTTTGTATCTTGTTCAGCTCCTCGTTCGATGCCGTCTTTATCTCGTCAAGAGAAGCGTAACGTCGTCCTTTCATGGGCCTCTTCAGTTTAGGGAACAAGAAAAAGTCACAGGGGGCCAGATCTGGGGAATACGGTGGCTGCGGCATCATTAGTGTGTTGTTTTTGGCCAAAAAGTCGCGCACAAGCAACGATGCGTGAGCAGGGGCGTTATCGTGGTGCAAAAGCCAATTTTTGTTCTTCTTTGCACATCTTCTCGGCCTTCTGAGAACATTTTGTACCACCGATAAACGTTGCTTCGGTCCAAGGTAGCTTCTCCGTATGCCACAGTCAACATTCGGAATGCATCCGCGCACTTAATTTCGTTTTTCACACAAAATTTGATACAGGTTCTTTGATCCATTTTTTTGAATAGGTAAAAATCGAAGACGCTCCAAAACACGTGCAAGCAAAGCAGCTGTCAACAATTAACTGAACATTCAAAATGGCCGAGCTTGTCGGCATAAGTGAGAGACATGAGTACCAACATAACGCCACAAAAAATTCGAAATTCGAATATACGTAACCAGCGAAAATTCAAAATTCGCGATACGTTTTGAACACACCTCGTATATAGTTTTGAAAACGTGGGCGGTGCCACGCCCCCAGGCTATATAAATTTCAATTGGTCATAACTCTGACCATATTTGGTATAAATTGTTAATTTTTGAATATATTTACGAGTATGTGTCCTTTAGACAAGAGTTACATAATTTCAAAAAAGTGGGCTGTGTTACGTTCACATTTTTTGTGTTTTGTTTGTGCTTCATTAATGTCCAAAACTTATTGTCGAACCCTTTAAAACGACACAGGCCATATTTTTTTTCGCAACTTTTTGAAGTAGCAATTCGGAACAGCTATGAATTTATTTGGTTCAAGTTAATGATATTTCATACATAGATATGTGTTTTATACAAGGTGGCGCAAAAGTAATCCTCCTATCAAAAAATGCTATAAATTTTGCAATTGGCCCCTAAAGTCAGTTCTGTTTTAACATTTGTGTAGTAAACACATGCGAAATACACGTTAATAAACAATGTTACCCTACACTGCTCCAGAACGCGGAATATTGCTGACTATTTATTTGACCAATAATCGGTCGGGACCAAACGGTTACTGTGAATGGTGAGCGCTACAGAGCAATGATCAACGAGTTCTTTTTGCCGCAACTTGATGAATTGGGATTGGAAAACATGTGGTTCCAACAAGACGGTGCAACAGCACACACTGCACGTGCCACAACCGATATGCTGAACATCGGAAGCTTACTTTTGCGCCACCTTGCATATCAAAAAACTTCGGAAACAGAAAGCAGTACCAGGATCAAACAAAAGTATGTATATATCAGTATCCGCAGAGGAAATGGGAAAATAAGAGGGAAAAGAAGAATAATGGTATATGGGGATGGGGGAAAAGCAAAAGCTGAAAGAAAAAGGAGGAGATAAAGATAAATGTAGAAGAAGCGAAAAGTGGGGAGGCAAAAGAGTACAATTTGTTAAATGTAGGCAAGTAAAATTTTAGGCAGGATAACGTCTGCCGCGTCTGCTAGGATATAGTATTACTGTAAAGGGCCCATGTCTGCAGATTTCAGCTATTTAAAAAAAATTGAAAGGAGGAATCATTATTAAGCCAATAGAATCCAAATAAACAGTTTTTAGAGTTTTTGTCTGTCTGTCTGTATGTTTGGTCGCGCATCACTCAACTGCTAAGTTGAATGAATTTAACTTTGGCTATTGATATACTAGACGTCTAACTAAAAATTTAAGATACTACTTACTTCGATAACACGAGCGGTTTCGGACGTACCGACCAATATGTGGACCAAGCTCACACAAACTGTGTTAATTCAATGTGGGTATGAAACGAAAGGTGTTAATGAGTGCTGTAAAAAGCGATGTGAAGAAGTTCCATGTTTCAACTCGTTTCGCAGATCTAATGAAATCTAACTCGGTGTATTCTAAGTTCTGAGACGCTGCGAAGCCTGGCTGGGGTTCGTAAAGCTCGTTCTAAGTTATTAGATATGTGAGGATTCTTTTACTGCTAGGGGATTCTCTAAACTCGTTATGAACACCAAACTAAAACCGCTGTTGGACTCGAAATATTCAATTGAATAATTTAACATTCACAGACCAATAAACTTTGCTTTAACTACTACTATTATTAATATTTTTCTTTGCTCAGCTCTGGCAATGCATCGCTGTCCCACGACATATGCACTTTAAACACGAATGTCCTGTGTGTAATCGATATTTATTTTGTCTGGTATCCACAAGTAACATGCACTTCTTTCGACTACTTCGATGTGAAAGGTTTAAATGTCAGTTCGTTGTTACGCAACGTTTCACGAATATGTTTCAACTCAAGTAAATAATATCAAAATTTATTGGACGCGCTAACTCCTCCTTCGTGCAGCTGAACTCTACTCACGATTGTCTTCGATCTGTCCTTAGTTCTTTCTTATCATATTGCACGTACTTGCTGTACAAATTTACTTTAAATATGTAAATTTGAAACTTCAATCACGCGGGGGAGTTAAACTGGCCAATGCCAGCTTTTCTTTTTTGCATTTCTCATTCCACCCAACGACAACTTCAGTTACTTTTCCATCCGTTTGTGGCATTCTGTTGTTTGTGTGTGTGCGTGGGTATTCCTTCTGCGCATTTCGTTCCCAGTTTCCTAGTATTTCATTTCGTTGTTAAGGTGTAAGTGCATTCCACCTCATAAAAGTTCAAATGTAATTGGACCCAACGGAAATTATACGAGAGTATCTTTCATCATTCTTAATTTTGGTATGGCATTGTGTGCGCTCAGTGCGGTAGTGGGCAAAAACTTTTGCAAAACTGAGTAGTACGGGGCTAGACAAATATACATATCTAGGTATGTGTAACAGGTTTGAGCTAAATAGTATAGATTGTACTCAATTGTATACCCAACGGTACTGATCTGTTTGGTAACTTTGCACAACTGGCAACCACAGGCGGGGTAGGCACAAACTTCAGTGTATGAATATAAACAGTACTGTTTTCTAAAAAGACCCAAATGCCCTAGCAAGTCTGTAGAAACCCGAGAATACAATTCCTTTATCCGCCGACTTCGCGCTCTCTATCTCAAGAATAATAAATAAATTGACATCTAATGTAAAATATAAGATTCCAATTATTTCGATTACTAGACCCGTTTCGAAATTATCGACTAATATGTGGACCGGCTTACCCAAAATATGTTTGTGCAATATGGCGGTCAAACGAAAGGTGATTATAAGTGCTGTAGTAAGCTATGTGATGAAGTTCTATATCTTAACTTATTTCGAAAATGTAATGATTTAAGTCGAACTCAGTAAGTTTTGAAATTCAGCGAAGAGTGGTCGGGTTTTCTAAATATTTACTATATTTTCGGACAATGTAACTTTATTTTACGGGAAAAAGTATAAAAGGGGTGCTGGAATTATAGGATCTTTCTGATTAGCTTCTCACTAAATTAGCTCTTAGCCGTTAGGGGAGAACTCCATGATTGCTGTCTTAGGCGTTGCAGGCGTTCTATACTTCACCTCGTTTTTCAGCTGTGTAAACTATATGGATAAAAGAACGCAAAGAAGTAAGGCACTTTTAAAACGTCGAAGAGGTAAGTCTTGGAGTTCATCCCTTAACCTGTTTTGACCGTTCAACAAAGCCGAGTTCAGCATATACCCCGTTTTGGCCGACCAACAAAGCCCGCCAGTAGCTTCTATGGCCATGGCAGGCGAATGGGCTTTATCTAAAAATTAATAGTAGGTTGGTATTGAAATAAAATATTCGAACTTTGACTTTATTGTAGGGATACTCTCGAGCTTCCCCATATACATGTTCTTCACCATGGCTTCCGACACGGAGGTATGGGCACATACATAACTCGAAATATTTTTCCTATATGCAAAATCGTTACTTCGAGCGAACCGTAATTTCTCGGTTACTTTCTTTACTATTGTTGTCGGTGCTACAACAACACACTCCCCGAAAGTGTGGAAAGTACTACAAATATGAGCAGTTATCTTCCGGAACGAATCCTACATAAATGCGATTATATCCTAAAACCCTCGGGGTAGTATGCTTTCTTATCTACTCGGTAACCGTGAGTTGTGGCATTGACAATAAAACGCCCACTCATCTCTGTCATTAAAGGACTTTCTAACAGTTGCTAGCAATCACTCGAAGATTCTTAGTAAGCGCAAATCTCCAATATTTGAGTCCTTTTAACAAATGTTTGAGCCCTTTTGACCAGGCCAGCATATGAAAATAACTCGAGAAATTTGCAGGATCTGATGACTGACACTCTGCAAAACTTTTGATATGAGGATGAAGATGAGTTGGTCCACTTTATAAAAGGTATCTGATCTTGCACTCCTTATTAAGTTTATGAATGTGACAACAGCACGGAGAACCAATCTCATTCACTACCAGCTAACGCCACTGACATGTAAAGATCCACAACAGGGTATATGACGCAAACTTCCATACAAAATCAGATTTCGTAACGTATATTATACCCTATTGTATCGTATTTTATCTAGTGCGTTTGCTGCTCGACACAAATTCAAGTAATATTCTTCTTATTCTTAAACCAGCGGACACTGCACCACAGGTGTTGGCTTGAGAATGCTGTTTGCTCGTTGTGCTGTGGATGTGGATAAGAAGAAGAAGATAGTTAGCGCTACTAACTATATTAATGTGCAACTTAAGTTATTGTGGTATATTTTGTTGTTGTAACGATACATTAAGTGAATATATTAGATGCGGTGTTTAAGTCGCTCACCACTTAAAAGGCAATTGTGCGGTGGATAGCTGTAAGATATCGATATGTGTATGAAGGCAAGCCAGTTTGTTTAATAATATTGCGCAATCAAAGTGTAAATGTGCACTACATTTTAAATATCGAGAAACTGATTCCAAAGAGAATACTACTACGAAAGTATGTATCCTTGCAAAAAGCGATTCGTCTGCGATAAATCCAAGAGGAGCATGCGACTAGTTAATTTCTAATCTTTAGAGGAACTGCCCCCATTTATTTTAACTTGTCCTATAGAGCTACTAATTACATACTTTTACGGCTGAACGGTTACTGCCAGATAGGCTCGGTTTCTAGCAGGCCACAGGTGATTCAGGCAGTTGAGTATCAAAGCAGGCCAGTCATCCATTTTCATCGACAACTGACGCCACTTGGAAACACCAAGGGAGTTCCAGTCATTCTCCACCAGTTTTTTCCAAATCAGTCGAGGCCTCCCCATTTCTCTGCTGCCGAGTTCGGGTGTCGATAATAAAACCTGCTGGGCTGGAGCTTCTTTGTTCATTCGCATAACATGACCTAGCCAGCGAAGTCCTTGTTCTCACAAATTAAATCTTACTTATCAGAACTACGCATATGAAGGAATAAATTCGGCAAGATTCGGTTCTATCGTATTCTACCGCGGCAGCGATTTGTTTGGCCCCTTGGAACCTTCACGCCTGAATACCTTAGCTATGTAACAAACAAAATATATAAGTTAAGTTGGAATAATATGAAATCATGGGAATCCCATAGCCTACCAGGATTATATCCGGCAAAGGAGTGTCACTTTGGACAATACTCCTTAAATCTTCGGGGATTGTTTTTGTCGTTGCAAACAACAGCATTCGGAAATTTATTCCAAACTATGAATAATATTGGCAGGTATCCTTATGGCTCAACGTTTGACACTCCCCAAAAAGTCAAACACACACGCTAAAGACAAGCAGAATCCTTCTGTCAAATGAGTTGGAAAAGCCAACTAGTATACAGTTTTCTTATTCTCTCTCTCTATGGTATATCATCATAAGCCTCCTAAGAGATTTTTGCGCCAAGCTTCCCTTCCAATTTGTGGTGTGCCGATTTGAATTTTTCCCTACAAATTGGTGGGACCTACAGTTTTTTGCCGACTCCGAACGGCATCTACAAAGGAGACGAATTTTTGCGGAGAAGCCTGCCATGGCAGAAATACACTCGGAGAGTTTGCCAAACCACTGCCGAGGGGCGACCCCGTTTTGAAAAACTTTTTTCAAATCACTTTTGATGTTACCTGTACCAGGGCTCGAACCATGGACCTTCGGTGTGGTAGGCCGGCAACACTACCTTCACACCACGGCGGCCGCCGTTTGACACTCCCCAAAAAGTCAAACACACACGCTAAAGAAAAGCAGAATCCTTCTGTCAAATGAGTTGGAAAAGCCAACTAGTATACAGTTTCCTTATTACATCTCTATTTATTACTAGTAAACCCGACGCGCTTCGCTACGTCTCAGAACTAATAATATACAGTATCCGATTTTATTTTATTATATCCCATACCAGATAAGATATTGGACTTAATTACATCGCTTATTGCAGCACTCATTATCACCTTTCCTATGATACCCATATTGTACTAACACATTTTGGGTCACCTTGGTCCACATATTCACCGATATCTCCGAAACTGGTCGAGCTATCCGCATAAATGATATCTTTAATTTCAGGTTAAAAGTCTTGTAGTGCAAGGGTTCCACGCAATTCTATTTATAAGTTTCTGAGTGATGCGCGACCAAACATACAGGCAGGGAGACGCAATTTCTAAAAACTATTGATCGGGCTTCTATTGGATTAATAATGATCCCTCCTATCGATTTTCCTTAAATATCTGAAATGTACAGACATATGTAGCTCTGTTACAATTGTATTATATGTAGAGATAATAAGACCAGAATCTCGAACACATATGCTCTCATTCGGTGGTCGCCATCCTGAGCCAGATACAACATTTTAGTTGTAAATGTAATAACATCGATTTAAGATATTGGGCAAAGGTTCGGTTGTAAGTCACACTAAAATATATCTGCGGAGTTGAATCTCTCTGTTTGTGCGAATAACAACCAATAACAATATAACAAGGCGAATTTATACCAGGTGGTATCATGGCGAATTTGTTGCTGTATACACACACATACTTCATGTGTTTTGTTTTTCTTTGGCGGCTTCTCCTGTCAGATTACATAAAATTTTTTTATTTTGACAGAAGAAGCCACTGCTCATATGTTCTTATGAGATCACCTGTAAGTGAATTCGCCTTGCAATATAATAATTTTTATAAACTTTTTAATATCTACTATAAATTTATCCTATAATCGATGCCATCTGGGTTGCTTAAAACTGAACTTGATGAATTTTAGTATAAAAAAAGGTCGATCTTGGGATATTTTTTCAAGAATTTGCTTGAAATACTGTAAATATCAAACCAGGTGACTTCTGGTTATGTTTTACGTTTTCAACAACAGAGATCTTCGATGCCTTAATGTATGTATAAAGGTTTGTGTCTACAGTAATTTTAACAGAGTTGACTCGGCCTATAGTTTATAAACTAATTTCGGCAGGGGGCTCTCGTAAAGCTTCGTCCACATTATGGTTAAAAAAAATTCCGCTACCCAATTCTTGTTCATCCTGGAGTTGGTGTTGTGATGCAATTCGACGTTTTACCGTATAAAGTTTTGTGACCAGAAGACAATCACAGACGGTCAGCGCAGTTCCAATCAAACTGATAAGTTCTAACGCATGTAACTAAGTTGGTGTGTGACTTCTGATATTCTCACGGCTTCATGCTCATCACACCTGTAACAAAAGCTACTAATAAATAAAAAGGTATGCTGTTCACGTTTTTGTAATTTATTTCCCCATCTATTTGTGCTTTTGTTTTGGCTTCCTTCTATTTTTGGCTGCTCTCACATTTGTTTGTTAATTAATTTTCTTAGGCTGCGTACAACTTTCCCTTTGTGGAAGAACGTTTCACCAAAATTAAATTTCGCACTTTCTTCACCATCAACATTAGCAAATTGGGGGTACCTGGCAGGAGGGGTATGCATACTCAAATGTACAATACTCAAGCATATTGTAGTTTCAATTACACTTGAAGGATGAAAGCAAAGAAGGGTAGCTGAATTCGATATACTATTGTACAGTTATATGAGAAAGTTACACTTTTCACAAGTTATTTTTTGAGAGGGAGGAAATTCTCGAAATACTCGTTGCGCACAAATAACTTTTCCCTGCTAATGGTAATGTAAATTGATTTGTAGCTCTAATTATGGTATTTTGGAAGGGGGAAAATTTATATATTCTCATGTCAATTCACTTGCAAATTTTGTCAATACAATTTACAATACAAAATACAAAAAGTCATCTACGTGGTGATGAGATAATGGAACTGGTAATAAGATAAAATCCCACCCGGTTTGGTTCAAGCGATCAAACATATCATTCTCGCAGCAGTCAAGCTGGAACCAGAAGGTGCTGATACCAGAGAGTACCGGATTCGTTTCGCCAAATGATTGCTAATATAAGATAGATGACGAGCAACTCAAACCTGCTAATCGGAAGGTCATTCAAGCTTGTTCTGAAAAATTTGTAATCCAAATTGTCTGAATTTTTGACATAACTGCACTCAGAAAAATGTAACACGATTATTTTAAACAGAGTCGTGTTTGAATTATATGTGTTAGCCGCGAGAGAGCTAACAAACACAATAATAAAACTTTCAAACAAAATCAAGCAAAAAATGTTTAAAACAAGTAAATAGCAGGTTAAATTGACCATTTTGTTTTTTGAGAGTCAAACGAAAGAAAAAACCACGAAACTGTTAGCAAAACGATCGGTAAACGTACTACCGCCACGTTTGCCACAAGCTTAAACAATTTTAATTATACAAATAACAAATACATTTTAACCCTAGAACACACACCCGGGTACAAATGTATCCACTTTCAACTTTGAAGTGTTGTAACTTTTGAATCGCTATACCTCTATACCGCTAACTTCGGATCTAGGAAGATTATTTAGTTTTGAGTTCAAATTCAAAATTTGAACCAGATCGGGCCATTGGTTCAGGAGCTACAGCCTTCCAAACACATTATATACGTAAACACACACCCGGGATACGTTTGTACCCCAATAGTAAAAATCCTCATAATAATCAAAAAAAAACATTTTTTATATTATTTTTTTATTTGAAAAATTAAAAATATTCATTTCACAAATTATATTATTGACTTTTATTATAAAAAATATAAAAATGCATCTTATATCTAAGGAAAATCATGGCAAATAGAGCAATTTGTTGATGTGACCGAATGTTCAAGACACATCGGCTTCTTACATTTGGCGCACAGCCTTCTGGTTTTCCTACGGCGTTTTTCCTCTTGTGCGTAACATAAATAGCAAGATCCGGACACAGGTTTTGGCGTGCGCGCTGCGGCAGATGTTGATGCTGCTGTTGACACCATTGATTTCACCGGTCGGTTGAAATATGCTTCAATAGCAATTTTAGTCGAAAAATTTCGCGTCACTTGACGATTTATGGCTCTGGCTTCAATAATGGGCATACACAATGCTTCAGCCAAGCTGCGCAGGATCTGCTTGCGCGTGTTGTTTGTTCTCCAAGGCAACATAGGGTTATTCAAATCGTAGACAATGTAGGCTGCAAGAGCTGTAATGTTCAACATGTTGCAGAACATCGCTAGTGGCCATCGTTTTGTTTGTCTTTGTGTTGGATATTCCGCAAACATTTGGTCCATTCGATCAACACCACCTTTGGTACGATTATAATATTCAATTATTTCAGGTTTCCCACTGTCAGCTATTTCAGCATCATTATGCATGGTCGAAAGCAAAATTACTGCTTTATTTTTTTGGGAACATAAGAGCACATTGTCACATTATTTTTGAAGCCAAATGTCGTTGAACCAATTGTCCTGTTTTTGTTCTGCTTCATTTCTTGAGGAATATATGATTTGTTTTTGCGCAAAGTTCCAACGATCGTGAGTTTCCAGGTGAGAAACAGTTCTGCAACTGGCAAGGTCGTAAACAAATTGTCCATTGTAATGTTTCGGCCACTTCCTTGGTATTTGGCAGACAAATCCTTCACCACTCGTTCGCCTTGGTTCGTTTCCCTACCAGTTTCTGCTTGGCCAGTATATATTTGTCCATGCAGTGGATATGCATTTGTGGCATCACAAATCCACCAAACCTTGACACCATATTTAGCAGGTTTTGACGGTATGTACTGCGTAAACCGTGTGCGTCCACGGTAAGGAAATAATTGTTCATCAATCGTCAAGCATGAGCTGGGCTTGTAATGTGCAGCAAGATTATTGTTCATCATCGTCCACAACTCACTGATCGGTGCTGCTTTATCAGTTAGTAGGCGTGTTGCACGAGTGTTTTTATCGTCAAATCTTAGGAACCGCAATATCGAACAGAAACGGTTGACTCCCATTGTGGCGCGATATAAAGGATAGTTTTTGACGCTCCATAAATCTCGAACATGTTCTCCATTGCTATGGTTCGCACCAGTCATAATAAGTATGCCAAAAAATGCATACAGCTCTGTTATTGACACAGGCGTCCATGACTTAGGAGTTGTGTTTGGATGCGCATTGTTGTAGGCATTATAAGTTTATTTTGCTAACTTATTTGTGTGGCGCATAATTATATCAGCCATTTCAACGTTCATGAAACATTTGAATGTTTGCTCTATTGACAACATTTCAGTGCATCTAGCTGGTCCAGAACGTTCTCTTATAATATTGTGTCTGAGTACCTGACGACTTACATTTGGTTCTTTCATCCACTCAGTACCATCACGTGCAACCAATTTTTCGGCACTAGCAGGTAATTCATTATTTTCTTCTACTTCTTCTTCTTCATCGTCTTCTTCATCATCCTCATAGTCCGCATAATCAGGTAATACTTCTGCGGCACTTTGCGAAACTTCAGCATCGTCATCAGCAATTTCAATGTCATTGATTTGAATTTCTTCTTCATCTTCTGAGTCAAAGTCATAGGGAGCGTCATCGTCACAAATTTCATCAAATAAAGATTGTATATATGTTTTATTTTGTTTTGTTGTTTTTCCGACAGGGTGAATGATTGATGTATATTGGAACGATTTTTCGTCATCCCTTGTCAAATTTGGTTTTGAGAAAAACCGGTTTCGGCGTTGTGCTATCATCAGTGTCGATTTTCGTTCTGATCTGTTGTGGTCGTTTGTCTTGTATTTATAGTAGGTAGCAGGTAACGTCAGCATGGGTGTCTGTTTGTGTACGTGTGCGCATGTGTTGTGTGTGTACATTCAGAAACGGGGGTGGATTTGCATTGATCGGTTTTTTTTTGGTTGACTGAGGCAGGTAAAAGTTGGTGATTTTTGTTGTTTGACCTTTTTTGCTTGTTTGTTGTTTTTGATCTTTTGCTGTTTTGAGCTTATTTGTCGGTGCGTTTGTGTTTGTTGTACCTTAGTGGTTGCTTTGTTTTTTGTAAACCAATTTTAAAGGTTCGAATATTGTGTCGGAAACAGTGTTTGTCTGTTCGTTTATTATTCTACCGTCGAATGTTTTTTGTTTGTAGATTTCCATGTTTTCGAGTACGTTCAGACGTCTGCCTTTTGCTTGTACATGTAGGACCTTGACTGTTTTTTTGATGTTTCCGGGGGGGCATTTATTCTCCGCCATGTGATTCGCAAAGTTGGACTCTGGTATGATAGTTGGATTCCATATCTTTTTATTGTAATCTCTAATGTGTTCTCTGAACCTCGTTCTTACTTGTCGTCCGGTTTGTCCTATGTAACTGTGCTGGCATTCACAAGTGAGCTTGTATACACCATGGCTGCTAAATGGATCTTCTGAGTTAGTTTTGGTTCTTAGCTTCCGTCCTAAATTGTTCGATGTTTTGAACGCTGTATTGATGTTGTATTTTCTAAGGAAATTTGCTAATTTATATGTTGCCCTTCCAGTATATGTCATTGTCGTCCAGGTTTGTGTACTTTCTTCTCCATTGTTTCTTTTTTGTTCTCTAAGGTCTCTCCTGAGTTTATCTACTAGTGCTTTTTTATATCCGTTGTTTGTAGCGATGTTATATATTATTCCAAGCTCTCTTCTATATGCTTCTTGTGTAAGAGGTGTTCTTTCCAATCTTTGTACTAAGTGCCTTAGCGCTGCATTTTTATGTTGTTGTGGGTGGTTCGAGGTATTATGTATTATTGTGTCGGTGGCCGTTGTTTTCCTATACATGTCGTAGTTGAATTTATTGCTAGCTTTATCAATACTTATTGTGAGGTCCAGATAATTGATTCCTCCGTCTTTTTCGGTTTCCATTGTGAATTTTATGTTCCCGTGCTGCTTGTTGAGGTACTCCAGTACTTGCTCTTCGTTGTTGGTAGTTAAAACGCATATGATATCATCCACGTACCTTGCGTAAAATAATGGAAACCGAAAAAGACGGAGGAATCAATTATCTGGACCTCACAATAAGTATTGATAAAGCTAGCAATAAATTCAACTACGACATATATAGGAAACCAACGGCCACCGACACAATAATACTAAGGCACTTAATACAAAGATTGGAAAGAACACCTCTTACACAAGAAGCATATAGAAGAGAGCTTGGAATAATATATAACATCGCTACAAACAACGGATATAAAAAAGCACTAGTAGATAAACTCAGGAGAGACCTTAGAGAACAAAAAAGAAACAATGGAGAAGAAAGTACACAAACCTGGACGACAATGACATATACTGGAAAGGCAACATATAAATTAGCAAATTTCCTTAGAAAATACAACATCAACACAGCGTTCAAAACATCGAACAATTTAGGACGGAAGCTAAGAACCAAAACTAACTCAGAAGATCCATTTAGCAGCCATGGTGTCTACAAGCTTACTTGTGAATGCCAGCACAGTTACATAGGACAAACCGGACGACAAGTAAGAACGAGGTTCAGAGAACACATTAGAGATTACAATAAAAAGATACGGAATCCAACCATCATACCAGAGTCCAACTTTGCGAATCACATGGCGGAGAATAAATGCCCCCCCGGAAACATCAAAAAAACAGTCAAGGTCCTACATGTACAAGCAAAAGGCAGACGTCTGAACGTACTCGAAAACATGGAAATCTACAAACAAAAAACATTCGACGGTAGAATAATAAACGAACAGACAAACACTGTTTCCGACACAATATTCGAACCTTTAAAATTGGTTTACAAAAAACAAAGCAACCACTCAGGTACAACAAACACACACGCACCGACAAATAAGCACAAACCAGCAAAAGATCAAAAACAACAAACAAGCAAAAAAGGTCAAACAACAAAAATCACCAACTTTTACCTGCCTCAGTCAACCACAAAAAAACCGATCGATGCAAATCCACCCCCGTTTCTGAATGTACACACACAACACATGCACACACGTACACAAACCGACACCCATGCTGACGTTACCTGCTACCTACTATAAATACAAGACAAACGACCACAACAGATCAGAACGAAAATCGACAATGATGATGGCACAACGCCGAAACCGGTTTGTCTCAAAACCAAATTTGACAAGGGATGACGAAAAATCGTTCCAATATACATCAATTGTATATATAATTCTCGCTGTTCCTCAGTTAGCCTGCATAATAAAAAAAATTAGTATATGTTTACATTGTTGCTTATTTTACATTTTTTACCTTCTATATGCTGCACTTGATAAATATTCGTTTCTTCTTGAAGTCATTTCGTATCCAGTTATTTATAGTTTCAGTTATATTTATTTTCACTTCTTACACTTTTGAGCACCAAAACAATAATGAAAATATCAACAGGCAGCATTTATAACAACACCTCGTGTGAAAACAACCCTTGCAGCTGCATATAAAATACAAAAAGCAGTGTATTTGCTACCTACGTACCCATACCTTGCGCGACCTTTTTGCACATATCTTATGAACCAGGTAGAATATTTCAATGAAATAAAAACCAAAATGTGTATTCGTTGTTACTCTACAAGTATATTATTATAAATTATATTATTTTGGTTTGCATTTATCAGGACAACAACAAAAACAAAAATCCACTGTTGCATGTCCTGACTTTATTTGCCCATATCGCTGGAACCAGTAGGAATATTCGAATGAAACAAAAGACAAAATACTTGTTATATATTAGAATATACATTTCAAAAAAAAATCATAGAAATCGGTTGAATATGCATTACAAAAACCGCAAAATAAGGTCCCGGGTACAAACGTATCCCGGGTGTGTGTTCTATCGTGTGATTTCTTTAATTTAATGCTGGAGAAAATAATACAAGCTGCAGAACTTAACCGCGCTGGAACAATATTTTATAAAAGCGTGCAACTGTTGGCATATGCTGACGATATTGATATCATTGGCCTTAACAACCGCGCCGTAACTTCTGCTTACTCCAAATTAGAAAAAGAAGCGGAGAAAATGGGATTGGTGGTGAACGAAGGCAGAACGAAGTACCTTCTGTCATCATGCAAAGAGTCAGCGCATTCGCGCCTTGGCAACCAAGCCACTGTTGGCAGCAATAATTTCGAAATAGTAAAGGACTTCGTTTACCTGGGAACCAGCATTAATACCAACAATAATGTTAGCCTAGAAATCCGACGAAGAATCACTCTTGCAAACAAATGCTACTTCGGACTGAGTAGGCAATTGAAAAGTAAAGTCCTCTCTCGACGAACGAAAATAACACTCTACAAGTCACTCATCGCACCCGTCCTGCTATATGGTGCAGAAGCGTGGACACTAACCACATCTGATGAGGCGGCTCTGGGAGTATTCGAGAGAAAGGTTCTTCGAAAGATTTGTGGACCTCTACGCGTTGGCGACGGCGAGTACCGAAGAAGATTTAATGATGAGCTGTATGAAAGTTGCGCAGACGCCGACATAGTTCAGCGAATTAAAACACAGCGGCTTCGCTGGCTAGGCCACGTAGTGCGAATGAGCGAAGATGCTCCAGCCCAGAAGGTATTCTTATCGGCACCCGCCCGTGGAAGCAGAGGAAGAGGGAGACCACCACTCCGATGGAAGGACCAAGTGGAGACCGATTTGCGATCCCGCGGTGTTTCCAACTGGCGCCAGTTGGCGCAACGAAGAAACGACTGGCGAGCTATGTTGGACGGTCAAAATCGCCCAGGCGGTTAGATGACCATTTAAAGAAAGAAGTGTTCTAGGGTTAAATCAAAAATAATCATATTCGCTTTTATTTTGAATATTATGAACAGGTAGTATCAAACAATTTTTGTTCAAGTTTTTCAAACAAAAATTTGTTCAAAAGTACACAATATGTTGTCAAAATACAGATGTCAGCGTTTCATATTGTTGAATATATTTTTATTTTATTTGAATATAATTGTGGTTAAATTGGGCAAACTAATTTGTAAGTTTTTCAAACAAGAATTTGTACAAGAGTAAACAAAATATCAATTGGCGCCAAAACATATTTGTTTCTCTTTACGATATGGTTTGTTTTTTTTCTCAGTGTGGCTAATCTTTTTTCAAAACCATAGCAGGAGGTTTCGGTAATAACCTAACCTTAATTGGCTTACTTTTCAGGAATGTTATAACATGGTTTGTAAGTATAAGACAGCGAAAAATTGGGTATATCTACAAGTACATCGAAATGATAAGTACGGTGGGATAAGTCGAAGGATAAGTCAATGGACACTTCAGTACATTTGTAGGCTTGCATTGCAGCTGTATGGAAATAAAATCTTTATATAAATATATAAAGCTGTTAAATAAATAATAATAAAAATTAAAAAAGTATTGCAGAATTGCCGAAATTCTTTTAGCCGTTTCTTTTCGTGTATTCAATCGAGGGTTATGAAGAAAACCGACCAGCAAAGCATTAAGCGTCGCTGCCGCCGGCTCTGTCGCTGCCTTTGTTGTATCACTCGAATTGTTTAGCCAAATTAAGTACGATTATTTATGGTTTTTAGTAGTCGATGTGGATTTCTCTTACATCTACTATTTCGGCATTTTTAAACTTACTTTTTTAATAACAAAATATTAAATAATTTTCACAAACTGGATGGGGCTGTGCACTTCTACGTTTTCGTTTGAAATTTGTTTTCACCTATCAGCTGATAGTGGTCATTGCCGTCTGTGTTGCCACATTGACATTTTTACTTACGAGCAAAAGTGATGAATGGCTTATGGTCTAATTAGATGTTAGTGATTTCCAAGCATGGGCTATTTTCTGCAATTGTCACAAAATAATTATTTATAAGCAGCTGTCTTTCGCAATTGGTTTTTTTTTACTGCAGAGTACTGAAAAAGGATAGCTGAGCAGTCATGTGGTCATGTCGGAAAGAGAAAAAGTCTAGGTAGGGCCACATTTACAAGGTGGCGCAAAAGTAATCCTCCTATCAGAAAATGTTATAAATTTTGCGATTGGCCCCTAAAGTCAGTTCTGTTTTGACATTTGTGTAGTAAACACATGGGAAATACACGTTAATAAACAATGTTACGCTACACTGCTCCAGAACGCGGAATATTGCTGACTATTTATTTGACCAATAATCGGTCGGTGAAAAACGGTTACTGCGCAAAAGTAATCCTTCTATCAGAAAATGCTATAAATTTTGCGATTGGCCCCTAAAGTCAGTTCTGTTTTGACATTTGTGTAGTAAACACATGCGAAATACACGTTATTAAACAATGTTACGCTACACTGCTCCAGAACGCGGAAATTTCTGACTATTTATTTGACCAATAATCGGTCGGCGCCAAACGGTTACTGTGAATGGTGAGCACTACAGAGCAATGACCAACGAGTTCTTTTTGCCGCAACTTGATGAATTGGGATTGGAAAACATGTGGTTCCAACAAGACGGTGCAACAGCACACACTGCACGTGCCACAACCGATATGCTGAACATCGGAAGCTTACTTTTGCGCCACCTTGTATATGCTCGCAGGGGCTCGCAGAGGTTTGCAGGGTCTGTTTACGAACAAGTGCGGGTAAAAGCGGGCCTCCGTCTTTTATAAATTTAGATATATTTGTCTATATATATATACACATGTATCTTCCCAATCTCTCTCTATGGCGCGATATACATACAACAGGTATATCATCATAAACCTCCTAAGAGATTTTTGCGCCAAGCTTCTCTTCCAATTTGTGGTGTGCCGATTTGAATTTTTCCCTACAAATTGGTGAGACCTACAGTTTTTTGCCGACTCCGAACGGCATCTACAAAGGAGACGAATTTTTGCTGAGAAGCCTGTCATGGCAGAAATACACTCGGAGAGTTTGCCAAACCACTGCCGAGGGGCGACCCCGTTTTGAAAAACTTTTTTCAAATCACTTTTGATGTTACCTGTACCAGGGCTCGAACCATGGACCTTCGGTGTGGTAGGCCGGCAACACTACCTTCACACCACGGCGGCCGCCAGTATCTTCCCAATGTTGGCCAAAAATTTAATCTAAATCACATTTCAGTGTCGTTCAATGAGCTAGACCAGCTGCGATTGACCCCAACATAATTTACTACATGGATACAACTTTGCAACTACTTTTACTCCAACCGCTCAATGAGATTTAGCTTATCTTAAGGAAAATTGATTAACCGCGTAAGTTGTGGTCAAATACCACAACGGTTATCTTTTCAAAAAATTCCACAAAAGGCACATGCCAGCTCATCGAGGGTTTCGGCTTTCAGTAATATTTTTGTTGTACACTTTGAAGTTCAATAAAATTTATAACCTTACAGATAAACTAAATAAGGCTATGACAGAAGGAACAACAACAACAGCAAACAGCAGTAACCAACAGGAAATGGGCAGTTGATGTGTAACTAAACTACGCAAAAAAACTTTCCTAAAGCTCCATAGCTCGGGCCCACAACAACAACAGTTAGCAAGCACTCATCTTTGGTCTTAACACATTATAATACAAATGTTAAGCTATATATTGTTGTTGTTGTTATTCTATTGTTATGCAGGCTTCGTGGTTGAGTGAAATTTGTTATTTGTTAGTCTTATGGCTCATCTAAGTAGAGTGGGAAGTGTGAAAATTGAGCAAAATCCCCATAAGTATTGTTAACAGATTGATTTAGACGATATGCTAAATCCATTTGTCCATAAAAAGGAAAACAAAAAAGCAACAACAATAACCGGAATAGAAAAACATATATTTAAGTATGTAAAGCAGTAGCTGAAAAAAGCAATAACAAAGAAGATGCTGACGATGACAGTAGCCACAAAGGTTGTTTGTGGAGATGTAAATTTTCTAATGAAGATATTGGCGCATACCGAATTTTCGAGGTTGTCCCTTGTTGACTGGTGTCATATAACATGGTCAAAGTTTTCAAAGCCAATGGATGAAGTAGAAAAGTTCTCGTTTAGATATTTTAAGCTCTTTCGGAGATATTGCACGTGATGTGGACTAAAGTAAGCTTATAAAATAACAATGTTTTTACTGTCGTTCATAGTTGATAGAGAGCTATGTTGGGTTTTTCAATTTAGCGCAGATTTGAAACGCTTTTAGGAGCTTTTTTCGATGCGAATATCCAGTAGCAGGATTAATTTGCTTATGGTTAAGCTTGTTTCTTGATATAACCATATTGCAGGCACCGATGAAGTCGAACACACGGCTACCACGACTTGGCTATCATGCGGGCCTACGAAGTCTTTCATCTATGTGAAAGGTCAATATGGTTGACCAAATGGTTTGGGTACTCAAAACTATTCGGGATTCGATATGAATCTAAAGTTAAATTTATTCTAGATGAGCTTCAAATTATCATAATAAAAAAGATAGCTGAGGCATTTCGATAATTGTCGAGCACGGCTTTATGATATGATGGCCAAGCCAATACTCTTTTTCGGAAGTTTTGTCTGGTGGTATGCACTGGTTACGCCTACTTCTGATCAAAGGCTAGTATCGTTACACCGGACTGCTATGGTATTTATCAGTGCCACTCACCTCGGCCAAGAGAAGGGTGGCTGCCGGCTAGGGGATAATTATGATACGGTAAATCTAGCACAATTGCTAGTTAGTTCCAAAGATGCAGTTCCCTCAAACAAGGAGTATGTTTAAAGAGTCATTTAGGACAGTAGAGCTGTGCACTAGAAGGAAGTAGACAAGTCTATGATTGAAGTATTCTATATTTACTCTACTCGGACAGTAAAGCTGCTATCAACTCTTTGACCTCAACGGTGTCAAAAGGGGGCGGCCTAAGATTTCTTGATCTCTTGTTAATATTCGGGCCCAACTGGAGCAGAGCATATCTGGGCAAATGTTTGTCGGTCTTGTCTACCTTGGTGTTCGGTGGGACTAGTCTAGTGTCCATGTGGTATATAAGAAACCTTTTGGTTGTCTAGTTAAGCCTCTATAATGGTGGCTCCCACTCAAACGTGTCTAACCTAAACCAAACGAACCAACTATATATATCTGAAGGTAGGACAACGATATTTCGGTATTGACATACCTAAAGTACACGCAGCCGAATCCAAAGCCAAAAACTAAGTTGCACAGGCAATGAAAATGAACAATGTAAAACGAATGTAAAACACTCCAGATAAGCTAAACCTTAGGAATACGGCACTCTTTCTGCTTCTCCAAATTTTCAAATGTATTGTACGTTAATAAAACGCCTAGAGCTAAGACGGGGAATACGTACATACACATCTATGCAAGCTGAGGCTGTAGGATGGCCCTTTAAGTAGAGTACAAAAGGTTACCTGCAGGTTATCTTCGAGATTGATCAGCTATGCTGTTGTTGGTTCAATGGCCCTTGCGTTTAGTACGTAGTACACAAAAATTCTTTAGCTCATGCTACGAGTTGAAAATATGTAGATCTCATGCAGCTGGATGGTATTGTCGTGCTTGCTGGCTGCGGTTGTCGGACGTTGCTACCATGATGCGCAATTATTTTTCAATAAACAAACAATAAACTTACTGCACGAGCTTACCAGGCTTCAGAAGTTCCAAATCGATTGCACCCAAAATCAATTCTTGTTTTTTCTTTGTATACTTGGACATCGACTACTTAGTTCATATCCTCTTTACCCCACCTACTCAGTGTATTTTTATGGTGATGGGCTCTCATCATGTTACTAGTATTTTGTGGGTTTTACAGCAATTTGTCGTATTTCCTACGCTCATTTATCTCGTTTGCTTGTCTATAGAAGCACTTAAGTATGTCGTAGTACCTCCCAACTTGGACGCCATCTAGGCAACATAATTTATCTATACGCCCGAGCACGCTTCATTTTATATCGTTTGTCAATGGGTTTGTGTCCTTTTGTTGTTGTTGCTATTGCAAACTGTTCTTGCCCATTTACAGCCGTTTGCCATCGATTATTAATTGTTTTCAATTTATCGCCAAAGAAATAATCTTTTTGGTTGTTTTTATGTCGATGTAGCAGAAATGTGTGTAAGTATGTATGTCTGTGCCATAATAAATAAAACGAGACGACCTTTCATTGTTGATTATCTTTTGTCTTCTATTCCTTCCGTTTTCAATTGTCTCATTTTGTTTTCGGGTGTACGCGCCTCTATTGAATGGGTCAATTTATTTTGTTTGGCATAGGATCCCTGAAGATTGTATCAATTTCTTTGTATTGTTGAGCAGAGTACAAGTGATATTTTTGTTATTAATATTTTATGGAGATTAAAATTTTATAATAAATTATGTGTTTGGAAAACAGGCTTCATGCCGTAAGTGTCTGCATTAAGTATGACAATTTGAAAAGCCAAGTGATCTCAAAGCGTCAGCCATGAGAGTGGTGAACTTGTTGTTGTTGCATCAATACTTTGCCCTGCCTTGTCGTCACTCTCTTTATCTGTCATTGTCATCAACATCTCTAAGAGCCCAGCGGTTTTTATAGTTCTGACAGCCCTGTTACTTTCTCTAGTGTGTATTCGATAATCTCGGCGACCATATTGGCGACACGTAGCTGAGAACTGCCCGGCCGATTGGCCTGTACGTTGCAAGTAGGGGTTCTTTCTCTGTTGCCCAATCAAAAGACTTTAATGTGAGGGACAGTCAGAAGCTTGTTGCCGGTGACTTAGACGTCTAAATTCATACCCATCATTTTCGTCGTCTAAATGGTGAATACGGTGGGCAAAGACTTAGTCGGTGACAGAGCCAGGTTTCCCGCGGCGAAACACGTAGATAAGGTCGGAAGATACCAACTTAATTTCGAGATCAACTCATCAACGCGGAACGTGTCATCGTATTGTGGAGGACGCAGCCTCGAGACGAAGTAATTAAACAAAACTACCAACTGCGGCACATTTCCGCTTAATCCCATGCGGCTTTAATAGTTATCTTTTACTCTACAGTGAATTGCCGAAAACTTAACTAGTCGGTCCAACCCTTGAGACAGGGTTGTAGATAACAATTCTTTAAACCTGTTATTAAGTGGTGGATAACCGTATCAAAAGCTTTTGACAGTTCAAGTGCAACTAACATCGGGCTGGCCTCCTCAATGGCTGCGGTGGCGATGGCTATTGGGATATGCGCTTAAGAGTTTGCCATTAGGTTTCAGAGAGGTTGCGGTATGATAGAAGTGGTGGTCTTGAGAATGGAGTTGCGAACTTGCTCTTGCATGTTTTCACCGGTGGGTACCAATATGAACACCTTCTGGGCCAGAGTATTTTCTTTCATTCCCACAACATGTCTAGCCATGGTAGCCACTGGATACATTTCATTGCACTAAATCGATGTCCGCGTTGAGCTCATACAATTCTTAATTAAACCGCAGTGCCCTGAGCCGCCTTAACTGATGTTGTAAGAGTCAGGTCATTGAGTGGTTTGTGTAAGAGTAGAACTATGTAATCATTATTGGTTGGTCTCGAACACCGTTTTTTTAAACTCCAGCTTTGCTTCTATTCTTTGATGCAGCGCCGGGTGCGAAACTTGGCTGCTATTAGGTTGTGATCCGTCTCGATGGTAGGTGAGGTGGATGAATCTGAACTTTCGGACTATGTTGTTTCCCGTTCTGACATTAAAGTCGCCAAAATACGAGATTAACGGCATGGCAGGGCGAGTAATCCCCATGAGTTCGGCGTCCTTTTCTCAACCATATTTTTATACCTCTCATGAACACGAAATTGTATTATAGCTTTAGTCTGATGTTTGTGTAGTATGAGAAAAAGAGGAGATATACCCACCAATAAGTATATCGAAATCATCAAGCGATAAGCTGAGTCGATTTAGCCATGTCCGTCTGTCCGTCCGTCCGCCTTTCCGTCTGCCTGTTTGTACGCAAACTAGTTCCTCAGTTTAAGAGATATCTCGATGAAATTTGGTACGTGGCCGCCATTTTGTAATATATTAATCATTTGTCGGAACCAACGAGATCGAACCAACATAACAGATAGCTCCCATATAATCGATAGTTCCGATAAATGGGGCTTAGTCTACAACTATTGCAATTTAATAGCGAGGAACACACAATTTGGCAGCTTCAGTACTTATTACATATGTAATGTTTGTAGTGAAAATCATCAAGATTGGACCAATATATGCCCACATACGAGTACAACACGTTTTTCAGATATCTTCAAATTAACAGGGTACGACCATTAAATTTTGCAGAGTTTGTACTTATTTTAAGTAAGGATCGGGCACTTACAACCGTGATGCGTATTCATGAAATGTATAATGCCTTCAGCACAACCGAAGACAGAGCTTTCCTTACTGGTTTATTTTTTGTTTTCCTTGCTCTAGTGGGTGAGGCGGCCGCCGTGGTGTGAAGGTAGTGTTGCCGGCCTACCACACCGAAGGTCCATGGTTCGAGCCCTGGTACAGGTAACATCAAAAGTGATTTGAAAAAAGTTTTTCAAAACGGGGTCGCCCCTCGGCAGTGGTTTGGCAAACTCTCCGAGTGTATTTCTGCCATGACAGGCTTCTCAGCAAAAAATTCGTCTCCTTTGTAGATGCCGTTCGGAGTCGGCAAAAAACTGTAGGTCCCACCAATTTGTAGGGAAAATTCAAATCGGCACACCACAAATTGGAAGAGAAGCTTGGCGCAAAAATCTCTTAGGAGGTTTATGATGATATACCTGTTGTATATCGCGCCATAGAGAGAGAGAGTGGGTGAGGGAGAAAGCGAGTTACTGTGGCTCAACTTTTTCATCTGGTTAAATATTCAACGGAGCAGACCCTTCTAACAGCAAACTCACAACGTACATTTTAAGATTTAGATGACACTTTCGGTAATGAACGTGATCATACTTAAGCCACAGCGAAATACTGGGTAATTTATTTAAAATTAAAATCTTCATTGAGACTACCCGCAATGTGTTTCACTTCACTTTGTATGGATTGAACTGTTCACATTTGTTAGAGCATGTCCTATGGAGAGACGATTTTTATACCCGAACGAGTACGAAAGCACTCATCCACTTTCTACTCAAACGGGTACAGTTAACTAATATAAGAATGCTGCAAAAACTGAAATTGACCTAAACCCCTATGAGCATGCTACACAAATAAATTGAATTATAGGCAACCGAAGACTAAAGGGATTATTAGCGGATCGCGTTCTTTAGAGATTAGTCACAAGATTTTTTGCAGGGACTGTAGTAGAGTTGCGAAAAATAGAAGTAAAGGGCCATTCAAGAGGGAGGCATTCTCCCCCTTTTACAAAAGTTGCATCGTTCTTATAAAATAGTTTAATGGATTGAATAATGAAAGACGAATAAACATAGCAACCGGTTTGACATAGTATTTATTATTTAAACATGGCTAGCGGACATATAGCTTATAGTATTTAAATAAATGTTAAGAAAAATAAAAAAGCAATCAATAAATTTATATATTTTTTGAAAATGAAATAAGTTCATGAATATCGCTTTACTTAGCTGAAATTAATAAACTTATTTAATTATAAACTATTGATTATGAAATAAGTTGAAAACAAAAACAACAACAAAACTAGATTAAAAATATTTTCCCTCCTTCCAACCTCCGCAATTGAGATTTTATATCCCTTTCTCACTATATATCTGGACTGTAATGTTTTGCGAACTGCCTTCTTCATTACTAGCAATATAGAAGTATTACATATATGGTTTCTACTTAAGATTTCTAAGTTTTGTTTAGTTGTAAAAGCGGGAGGTCATAGTAGTCGTATCAACATACAATGTAGTAACCTGCCATTTCCGAGCCACTACAAAGTGGAGGAGAAGCTAACTATATATATTTACTAAATTTGGTTAGTAACACTTTTTTCCGAATGTTAGCACAGTGTGTTGGCACGATTATCTTATCATATACATTCAACTACTTGAAGACTGGTATAAGCGCAGTGTCTGTGTTACACAGGCTTAGTATTTACTACTACTTTAAGTATTTACTACTACTTTATTATTACATTGCAATATAATGTTTACTACAGTAATGTCTAATACAAATTCTTCTTGGCTAATAAAAACAAACTGTAACAAATTCTAACATGAAAAACTAATTGGCTCATTAGCGTAATAAACTAGCAGTAGATAAAGTAAACGCACCCCTGTAGGAAAAATATCTACTTCCGAATTAGCGTTTTCGTTGTGCAATCGGAAACACTACTAGTCAGCCCTCTTTTTGGCACCCAATAAACTGCCGAATTTACCATTGCGATGTCCTATGTAGTGGAAATTGACCGCTCTGTATTATATATATGTATCTATGTGTATTTTATGGAGCATAACATGTAGTGTTGCTGGCCTACCACACTGAAGGTCCACGTTTCGAGCCCTGGAACAGGTAACATCAAAACAGGTTAAACATTTTTTTTTCAAAAACGGGGTCGCTCTTCGGCGTTGGTTTGGCAAACTCTTCGAATGTATTTCTGCGATGGAAGGCTTCTCCGCTAAAATTCATCTGCTTTGTAGATGCCGTTCGGAATCGGCAAAAAAATATACGCCCCACCAATTTGTAGGAAAAATTGGAAGCAGCACACCACAAATTGGTAGAGAAGAACGGCCTTAAACTCCTAGGAGGTATATATTACGCTAATTATTTATTTTAATTAATGGGTCCCACTCATAGCCAAGAAAAGCACGTCCAAACCAAAATGCTTAAGCTTCCATGCCTTAGACTTTTTGTTGCTTATGATATTCGTAATTCGGTGGGCGCCCCTTTTTGCCATACAAAACAATTTTCGACTAGTCAGACCATAAAATCTTGCTCCTTTTGGGCATACTCCAAATCTAAAGCTAGTGGGCGAATCAAAGTTTTTTTCTATGTGGCTTTTCGTCAATAAGTGTACTTGTCTCGGACTGTGGGTGTCCAAATAGAAGATTTTGACTGAGGAAGAGCCCGTTGCAATCAAAAGTTCAGACAAATGCAATAAAACCAACAAGTTAAACAGAACCAGTGATATCATGTTTATATGCTCACTTGTAGGGCAAACGGACTTCGCAATGGATATCAAAAAACCAAAAAATTTATTAAAAAACTGAGCTCGTATATACATAAAGCGAAAAGAACTACTAAGATTTTAACCAAATCTGCATATCTTGCATGCATATCACTACCAGACATAAGCAATTTTAATTGTTGCTCAACTGCCCAATTTTAATTAGTGAGCATCTAGTTAAATGGATTTATTTCAGAACTAAAAAATGTGTCTCACTAGTTACTGAGTTTCGTGCAGGGATTCTAAGCGCTCTAAAATTCGCCACTACAAAAATACATATGTATTGATGTAAGAACACAAATTATATACGCTTGATATTTGGCACAGAAGAATAAAAACAAACGAAAGCTGATTAGCACTTGTAAACGCATTATTTTATGTTATATATATATTATGTATACATGGAATGAGCAGACTAACAATAAAAACAAATCCTTGTAATGGGTAAAATATTCTGAGCGCCAGTAATTGAACCACAAATCTTTCAACTTTATACTTCCCACTGATAATAAATAAATTTTTATTTTTCCCACATGCTGTTACTCAGGGGCCACACGACCGCAAGGTCGGAAAAACACTTAGGTACTACATATGCATGTATGTATGTATGTAAATATATGCATACACGCCTGAATGTATGCTAAGCCATGTGCGTTAGTGAAGCTTTGTAACCCAGTGTGTGCTTTATCTAGAAATCAACTGCAGTCGAAGAAACTAATGGGAAATTACTCCAAAAGTAGTATGAACATTAAGCCGCCCCAGTTAACCAACTGTTTTTCTTTCATATTAAAAAATTGGTTTCTGAACTTTAGTTCATTTAAGGGCTCATAGTTAAGTGAAAATAAGTGCTAACTAATTTGTCCAACATGGTTGAGGCCACAGATTCGAGATATGGTGCTAGAAACATCAAATCAAAAATTAAGTTCTATTGCGACATTTCTATTTTAGAGATTTCCGCACTCTTAAAAAATTTTATTTGTTGTTGGTACCGAGGTGGGTTTTTTGAAATAGTTCAAAATGAGTTAGAAAAGTCTAGTTGCAAACTATTATTTTTTTACGCCTAGTTCGGTGTTTTATTGCATGGTAGCTTTAATGGGTGTGTGTGCGAGAATGCTTTTCGCCGCCACTAACGCATTGTTGCCATTGCTATTATCTTTTGTATTTTATGGTTGTCTGAGAGCAAATTGCCACAGGTCATCCGCTGTAAATATACATATGTATCAATGTATGTAAATATATTTCAGTTAAATTGTGAATTTCATCGTATGAACACATACATATGCTCTAATAATAAAAACCGCTGACTGGAATATATATGTAGGTAATCATAGAATTTCAGTATATAAACCCTTTAGAAAATTATCAATTTACCAAAACAACCTCACCTATAGTATGGGAAACAGTGTACCTAATATATTTCCATTTTTTCTATTCACATTAAATTTTAAATATAATAAAAACCGGAATATTTAGTTGAATATATATTTAAGCTCTTATTTATTTATTTTATATTTACAAGTATTAATTACTAAATTGAAATTGTTTAAGTTTCATTTTTAAACAGATATATAGCAATATTTAGTTTACTGTTATGTTCTATCTTATAAATAAAAATTAATGTGTGTCTGTGTGTCCTTGATAGGTGTCCAAAGTACTACACGGATTTTTATGAAATTTCCACAGTATATTCTTGGCATCACAGGTTAAAGCATAGGCTATATATAGTTTCGGAAAAGTGGGCGGTGCAACGCCCCCAGGCTCAATTCGTCATAACTCTGAACTTACTTGGTCTAAGTCAAAGATATTTGGATATATGTGTCCTTTAGTCAAGATTTACATAAATATGGAAAAGTGGGCTGGGCCACGCCCACATTTGTTTTGTTTTGTGTGTGCTTCATTAATGTATAAACATTTTTTGTCGATCTTTGTGAAACGACACAGGCCATATTTAGTTTTTGGCAAAGCCCCCAGGCTATTTAAAGTACCAATTCGGTATAGCTAGGAATTTATTTGGTTCAAGTTAATGATATTTTATATACAGATATGTGTTTTATATATCGAAAAACCTTGGAAAGAGGAAGCAGTACCAGGATCAAATAAAAGTTATTTCGATATCTTCAATACTATATACATATCAGTATCCGCAGAGGAAATATGAGAAGAAGGTAAGTAGGAATAGAAATTTGATTTATAAAGGTAGTGTTGGAGGAAAATTAAGAGGGTAAAGAAGAGTAATGATATATGGTGATGGGGAAAAGCAAAAGCTGAAAGAAAAAGAAGAAGATAAGGGTAAATATAGAAGAAGCAAAAAGTTTGGAGGGAAAAGAGTACAATTTCTTGAATGTAGGCAAGCCAAATTTTAGGCAGGACAACGTCTGCTGCATCTGCTTGTAATATATAAAACATTTTGTTTATTACACAAGTTAGCTTATCTTCCTAAACTAAGCTGCTTCGGAGAAATGGAAATATTGGGTACTAGTTTTTATATATACATATATCTATTGAGTGGTTTAGACCTACCGAAATATTATGTAGAATTTAGATCTGGTTCCGCACCAACCGAATAATACCGATAAAAGAACTAGTACTACGATGTAGGCCTTTTCACTACTTCGTAACTGATGAAAGAAAATATTCAATATATTTTCGCCATCGCTACAAAACAGTAGTAAGCTTTCACTAAAGGAGATAAACAGTTAATGGTGCAATGTAATTAGTTAATTTAAACTCAACTCCGATTTCTACAGGGTACTCACATATGTACATATATGTTATGACTAACTAACAGTAGTAAACATATAAATATACATACAGACATATGTTATTCTCTAACTACTACGCTTAAGGTCAGAATACGTTACATTTAAGTAGTATGTTAAGCATAAACTTTTAATATAACACTCTCCTGCTGATAACGTAAAAGCGTATGAAGGATATGTAGGTGTTGCAGATTCGAAGGTTTGTCCATAAAATATTAATTAAATTTGTATACAACATTATCTAAATTTATATACTATAAGTATCACATAAATTATAAGTAATTAAACTAATGAATGCGTTATAAATGCAGTTTATATCAACACTGACTCCTATTTACTTACTGTTTACAGTTCTTATCATATATTGATATTCCTTTCCTAATCACTTCGATACTTGAATCTACATTCTTTATCATGAAGATTTTGAGGACGCTAGAAAAACTTATCATTCTAGAATTCGTTATCGGCCCTAATCGATACTTTGTTTTGCTAACTTGGCCAATTAAAAATAACAAGAGATATACAAGCGACCCTCTCGTTATGAATGAGGTTTACAACGTTTAAAGCAACGGCACAAGCATTTTCACGCCAATTCTGTGATGATGAACGTACTTACTTTGCACTTACACATTTCTATTAATATCAAGTTCGATTTACATATACAGTGAAACCTCCCTTGGGTGGACATTCAACGGCAGTAAATTTTTGTCCGCCCAACAGATGTGTCCGCATAAGAGAGTGGGTAGGTATTTTATAAATCTTTTAATGCTCATCATTTTCTCATTTAAATAAAATATATTTATATAACATTGATCAAACAAGATATGTGCATATTTAATACTTTCGAACTTTATATATGTAAGTACGAGTTTGTACATATGCATATACATATACATATCTCATTTACAAACAGTAATAACAAAAATAAAAATTCCACTTCGGAGAATAAATTACATAAAACTAGAAATGTAAGATTGGTCACTTAAAAAACTGGGAAATTGTCGATTCACTATTTTGCATATGACTTTCCAATTTTTGCAACAATTCGAACTCAATAAGTTCCTCGTTGCAGAATCTTTTCAAATTAGAAACAGTCATGAAACCACTTTCACCGCAAGTGTACCGAAAAGTTATGTTATGTCTGAGCCATAAAATCATTGACACCGAGTTTTAAAGCGATTTCTTTAGCCTTTTCTTGTATTATTGGCCCAGATAAGGGAATATTTTGATTCGCGCCTTGTAAAACCACTCGAATCACATTTCGTAAATTTTTTTTCCATCTACTTTCATGAAGGACCTTTTACTTTCAACATTGCTTCCAGGCATCGATTTCGCTCGGATATCTTCTTTATTTTTAACAGTGAGCGCGACCCGGGTTTTCCCAATTTTAAACCTGATAACAAAAACCGGATTAATTTTCTCTAAACTTTACATATATAATTCAGTCCATTTTTATTCACTAGAAAATGATTTGACACACTGAAAATAAATTTAAGTTACATATGTTTCACGATTACCTTTCGGCTAATGCGCGTATAGACAAATTGTTAGCCTCACCTCGTGTACGAGGTGTGTTCAAAACGTATCGCGAATTTTGAATTTTCGCTGGTTACGTATATTCGAATTTCGAATTTTTTGTGGCGTTATGTTGGTACTCATGGCTCTCACTTATGCCGACAAGCTCGGCCATTTTGAATGTTCAGTTAATTGTTGACAGCTGCTTTGCTTGCACGTGTTTTGGATCGTCTTCGATTTTTACCTATTCAAAAAAATGGATCAAAGAACCTGTATAAAATTTTGTGTGAAAAACGAAATTAAGTGCGCGGATGCATTCCGAATGTTGACTGTGGCATACGGAGAAGCTACCTTGGACCGAAGCAACGTTTATCGGTGGTACAAAATGTTCTCAGAAGGCCGAGAAAATGTGCAAAGAAGAACAAAAATTGGCTTTTGCACCACGATAACGCCCCTGCTCACGCATCGTTGCTTGTGCGCGACTTTTTGGCCAAAAACAACACACTAATGATGCCGCAGCCACCGTATTCCCCAGATCTGGCCCCCTGTGACTTTTTCTTGTTCCCTAAACTGAAGAAGCCCATGAAAGGACGACGTTACGCTTCTCTTGACGAGATAAAGACGGCATCGAAGGAGGAGCTGAACAAAATACAAAAAAATGATTTTTTGAAGTGCTTCGAAGATTGGAAAAACCGTTGGCACAAGTGTATAATATCTCATGGGGATTACTTTGAAGGGGACAAAATAGATATTCATGAATAAATAAATAACTTTTGAAAAAACACAAAATTCGCGATACTTTTTGAACACACCTCGTATGACCTCAATTTTAAATTTTAAGTTGACAGTTGACCTCGCCATCGTTGTATGTGTTTGCACGATCCCTCAACATAATTCACTGAGCAAACCAAACTAGGCATGCAGTTTAAAAAAATATTTTAAAGAAACACGGGGAATCTCCGTTTTCATTTATGTACATAGTATGTACACAACCAATACGACGTTTTTAAACATCTTTATAAATGTAACTAACGTTTCGTTGGATCGTTTTATATTGTTATATAAACCTATATCTTGTCCGCCAATGAGGAGTTCGTTTCCGCCTAAGAGAGGGTTTTCTTTGATTTGTTATGAAATGAAATCTATTTGTACGTTGACAAGAGGCTCGCGTCCGCTCAATAGAGTTGTTTGGTTCAGTTTTATAGCAAATGACTGTCCGCGTCCGTCCAAGAGAGAGTCCGCCTAAAGAAGGGAAATTTGTTCTAAAAATTGTATTTTAAACTCCGTGCATAAGAAAAGTCCGCCCAAAGGAGGTTTCCGTTTAATAGATTATATATATATATATATATAATCTTATATATCATTACTGATTGGTAGTTGTAATAAAGTTTTTTGGTCTGTGGATGTGAAATTATTCAATTGGGTTATTCGAATTCAAGACCGGTTTTGTTAGATCTATTTCGGAAGCTGCCAAACTTCACTTATCAACGAAATTTTCTCGTCACGCTTACCATTGCCAGAACATCTTGTCTTGCATTTTCCCTTCTATCATTCCCTTTTCTATTTATCTTTTTTTTTTATTTTAACTGCACAACTGATTCCGACCACACGTATTGATGTAGGTTGGTCGCTTGCTTTTTGTTTAAGCTTATTGTATAAAAATTAATTGCAAATTTGGCGCCTAAAAGCATGCAATTATAGACTCGGGACACCTTCCTTTTTATTTGAAACGTTCACCTTGTATCGGCAGGACCGCTTTTAGGTAAACAGATATAACCCGCATACCTCTACTTCTCTTCTATAATTATTTACACATAATCGTCGCCAAGTATTTGATCTAAGTCGTAGCCTTGATATGATAGTTTCGAGCGGTGGCAGAGTCACGTTATAATCATTCTCGTTGGAAAATTGAGTGGAGTTTGTAAAAAAAAAAGTTTCGAGAGAAGTGTTTTTGGTAACTACAAAAAATTGATAAAATCATTTTTGTAGTGAAAAACAAAATTGTTATTAAGTGAAGTAATTGTTAAGGATTAAAAATTATGAAGTAGATGTGGATTTATAATTAAATTCATAGAATTATTGGCCAAAAATCATACCCCGGCTAAAGGCGGAGTGGGCAGTTAATAGGCAAGTCCGGCTAGAGGCGGGGTGGGGGTTTCAGCCCTGGAAGCAAAATTATGAGCCCTTTTGGATATATGACTTAAAATTCGAGTTTATCGCACTAGAATTACAAAATATGAGTTTTTCCATTGGCAACAAAAATTGGCCTGTTAGAGGGTTAAGAGAAAGGTTTGATATTGGCACGGCTAAGTTGTGGAAACGGTATGGGAATTAATATGTGAGTTGTAAAGTGAGGGTCATATAGAGCCTAATTACAAAACATAAAGTGTAGTGTAACTATCCACATAGATTTTCATGGGAAATAAAACACGCAATGCTACCTCTGTTTTTTATCCATACAATATATATGAAATTTAAAATTAAATTGTCGTGAAACCAAAACAGTTAATCTTCTGGAACTGTAGATGTTCTAGAAGGTTCCACTGCTAATACAAAACCACTCCCACGACAGTCGGGCAGTCATGAATACTCCCCAGAACTTTAGGGAAGTGTTTTTGTAGTTAAAAAAAAAGCAAGGCTTATGGCTAGTAGTGCCGTGATGATGTCAGAGATATATACAAGCCTTGTGAACAAGCCTTTGCGCGTATGGATCTGCCTCTGGTATCTTCTGGTACTAGTCCAACTGTGGCTGGAAAAATTATTTGACCCCACCCCCCAAGTGTTCAATACATATCTCGTCTCACCATGGGCATACCTCAACACGTTTAAATTCTAGGCCCTAACTAAATACTAAATTTTTTTTAAACATTCAAATTTTTAAACATGTAAGCTATAACTTAGCCAATACGTGGAATGGATAAGCCAGGGCGGTTCGTTGTCATCTACCTCAGGATTCAGCAGAGCTAGATTAGGCATACCGAATAGGCACGAAAGCCAAAAGTTAAGTTAGTTTTATAATCACCTTCCGACCCTGATCCTTCCTTTTTTCTTTCTCTTTTATTTCTTTGTCGCGTCCTTCTCTATTTCAATCTATACCATATCTTCCCTACTTAAATTTCTTTTTATACATAGCTCTCTTTAGTTCGCCGTCATTATCATTTCTTTTGCGCTTATCCCCAAACACATATTGATATCCCTGAAATAACAAAATGGAATCTTTAAAACAAAGCATCCACCCCTATTTTCACTTCAACAAGTCCCATTTTCAACTGCTTAATTTTTGCATTCTTTCATCGAATTACCTCACTTTGCTAGCTTGCCATGATTTATATACATCCAGGTACTGGTAAATATATACATATGTCGGTTTCCGATTACGCTTTGTTACTTTCGCATCCGCTACATCAATTATTGCCATAATGAAAGCGCACCGGATATAGCCGACCAAACACTGATGACTTTCCTTTAATACATATCCATTACAATTGTTGCTGTAGTAACTTACTTTTGCCTTAAGGATTTCATCTAATTTTGCTGAAAGAAAAACTTTTTTAAAAGTAAAAAAATAAGTAATGGGTGGAATGTATTATTATGTGAGTATAGCTGTGAAAGTATGTATGGTTGTATGCGTGTCGGTCATAAAAGTTTGTTATTCCTAGTCCTGCGAGTTTCTTTGTTGTTCAATTTTATACCTAGTAGTGTTACGCACACAACGAAACTTCATTCGCCTAACGGAACGAGATAGATATTGACATATATATCAACATGTTCAGGAGGAAAAGAGAAATTGATTAAGCTATGTCCGTCCGGCTGTGAACATGATTACTTGAGTAAATTTTGAGATATCCTTATGAAATTTGGTATGCAGCTTCCTTTGCTTTCATCTCCGAGCCACGCCCACATTTTATATACAGAATATCTTAGAAATACAAAAAAAGTGATTATTCAGTACATAATACCCTTGCGACCGCTTGTAATTTCAACTAGATACATCAATAAAAATTGATCAGCTGCTCTCAATACTCTTGCAAAAATTAGGCAAATGAGACACCACACAAGCAAAATATCGGGACACTGCAATAGGGAAGTTATGTATCTTTCTTGATTTGCATTCGATATTTTCGTTTTTTAAATAAATTTGACAAACATAAAATAATTTTTGAAAGCAGCTGTTCTGCATGTATTGGTATTTTGAAAAAATGTGGTTAGCAGTGGTTTGTTGTTAAGCTATTTAAGATAATAAATTAATCTACCACTCAAAACTCATAACAGAATTGTTTTTATTAAAAACCGTCAGCTGGCTTTATAGTACGAACTGAAAAGTATTAAAATAGATCTGCGTAAATTTGCCATAATAGATCACTACTAGGTATATGATCTTCGGTTCCACCCGAACTTAAACTACCTTAATAGTTGTGTTTTGTTTGGTACGTGTCAAATTGATTTGTTATTTCTGGCACCTTTTTTCCTGTCTAATCAAAGCAGAGCCAAAACATTATACCCAAAAAGGAAAAAACAAAAAATTTGTAAAAGTATCACAAAGTAAATAAATAAGAAACTTTTATGCTGATCAACTGCCGAAATAATTTTTATTACTTTGGCAGGCAATCCACTTACTTACGCATTCAAATACATATAAACAACCCACATAAACATTGCGGCAGTGAGATAACGAAAAAGTCAGAAGAAAAAAAAACAATTTCATTTTAAAATAGAACTAGTCGGGAATAGCTGAAAGAGTTCTAGAAGGTTTATAATAAAACTAAGATAGGCCACGCTTAATTAGGAAAATGCGTACACTTTCATGTTGACAATATCACCTTGAGGCACAAGCAGAACATAATTTCATTAACAAATTTAATCAATCCAAAGCGGTTTTAAAGTTATGAATTAGGCAACGAGATCGAAACCGTTTCAAAAGGCGAAAGCGATTCAAAATGGCTTTGATTTGTTTTCTTAATTGTTTACTTCATTTTCGAGACATATATTTTGTTTACAAGATCGTACCATGGCTAATTTTCATTGAAGATTGTCAAGCAAGGTATAAAAAAATTAAATTGGAAATTCGCATATGGTTATATTTTTAAATCGCGGCCGAAGAACGCTAGGTCATTAGGATATTCAGCCGAGAACTACTTTGAATCATTTCCCTAGTTTTTTATCGATTCAAAGTAATTTTCTCCTTTTTGCTAATAACTATTTCCAGAATAAAAAAATTAAATTACGTTAAATTGTGAATATTGTGAAAATGCTCGAAGCCGCATACGTTGCCACTCAGAAGTTACAAGAGGACCAGCTAGAGTTGGGGTACTCTTCTGCAATCCACTGAAGTGGATTCCATCTCGTAAACAAGAATAAACCAATTGTATGGAATACATACATTCAAATAATTTTTTAAAAGTATCATGAGTATAGTTACAAATATATTTCCCGCTGAAGCCCGATTTTCAGACAAACTATTTTGACTGATCTATTTTGGTCAAGCAATGATATATGTTATTGTCTTATATTAATTGTTTAACTTGTTAATTTTTTGTGACCTAAAACCAATTGAATTTATTGACAACCCCTTTTTAATATTTCGATTTTTTAAAAAGCCTAAAGTCGAATTCGATGAATTTTTCATCACGAATAGGTATCTATAGGATCTATTGAATAGAGGTA
Source organism: Merzomyia westermanni (assembly GCA_949987695.1). Lineage (NCBI taxonomy): Eukaryota > Metazoa > Arthropoda > Insecta > Diptera > Tephritidae > Merzomyia > Merzomyia westermanni. Next base: position 51,549,089 of record OX465289.1, on the reverse strand, counting down.
TCGAAAAAAATCGTATACTTTTCTACTAAAAAATAATGTGTTCATTTTTAGAGTTTAGTTTGGCTAAAATTTATTCATACATGTCATGAACAATATTTATTATTATATTGGCGAAAATCCGTGGTGTCCCCAGGAAAAAATTCTAAAAAAACAAACCTATTTTAAACAACTTGAATTTTGTAGATAAGTTATAAACTTAATGAATTAGTACCTGGGTGACCGAGCCTTGCTCGGTGGCAACCCTATGTGGCAATCCTACTTAAAAATATTCTGGTTGGTATACGGCCTCAAATACCTTCCCTTTGATACCCATATTGCCATATATTGCTTATTATTTAAAAAAAATCGAAAAGGTGGCAACCCTCTAAGCTTTCTTTAGTGGCAACATCCAAGTAGAAAATCTTAGAAGGAAGCATACTATCCATCTACCAAATTTCATTGAAATCGGTTTAGCCGTTCCCGAGATAGTAGTCGATATCTGAAGGAATAAATAAAATGCGGTCAGGTGGCAGCCCTAGGTGGCAACCGTACTCGAAAAAACTTTGGTTGGTATTCGGCCTAGGATACCTTTCTTTTGATACCCATATTCCCATATATTGCTTAATATTGAAAACCCTGTGAACCACCCCAAGTGGCAACACCAAAATAGAAAATCTTAAAACAAAGGATACTACCCATATACCATATATATTTCATCCAAATCGGCTAAGTCGTTCCTGAGATAGTAGTGGATATACAAATATACAACTATACAAATATACAAGAATAACTCGTTTAAAGTTATAAGATTTTCTTCACCAACTTGTGCTCGTTTTTTTATTTTCAAACCGATACCAGAACGTTATTTAAATCGGTTTCATAACTTTGGTTTAAGGCATTCGTATGTATTCATGTTTGCCTAGAAACGTTAAATTTTTCTTTCATAATTTACACAAAGTTACCCGAATGACAAATACCGACTAAATATGCTTCACTAACCTACAAGTTTTGATCTTTCCTAACATTGCATTAGTCGTTTTATGCAGACCAGTTAAATAATGATTACTAATCGTAATGATTACCGGTTTGATCAATTATTTTCTTGAGAATCCATTTAATGATTGATTACAATTACTTTCTTTTTATAATGATTGTTTTCCAATTAATTAAGAAAAATCATGCTTTTTTACGATTATTAAAGAAACGAAAAATTATCAAAAAAAAAAAAAATCTAAAACAATCAAGAGTAATCTAAAGACCTTTTTTTTATTATTTTCTGCTTTTTGCATTATTTTAGATTTTTTGGAATTTTTTCTAATCGTAATCAATTAATAATTGCCTTTCCTTTCCGTCTAAATTATTGACTACTAATTAATAATCAAATGTAACATGTCTGCTTTTATGTTCATGGCAAGAAACTAGTATATTACGGGTCTATATCGCACGACATCATCACCAGTTCCTCGTACGTAAAATACTCTAACGACTACCTGCCTAGTTGAGCTCGAGACTAGTTGTAAATTACTCAGACATTTTTTAGGTTGACTGCAGGGATAATGATAATATATATATTTTGACATCCAGGTGACTTTAATGGCACAAACTGGAATTGAGCTACGTAATAAAATGACAGTAAAATACCACTGCAGTGCACAAATCTTTTCTTTTTCTATCCTTTTTTCTATCCTTAGAGATAGATGACTAAGCTAATTTATGTACATATGTTGGGAAGATACAGCTTCGCTTTCTACAACTTTCTAGAAGTAGGCACTTTTTATCTAGTATATAGAGTGTATATAATAGTGTCCAAATTGAAATAATAGCATATGTTCATTGTAACCGGTAACATGGAACAGTAGAAAAATCGGTTGTTAATCATGCCCATTTTTAATGAAAGTGTCAACAACGCGGCTCAGTTATTAATAAAGAGTCATTCCGAAGGTTTAGCTAGATTAGGTCCTTTACCAGCTACGATTTTTACCGGCTACGGTAAAACCACCTTCCTGTAAGCGATTTGTTGAACCACGTAGAAACTTCTCCTCAGTAACCATAACTCGTGACGGAAAGCAGGATAATGGAAGTGCTGGATATGTTAAATAAAGCGTTAATTATCTGTTTTTACTAAACGAAAAAAAAATATAAACAGGCATTTAATTTTCCAACGAAAACCTTATCATTAGTTAAATACATTTATTGACTTTATTTTGCAACGAAAAAGCACTTTACACAAACTTAAAGCCAATAAGCGTTTGCAACTGAAGCGGATATGATGCAAAAATAAAATAAACATATCAGACACGCTCGTTCATATGCAAATTTTGTGTATAGTATTTTAAAAACAAAATCTAAATAAATTCGGTACACCTACAGTAGCGAATCTATTATTTCGATTGGTTGGTGGCGGATATAAGGGAAAATAATATAGACAGCTAAAGTTAATGCTTTCTTCAATCACGATCAGCCACTTTCACGATAAACTCGTTCCTCTATGTATGAATTTGACTACCCTGGTAAGCTTATGCCTATATAGCAAATACATCAATATAGAAAAGGACCTCCCCGGGAAATTCGAAATCAAAGTAGGCTTCGAACTAGTTGACAACCAATCGTGGGATCTCTGAGGTTAAAAAAAAAAAATTGTTCGAACAACATTTGTAAGTGATATATTACTTGAGCAGGCACAATTGTGTCTAAGTAAGCTAAGTAGGGAATTGAGAAATAAGGTCCTCATTCCAAGACCCATTACCACACTTTAAGACCACACTAAAGACTCATACCATACACTTTCTGATGTATTACCCTGAGTTATGGCCAGTGTAGAGATAGAGTGACACTTGAAGTATACCCTAGACAAGTTCTTAGGAGGAGGATCACCACCAACGGTAAACATCGACAGCAAAAACGGTCGAACACCTATTGAGAAAACAGTTTAGGATGACTTGGCCTCATCCAAGGTTTTCACCGTCAGGTGTATAATGAGTTTACGAATATCAGACACTCTTCCATCAAATGTAAATTTACTAGAACAAACTTCTATAACAAGATCTGAGAAGTGTAAGATTTACAGACATAACCTACCAGCCAATGAAATCCAAAACAATTTAAGGATTTTTGTTTGTCTGTCTGTATGTTTGGACTCGCATCACTTAAACTTAAATAGAATTTCACTATTGCATACCTACACGTCTAACATAAAGATATAATATAAAATGTACTTTATTTCGATAGTTGGACTGGTTTCAGATTTATCAACCAGACTAGGCTGACCCAAAATATATTAGTACAATATGGGTATCAAACGAAAGGTTGTTACGTACGGGCTGTCGGGTAGCGTTGAAGCTCCGCTGGTGTGCCATCTCCTCTCCTCTCCTACCCCTGCTACATCCGCTGTCATGTGCGAAAAACATGGGTACGCTTGCATAAGAGCACGATCTAGCTCGCTGGACTATGAGGTGGTTCTTATGCCTCCGCCGCATGTAAGCAGCACCATACAAAAACCTCGTACCTCTTACAGTCTCCCCCCCTTTTCCCCTTCTCGCTTCCGACGCCGAGAATCATCGCCACAGATGACATTTGGTAGGCGTTCATCTACCCTCTCAACCGTTGTGGACATTGGCCATCATTGTTGTCGAACCCAACATTCATCCGCAAGGCAACTTACCCCCACTTCTTCATTTTACCTCCTTGCAAAACCCCATGAGACTGTCAATGTCGTATAATTATATTCGGACTCATTTAGTTATAAGTTCTGAGATGCAGCGAAGCGTTACCGGTTTTTCTAAAAGAAAATAAAATTGCAAAATCGAGCGCCGCGATGAAAACAGAAAGGCGAATGCGCCACTGTTCTCATAGTCATGAACTAGTACATGTGTATGGGTTAATTGTCAGCCAGTGATTAATCTTTATGTAAAATTGTGACAAAAGGCCGCACTTTATCTATTATCGTACAGTTTATTGAATGTTATATCGCAGTATCGATATGAAAATAACAACTATGCAAATCGATGGCAAATGTTTATTTAATTCCAAATACAAAAAGTTACTGAAAGTGGTATACAAATATTTACACCTATACCTACTTATATATGTATGTCCATACGTATTTTTTAAAATACCGTAGCTTCGTACGTTGCAAGCGAAAACATTGAAATTAAGTTCAGAACGTTACAACTAAGACTTTAAATTTGTTTCAAATTTCTATTTATTTTATTGTGGCCATTTTGACCATTTCTAAATAGTTGTTAAAACGTTCTTCAGTCTGGATTTTCGTTATTATTAAACAATGACTTTTAGAGGAAGGACAAGTTCTAAAAAAGCGCTGTCAGAGCGGGCGAACTTTAAGCACTTGCATTGCTAGTCCTTGAGATAAGTGAAATGGCCACTTGTTAGGAGCATTTGCAATAAACTTCCGCTGAGACTGATGCATGTTGATGCAACTACTTCTGAACAAACACCCACCTTCAAAAAAGGCTATTAGTCTAGAATGAATCCGTGGGGAGTGGCAAAAGAGCATGCCACCAATGACATTTTTCATCGCTTTGTATGGGTTGAACTGATCCATTTAGTTTGAGCATGTCCTATGAAGAGACTAATGGTTACTTTCATGCCTAAACGGATGGTATCGGACAGATTCCCTTTGTTCCCCTACGGGTATGGTCCAACCAGTTTACCTTCAGTACCTAAAAGTAAGCAACAGAAATTAAAATCGAACTATGCCTATAACGGAATAGTTGGGATCAATTGTAGCCCACTGTAGACGAAAGGTAGTGATCCCGGATCCCCGGATCACTCTTTTTAGGGTTCAGTTAGATATCGATTAGATGATGCTAGTATGACTACCGCCATTCTCTCATCTCTAACATTTAAGGCACTGGAGAAACATAGTTTTCGCAACCAAAATGGGACATATTTATCATATTAAAATATCAAATCGAATTAAAATTTTATTTTCCTTATGGGAATTTAATTTTATCAGGTGTCTAATCATTCTCGACTCGTCTACCTGTGTAGTTCTATAACATCTTTATCGACTCCAGAATTAAGCAAGCTATATGATGGCCACTGTATCAAGATAGTTCTTAGGTACTGTCTATTAAGTTTCTTTTTAAAAAATTTTTTTTATAGAATAAGTAGCTTATACGATTTGAAACTTAACATTTAGCACAATTAATATTTTATCTTGTTAGTTTATCAAGATGCCACAAAAGCTTTATCTGCAAAAATTCTGTCATAATTTTACTAAAACTCTCTTATTTATGCTTTGCTTTTTTTTCAGATTACACACAAAGTTTACGACTAGTCGAAGTACGAATACCAAATTACGTGGTAAAGGGCTCATCTGCACAATTGGAATGCCTGTACGATCTGGACGGCGAGTCATTGTACTCGGTGAAGTGGTACAAAGACGGTAATGAATTTTACCGATACGTGCCACGAGATATGCCACCTGCGCAAACATTTCTGTTGCCTGGTGTAGCGGTTGAGGTAAGTGAAAATAATATATTGTTGTTGTGTGCATGCAAAGTCAATATGTGTTGTATAAAATGGGTCGAACATTTACTTGCCTACTTTTGAAACATTATCTTCTCACTTTCTAATCCCTTCCCTATTCTTCCTCCTCCCACCCTTTTCTTAATTCTCTCATTCTTACTTATCCCCATTTTCATTTTCCTTTCCCTACCCCTTTTCTTAATCCTCGAACTTATCCCCTCTCTATATGCTACATGATGTATATATGCTTGACAGCCAAACTTGCTATAAATGTGTGGGACGTTTGCTAAATTCAATGCTTTTATTAAACGTGATTGTTATAACCAGGGCCCTGATTTTGTTGACCTAAAAAATGGCCAAAAATTACTCCAAAAAAATTACATATTGACCTTAAAAATCCTTACAAATTACCTAAAAAGGGTTGAAAATGACCTGAAAACTTGCAAATCTTATAAAAAAAATATATATTTTTGAATTGTTATTCACTTGTATTGCACTTCAGAGCTGTTTGTTACAATAAATAACAAGATACATTTTTAAATTGTCAACATTAAGGGATCTTCTGTTATCGGCTAGTATGTTTTTGTACATAGAACAACTTCTTTCTACATCAGCAATTGATAACTGAGAATATCTGTAAATCCAATGTCATTTGATGTTAATAAACTAAAATTTAGTGTGGCAAAGTTTTCTCCATTTAAAACATTAGCAACTGACTTTAAAATTTTTTACCCAACATTTTTATCTAGCATTTGACTTAATTTACAATATACGTTTTTAGCTGCAACCCCATGCACAGTACTGAATTTGGTTTCAAGATCTTGAATTGAATTCAAACCCTTTTCTAAACATAAATGGTTGGACTGAAGAGATTCTATCGTTTTTGGAATACATGAAAAGTTATCTTTTATGTATGCTAATTGACCCTTCAATTCATTATTTTCAAAAAGTTGCTTCGTCTCTTCTATAGCCTTAGCATCATGGCCATTAAACGAATTTATAATATTTTATGACAGAGCTGGCATATGCTGGTATGATTAACTTTTTTGATCATTTTACATGTAGGAAGGTATGCCTGACATGGCTCATCTAGCACCATAGTGCCCACTATAACATTGGCAATAGAACGGCCTTCAATGTCGCTTGATTTGTCTATTGATACGAACATTTTTTCCCAGCAATGCAGTTTTTTATATTATTTATCGTGGCCCCATAGCAGATCGGTAGGTAGTTTTTACGCAAAACAGATTCGTCCGGTATCTTACGTTCTGTGTAAGTTTTCAAAAAGTGTTTGAATTAAATGTTATTCAGTTTACCAATCGGGATATCCGATGAAACCAATACATCGCACAGTTCCCTGAAAAATTCCTTAGTTCTGGTACTTGTAAATGCAGCGTCGATCAACAGCATTTGCTTGAATTTTTTTTATATCCATGAGCTCCAAGCCGCGCTGGTGCTTTTCGCGACCTATATGTTGCTGCACTCTAAATCCTTATCCGCTAAAACTTTAACTTCACAAACTTTACAAAATAATATTGCGCCGTCAGTAAAAAATATCTCGCAGCCATATTCATCAACCAATTTGTTCAAGTGACTGGCTTTCGATGGCTTCTGCTTTGGCATTTTTTAGTTCGAATTTAGAATATATCGCAAGCAAATTTTTTAACCAATTTATTAATGGCTTTAAACGTGTTTTATTTTTATATTTTTTTTTAGAATTTAAAATGCATTTGAAAAACGGTAAACTGATTGGTATCATATAACACAAACAAAACAAACATCTGATCTGAGCCTTTGGCGGTTGTCAATGGAAATAAAATTAGATAGAAGGAGATAACTAGGGAAGCTACAAAAAGCTGCAAAGTTGCCACATTTATTTAATTGACAATTTTATCCAGTGCTGGAAAATAAACTCTCAGAACCTGGAAATATTACAAAAATTAATCGAAGTTGGACAAGTTGCCCAAAAATGGTTAGAAATATCCAAAAATGTCCCTAAAACAAAGTAAAATTACCCATAAAGAAAAAACAGTGGGAAATGCGAAAAGTTGACCTATCAACTTTTCGCTTTTGAAATCTAAACAAGTTGAACGAAATTGTTGCATTTACAAGAAACGTTTTCAACAAACCAGAAAAAAGTTGACAAGTCAACAGAATCCGGGCCCTGATTATAACACTCCCACTTACTTAGACTGTTTTTCGCAACCAATATTTAGGTAGCACAACTTTGGTCTATATTTTTTGCTGTCACAGAAGGAATTATACGGCCAGACATTTAAAAATTTTGTACTACATATATGAAAAAAAAGTCGGGTTGAAATTTCAACCATTGTAGTTTTCGAGAAAATGAGTGTAATGAAAATGGTTTCAATATTAACCCACAAATATCGAAACTGTCAATAAAAGACACGATTTTTAGCCCTTCATTCGGAATCGCCTTCCCTTCGTTTCCAGCTTCCGCTTAGGCTATGAAAAACCCTTTATTTAATAATAACTATAGAAAATTGTTGATATGTTGAAAATCATTATTGCTTCCACTTCTGGCCGATTAGGTAAGGAACAGGTCGAAGAAACTGCAAATCATTAAAAACATGAAAACCAGGTCTAGTACATGAATAAGTAGCATTAAATAAACTGCGAACTGAAATAGGGTAATTTTCAGTAATCGGATAAACTATATACAGATACTTTCGCTTGTTTGTTTTGTAACGACAAAAACACTCCCAATCCTGTACTCTCTTGCGGTACACACCCGACTTCCGTGGTAGAAATTTATTGTGACCTATGCAACCTTGCGTAAGGAAGAAGCCCTAACCCGCAGGTTAGGCGAATAGTGCATGCTGCTTGCACTCCATCGGTACCTGTTGGCTTATAGCAGATAATTGAGCGAAAATATTAGCCGACATCCGTTGGTTTATATAGCTTGTTTCTCATATCGAGTAGACCCAGGGCATCCACAATGTTAAAAAAAAATAACCCAAATATTTTCGTTTAGTATATAATATATATTCCAGTTAATAATATACAAAAAAGAGAAATCAATAAAATTTCTCGTGTTCATGGAAACGAAGCAACTTCATAAAGTATTATTGCGTTTATCACTCATGGCGCGGGAGTGACGTCTGATACCTAGAAGTTTGGTTTATCAATACCATATCCTACTTAAGAAAAAAAAAACAAGCAAATTTATGTGTATCACAAAATGAACCAAACAAATATGGATCTATCTGGCTCAAATCGTTGTTGTTGCATTTAAGTGCAAAACCACCGGATGAGGGCCATTATGTTTGTCCTTGATCTTACCAAATGTGTAGGAGAGTCCTGTCTTCTCTGACCTGCCTAAAGAGGGCAAAGCAGCGCACTTTTAAAAGACGGAATATCGGTACACGTACCCAGCAGATCACGTTATGCGTATAGATAAAAATTCTTTGACACTGAAATTTTTCCAAAGCTACCTTAATTTGGTAGCAAAGGGAAAAGTAGGCTTCCACTGCATTGTGATGATTCGAAATGTGTGTTCCAAAGCACGTCAATTAAATCTAAGAAAGGTTGACAGCAGTGCTTTGTAACCGCCAAGGCGGTTAAGTAATGATGTGTAGCAGAAGTTAGTACAACTCTCTCTGACTTCTCTCTCGTCACATTGTCAGTAGCCTGGGTAGAAACAGTGATAAATTTTCCCTGGGGCATGGCTATATTTTCCCCATTAAAAGGCAAGTATACGCAGTTTGTAATCTTATTTTAAGACAGGGCGTGGGTAGTAATATCTATCTAGGCCCTTCCTACTTATTCCAAGACAATTCCAATTTAAGTCAAAACAAGTAAGAAAAGGGCTTTATACCTTTAATGAATACGCATCACGGTTTTAAGTGTCCGATTCTCACTTACAATAAGTACAAACTCTGAAAAATTTGATGGTCTTACCCTGTTAATTTCAAGATACATAGCCCAAACCCCGTTTATCGGAAAATTGTGTTGAATGGGACCCCTATGATATATTGGGCCAAACTTGATGATTTTCACTACACACATTACATATGTGATATATACTGTAGCTGCCAATTTTGTGTTCCTCGCTATTAAATTGCAAAAGTTATAGCCCAAGACCTATTTATCGAAACAATCGATTATATGGGAGCTATATGTTGTGTTGGTCCGATCTGGCGATTTTCACTAGTCACATTAAGTCATTTTAAGTTCCTAGCTCTTTAATTGCAAGATTTATAGGTCAAACCCCGCTTATTCGTTGTATTTGTCCGATCTTGTTGGTTACGACCAATGATTAATATATTAGAAAATGGCGGCCCCATACCAAATTTCATCGATATATCTCAAAAATTGAGGGACTAGTTTGCTTTGAAACGGACAGACGGGCAGAAGTACGGACAGACGGACATGGCTAAATCGACTCAGCTCATCACCCTGATGATTTCGGTATATTTATTGGAGGGACCATCTCTTATTCTTCTAATACTTTCAAACATCGGACCAAAGTTATAATGCTATTTCATGTTCATGAAATGCATAATAAATTCTTTGCCTTCGGGCAGAATCGAACCCGGGCACCTCCACATCACACTCGTCTTCTCTATCCATTGAGCTATTACAATTAATGAAATATTTTCGGAAACTGAACCACTTGAACTAAATGCACATAAATATAACAATCGTAGAAAACCCAGGCAGGTTCCTAAAAGCTCCCTGCTTGACTTTCCTGTGTAAAACTGTGTAGGCCCCTTGCGAAATCTACTATAAATTGCCTCTAAATTTATAATAATTCCCAAACGGATTACCCACCAAATCCCGCCCGACCGGCGCGAGGGGCGCGTCCGCATAGCGCGCGGATTATTCGTTCGTGCCGAGTCGTTGAAATGCTTTGGTTAGTTAATGGTCGAGATCCAAAACTGCTCAGCTACAGAGAAAACCTCATCAGCTAAGTAAAGTAGGAAGCATAGGTTTTCGATGCCAGAGCAGTGGCAGACCCTAACCAGAGCTGTCTTTTGTAGAGAAAGTTTAGCCAATTCCTAGGTTAATTAGATATTCTTCTAGATTACTCTTCAAGCTGACTGATGCTTTTCTTCACTTAATAAAATAAATGTACATACATATGTACAGAAGCGAGAAGTTGCGACGTTAGTACCTTAGTACTTCCAAAAACTTTTTTGAATATCTTATCGTTTATTTGTAATTGTTTTTCTAAAAAAAGTTTGTTATAGACGTAAATTTTGAAAGATATCAACTAGCGTCGAAAATTTAGGTATACCTGCCAGGATTTGTAATATGTCAAAAAAGCAATAGTGTAGCTGCAATAACTTTTCCCTACGCTCTGCAGTTTACTACTGATAAATAGTACCTCAGAAAGCGCTAGAATGCACGATATGCCACGTACTCAATAAGGGATTGAAAAGTTAACGCTTTTTGTGCATCGCGAACTCTGCTGAAAGCGATAAATTTCAGCAAAGCGTACGCACAACAGAAACGTGACCAGTAGAAACTATAAAATTTGGCAGTCTTTTTAGTTGGTTATTTGCTTTATATTTCTTGTTGTAAGACGAATGTGCGCAGCAGTTGAATTTGTTTTAGATAAAAGTGGGCTAAAGCGTCTGTAAATGGGAAGCAAGCAAACACGTATGCCAGTGTACCTGTTCCCAGAACTGTTGTGTGTACAAATGGAACTAACTTGTATGTAAGTTTAGTATTCCTATGTTTGCATGTACGCATGTGAGTTTAGCCTGGTTATTCACAAAAAATGCCTTGCTGCACTTCGCCGTTTTACTTGTGTTTGTTTGCATACTACGAACTACCAAGGTAATAGACAGAAAATTTTTTGCTGGGTGCAATAATACAGGATGCATCAGGTGCAAGTATTTTTAGATGGTTTAAGCCTACATATCATAATCTTATATTTTGAACTATTTCTTGAAACCTGATCAAGTTAAACCAATGTAACCTCATGAAAGCTTTCTGAGGAATGAAGCTGTTTAATTAAGTTAATTAAGCTAAGCAATTTTAACAAAGCAAACAAGATATTGAAGGTAAATTTAAAGATTTGAAGGAATTTTCAAATGTAGCAAGAATCGTAATTTTTCCATGGGGTTTAAGCTGTCTGCTAGCTATTGGTATGAAGGCTAATGGGGTATAAAAGGCGAGTAGCTTATTTAATTAAATTTTGTATGTTATTTCATTATTTTTCCAGGGAGTGGAATAAATAAATATAGAAGAAAAATTGTAAAGCTGCAGCGAAAGATTAAAATTTATAACATTGTCACAAGAAACGCGAAAAAAGGAAACCGACAGTGATAATCGACAAAAGCGAATCGAAGCAATGAAATGCGGAATAATTGGGTAGAACAACACGGATAAATACAAGACGTAAATCAGAGGGGCTATAAAGGATGCCACCTATAAATGAGGCTATAATAATATATGAGACATATCCTTACCCAAATGAACGTATCGGCTTTTCCACTCAAAGCGCTACCAAAAATGAACAATCCAGATACTCCAACGACAGTTAATTTTAACCCTTATCCTGTGGTAGAAAAAATTGAACTCTTTGTGCTTTGGCCGCACATGAAAACTTACCGTTATTTATAATTTTTTAACTAAACCTCATTTAGTTTCTCAGACACCCATTATTTCTGTGGATTGGGAATTTTCTTGCATATTTTTGATAATATTCCTAGCGGAAACTCCAAGCGGCATTCTCTCTCTACGGACGATATGTGACTCGATCATTCGCATTTTAAGTTCTGCAAGAAAAAGTCCGAGTTTATAAAGTTTTTTTGGCTTTCCAAAATGGGTTCACTTCTGTCCACAACACATACGCATTGTATGCCGATTTATCTATCATATTTGGAAACAACGCAACTGGCCAACGTGTTGGTCTGACGTTTGCACGTATAATTAGCTATTAGCTGATCAAGTGCATCCACACTAGCTTTAGTTTTATTGTAGTGTAGTATTATCTTCGCCTGTTTCTTATCTTCATCACTTATACTTAAATTCAGATGTTCCTTTCGTGCTCTGTATTTCTAACTCGTCCTAAATAAACTTCCTTTTTCCATGCATATTTGCTTGTGGCGTCACATAGAGCCCAGATTTTGATCCCGTATTTCGCGGCCTTCGATGGAATATATTGCCTGAAGCCGCAACGATCGGGAAAATGTACTAACTGCTTAGCGATTGTTATATTTTCGTGTAGATGATAAAGTGTTTTTAGCTGGCGATTTCATTCGTCGCAAACATTTCTTATTGGCGCTAGTTCATCTCATCCTGAGAGGAGTCAAAACGAAGGCACCGTTTATATATATATCTTTCCAGACTCATTGTTGCCCAAAAAATTTGTCACACAAGTATATCAAGGATCAAACTGAACCACTTACGCAATAAATGTAGCAAAAATACTTTAAGATCTTCCTAATAAGTGTAACAAAAACACTTTAAGATCTTTTTGATGCAGTAAACAATTTTAAGAAGAATCAGCACGATTCTGTGAGATAAACCTATGAATTTGCTTAGGTTTTACTTCAAATTGAGTAAAATTTACCCAAACATAGCAGAAGGATTAAGTCATTGGCAGGCTATATGCTGCCCAAAACTCTGAATATTTTTCACAGAAACTAGAATATGAAAACGGAATAAATAAAACGGCCGTACTAATAGAAAGACTGGTTGGAATGAAACTCACAATGAACAGGACTTATACCAAATGATACCGCTGTCAGGTAGTCTCCCGAAAGCTACTTCACAAAAGAAAAACTTCTTCCAGTTCAACAATATATCATATTGACAGACAAACGGACTTGGAATGGAAATCGCAATAACGACCATTCTCGTGAAAGCCTTCATACAGCCTTTTAGAATTGTACAACGAATTAGGCGTGGAGTTTTCAGCTGGGTACGTTGATGACAGCAGCGGCCTCTTGACTACCAACAACGAAGAACGAATATTACAGTTTCTCAACCAACCAAATTAAATTCACAATGCAAACTTAAAAAAAGTGAAGAAACGTATTATCTGGACCTAGCGACAAGGATTGTCTAAATAATATGTAATTTTAACTACGACATTTATACAAAACCCAGTGCCACTAGCGTAAATTTGTTGATTAACTGTTACATTATCACCGGGTCTGAACTACGACTGAAGTTTCAAGGCGAAAGTTCATCGGGAAGTTGCTCATAAATCGATGGCAAGATTCACCCTGTTTTCCAAGGATTTTTGTTATTTATATCAGAACGCCATCTAGCGTCATCTCCAAATTACGCAAAAATCGAATTAAACGAATTTTCTAAACAGCTTTATCCATGCGCCACCTTGCGAGCTTTTAAGAAAAATTGCACCGCCGCTATTTTTTTCACCTTGAGACAAGCTTCAAGTCAATCACTCCCCTTAAAGTTACTCAAAAATAAATCGGAAAACTCCTAACGTTTTTAGCGATTTTTAGATGTGTCGACCAGTGCGTTGTTGTTTTTAGCTACAAAAACATTCCCTGAAGGTTTTGGAGAGTGATGTCGAAAGTGGCAGTCCTTTGCCGGATATAAACCCAGTACTTTCTAGTATTCCCTTGCGGTACGTGTCAGATTGTCGCGGGAGCGATTTGGAAGAAGGTTGGTCATGACAGGTGAGAGGCAACTTATCCGTCGGTAAACCATCAAGGTGCATGTATTTATCCTTTGCCGTTTTTAGTCGCCTTTTACGACAGGCATACTTACCTCGGGAAAAGTTTATCCCCCAACTCACAGGGGGACTCAAATAACGAATTTCGTATTTTGCATGGTCTATAATTTTTTACCGCCGTGGTGTGAAGGTAGTGTTGCCGGCCTACCACACCGAAGGTCCATGGTTCGAGCCCTGGTACAGGTAACATCAAAAGTGATTTGAAAAAAGTTTTTCAAAACGGGGTCGCCCCTCGGCAGTGGTTTGGCAAACTCTCCGAGTGTATTTCTGCCATGACAGGCTTCTCAGCAAAAATTCGTCTCCTTTGTAGATGCCGTTCGGAGTCGGCAAAAAACTGTAGGTCCCACCAATTTGTAGGGAAAAATTCAAATCGGCACACCACAAATTGGAAGAGAAGCTTGGCGCAAAAATCTCTTAGGAGGTTTATGATGATATACCTGTTGTATATCGCGCCATAGAGATAGATAATTTTTTACCTTTATTTCTTATTTAAATGCTCTAACTTAAAAGAAACAATTACGTAAATTTTTCTCTAGATTAATACTGATAATAAAATTAGTCTGTCAGTCGAATTCTGTTATGATGTCGTAAACGGTTTTTTGATCTTTGATAATACTTGTAAAATTGACTTATTCAGGTGGACAGACGTACAAGCATAGTACGTTACACTACAAGGTAGAAAGCCTCGGTCTCCCCATAGACATTTATCTGATCTGGAAAAGTATTCAGCTGTTGCTGCACCCTGTATAAAGTTGCAGTATATACCGGGCTACCAAGATTCATAGTTGTTCCACCTACATACACAAATGTAGATCAATCTTTTTGCTCTTACAACCGTAGCAGCTTTGGCAACTAAAGTTTAGTGAGTATGTGAGGAATTTGTTGGCCAACAACTTCACTTTCAAGTAAAATAGTAATAAATTCACTGATTGCGGTGCATCTTCTTAAAAGCAAACGATTCGTGTTAGACAGACAGAGTGAGTAAATAGCTAGCACAGTAAAGTCTTAGAGTTGTGCGAGTTCTATGTACAGTTGTGTTCAATATAACAGTAGTGAAATTCGACTGGATATCGTTCGACCAAATAAAAAGACATTGTGTTTTTAATAATTTTCATTTAAAAAATATAGTGGATTTCATAACAGAAACCACATGAAAGTTTTAAGTTTACACAATGTTTAGGAAAGTTAAATAAACTTTTAAAAATTTACATCAAAATTTCAATATTTTTGGGAAGAATTTGTAGAAAAATTTTGAGTTTGCAGTTTTATAGCTAATTCAATTTAACCATAACAATGTGCAAGTTAGAAATGCAGTAAAAATCCCCTGAATTTAGGGACTTTTTTGTAAAGGATGTTGTTTTTTTTTCAGGCGTTGTCTGAAAACAATCTCTTAACACCCTTGACGAAAAAAACTCTGAAAACCCAGGGAAATTTTTGATTGAGTTCTAACATGCACAGCGTATACTCAAATTCATTGTTCTACAAAACTGCGTACTCAAAAATTTTATAGCAACTCTCAAAAAAAATGTTAAGATTTTGATAGTAAATTTTTAAAGTTTAATTAACTTTTCTGAACTATGTGTGAACCCTGAAATTTTTTTATGTGGTTTCTGTTATGGAATTCGCCATATTTTAAATGAAAATTATTAAAATCACAGCTTCTTTTGCTTTCTTCGAACGATGTATAATTTGATTTCAATACTATTATATTGAACACAGCTGTACATATGTATAACTACAGGCGTGGAAGTATGTATATACGCATACAAAAAAATAACTAAATCATGCCCTAATAGATCAGTATACAAATGCTATGTAAAGGCCATGCAACTTTCCTCAGCTACTTATGCACTTATTTACCACTGGATGGTAAAGGCATGCCAGCAAAAAGACATACAGACGTAAATATATACATACAGACAGACAGATATAATGCATACTAAGTTGGCATAGAACGGTAGTACATTTTGACTGTCAATTTAGTGGCAAAGTTTTGGCCAGCAAGATAAATTTTACATGCGGGCAATTACAAACTAAATTTTCCGCACAAAGTTAAGCAGCAAAGTTGCTCATACGCTTCCGCCAACAACAATATTCTTTACAATAGGAGCAAATATATATAAATGTCCTCATATTTATATGTAAAAACGTGTAAATAAATAACAAAATAAATATTCGTTTATTTTTTTGATTGTAACAAATCTGCTATGTTCCATGTTTTGCTTTAAATTATTTGTTATTCAATACATACATACATCCATGTTTATGCATACAATTTTTGTCTTCCTTGTAGCTCCACAATTCCAGTGATGCTATTGTTACACTGCGCAATGTCAACCTACAGTCGGCGGGTCGTTTCCGTTGTGAGGTTTCCGGTGAAGCGCCATCTTTTCAGACAGTCACCGAGCATGGCGATATGGTTGTGGTCTGTAAGTATACAAACTTTTTTTTTTATTTCATTTGCAATCACATAAATAAATATGGGTGTGGTGCCCATATTAAGGTACTCCATAAATATGATACATTTTTTTTAAATGTAAAGTAAGTGAGGCTTCTCCCCATACACTAAATGCGTTTACTTCTGTTTTTGTTGTAAAACTACTTAGCCTTGCTTTACCGGAACGTTCACGCATGGGATTGCCATCAAAAAAAATCTTATCAAGAAATTTTTTTTTTGAAAAGATAGTATGGCTGACTTCCTAAACGTCAGTTGCTCTGCAGAAGTACAAAGTCAAATGTTCCCAATGTTTAATGCGCAATTCTTAAATCCGCTGCACACATTTAGGCGCGTTCTCGGAGCGCACAAGGTTCGCAAAATGATCATCACAAAATTTGTTGATGCTTTTTATATTCACATATTTATTGCAATTGAGAAGCTGAAGCGTAAGTAGGCATATTTCCATATAAATTATTCATTTAAAGTAATAAATTGATTACTTTTGATATTATGTTAAGAAGAATAAATAAAAGTGACAAGTTGTGGTCCCAAAGAAAATCATGATCTATGCAATATATTGCAAAAGCATCATGACAATGCATTACTGCGGTCTTCGTATTGCAGTGTTGCATTACAAACTATTGTTTAGGAAGTCAGCCTATTTTTAACTTTCCACCCATTTCTAATTCTGTCATTTCCTTCCACTTGCCCTGTTCCTTTACCATAATTTCCTCTTGAAATTTTCGCAAGTCTAAATAAATAATAATTAGTACATAATTTGTTGAGGTTACCATATAATTTAGCACTCAGCAGTAAAGACATTCTGGTCCTTTTTATATATAGTTTTATTTACCCACAATTAGTTTGCGAGATACATGTGGATATCGAGAAAAAAATATTTATATGAAAGTAGGTGGTAAACCCATCATACCCGGATATTGAAAAAACATATAAACATTACCCTAGGTAAAAGCTCTACTTAGAATTACGGTTCCTTTGGTACCCACATAGTCATATAGTATTAGCTTTTTTAAAATTTCAGATGAGTGGCAGCTCCGTAAAAATCTCATAAGTAGTACTTATGTATAAGAGCTTGGATTGTAGATGATGACCTATGTACAAAATTTCATAACAATATGTGTAGACATTTTCGAGATAACGTCTTATATGGAAATAAATAAATATAAAACGATTAGGTGGCAACCCTTGGTGGTCACCTTACATGAAAATATTTTTCTTGAAAAACGGCATAAAATACTTTTCGTTTGATGAGAATATTAGAATATTTCACTCAATAATTAAAAAAATCTCAAAAATGCGACAACCCTATAAAACGTTCTAGTGCCAACAAGTAGAAAAATTTCAAATGTGGCATTATAAATGTAGTCAAAAGTTCATCCACACGGCTGAAGTCGTTTCGAGATAATAGCGCATATAACAAAAAATAAATATAATACGGTTAGATGGCAACTCTAGCTACTAATTCTATCTAAAATCTTTTTTGTTAAAATGCGACTTTAAATACCTATCATTTGATATCCATATTGGCATATCTCTTTATATATTTATTTAGATCAGATAAGTGGCAACCCCACAAAAGAATACTGGGTGACAACACCTTAGGATAAATTGTAATAACAAATTAGACTACATAATGGTTTAAACCGGTTAAACCGTTTCAGAGATACAAGAAAGCTCGTTTGAAGTTATAAGATATAATACGCTCAGGTGGCAACAATATGTGGCAACCCTACTTGGAAATGTTTTATTTTTAAATGTGCAGGAAATACATTTCGCTTGATACCCATATTGGCATATTTCATTTCAATGAAACAAAATTCAGGTAGATGGCAACCCCGTATAAACATCCTATGTGGCAGCACCTGGGTAAAAATTCTCGGAATGTGGTACACTATGTATATAACAAATTTTATTCAAGCCGGTTAAGCCGTTTCACAGATAGTGTGGATACACAAATATATAAGAAAACATTTCGCCTACTATAGTATAGTATAGATAGCTATCAACTTTACTTATTTTCCAATCAGTGCGACCTCACTTCCCTTTCGTTCTCCTGTCCATTTTTCTTCCCTTTCCTTAATCCTCCACATTTCGCCTTTCCTTTCCTTTATCCTCGACATTTCGCTTTCCCTTTCAATTGACCTTTCCCAATACCTTTATCTCCCATTTCCTTTCCCTTTCTCTTGTTCTTTCTCTTTTGGTTATCCTTTCTTTTTCCCTTCACTTTCCCTAGGCATTTTTCTTTCCCCTTTCACTATCTTTTCTCTAACTTCTCACTTAAATTCCACTCCCTTTCAATTTTCGTTTCGCTATCACTCACTTTCTCCCCCGTACCAACTTTTATCTCCCAATCCCTTTTTCTTTTCCTGAGGCAGAGGTAGAGGCAGTTCAGAGTCGTCACAAAACTCGCATCAGTTTGTAGAAATAATAAAAAGCTAGGTCTACTCTTTAAAACTACTTCAAAAAACTACTAAAGGGGGGAAGTACTGTTTCAACAACAACAACAATAGGAACGATAAAGAATATAAACTGAAAATGAGACACGCTAATTTCAAATGCGAAAAAATTCGCAAACGAGGTGAACATTGTCCGTTATACCTAAGCTAAGATCTCCTTATTTGTTTTATTTTCTTTACTAATTAGATCTCCATCCATTTATATATATATTTTACTTTCAGCTCTACCTGATCAGGGCCCTCCCAAAATAACTGGTGGACGTCCGCGCTATCAAATTGGTGACTGGGTTCGGATAAATTGCACAGTGGGACGTTCGAAACCTGCTGTACAACTCTCATGGTTCGTAAATGGAGAACCTGCTGAACCGCGTTTCTTGCGGAAATATGACACAATCATCTCAGGGCGAGAAGGTTTGGAAACCTCCGTTTTGGGCTTACAATTCCGTGTGGAACAGCATCATTTTCGGAATGGCGATATGAAATTGAAGGTTAGTATTAGTTAGAACTATTTAAACAACTTACATCAGTGGGATATTTTTTTACATCTGGCTAAGTTCCGCAGTTATACACAATAGCAAATCTTGCATACTCCTTCTTGTTGTTGGTGCAGCCATTGTGTTACATTGGGTCAACGGAGAAACAGAGGGTGCTTTAAGGTGCCACTCCGATATAATCTCTTAGAAACTTAATACGGCTTCGGAACGGATTTGACTTGTTATTGAGTGTTTCCGTGCAGTCTAAAGCACGCATACTTCATTTTATATGAGTTATATAAAATGTATGATGCGGACGGTAAAGACCCGATTTCAAGCAGCAAGATATCGTAATGATATGATCAATCGACAGTAGAGATTCCCTCTTCTCGACAGTCTCTCGATAGTTCACAGCAAGCATATATCTTGTGTGTTAAGTATTAGTAATACCGTCGGGGTGGACGTGATTCCTGCGGCACCAATCTTTACACAACGGTCAATTTTCGCTCTGTGAAGGTCATGACCCAGGAAAATGCACGAAACGTATTTGCAGAAAAACGTGCCCATTCCAGAAACATGCTAGCCACGTCAGCTCAGCGTCGGTCTAACTTCTGTCATAGTTTCAACTTGTACTCATAAAATCCTTGACATAGATAATGCATACGAGGCATCCGTTGTTTCCCCCCGCCCCCTACACAAATAATTATTTAACAGTTGAGCTGAGCTCACCCTTCTACTTAATAGCCCTGGCTTTATACACGAACATGCGTTTGCGCTTCATATTTGTACGGACTGCTAAGCGCGCCACTTTATCTGCTACTAGCAAATAGTGGCGGCACAAATCAGTACTTCCAAGTTTATTTAGTTTTCTCCATATTTTGCAAACTATTTTACCGACTTATCACTTATCATCCCTTAATAATTAACAAAATGTCAACAGGGGAAATGTAGGTTGCTATATGCGTGTACAAAAAACATTGAAAAGAGTCCCTTTATTCAAATATACTAGTTGTATACTAGTCGAATATTAGTTTACCAAGCGCTTCAACTAGTTCGATTTCTGTAATCATATATATTATTTCTGTAAGGTCTTTTTGTGTTATTTCCTAATTTTCTGCTCTCATTTGAAACCAATATTAATAAATAAGGTATCGTTTTAAAGGTGGGGGTTAGCTCTACATGCGAAACCATGTTTTAATTAGCGGAGTGCTTTTGTTTAAGCGTATTTTATAAAAATAAATTCTTTAAAATAAACGATTGTGAATGCACAAAAAAATCAATTTTTACTGCAACGCTATTGTGACTGTGACATTCATATGCCTCGCGACATCTACAGTTGAATAGTAAGACTGAACAGTGCAAGAATAATTAAAGGCGACCGCGCCATCTACACTTTAACATTGATAAAATAAGTGAATAAGACTGCGTTCACACTGGGTCATAAACTCGAGTTAAAGGGACATTTTTTGAGTTAATTCATATTGATGTTGGCAATCAACTCAAGTTTATGGCTCAATGTGAATGTAATATAAGTGGTGGAATTTCAAATAGCTGTATAATTTTTTGGGTAATTCTATCCGACAGCACGTAACTGCTAATATAGGTCCAAAAATATCGGGAAAGATATCAAACGACGGGTTTTAACCTTCGTATCAATAATCCGAAAGCGGAAATTCGATATTTTATGTCTGTTTGAGATATTTGCAATTAAAGTTGAAATTTTTCTGTCATTTTCATGTGGTTGTTGTAATCACAGATAAGGGTGTACCGAAAAGTGCAGAAATGTGTTCTGTGCAGAAATATTGTGGACCGCGTAGCCGGTGTTGGACCGGATAAGGTTATTTTTTTGAAGCCTACGCAGAAAGGTGTTGTGCACATAAATACCTTGGATCAAGTCCCCTATTTGGGATCGGACCTAGGCAATTTTTGGGTTTTTTACTAATAACTTTTCACTGAAACAAATTATTTAATTTCCGCTTTCGGATTATTGATACAGAGATCAAAACGCGTCGTTTGATACCTTTCCCGAGATTTTTGGACCTATATTAGCAGTTACGTGCTGTCGTATAGAATTACAATTTTTTGTGGTCTCACAACAAGTGTAGCTGAAAATCTTTTTTTATAATTTGAGAAAAAGGTTTGAAAAATCCTGGACCTGGACTAACAAAAGGTTTCAAACCATTTTGGTTTTTTTTTTTTGCGCAAGGAGCGCACGGGTCCAGCTAGTTTTACTATATAAACAACTGGTATTCTTAACACCGCGATGCCCTACGAGATGGATGCAGACATCTGCCATACCAATTGGCATACTAGACAGCCTTTACGTCAGCAACATACGTAATTCCCACTAATAGTACTTCTCGGGATTTTAAGATAATGTCTATGTGCGATATAGGAATCCAATGAAAATTTTAGCTAGGGGGTCTCGTGGACTAGTTGTGATCGTGCAAGGTGATTTTACGATAAGGGTCTCAAATGAAGGTTGGGATAATAGTTTTAAGGAGTGGTTCTTAGTCCCGTATGGGAACTCGGTTCCGTGATATACCAAAAAGTGGAGAGGAAGGGAAAAGCGAATAAGACAAAGATAGATTGAGAACAAGCCTGAGAGTAAGAGGGTGAAGGAAGCTAAAAGAGAAATTGAGAGTGCGTGTAAGTGAAAGAGCGAGTAAGCGGAAGTGGGAATGGGAATGAGAGGGAGATTGATACGAACCTTTTTTTACAGAAATTACAATATAGTTTTTCAGTTTTTTCGAAAGTTCATAAATTGCATTATCGGACAGGATAACGTCAGACCAAATAATGTGGAAAACTTGACGAACGGTAAACTTGACGATCATTTGGCGGCTACTAGTTGGCAAAATTGTATTCCTGTAAGTCTATAGAATTACGTTCACCGAACCGAATTGTTAATAGCATTCTACCAACACCTATCTGTCAAGTGTTCCGGTAGGAATTACTGATAGACCGTGTTAAGTAACCTCTAAAACTAAACTAAGAGTAAGAGCATAGATTAAAAGCGTATCTATGACGTTGAGATTCAGAGATTAGAAGAATCACTAAGTTTCCGGTATGCTACAAGGCGATATAATCCTACGGAACTCTCGTTTTCCTTGTAGCCTATCCGCCGAAGTGTGGTTTTTCTCAAGGTTCACAAGTGCTTATTTGCTCTTCTGATTGGGTTTGTTGGGTATGTTGGTCCACAAACGTCTGATTTTCCTGTGAAGGGCCATGTTTGGGGTTTTCCTGGGTTCATATATCACACTTTATCACGTTGACTCTCAAAGATACTGTCTCGACAAATTTCCAGTATACAACAAGCCGGTGCACTTCTATTTAAAAGAAGCTATACTTGGTGTCGTGATAATTTCAAGGCAGGTCAAGGAAGAACAGTTCATATCGTAGAGCGATTGGGATCAAATGGTTGATGTCATGCGGTCATTCTTCACTTGTAGACCATTGATCTAATATTTTCGGCTCCACTTAGGACAAAATAGAGATTAAATTGTTGCACTATCCCGATCTTAGTTATGTAAGCGGTTTTTGAAGCTGGAACTACTCCTCTGCCTAAAAGTGGCGAATCAATCATATTTGTATTTGCAAACCATTATTATTTGAAATAAAAATTGTTACTTACTCTGGTGTTCTTACAACTAGGCAGCAATGAATAATTAGAGTATTTGCCGAGTAGCGTGGCTGTTGATTGACAAGAATTCCTGAAATGAACTTACCAATTAGCCAGAGTATAGTACAATTATAATAACAACAACTCTAGTTGAAAACTTACACAACATTCTATATCAGTATACTACATAAACATTTTTTTCCCAATTATTCTCTTTTTGATTCTTGAACAAAAAAACTCTGTATATTTAATTTACCGTTAAAAATTGATTGAAATCATTTTTCTCATTCTGCTGGTATTGCTAATTATGACTTAATGACTCGTATAGGAAGCGCTACCGATTTCCTTTGTCCGTTTACATTTTTTCCATATCCGCTTCCTTTCATAATACTTCCATCCTACAATATGTACATTAGGGTGGGTCGATTTGTATGGACGAAAGTTAACCGATATCGCGCCATCGATTTTTCGATAGATCTTGGGCTCAGGAAAAAAAAAGTTCCACTACACATACCCAAAAACATAGTTTTCGAGTCTGCGAAATTTCTTTTTTTTGACTTTTTTCGACTTTGAAAAATCGACTTTCCAAAACTTGAAATAAAATTTTTTTCAAAAAACTGTTATCGCCAACGTTTTTAGCGCATAATTTTAAGTGGGGCAGGAAACATGAGACAAATTCGTTTCAAAGTAAAGTATGTTGAAAAACCCTTAAAAAAAATGGCGAAAGGGTCAATTAGTAGGTCATGAAAAAAACCTTAAAAATCAAAGTCGAAAAAAGTCAAAAAAAATGAAATTTCGCAGGCTCGAGAATTATTTTTTTGGGTATGCGTAGTAGAACTTTTTTTCCTGAGCCCAAAACCTATCGAAAAATCGATGGCGCGATATCGGTTAATAAATCGACCCAGTCTAATGTACATACATATACATTTAACCACACATTCATAAGTAATGCAAAATTCTTATATTCTTTACTTTCGGATATTTTTTTCAATTTCAGTGCGTTGCCTCACTATCCACGTTATATTGGCGCAGCAATGAAGAATCCGTCGAGGGCGATCGCCCACAAAAAGCGCCCGTCTTAGAATCACGTGAAACCGTTTATGCCAGTAATTCACGCGCCGATCCAGTGCAAGGTATGTCACTACGGGAAATATTTGTTACAAAAATCTTATCGTTTTTCATTCAACCAAATGCAGCCAGCAAAACGGATTCACTACAAGTGGCGCATGCGCCCAATTTAATGCTGTTGCTGATAGTGGCAGCGCTGATTGCTAGCGGTTGTCTGGACAAATTGTATATGTGCCAAAGATGGTTGTATGATAATTTTAAGCAACAACAACAAGAAACACAAATGCAAATTGCACAACAGCAAGAAAACCTACATAAACAACAACAACAGCAACGACAGCCACAGCAGCAGCCTCAGTCTCACCAACAGCAACAACATGAAATGCGACGACAGCTGGAAAAACTAATTGTTGTTGCTATTGTTAGTGGAAGCAATAACGTAGCAAATTCAGGTTATCAATCAGTAATGCCACTCATTCAATGGCAGCACCAACACCACCGCTACCTCCATCACCAACAACAACATCAACGGCATGTCTGTGCACGACAACAGCATTGGCATATTAATGAAAACAATGAAACCGTAGAACGGAAATGCAAACGAGCGCAAGAATTGGAATTTGTTAATTTATGTAGGGAAATCTTGCCAGCATTGACAGCATGCTCCTTAGCGACATATGCAGCTATTGTCAACGCTGTCGTTGACGACATTTATTGCTGTGACGCTGTTGTGAATGTAGGTGATGTTGTCGCAGCTGTTGCAACAGCGTCACCAATTAAACTGGTGGGGAATGTGAGGTAACTACGCTAAGTAGGAGTTGAGAATATGCTAAAGAATGAGCAGAACGCAAATAAAAGTACGAAACGCTGACGGCTAAGACAACAAATCGGCTGAATTGCTGCAAACTATTAAGGAATGCAACGAAGCGTTGAAATTAATGCAACAACAAAAAAACAATTAAAAGTCAAAGCAAACTTTAATTTAATTTAACCAGAATGCGAAAGACAGTAATCGTTTATCGTTAAAGGGTGGTTCAGATAGTAGTCTCTTTTCTAGAAACTATGGGAAATTATTGATAATGTTGATATTGCACATTTTCATTGAAAAACTCTTGGTTTGGTTTAGTGAAACTTAAACTGTGAAATGATATTTTGATGCTTAGGCCTAAGCTCAGTGTTACCGACTGCTTAGCTACCCATGGGTATATTGGACACTATACAAATGTGAACAATGAAAACTAGCACCTTGACTTGCTATTATTATTCTTCCCATATTATATCTCTTTTGAACAAAAATCGTATAATAATTTCGGTCCGATATTTGCGAGCATGAGAAGAATAAGAGTTGCGTCCGTTAGGATAACAAAATAATAAGGAAGATATGTCGCTCAGTTTTCCCGATTTAATAAAATTTGAGGCCGCCATTTGATTATATAACAAGCTTCATTACATCATTAATAATTATATCTCCGAAACCAGTCGAAACAGGGCATATCTTAAATTTTAAGCGAATGCTCAAGTTCCATCCAAACATACAGACATCCAGACAAAAATTCTAAAAACAATTGCTTTGGATTCCATTCGCTCAATAATGATCCCTTGTATACATTTTTTTTTTTTGAAGATCTGCAATGTACAGCCATGGACCTCTTGCAAAGTTATTATATTTTGAGAACATTTATTTGTCAGAAGCAACAAGGTGGGTCAAATATCAGATATAACTGCCACGTATTTGATTGCTGTTATAAATAGCTCGGAGCTCAATTAGTTTTGCAACTGTTGCACTTCTAATAAGATAGTGAAAATCATTAGGTTGTCCCAATGTAATAACACAGTTCGTCACACTGAATTGCGGAATTTGATGTCTTTAATGTTTAGGTGAAAGATATATGTATATCCCATTCCCATTGTTTCGATCTTGTTGATTCTTACAAATGATTATTATACTACAAAATGGCGACCGCATACCAAATTATACCCAGATATCTCTAAAACTGAAGGACTGGTTTGCGTTCAAACAGACAGACTGACAGGCATGGCTAAATAGGCTCAGCTCATCATGCTGATCAATTTGGTATACTCATTGGTGGGCTTACAAGCATTGGACTCAAGTTATTAAAACATTTCATATTCACGAAAGGTATAAATATATCTTTTGAATCAGTGTTTCCAAGCTTATCCGCCAAAAATGTTTGGAAATTTCGAAAATTGTGAGAATTTTCAAATTTACGATTAGAATTTCAAAATTATTTCTGAATATGCAGTTCTGTAGCCTCGTAAATTCTCACAAAGTGGTAAGCTCATGCAGGTTTCTGTTCAACTGGGTTCAATATTGTCTTTGCTGGCCAAAGCGTTCTAGGAGACGTTGGGATGTGTCAGAAGACCGCTAAGAGACCTTACGCATCCTCTGTCTCGACGTCCCTTACACATCTCGTGGATAGCTTAGACCCTGAATTCAGGATAAGTAAAGATATAGGAGCTAGTATAGAGAAAATTTAATGAGGAGTATGACAATTCTGATATGTGGGATTTTAAAAAAGCACTTTTTCGAAAAATAATTGTCCTCGGGTAAAGTTATTGTCCATTATTGTGCCAGTTGCAACTTTTGTCAGAAGCAAATTCGGCGATATTTGCATACATTAGGCGCGTTTTCTAATACTTAACACTTGTGCAAATTTTTAGTGATAACTACTGAAAGCATTTCAAGGAGTAAATGCACATTTAAAATTTCGAACTACGATTAGCTTACACCCTTACTGAAGTATCCACTGTCACAGCCGAAAGACGAAAGGTTTTGTAAAACATTTTTAAAGCACAAAGACTTCAATGGTAAAACTGCTAGATGTTTCTTTGTAATCAGTAGACCTTATTTCCGATACTAGCTTCCAGTTAAAATCTTCAGATGTCACAAATCGTCGCTATCAAAGTAAAGTATGTTTAAAACAACAATTGTATGAACCACCCGGTGCCAGAGTTTGTGTGAACCACCCTTTGCCAGCGTATGTATGAACGAAATGATAAAAAAAAAAACAAAATTTAAAGTAAACTTTTCGAAAATCAAAAAGCCAAACAATTTTTAAACTTATCAGAAGATTTATTTAAATTAATTCTATGAATTTTCAAATATCCGCATAAAATTAATGAAAATCAACACATAAGAAAATGTATGTCTTTGTATAATTTAAATGTGCGAATGTGTATGAAGTATCAATGTGTGTGTGTGACTGTTTGAGTGGGTGCAAAGTCCATCCGTATGCAGCTTCTAACAGTAAAAGTATAAGAGCTTACTTAAAATTAATACTGCAGGTAAAGCCACTAGTTGCAGACTAGTATTCTGTCCACTTTTATTCCATGTCAACTACTAGTCGACTAACAAAAGTTCGTTCAGTTGCAAATAAAAAAGGAGAGAAAACATAATTTCGTTTCAGTCCTCTGTTCGTCTCTTTTTATCACGCTACATTCACTACCTATCAAACTTCAAATTCTAACTTTTATTTGTCAGCTACGCATGTCATCTCCACATTGTTGTTAAATATCCTTAACCCCTTTATTAATTACCTTTTTCTAGCTAATTCGCTTTATCTTATCTCAATGTCGTTCTTAACATTTCAAAGAAGTGTCGTGGAACAATTAAATATGATTTGCTATTATTTGACAATGAAAGCGTTTTAAATGCCAGCAACTGAACGAACTTTAACCATGAACTGGAATTTTAACAACTGGGTTCTTCTTTGCCATACTGAACTGTAGTATTGACCAGAATTTGGACTGTTTTGCTTGACTGCATCGTATTTGTGTAAATATAAATGAATGCGGATATTGATTTTTAAGTCGTTTTAAAGAAAACCAATTGAAAGCAAGAAAAATCGAAAAAAAAAATACAAACAAAATAGGCTTAGTTCAATTTACCATAATATTAGCATTAGACTCTATGTCTAGTCTAAATGAATTCATGCATACATATTTAGTTAAGGTACAATTAGCTAGCAAACTAACACTTTAGAAGTAATTGTTATATTTGTGTAAAATAAATTACATATAAATTAGTACAGCGAACCTTATCTACTCTGAAGAAAATTTTAAAATTTTGCCGATTTTGGTGTTAAAGCTGTTTAACTTTATTTTTCGTACATATTTGTAGATATATTTTCAATGATATCGAGTCAAGATTCATTTAGCAGAAGTGTGGAATCCTAAATCCAGAGAAAGCCCCTATCGTATTGAAAAATAATTTTTCTTTGCAAAAACATCTGATGCTTGTTTTGTTTTTGTATGCCCGACTTCATTGGCTTTAAAGAAAAGGACATGCTTGGAACATTAGAGCAAGTATGTGATCATCCCAAGAAATGTTCTGAAGGGGAGTGTTAGAACAATTCTTGAAATTAAGTTATTACTTGGTTTAGATTTATTATAAATATAATATGGATCCTGGAAGTCGTCAAGAGTACTTAAGCGCCCATGCCTCGGACAATGAATTTTGTGGTATAACATTTCAACTCGATTAATAAAGGGTATAAAGCCATCAGCCTCTACGGTCAACTGCGCAGTTATCAAAGGAAATAATTAAATACGACAACGAAATTTTCTTAAAAAAGTGAAAGCTCCTGATTTTTACAAAGGGTATATAGAATTCGAAAATTAATTTACTGCTAATAAGATAGTGTAAGAATGGTACTCTTTCCTTTTACAAGTATATATCAAATATTTGCTTTTAGGCTGCTCTGTTATGTGGGACTACCAGTCGACTTTTTCACTAACTCAACTTTAGTGCTACTAGGTTAGGGAATTCAATGTTTACTTGTACAACCAACTGGTTATTATTAATCTGAGCTCAACATTGGCCCAGTCAAGGGTGGTCTGGGATCTCGTTCTTGATTTAATTGAAACATTTTGAAATAAACATAACCTCGCTAACGAGTCAAAGAAACACGGCTAATAATTTGAGCCTAAATTTTAAACCATTAATTTGTTTACGCAATTTTTTGAAACTTTTTTGTAGTAAATTCCAAACCTTTCAATTACCTACGGCTTTTAATTTCGTTCGGTATAGATTTAAATAAAATGTATATACTTCTCACGCCATTCAACTCTCATACGGGACGTGTCAGTTCGAGTCCTGCCAACTGATACAAATTTTTTTTTTATTTGAAACATTTCGTGTTTAAAATTTAAATTTTTTTTCATCTTGCAACTTTTTCTGAACCCGGCATTGTTTTAATTTTTCATCAAATTTGGTTTAGACATATGTGTAGTCCAAAAATATTGAAAATTTAGGCTCAAATTTTTAGCCGTGAATATAATGGGATACGTGATATCATATTTTAGCCCGATTGGGTGCTTGCGAACTGGACATTGGTGGGATGTAGGGAATTTGGTGTTCAGATGTTCACCTGTTATTTGCTCTTTACGCGTTACTGATAAATCTCTACTTCAATTCTTGAAGAAATTAATTTGCATTTGAATTGGTAATATTATTTCGAGAAAATACTTACTTAGCTAATACTTATCGGGTCGCCGACGTATAAAGTAACTCTTTTCAAAGGTAATCGAGAAAATTTATTACTAACTAATTGTGATTTCAAAACCGATTTTTATTTGTAAAAATCACAGATTTTAAGGTTTTATTCTTGTTGAGTAGAATAAATCTCGTGGCGTACTTTCACAATTTCTGAGAGTGAAATTTTTGTAAACAAATTAAAAACGAAAAAATTTTAAATATTTACGTAGTATGCGCATGTATTCATAAAAAATAAGTAACTAATATAATACTAGATACATAATTGTAATAAAAATCAAAACCGAAATCCATCACTGTTGACTAGCTGCTAATAAAGAAGAAAGTCTCTAACTTCAACACAAACATATCGAACATTTTATGAATTGCCAAAGTTTTTACTTACAAACATACAAAAGTACACACATCAAGGTGTATGCGCATATATGCGTCCATATGTAAATAAATTATGAGCATGAAGCGGTATAAATTAGTTTTGCTACATACATATATATTTGCATGTAGTTATTTCTTAGATTAAAAAAGTTAAACAAAAAAAATAATTACTTTCAAAAATAATTATTATCAATTTTTAGAACGATACAATTTTGAATAAATTTTCAGCAATGCATTTAAACAAGCATGTGTACAATAGATTTCGTACTTGTTGATTGAAAAGTTTAAAAGCCTGAATCAAAGGTTGCCGTACAAAAATTTAAATTTGAGGATAGAAATTAATACGAAGTTCCCATAAACTTTTTGTCAGTTTTTAATTGTTTAAATATTTAAGAAATATTACACAACTATTTGAAGCCACTGGAAAAAACGACAGCGGTTTCGTTGATACCTTATATATATTTTAAAGTACCTGGGTGACCAAGCTTTGCTCGGAGTTTTCCTAGGTTGCCATACAATTTAGTTTGCTTTAGATAATCATCAGTAAAGGTATTCTGGTTGTTTGTATGAATAATTTTTCTTAGAGCCGTTTTACTCTCGTTCTCTTTTGTGTTTTCTATTCCCGTTTACAAGTGTAAATTTGTCTTGAAAGGATTTTGTGGAACAAAAAACGGCATATAAGGGAGAGAGAAATTGATAAGAGGCTGCCGATTGTTATCACATAAACGAGAAAGAACAGGGTTACATGGGTATGTTTGTCGGTTAGTGCTCTTTTCTTATTTTATTTTTTCAAGGTAGAATTATCCATAACTTTTTATATTTAATACATATAAAATCTAAGCTAACACTTCCTTCCATACCGAATTTGCTCCTGAGCTTTATGCGCAGCAATGGCAAATGCTGGCCTTACTGGAAATTGATGCCGTTGCATGGCACACCTTAGCGGCACTTTGAGTGAGTGTGATTCTTTGTATATGTATCCTTTAGCGGTGGCAATAGTGGTAACCCTACTTAGAAATGTTTTGTCTTAATACGCGCGAAATTACCTTTCGTTTGATACCCATATTGGCGTATTTCATTTAAGAAAAATTCAGTTAGGTGGCAACCCCGTAAGAAAATATTATGTGGCCACACAAGTAAAAGTTCTTATAATGTGGTACACTCTGTACATGCCAAATTTCATCCAAATATATAAGAATAGCTCGTTTAAAGTTATAGGAAATCTTAAAGATATTTTCCCTGGAATGGGATTCGAATTTAAATAATATTTTGGTGATTGTTCTAGTTACCATTTGCGAGATTTAGAGCTGTTCTTAGCTGCAGAAAGTTTATTAATTTAGATCTGTTTTTTTTTCTGAAGTGAGTCTGCCCTTTTCTTCTGTTTCTGTTGGCCCTTCGGCGTTTGCCATCGACCCACTTAGCAACCATAAATGCTGGCAGGCCTTCTTTTTTTAAATATACGCCCTTTACGTTAGTCGGTCCCTTTGTCAGTTAGAGATTTTATTTGAGCTGAGTTTACTTACATCCAAAAATTTAAATCTTTGGTGATGGTGTGTGATTTCGATCTTCTTATACTCTGAAACAATTGCTTCTCCGTCTCGTGCGACTACATTTGCTGTGCTACCTCTAGCCTAGTTAGTACGTCCTCGACTGCACCTAGATTGCATTTTCCAGGTGTGAAACTTCTTTGGCCGAGTTTCCTTTTGTTTGTTCCATGTCCAACATAACCTCTTGTCGCAGTTTTTCATATTTATTTGATGGCTTTTCGCCTCTGTGGCCATTCAGTTTCTTGCTGTAAGTTTTAGTTCCATTAAAGCAATTCATTATTTTACAATGAGCAGTGTCGAAAGGGAAGATTACAGAACTAGGAATGCAACCAAAAAGATTCCACTGTCAATTTAATAATGAATTTAAAAAAAAAAATTTCCTGACTCGATTCAGTGCTCCTGTGGCTTCAGTAAAATGTTTTCAAATCATTATTCACATAACATCGTAATAATTTCTGTCTTTAACTCTACATTGTGACCGCTCTAATGTACATATATCCTAATGACTTCACCAATCAACTACTTTCATAACTTAACTACACAAAAAATAAAAACATATTTCTTTATACTAAATAAAAACATTCCAGAAAAATTTTGCCAAATCAAGAACAGTGATACTTTTAAATTATAATACACATATATACAGATAAAAACTAAAATAGAATAACATGTCAGGCACTAAAATTAATTAAAAGAAATATAAAAGATTTAGTATCTTCTCCAACAGCCACTCAAATCAAAACAAACACAGTTGCTTACTTTCTCATAAAGTCGAGCACAACTTGTAAATTATGTAATTTCAACAACAACAACAGTAAAATTGTGTGATTTTGTAATTGTTTTAGTATATAAATATCATACAAATTCAAAAAAAAAAAAAAAAATGTCTTTGTAAATACACATGTTGTAGTTTAACTTCAAATTAATGTTTAGTCAATTTTAAACTAATTGCGCAGCTAAGAAACTTTACTTTATGTATCAAACTTAAAAATGACACTGTGACTCAAAGTTGAATGAACGGACCCAAACGCGAAATATTTTTGCACCTTTTTTTTTTGATATAGAGAAATGATATTCGACATTTACTTGTCTGACTGTAAAAAGAGCAGACCTGTTAAATAATGATTTCTAATCGTAGTGATTACCGGTTTGATTAATTATTTTCTTGAGAATCCATTTAATGATTGATTCCATTATTTTAAATTATTCATGATTATTTTCCAATTAATTGAAAAAATAATCAAAAAAATCATGATTTTTTACTATTACAAAAAGAAAAATCAAAAATTATCCAAAATAATCAAAAAAAAAAAAATTATTTTGATTACATTTCATAATTTTTTTTTTTTGGAGATTTTTGTTTTTTTTTTTTCGAAATATTTTTGAACTTTTAGTATTTTTGCACATAAATATACACATCAACAATACTGAAAAAAAAAAATTTATAATCATTAACAATTAATTACTAATTAGTAATCATATTTAGCCGGTCTGCATAAGAGTAAGTGGAAAAATGTTAAACATTTAATCGGAGAGAAATATGTTGAGGGATAGTAATAAAAATTCTCACAGCGCATAATTTTGTGAAATGATTTAACTGGTTTGGTTTCTCACAAAATGGAAGCTTAGGTAAATTTTGACATTTCGATTAAAAAGCGGTTTGGTTGCCCATAAATTGTTAAAATTGTCTTTAAAAATATTTTCAGGGAAGTGTTACTAGTTGGGTGATCGTTAGAAATCCAAATTCGTCATCTTAAAGAATGCGAAGATTTCTTATGGTTTTTTATGTAAACCTCGGATTTTAACCTCAATTTTTTCCCCCTGAATACCAGTTGTCAATAAATGAATAATACAATATCAATTGTATCGACTGCTGGTTCACAGGATAAATCTTATCAGTGACAAACATTTTAGAGTGTTAAATTACAAATGCAAGGCGCCAAATACACTTTTTTCTCTGTAGGCTTTATTAGATTTATATAGATTTCTTATGAGAGCCCTCCTTGTAACATTTTCGGCTGAATATTTTTCTAGCACAGTTTAACCCTATAGCGAACTCTTGAATGTCTTTTTATTCGTGCTATTAAAAAATAGAAATAATGGCACTTTCGTGGCAGATTTTAAGGGTTAAAATGTTGCACACATCGATTGCTACAGGAATTATTTTAAATGTGCCCACGTATTCTTCGTTCTAAAATAACAAAGAAATAATTGGAAAATTGAAATAGATTTCCACAAAAAAGATTTCGATATTTTTCAGTGTCTAGGCCTTTGGTTCAGATTTGCAACCACCACGCCACAAGGCGATGACCGTGAAACTGCTGTACAGCGTTATTTATTTTGTATATATCTACAAACATACTTATGTACAAACATATACTAGATAGTAAATACTTGTAGTAATAGTTGAAACATTGTAAATAAATCTATTTAAAGAAGTGTATAATTTAAAAGAAAAGAAAAACCAAATCTCTACAAAAAGCGCCAATCTAACCAAAAATTATTTATAAGTACTCGAGCAGTCCAAATTATCTATTTATAAGTATGATATGTCAAAAGTAAAATACCTTCAGAAATTTTTGAAAGAAAAAATCCAAAATCAAAAGAACTTGAGTAATCTAAGCCTAACTAAGCGCTAAACTTATATTTAAAAACCATAACAAAAAAAAAAAACTTAAAAAATGTGTTTTAAGAATAATTCCTATACATTCGTAACTGTTAATCAAATATTGTGTATTTACTTGTACTTGAAAATTTATTAATAATGGTACTAAAGGAAATGTAAAACAAAGTCATAGTGACTCATAACACATTATAAATCAATAAAATACAAAAAAAAAAATTTATTAAATGTAAACAATAAAACTTAAATAATAAAAATGAAAGTAAAAAAAATACTTAGTTTGTACAAAATGTAGTTAAGTAATTAAAATATATGTAAATAATAATTATTACGATTATTGTAATTCAGTGTATATCGAAGATGTGCTAAAAATTAAAAAGTAAGAGAACAAATCAAAAAAGGAAAAACATTTAAGTCAAAAACTAATTATAATAATATAGATATTTGTTTGAAAATGATTAAAAATTTGTTTCCTTTGTCTTTTTTTGTATGGAAATGTGAGGTAAGTAACAAATATGGCGCCTCAATTAGCTAAGCTCTATAGCTGGCAACTACAGTTTCGAAAATCTTCATCTTTTTATAGCGTTTGTTATGAAAGATTCTACAACAAGACAATCAGTGGTTTTACTCATATCAGGCCCGTGCGCAGAAAATATTCGAGGGGGGGTTTAAGCTCAAGTTACGCAATCTATGAAAAAAGATAAGAAATTTTATTTTCGGAGTGCGGAAATTTTATTGTCAAAAGTCATATTCAGTTACAATTATTTGATTGAGTTAATTTACTCTTCGAGGTACTGAAAAAAACTCTTTCAAAATTATTTGCGGTTTGATTATGACATCGCGATGTACATTGAGTGAGGCTAAGCCGTTTAGAGGATTTTCAGACATTGTTGATCTCAAATACGTTTTTAGTCATCGCAAAGTTTAGAAGGATCGCTGTTGTCACAGGCAAAACTGCCATAACGCGAAGCATTTGGTTAACATTTGGAAACGCATCTTCATTACAAATATCGAGTGCTTCAAGTGAGTTTTTTCTTTCTTTTCCGGCAATGAGCTTCCGCCAAAGTTGTACTTCGTTCACCCAGATGTTACGGGAATCGTCGTGCAAAATTGAACAGTATGATTGGAATAGTTGAGCGCAGGACTCTTCTTCGAAAATTTTCATTAAGTTGTGAAAAAGGCAAGCGAAATTTGATAAAATATTGCTGTGATTTAAGAATCGATCTTGGAATTGTGTCAGAAACGAATCAATGTACGGTATGTAGATTGTTATACGGAAATAAACTTCAACTGAATCAGTTTGTACGTTGGAACGTTGGGTCTGTTTCGACGGAATCCGTGGCTTTCGCAATTCAATGTCGTATTGCTCGCTAATTTCGTTCACGGTTTTGAAAATTAGTATGAACTCTACCTTAGCATTTTCTCTTCTTTAGATCGAAATTTGTTTCGCAGCATCAGCCAATTTGATAGCCTCTCCCAGATCTTGATTTTGAAGTGCTCGACTTAGAGGCAATGTGAGAGAGCTCAAAATATGCATGGATATCTGGAAATTTGCCGTTTTTATAGCTGAAAGCAGTTGGAAAGCTCCAAACGCAGTCGTTGAGTCTTTTTAGTTGGTGGAAATCACTTCAAAAGCGCGAATTACTGCTGGTTGCAAATAGAGATATGTTGCGACGGACTCATGCTGTTCTACCCATCTGGTTTTACAAAAGTTTTCAATTTCTTCACTCGAGCTTCCCATGGATGTTCATTTTCACTTATCGCATCCTGAAGGGCATTTTGGCGTTTCTGATAAATGAAGAAGGAGTGGATATTCTGTAGAACTCCCAGACAATTTTTGATTCCCGTTATATTGCACACAGAGCTTATCGCCAAATTGAAGCTATGATCAGCACAATGGGAGTAGAGCGCGAATGGATAAGTTTTTCTGACAACAGCTTGAGCACCTTGGAACTCTCTGCTAACCGCTCTTGCACCGTCATATCCTTGACCGAAGAAATACCTGCAATCTAGTCCGGAAGATTTTAGGAAATCCAGGTAAGCAGTTCCTATTCCCTTTCCAGTGAAATCGGTGATAGAAATAAAACACAAAAAAGCTTCCTGAATGATGAACTTTTCGCCGCATTTATCCAAGTAGCGAATGCAAATTGAACTTTGTTCTACTTCTGCGATGTCTGGCGTATCATCTCCGCGAGAAGAAAAGCCCTTCGATTTGTTCACTCGATCGATGTTGTAACTCATGATGAGGTGGTGACCCATGTTGATTATTTCATTCTGGACACGGTTGCTTATGTACATAGCATTCTTTGGTTAATCACTCAGGTGTTTTTTCAACAGCTCATCAGTTTTGGCTCGATATCTTAAGAGAGTTCTAAAGTTTCCATCATTCGTCAACGGTTCGTCTTCAGAAATTCTTCCCGTATCATTGGAACCTCTGAGAGCAAATCCTTGTCGGCCACACAGAAGTCTAATTTTTGGTTCTACAGTTAGTCAATGGGTAAAGCATTTTCTGCTTCGATTCGTTATAAGTAATAAGGCGGTGACGCAAGTCATGCAAAAGGTGGCCGCATGATTTGTTTTTAAGTTCAAAAACCATTAATTTTTTTTGTTTGAAATTAGGATAATACTTTCCATCCTAAGTCAACTGCTAAAACGCTTCCTAAAACGTGATGATATCAATCGTTTAAAAGTAATAAAGGTGTTCTGCGCAGAAATACTGTGGATCACAAAGCGGTAAAGTTTGTGGTTGAACTTCAACCACTGGACGATTTCTAGTTAATTTAATGGAGCTGAATGATTTTTGAATCAAAATGGCGTACGCTACCATAAACCAAAGTAATTTATTCAGGAAATGGTGCCTATCCTACTATTCAGAAATAGAACTAAAAATTGGGGTCTTTGGGGTTCAAATACAGGTAATAACGACTTTTTCAATACTGGTAATGCTACTTAACATAAGATAACTTTAAGGTAACCGAAAGTGGTAGTCGTTACCCTACCAGCTACCAAATATTATAAAGAAAAAGTTATTTATACCAAAAAGTCGCAGGTGATGGCTTTGTAAAATTTAATCGTTTGAGGTTGCCATTTCCGTTTCTGTTACTTTGGTGCTAGTTGGGTGAAATCGTAGCAAAGTTATGCCCTCGACAAATTTAATTTTTCCATTTGCAACTTGTTTATATTTGAAGCAGTGTTGCCAACGTAGTGGTTTTACTACAAACTTTATTAGTTTTTATTCTAGTCATTGTATTCATAATTTTAACCAAAGAGTTAGCAAAATGATAGAAACTAAAGAAGTATTATATTAACTTACACTGATATGCGATGAAATAGAGCCACAACTAAAAATGATTCGTAAAATATATTTGTTTATGTAATTTTAATAATTTTCATTTAAAATGTAGAGGAAACCTATAACAGAAACCATATTAACCGTTTTAAAGTTTACACAAAGTTCTTTCGGGAAAGTTAATAAAGTTTGAAAATTTGCCATACAAATTTCAATAGTTTTAGGCTGAATTTTTAGAAAGATTTTTGTAGCTCATTAAACTTTAGCACAATATGTGCAAGTTAGAAGTACCTCAAAACTTTCCCTGAATTTTAAAATTTTTTTTGTGTATGTTGGGTGTTCGTAAGAAAAATTGAATTTCGTTCTGAGAATTTCTCAAATAAAACAACTTTTCCATCAAAGTCGTACATTTTGTGGCAGTCACGCAATAGTTACACGCTAAAAGTATCCGTGTCCGTTACTATTACTTGCTCTAAGACAGACAGTAGCATGCAGTCGAAAAACATCACTTTGTAACAATTTAAAAGCTGCAAGTGTCGGAAATGCGGCTAGCGATTTTCATGAAAGTGGCTTATAATTTAATTCAATTCAATAATGTCACGAAATTTCGAGTTATAATAGGCCCACTTAAAATTTCTTTTAGCATGCTTACATTTATTCACTATTTTTGCAAAAATTCCTCGGTGCAGCTGCTTTAATTGCTTCTCCAAATTTACCAGGGCATTTGTTTGAAGCCATTTTACTAATTTTTACGATAACTGTTATAAGGTCAATGTCAGTTCCAAATGAAGTTAGGGTAAATAAATTTTCCTGCGAGTTATGATATTAAAATTGTTGTGGAATTCTCTATAAAAGAGATGAGGCCACAATAATTGCAAAATTTTTACATTTCTATCCAAACTCGCACTTTTTAAGTTTTATTTTAAGAATCTTTTATACAAAACTGGGTGTAGTGCTTAACCGATTTCGTTAACTGCATTTCTCCACACTCATACCAGTCATCTACTACTCATGAAATACTAGTTTGTATATAGTTCAAATATACTAGTATCATACTGGTCGTAATGTACCAGTTTCATAATAGTTCAAAATGGAAGGAAATGTACTAGTAAAATTGCAGTCTAATCACACCCGTATCATACTAGTTCCAAAGCCCCTAGCAGAGATTAAAATAAGAAAATAGACTCTTCAATACATAATTTTCGTTTTTCATCATTTTCGCTATGAAAACCCCTATTTGGGATTACAAAACATAAACTATATCTTTGGAATATTTCATAATCGGGTTGCGAATTACAAAAGCAGGCAATGCAAATGAAATAAACGAAAGAAATTATTACAACTTATGTCGCTTAAACAAATAGTATGAAAACTGTAGTCGTATACTAGTATGGATTGAACTTTTTCTGGCTAGTATGACTTAAACCAGAAAATTATAGTTGGCTAGTAGTATATTTAATAGTTTAATATTTCACTGCAGGGTATATTCATTACACATACATGTAAATAACTATTTTACCAACACGCTTGTCAATATTTGTAGCAGAACTTTCGCAGGAAATCCATCTGTTTGTCTTATCACTCTAATAAGACCTGCATTCAATTCGCCGTAAATACAAAATGTGTTTATCTTAAGGTGTTTAAGCCAAAGTATAACAGCATGATTTCAAATCCAAAGATATTTGATACAAATTGCAGACAGGTAAATACGTACTATATGGCTGGGCATAATCCTATTTGTTTAATTGTCAAATAAAA
This sequence comes from Merzomyia westermanni, assembly GCA_949987695.1. Lineage (NCBI taxonomy): Eukaryota > Metazoa > Arthropoda > Insecta > Diptera > Tephritidae > Merzomyia > Merzomyia westermanni. Next base: position 51,509,756 of record OX465289.1, on the reverse strand, counting down.
CAAAAAAATTCGTAAATGAAGCTCAATTTGATGTGTGACATGTAACAAGAAATAAAAAGCACCACCGAAAGCCAAACGAATTTTCTTAAGCGACAGAGATTTATTAATATTGTGACGAATTGATGATTCCTTGATTATCCATCCTGGGTTCGATCACTATAAAGTCAAATAAACACACGCACAGATAATGTAACGCAAAACAATTTTAAGAGTTTGACAACTTTACAGTAGTTCACTGAACAACACTTCAACTGATCCCTGCCTTGCTTGGTCACTGCCTTATATAGTCCGACAGGGTGCTTGCCTACGCACCGAGTACTTTCTTGGTTGTTCGCTCTTCGTGTTCTCGAAGGGTCGGTGTTATTTATTGACATCTCCTCTTTGCTTGTATTCGCAAACATTCGCGCCATCTCTCTTCCCCTTCCTAGGTACACGCTTGCATGCATAAGAGTAGACATCGTCATCTCCGTTGTGTTTAACTAGTGGTAGGAGTGTTATTGAGTTAGGGATGGTACATGCTTGAGAATAATCGCCACAATATAAATACTTTAAAGGGGATCAAATAAAAAAATACTTAACACTTGTATAGTTATGTAAGTGCTTACAAGTCAGGTATGTATAAATATTTATAGAGTGGTTCTTATATCCGGATGTGTGAAATATGCGCATGATGCCTTCTTAAAGACGCTGCTGCTAATTATTTAAAATTCTATTGCGAAAGCCGATCAAAGATGTTCAAAGAGACTGGATCTAAATCGATCGTGAAACTGAGTGACTGAGGGACTATTCACCTTTCTGCACACCAAGTAACCGGACAAGCATGTCCTTTCAGTGGATAAGATGGGATTTAGGGAGCTGAAAAATTCAGCCCCTTTTTGCGTGTGTTTGACAGCTTTTAAAGCCGAACACCTTGCCAGTTTTAACAAAAAGGGATAAAAGTAAATTTTGTGTGTTGATTAAGCATTTCTTTTTTGTATAGAAACCCCATCAGCGAACCAAGTTAAGCCTTGATAAACGTTACGGGTACTCTGCTCCATCAGTTTCAATGACCAACAAATATTTTCCCTGGCTTCGTTGAATTCGTCCGAACACAAACAAAGCCGAACGTTCATCGGATGGTCATCTCTGAAACAAATATTATTTGAAAGGACTGCAAAAATTGCTGGCTAAATGTATGGAGCTTAAAGGAGATTATATTGAAATAACAATATTTTATTCCAAACATATTCATACATGCATATATAAGTCAACAGCTCTTAAGAGCTGTTTGTTTAAATGTCTAAATGATTTTGACCTTCCAACAAAGCGCTCCACCTGATTCTATCCTTTGCCAGTTGACGCTAATTACAAACGCCAAGGGATCGCAGATCGTTCTCCACTCTGTTAGACAGGGTTACACACTTCATTGCATCCTATGCTGATGACTGCACTATTATGGCTTCGGATAAGCGCCCCTTCTTTGGAGAACTCTGTACGAGGATTAATTGTTACCTCCGAGACCTTTACAGCACAAGGGTCATTCTGGCTGAACTTTGTTCTGGATACTGTAACAGGCTAAACTTAAACCTATCCAGACTGAACCCAGACATGCCAAATGCCTGCCCGGCATGCGGTGTGTCTCCTCATGACACTAACCATCTTTTCACCTGCTAAACTGAGCCTACTCTTCTAACAGCAATTTCACTTTGGTCCAACCCTGTTGAAGCAGCGAGGTTTATAGGACTCCCGTTAGAAGAGCTTGATGCCAATATTGAGCAAGGGAGGTGATATTTTAGGAAGGCTTAATAGTCACTACAACAACAACAACAACAGACCTTTCCAGCTTCTTCAACGAGCTGCCCTGTCTCTGACTATATCGACGGCGACTCGTTTTACGACGTGAAATGCGCAGATGGGACAAGAGTTAAACGTCCACGTAGATGGAGTGCTGCCAACCTCCCGTTAAACATGGGTGTAACGTTCGTAAACAGCCCCATCTTTGCTGGTCAGGACACCGCAATAACTTCAAAGGAGCAGAGCCGCAACAAGATCCTCAAGTCACTGACCGTCAGTACTTGGGGAAAAGATAAAGAAACGTTGCTTGCTACATAGAAATCTATTTGACGACCGGTTATTGATTACGCTGCATCATATGGTAACCTAACCTTGCTGACAACAACTGGAGGAAGATTTAGGTCTGCGAAAACACCGCCATCAGAACTGCGACGAGATGTCTGCTTATGTCTTCCGAGTCTCACCTCTACCAAGAGGCTTGAATGCTCAATGTTCGCGAGCATGCGGAACTGTTGAGCAACCAGTTTTTACTGAACTGCCACAAACCTAATTATCCAAACCGTCATCTGTTGGATGAAGCACCGCCCCAGCCGTAAGGACACACCTCCATAAGCACTATGATGAGATACTGTTCTAACCCCAGTATCACTCTGGTCCAACCCTGTTTAAACTACGCGGTTCTTTGGACTCCCGTTAGAAGAGCTTGATGACAATTCTCAGAGTGATCGTGCCCATTAGGCAGGGCGACGCACTGTTCATAACAACAATAACTACCTCTTGGAAGTAAATTTTCGTTTAGTTAAATAAAATAAAGGAATTTTAAGACTTTAAGTTTCCCACCGAGCAATCAAGTGCAAGATCGGAAAATATAGAGACTAGCATGCCTAGGTATATCCGGCGCGGTAAGCAGCGCACCTTCTTTTCTTTAAATGGTCATCTAACCGCCTGTGCGATTTTGACCGTCCAACATAGCTCGTCAGTCGTTTCTTCGTTGCGCGAACTGGCGCCAATTGGAAACACCGCGGGATCGCAAATCGGTCTCCACTTGGCCCTTCCATCGGAGTGGGGGTCTCCCTCTTCCTCTGATTCCACCGGCGGGTGCCGATAAGAATACCTTCTGGGCTGGAGCATCTTCGCTCATTCGCACTACGTGGCCTAGCTAGCGAAGCCGCTGTGTTTAACTCACATAGTTCATGTCGGCGTCTGCGTAAAGTTTATACAGCTCATCATTAAATCTTCTTCGGTACTCGCCGTCGCCAACGCGTAGAGGTCCACAAATCTTTCGAAGAACTTTTCTCTCGAATACTCCCAGAGCCGCCTCATCAGATTTTGTTAGTATCCACGCTTCTGCACCATATAGCAGGACGGGTGCGATGAGTGACTTGTAGAGTGTTATTTTCGTTCGTCGAGAGAGGACTTTACTTTTCACTTGCCTACTCAGTCCGAAGCAGCATATGTTTGCAAGAGTAATTCTTCGGCGGATTTCTAGGCTTACATTATTGTTGGTGTTAATGCTGGTTCCCAGGTAACCGAAGTCCTTTACTTTTTCGAAATTATTGCTGCCAACATTGGCTTGGTTGCCAAGGCGCGAATACGCTGACTCATTGCATGATGACAGAAGGTACTTCGTTTTGCCGTCGTTAACCACCAATCCCATTTTCTACGCTTCTTTTTCTAATTTGGAGTAAGCAGAAGTTACTGCGCGGTTGTTAAGGCAAATGATATCAATATCGTGAGCATATGCCAAATATTGTTCCAGCGCGGTTAAGTTCTGCAGCTTGTATTATTTTCTCCGGCATTAAATTAAAGAAATCGCACGATAGGGGGTCACCCTGTCTGAAACCTCGTTTAGTTTCAAACGGCTCGGAGAGGTGCTTCCCAATTCTGCCCGAGCTGGCGGTGTTGTTCAAGGTCATTTTGCATAGCCCTATATGTTTTGCGGGGAAACCAAATTCAGACATAGCGGCATATAGGCAGCTCCTTTTGGTGATATCGAAAGCGGCTTTAAAATCAACAAAGAGATGATGTGTGTCGATTCTTTTTTCACAGATTTTTTCCAAGATTTGGCGTATTGTAAAAATCTGGTCGATGGTAGATTTACTAGGTCTGAAGCCACACTGATAAAGTCCAAGCAGGCTTCAGTCTTTCGCAAAATACGCTTGATATGACCTTATATGCGATATTCAAAAGGCTGATTCCGCGATAGTTGGCGCAGTTTGCAGGATCGCCCTTCTTGTGGATTGGGCAGAGAACACTTAGATTCCAATCTTCAGGCATGCATTTATCCAACCATATTCTGCATAGAAGCTGATGCATGCGCCTTACCAGCTCCTCGCCTCCGTGTTTGAATAGCACAGCAGGCAAACCATCAGCGCCAGCTGCTTTAATATTTTTCAATCGGGATATTGCTATTCGCACCTCATTATAGTCGGGTTGTGGAACGTCAATTCCATCATCTTCGATTGTGGGCTCGGGTTCGGCATCTTCTCTGGTTTCTCCATTTAAAAGGGCAGAGAAGTGTTCCCTCCATATTCTGAATGCTCTCTGAACATCGGCCACCAGGTCGCCGTTCTCATTTTTACAGGAGTTCGCCCCGGGTTTAAAACCTTCTGTCATTCGCCGAATTTTTTGATAGACTTTTCGGGCATTATTCCCGTTGGCCAGCATCTCAAGCTCCTTTATTTCACGCTTTTCTGCCTCTTTTTTTCGCCCGGAAAAGCCGCCTCGCTTCTCTCTTCAACTCGCGGTAGTGTTCACACACACTCCTCGTTGCATTCGATCTCAGCGTTGCCTTGTAGGCTTCGTCCTTTCTTTTCGTTGCAGCGCGGCACTCTTCATCATCATACCAGTTGTTTCTTCGCGTTCGCCAGAATCCAATTACTTCTTCGGCTGCGGTACGGAGTGCTCCTGAGATATGATCCCACTGCTCATGCATTCCACTAGGTTGAATTGTGCTCTCGGAGAGCAGGTGTGAGAGGCGATCTGCGAAATAATTGGCGGTCTGTTGCGATTGCAGCTTTTCTACGTCCAGCTTTCCCTGCGTTTTTTGTTGCGTCTGTTATGTCGTATAGAGGCGGGTACGAATCTGGATCGCTACTAGGTAGTGATCAGAGTCGATGTTAAGTCCTAGTAATGTGCGAACATCTAAAACGCTGGAAGCATGCCGTCCGTCCATCATAAGGTGGTCTATCTGGTTGCGTGTTTTTCGATCGGGAGACAGCCATGTAGCTTGATGGATCTTCTTGTGCATAAACCTAGTGCTGGATATGACCATGTTTCGGACACCGGCGAAGTCGATCAGCCTGAATCAATTTGGCGAAGTCTGATCGTGGAGACCGAACTTCCCGACAGTGGGGCCAAATACACCCTCCTTACCCACCCTGGCGTTAAAGTCGCCAAGCACGACTTTGATATCATGGCGGTGGCAGCGCTCGTATGCTTATTCCAGATGCTCGTAAAATGCAGCCTTTTCCCCGTCGCCCTTCTCTTCCGTCGGTGCATGAGCGCAGACAAACGATATGGTGAAAAATCGTACTTTTATGCGGCGAGACGCTCGTTCACGGGTGTGAACGACAGTACTCGGTGACGGAGTCTCTCCCCCACCACAAATCCCACGCCGAATCTTCGCTTGTCTTCTTGCCCACTCCAGTAGCTGTTGCAAGGTGTTTTCATCTTGTTTCCTCGCCCCGTCCATCGCATCTCTTGTATGGCGGTGATGTCAGCTTTTGCTTTCCTCAGGACCTCAACCAGCTGGGCAGCTATTAAGAGACCGGACATTCCAGGTGCATGCCCTTAACAGCGCACCTACGTACTTAATTTTCCACCTGATACCCATGCACGTGTTCGTTCAAGGTCTGGGCGCAAGGGAATTTCTCATATTGAGGGAGTCTAAAATTTAGAAGGCAGCCAAGAATGAACATGCGACGATACTAGATGACATAGCAAAGGGCCTAAACGGGGTCAGAACTAACCTAACAGGCGAAATGAACTACATGACGTCAGTTAGTGACTTCGGAGCGCAGAATGTAGAATATCCCTCGAGGGAGGAATGGAAACAGGGTTTAGTCACAAATGGAAAATGGAATGGGATTGGGCTATACTCTGAAGATTTGCAAGCCAAGAAGTCATATCGACAAATCTAAGGTAAGTGTACTTACAAGGGTCATCACAGGACATAGTGCTATCGCACAAATTCTTCGACAATTGCGTATGCGAACAAGTTTCCTATGTAGAAGCTGTCAGGGCGAGGAGGAGGAGGGGACGATCTATCAATGTATTTGTCGATGTACAGGACTACAGTCTGTTAGAGGTGAGGGAAGTGGATCTTTTGCTGGCTTTCAAGTTCATGTGAGAAAGTAAAGGGTTTAAATAGGTTTAATACCTGGTTGAACGGATGTGCCCCAGGATATGCCATGCGCACTTTCTATACCTTACCTAACCTAACCTAACCTCAGTTGCAAGTGATGTAATGTTATGATACAAATCTTGTTTACACCTATTATATTTCCCATAAGTTATATAATGTTGGGTTTCAACCGAACTTAGACTTTCTTACTTGTTTTGATATAAAGTTTCCGTTGTACATATAAATATGTACAAATAAATTTGTAGTAAGTGGACAGCAATCAAGAAGGAAAGCTTAACCGCAAGTTCAAGGTGGCAATGTCGTGGCTAAAATATGGCATTCTGCGTAGATATGCATTAGTAATAAGGTGCTAAGCTGGTCCAGTACAATATCATAAGAAAACTGCTCGGAAGATTACCTAGCACATTATAGAGGCACATTTAGCAAATAGATCAATTCATATACATTCCAACAGAAAATTGCTCCTTAGACTGCCGTTGAGCTGGCTTAGCAAGACTACAAATGTCGCATAAATCAAGCTTGTCATTTCTAGCGTAGTTTGCCCTGCTCACATTGTGTTAAATTTATGTAAGTGCATCAATTTTTATGTCAACATACAAATGAATATACTTAAGTCAGGTTAAGACCATAATACATGTGTCTTAGGGTGGGCAAAAAATATCGAGTTTTGTTTTTTACTGGAAAATCGAATTCTTGGCCAAATACTAGTTTTTAATATTAATGGGAAATACATGTTTAGCTGGTTTCCTTTTTGCTATAGGCTACTCTAAAAATTATATTATTATTACTAAAATATCGTTCAGCCAACTTCTTAATCAATATCTGCAGGTAATTGGAAAAAAATCGGCATACGGGTCATACATTGCTTTTTATAACTAGTTTACAATAACAACAGACCTAAAAACTATTTCTCGAAAGTGTCCCTTAATCCAAATCCACTATTAGAATTTGCTTAACGAACACACCATCTATTTTTGCGAACTAAGGCCGCACCTCGACCCGTTACTAAATTCTGATAGTTCATTCAGTATTAAATTCACTAGAATAAGCTGTACTTCTATTTTTTCTATACAAAACATAAACGTTCAAAAAAAAAAAACAATTGTCGTATGTATCAACTGCCATCCATAACACAAATACACTTCCACCACTAAGGCCCGGTTTTTCAGTCCATGGTTAAGCTGAGTTTAAACTAAGTTTGCTTAAACTCTGCATAAATTTAAACTCCAGTTAAACTGCAGAGCGGTTTTTCAGTGTGAGTTTAAGGCCGCTTTTAATATTTGCTTTTTATACGGCAACATTGGTTTTTTCTTTATCTAGATACGGCAACAGATAATATTTGCATACATATTCAACGCCATTGCTTCTCCTCAGTATTGTAATAGTTAGCATTTCGCCAATTTCTGCATCACTATAATCACTTTCGTCAGATGATATATCCAGTATTTAATCAAATATAAAAATATCGTCCTTTCTTAATTGCGTTCAGCTTATTGTTTCACAACCAAAACCATCAAATATGCAAAACAGCTGACAGGTTAACTAGAGTTTAACCCTGCCGAATTGACCGCTTAAACTACGTTTAAACTTCGTTTAAAGTTGACTGAAAAACTGCTTAACAAGTTTAAGCTTAGTTTAACTGACAAATTGAGTTAAACTTGTACTGAAAAACCGGGCCTAACTATCACAACTTAGCTATGCCTACACTATATTCGTCACAATGACGGTTGCCGTTTCGGCCGAAATGTACCATTTCTGATACGCATTTTTTCGCCGGGTACGTTGGCACGCAACTTCAAAATTTGGTATGTTTTTGCCATTTTTACTTCAACACAACTCCGATGACACTGCTACAAATATCAAACCTGCATTTGAATGACTACAAAAAGTTATTTAGTCATAATGTTGTGTCTCTTTCACTCTCCTGATTTACTGGCAGTAGAAGTAAAATGGCACCACTTGTATCAACTTGTACGTAGGAGTCTTTCTCTATCATACGTCGCTTTGAAATTTTTAGAAAAAGTTGAAAAGAGGTACCACTATTTGTTTGAGATAAAAAATAGCACGAGCAAGTAGTGCTAATGAAATTAAAATTATTATCTTATTTGGCTTAGTTCTGAAGCGAAAAAATTAAGATGGATAGGTAAGTTTTATAATCGGGGGAGCATGCGCAAGCAAATGAATGGAATTGTGGCCATTTTAATTTATTTGTTTACTTTTACTCATTACACTGCTTTACAAAAACGACCTTTAGTTCTGTCCTATGAACCAAATATACTTTTTCGGAAAGGAGAGAAAAAATAATAATACACGTGTATCGGCGATTTTCATGTACACGTCAGAATTTTTTTCTTTTTTATTTTTTTTTTTATTTTTCTTGCAAATTGTTGGTACCGCGTACTTTATTGTTGACCTTCCATCAGTAAACTTGCATACATTTCTATAGCAATAGTCGCACACGACTAAAAAAAAGATTCTGACGTGTACATGAAAATCGCCGATATACGTGTATTTTTATTTTTTCTCCCCTTTCCGAAAAAGTATATTTGGTTCATAGGACAGAATGTGTGTAACGCGGTGTTATAGGGTATATTTAGAATAATAAAATGTTGTATGTTTTTAGTTTTTTTATATTTATACATACCCGTTTCTGTGTAAATTTCTGCCAGCAGATGAACTACTTAAAATTGTTTTAATAAATGTTATATTGTTTGCCTAGCAAATTAATTTGGTACTTTTTTTTCGGTTTGGTACGAATTTTGGTACGCCAAATTTTTGGGCAAACGGCAACCGTGGTCACAATACCAATATTTAAAACTGTATTACTAGACTAGTACGCCCGTCCCCGCTCCGCTGCGTCATAGAACTTATAATAGACTGAGTACGATTTTAATCGTTATATCTACCACCCCCAGATAAGATATGGAACTTAATTACATCGCTTATTGAAGCACTTATTATCAAATTTCGTTTGATACCCATATTGTATTAAACACATTTTGGGTCACCTTGCTCCACATATACGTAGATATCTCCGAAAATGGTCGAAAATATGATATTTTATATTTAAACTAAACTCCTAGTAATATAACGGTAAAAGTTCTATTCAATTCCATTTAGCAGTTTTGGAGTGATGCGCGACCAAACATACAAACAGACAAACATTTAAAAAATTGTCGATTTGGCTTCTACTGGCTCAATAATTATAACTCCTATCCATTTTTCTTAAAAATCTGTAATGTACAGACATCGACCTGGTAAAATTTTATTAAATGTAAAGATAATATCAGTCCTAAATAATTTTAACTAGTTATGATAGACATCTTCACAATAATCCTTATCACCCTACGTAAGTTTCAAAAAATCTAAAACGATTGTTTGTTAATAGTGTAAACTAAAAAAATGTACATACGATTTTATGTGCGGGGCATGGCGGTCTTAGAATGTCCTTTCGACTTAAAGCAACGCTAAGTACCTCTTTAACGATATCTGCATCATTTTGAATGTTAAGTCTAAGTCGTTTATAAAAGTCGTTCATAGAATGATCAAATCAATATAGTTACCAAATTTTACAAGTTTATCTTCTACTGTCAATGAATTATAACATTTTATACGCTCTTCAAAATTTTCGATATCGAAAACAGCAGTGTGTTTATCGTCCGATTTCGCGCATTTCTTTTAATAATTTCTAAGGAACTCAAATGTATCTCGATTTATTTATACCGTTACATATCCGCGGTATATTGAAAAAACCTTTAATATTCAGGTGGTGTTGGAGATGGGGTTTATCATAACATTTGAAATTCACCAATAACATGAGTACGTACTACGTGTCGACTACGTCATTCCCTACCAACTTTGGCTAACCACCTCTGTCGTGGTGAAAACTTTGGTTTCAACTCAATTGCAAATGTTTACTAACACCAAAGCATACCCCCACCAACAACGAATTTGTAAAAATCTTAGAAAACAGTGAGCAACGCGTACCAAAAATGTATATAGACAAGTAAGGAAGTCTAAGTTCGGGTGGAACCGAACATTATATACCTAGTAGTGATCTATTATGGCATAACAAATTTCGCAGGTCTATTTTAATACTTTTCAGTTCGTATTATAAGTCCAGCTGATTTGTTTTTATTAAAAACACTTGTGTTATGAGTTTTGAGGGGTAAATTATTTATTTGTATATAAATAGCTTCCCTACCCAACACTGCTTACCACATTTTTTCAAAATTCCAATACATGCACATTTTATATTTGAAAAATTTGCGTTCAAATAGGCAGACTGACAGACAGTCGCACGGACTTGGCTAAATCAACTCAGCTCATCGTCATTATTATTTCAATTTGCTTATTGATAGGTTCATCTCTTATTCTTCTCATACTTACAAACATTTCATGTTCATGAAAGGTATGAAAATCCCAAAAAAGTATAGATAACTTATCTATTGCAGTGGGATATTAACTACTTGCCCGGATATTTTACTTGTGTGTTATCCGATTTGCTTAATTTTCGGAATACAAAATATTGAGATAATTGGTTGAAATATCTATGTCAAACTACAAGCAATAGTCTTTGAAAGTAGCAGAATTTTTATGATCAAAAGTGGGCGGCGCCACGCCTAATTCCCCCAAAAGCCACAAAATATTTTTGCGGTCGAGTTTTGCTTAAAAAGCTTGTTATGTGTGCAAGATCTTGTTGCTATAGCTTGCATGATTATAAAAATATCACGTTTTACATTTTACAAACAAATTTTTCAGAACTATGTGAAAAAACTGGGCGTGGCCGTATACCGATTTCGCCCATTTTTACAACAAACATTTACCTTCATATGTAAAACATTTTCGCCAAATAACGCATACAAAGTTTTGTGGAATAATCCGTTATAAAAGGGGCGGGGCCACGCCCATTTTAAAAAATTTATAATTTTCGACTTTCTTCGTTCACGTACACTTTGAAAGTGAAATATAAATGATAAAAAGCTTTTTTACGCAAAGTTGTTTCCTATAAAATGTATCTAAGATCCTTTTTAAAATCTTTCGCATAAAAGTGGGCGTGGACCTAAGCCGATTCCGGAACATCCTTGTATTAATATAAATATGTGTGCTAAATTTCGTATTATTTCTAAATTTCACTTAATCAAAAGTGGGCGGTGCCATGCCTATTTTCAAAAATTTCTTGAAAAATTTATTTTCTGCCTTAACCTTAACGTGCAGACCAAATTTTATCCTTATAAAGCTCGGTTTTTCAGTCCTTGGTTAAGCTCAGTTTAAACTAAGTTTGCTTAAACTCGGCATAAATTTAAACTCCATTTAAACTGCAGAGCGGTTTTTCAGTGAAAGTTTTAGGCCGATTTTAAGATTTGCTTTTTAAACGGCAAACATTGGTTTTTTTTATCTAGATACGGCAACAGATGACATTTGTTTACATATTCAACGCCATTGCTTCTCCTCATTATTGTAATAGTTAGGATTTCGCTAATTTCTGCATCACTATAATCACTTTCGTCAGATGATATATCCGTTATTTAATTAAATATAAAAATATCGTACTTTTTTAATTACGTTCAGTTTATTGTTTCACAACCAAAACCATCAAATATGCAAACAGCTGACAGGTTAACTAGAAATTGGCCGCTTAAACTACGTTTAAATTTCGTTTAAAGTTGACTGAAAAACTGCGTAACAAGTTTAAGCTTAGCTTAACTGACAAATTGAGTTGAACTTGTACTGAAAAACCGGTCCTAAGAGTATTATGTACTGAATAATCACTTTTTTGTATTTTCGAAAATATTCTATGTATAAAAAGTGGGCGTAGCTATAATCCGATTTCGCCCATTTTAAATACCGCTAGGAGATGAGCGGACATGGCTTAATCAATTTTTTTTTTGTCCTGAAAATTTAGATATACATAAGTCAATATCTATCTCGATCCGTTTATGCCGTTACATACCACCGTTATGCGACTAAAGTTAATATACTTTGTGTGCGCAGCACTACTAGGTAAACAAATTTCGTAACGCCCAGTCTAATGTAGGTATATATAAAAAACGCATACTTAACTCGATTTAGTAAAATGATACCTGAAAAAATATTTGCCAATAAGTTATGCCATTTATAATGAGAATCTATCTAAAATTACCTAATTTCTTGGGGTCATCACTTGTAAGCCGGTAATAATATTTAGCTCTATTTCTGAAAACATTAGCTTGCTTACAAATTATGTAAACCATTATTTAAGAAATTGTAAATCTACAACGAAATATTATTATGTACATAATGAATCAAATATCTACAAAAAATACTAACAAAGCATTCCGTTAGTAATGACAACAAACTTAATTCTGACTTTGAGTTTCTGAAATGAGTATTAGTGGATTGAAGTAACCATTCCGTGAGAGATATAGAGCGTCGGTATTGCAATTTTACTTATTCGACTGCAGGATCGATTCGCCGCGTTGCACAAAACGGCGAAGAAGAGTTGTTGAAAAGCATAAGCTCCCAAAGAAAATATGGTAAGGCGAACGCATACATCCAGATTGGAACTTCGGTTCGGTTTGATTAATCCACAAGAAATACCACACGGGCTCCTTGGAATCAGTCTCGAAGCAGCTTCGCACCAGAATTCAACAGCAGTGAAATGTAAGAATGGTGTGTCCGGTTGGTTTTAGTGATTGCTAAAAAATTACGTTGCTGTGCATTAATACATAAGCCTTAACACCCCTACACAAATACACCCCTGGTGTAGCAATATAAAGCAAAAGAAAGAGGCAAACGAAGTTATTGGCCCAAGGACCATGGTGGAAAACCTGGTACTGTTTCACATTCAGTCAATTATTTAAATTCCATCCATGCTTAGTGGGTTATAAATATCCCTCCTATCTATCTTAAGAATGGTTTAAAGTCTTCTGAAAGGCTGCATTTTTTCCCCATGCTGAGAAAGCGGTCTTTGATGAGAGCCAATCTGACTTTCTATGCAATATTCTTAATGTTGTCGTCTTTGTCCCGAGTGCAATAAGATCACTCGGCGGTCTTGTAAGAGAAATCTTCTAGTAAACATTTTTATACCTAGTAGTGCTACGCACACAAGGTATATTAACTTTAGTCGCCTACCGGCAGTACGTAACGGCATAAACGGATTGAGATAGATATTGACATATATATATATATCAAAATGTTCAGGACGAAAAGAGAAATTGATTAAGCCATGCCCGTCCGTCCGTCCGTCCGTCTGTGAACACGATAATTTGAGTAAATTCTGAGATCTCTCTATCTCTATGGCGCGATATACAACAGGTATATCATCATAAACCTCCTAAGAGATTTTTGCGCCAAGCTTCTCTTCCAATTTGTGGTGTGCCGATTTGAATTTTCCCTACAAATTGGTGGGACCTACAGTTTTTTGCCGACTCCGAACGGCATCTACAAAGGAGACGAATTTTTGCTGAGAAGCCTGTCATGGCAGAAATACACTCGGAGAGTTTGCCAAACCACTGCCGAGGGGCGCCCCCTTTTGAAAAACTTTTTCTCAAATCACTTTTGATGTTACCTGTACCAGGGCTCGAAACATGGACCTTCGGTGTGGTAGGCCGGCAACACTACCTTCACACCACGGCGGCCGCCGTGAAATGAAATGAAATTTGGTATGCGGGTTCCTTGGCACTCATCTCCGAGCGCTATTTAAAATGGGCGAAATCGAATGATAGCCACGCCCACTTTTTATATATAGAATATTTTCGAAAACACAAAAAAGGGATTACTCAGTACATAATACACCTATAAGGATAAAATTTTGTGAATACATTGAGATTGAGGCACAAAATAAATTTTTCAAGAAATTTTTGAAAATGGGTGTGGCACCGCCCACTTTTGATTAAGTCAAATTTAGAAATAATATGATTCATAAATCAAAAAGCGTTCAAGCTATCGGAACGAAATTCAGCGCGCAGGTTTTCAGGTATGCAAGGAACGTACCAGGAAAAAATGGGCGGGATCGGTTAAGGTTCACTCCCACTTTTATATGAAAGATTTTGAAGAGGATCGTAGATATATTAAATAGCCAATAACTTTGCGTAAAATAACCTGGGGGCTTTTCCAAAAGCTATATGCAGACTGTGTCGTAGCCAGCGAACTCCTGAACATGTCGTGAAAGTTCAAAAGCAAAACAATCCAAAAAATATGTGGGCGTGGCACCGCCCACTTTTTAAAAATTATGTAGATATTGACTAAGTGACACATATATCAAAATTTCCTTAATTTTGACCAAAAAAGTTCGGAGTTATGATGAATTCAAACTTTATATAGCCTGGGGGCATGGCTTCGCCTACTTTTCCAAAACTATATATTGTCTATGCTGTACCTAGTGAACCCAAGTATATACGAGGTGTGTTCAAAAAGTATCGCGAATTTTGTGTTTTTTCAAAAATTATTTATTTATTCATGAATATCTATTTTGTCCCCTTCAAAGTAATCCCCATGAGATATTATACACTTGTGCCAACGGTTTTTCCAATCTTCGAAGCACATCAAAAAATCATTTTTTTGTATCTTGTTCAGCTCCTCCTTCGATGCCGTCTTTATCTCGGCAAGAGAAGCGTAACGTCGTCCTTTCATGGGCCTCTTCAGTTTAGGGAACAAGAAAAAGTCACAGGGGGCCAGATCTGGGGAATACGGTGGTTGCGGCATCATTAGTGTGTTGTTTTTGGCCAAAAAGTCGCGCACAAGCAACGATGCGTGAGCAGGGGCGTTATCGTGGTGCAAAAGCCAATTTTTGTACTTCCACAAATCCGGGCGTTTCTGGCGGATTGCTTCGCGCAAATTGCGCATAATTTGCAGGTAATATTCCTTATTGACCGTTCTTCCCTGTGGCAAGAACTCATGATGCACCACGCCCCTGCAATCGAAGAAAACTGTCAGCAAAACTTTCACATTCGACCGAACTTGGCGCGCTTTTTTCGGTCTTGGTTCGTGCGGCAGCTTCCATTGAGATGATTGAGCTTTGGTTTCCACGTCATAAACCCACGATTCGTCACCAGTTATGACCCTCTGGAGCAAATTTGGGTCGTCGCGGACAGAGTTTAACATCTCATTAGCAATGTGCAATTTTGGTAAAAAAATAGGTAAAAATCGAAGACGATCCAAAACACGTGCAAGCAAAGCAGCTGTCAACAATTAACTGAACATTCAAAATGGCCGAGCTTGTCGGCATAAGTGAGAGACATGAGTACCAACATAACGCCACAAAAAATTCGAAATTCGAATATACGTAACCAGCGAAAATTCAAAATTCGCGATACTTTTTGAACACACCTCGTATTGTGAACATTTCATAAAGATCGGTTGAGTTCTTTGGCGCCTACAAAAGACACCCGTTTTTATATCTATTTTTGTTACGCACACAAGGTATATTACTTCATTCGGCATAAACGAATCGAGATATATATTTATTAATATATATCAAAACGTTCAGGATGAAAATTCAAATATCCGGGCAAGTAGTTAATACCCTACTGCAAAAACCAAGTTGTATATCTTTTTTGATATTCATACCTTTCATGAACATGAAATGTTTGTACGTATACTGAAATGATCTGGAGGATGAGCTGAGTCGACGTAGCCATATCCGTCTCTCGATACGTCTATCTGTCTGTCCGTCTGTCTCTTTGAATGCAAATACGAACTGAAAGTATTAAAATAGACCTGCGTAAATTGGGATGACATAATAGATCACTACTAGGTATATAATGTTCGGTTCCACCCGAACTTAGACTTCCTTACTTGTTTATTTTAGTACTTATATATCTCAACACAAGTTTCAGCGTATCGTTTTCTTGGAGTTATCCATACAAGCTATTTCCTTCACTTAATATCGTCTGATCGGTATAAGTAATTGTCTTAATTATAGTCACACCATGCACCGAGAAAATATTTAAAAAACCTTAAAAACTTTCTGGTGTATAAGGAAAAATGTTGTGTAAAGAACTCTAAGTGTGAATGTTAGATTAACCAAACTTCAGATGTCGACCAAATTGGAAGATAAGAAAACTTGTATGTGATCTCAGCTGGAAGAACAGAAGACACACATCGTATCTCATATTTCAGCTCAACTAGACAAACAGAAAGCATACATGAGATCTCAAGTGGAATTCCAGAAGGCATATATCGCTTCGCATATGAAAGCACAGGAGTAGAGGGTGTCAGCGAAAGTAGAAGTGCAACATGCAAAAATTGCACAGTTTCAAGATAAAATCGAGGCTGAGGTGGAAGCTTTGAGAAGTAGTATCCAGGAATTGCAACTGAAAAGTTCAACTGCTTCAAAGACTATTCGCAAGGTAAAAACCTGATCTTTTGACAGCTCTGTTCTTCTTTCTTCTGTAAATAGTCATCTGACCGTCCAATATAGCTCGCCAGTCGTTTCTTCGTTGCGCTAACTGGCGACAATTGGAAACACCGCGCGATCGCAAATCGGTCTCGAGTGGTGGTCTCTCTTTTCCTCTGCTTCCACCGGCGGGTGCCGATAAGAATACCTTCTGGGCTGGAGCATCTTCCCTCATTCGCACTACGTGCCCTATCCAGCGGAGCCGCTGTGTTTTAATTCGCTGAACTATGTCGGCGTCTGCGTAAAGTTCATACAGCTCATCATAAAATCTTGTTCGGTACTCGCCGTCGCCAACGCGTAGAGGTCCACAAATCTTTCAAAGAACCTTTCTCTCGAATACTCCCAGAGCCGCCTCATCAGATGTTGTTAGCGTCCACGCTTCTTCACCATATAGCAGGACGGGTGCGATGAGTGACTTGTAGAGTGTTATTTTCGTTCGTCGAGAGAGGAATTTACTTCTCAATTGGCTGGTCAGTCCGAAGTAGCATTTGTTTGCAAGAGTAATTCTTCGTTGGATTTCTAGGCTAACATTATTGTTGGTGTTAATGCTGGTTCCCAGGTAAACGAAGTCCTTTACTATTTCAAAATTACGACGGCTCTGTTCCTTTCCAGGTATTCAAGCTACAGTTTGAGAAGACGGTAGCAGTAAATGATTGGCGCTGAAGACAAAGGTGCTACACTATTCGTGGCATTGAAGGGACCTGCAGCTAAAATCTTACAGACTATTACCGACGGCGAAAGAAACAACTATGAAGCATTTATGGGTGCAGTTGAGAGACGATATGGTAGCGATCATCGGAAGTAGATATACCAAATAGAGCCACAGAATCGCTTCTAGAAGGCAAATGAGACTTTGTAGGAATTCGCATCGAACATCGAGAGGTTGGATTATCTAGCAAACGTAGATGCACCCATAGAGTACACAGAAAGGGTAAAAATCGCAGGCTTCATAAATGGAATACGTGATGTAGAGACGAAGCGAGCCACATAGGCATAGAAACTCCGGATAGGGTAGAGTAAATTTTGGAAACATTGAACGGAGTACATAGGAGGAGTGATAGTACCATCAGATGCTTCAAGTGTTGAAAACCAGGTCACATAGCACGTTATTGCGGCACTGTCTCCAGTTATGCCGGCATTTCAGGTGGACGCAAAGCTGGAGGAGATGAGCAAGATGAATGCCCCATAATATCTGTGTCATAACTCCGACGAAAAGCGAGTAATGTTACTGTTGAAGGCGACGTGGACGGGAAAGAGCGCTTGCTGACTGTATATACGGGGGCATCACATTCCATCATTCGAAGGAACTTGGTCAGCGGGAAGGTGAGACGATTGCAGAAAGCTAGGTTGGGGACAGTAACTGGTGAAAGCAGGCAAGACCAGGGAGAAGTGACATGTAAGGTTGTGATTGGGAACATGGCTACGTATCACAACTTCTTGGTAGCGAATATTGTCATCATTGGCATCGATTTGTTGGCTGATAGAGACGTTCCCATCAACCTAAGGAACAGGGTTATGACTTACAACGGGAGTAGCTCTGATCTTTGGACACAATATTGACTATTGTATCATGGGAGTGATCTTAAAGATGAACTAGCAGGAGCCTCGCAAGGCAGACGTAGCTCCTCGAACATTGGCTTTCATGGACATGTGCCTCCTGAAGAAGATTCGGCAATGGTAGGAGGAAGATCCAGATTTGGCACGTGTGTTGAAAGGACTGAAAAAGAACAAACAGCAAAGAAGAGAAGAGATGATTACAGAGAGTCGAATCGCAAAAGCATACTGGGCACAATGGAGCAGTTTGAAGCTAATATCTAGTTGTTTGCATCGGAATTATCAAGCACTTATTGTTGTTCCCTAGATAAGAGTTGCATATGTTATCAAAGCGTCGCACAGTTTCGCAGATGGAAGGCACATGGGAATAAAGAAAAGCGGCGGTTCTATTGGATTGGTTGCACACAATCTGTAAGGGAATGGGTTATTAAGTGTGCTGAGGATAAGACACCAATATCTGGTGGTCATGGTCTGAGGTAGCAACGCAACTTAGCGTATAAAGTGAAACAGTGCACAGGGCATGAGAGAACGGAACGGAATCCTGAAGAAATGAGTTGCAGGAATTTTTTCCGGGTTATAACGGGGAACAAAAGTGAAGGCGTAAATGCATGCGAAATTAAGGACAGACAAAATTGTTGGAATATGTGGCAATGTAATGTATTAAGGGAATCTCTGCAGGGGAGGATTGTTGTTGGAGTCTTAATCCCTGGAGAAAATGAGGTTTAACAAAGCAGTGTCAACCATTGAGTGTCTAGCAGCGTTTGGGTCGGACCATGTGTCTGATCGGGACGGTCAGAGTTTGGTGGAGGGCTGTGTGGTGAATATTCTCAAGCATGTACCACCTCTGATTCAGTAGCACTTCCACCATTAGTTAAACACAACGCAGATAACGATGTCTACTCTTATGCATGCAAGCAAGAGAAAGGGAGATGGCGCTAGTGTTTGCGAATACAAACCAAAGAGGAGATGTCAATAAATAACACAGACCATTAGAGTACAAGAAAAGGAACAACCAAGAAACTTCTGGGTGCACAGGATGGCACCTGTCGGACTCTAAAAGGCAGTAACCAAGCAAGGCAGGTTAATCATTTTATTTTCAATTGCTGAACAGTGAACTTACTGTGAAGTTACCTAACTCGTTAATTTGTATTGCGTTTATTACTAGTAAATAAAACTAGCTAACTTTATGGTGATCGAACCCAACCAGAAATAATCGAAGACTCATAGACATCGTCACAATATGTATGCATATGTTGGTTTTAATAAAGACATAAATTCAAGCACAATAAATACTAAAAAAATAAATTGTATTCGTTTCTTTTATTTGAACACTTGTTCTTTCCAAAGTATATCCATTCGTAGTAAGTATTCTGGTCCCAATTTTAGTCCTCTTTTTATTCTTATTGGTATGTTTACTTAAGTGCTATTTGAATTTTTTGTTTGTATTTACATCACATAAAAACGAAATTTATGTTTTGTCAAAACAAAATGTGCACATGAATTTGATAACATAAATATATGCGTATAGAAGATATGGATATTTACTTGTATACCACATACTCAATAAGTATTCAGAAAGGAAACATAAGTGGATTAACCCATATCCGTCCTTTCATCTCAAATCGCTATTTAAAATGGGTGAAATCGAATAAGAGCCACGTCCACTTTTTCGATATTCGGGTGGCATCTTTTCAATCAGCACGGATATACTAGAATTTACACTTTCTAAAAAAATAAAATTTTAATTTGATTAAAAAAAATTACTCAATATTTTGTTATAGCGCACATATTACGTACCCAATACTATACGATTGATTTAGACCTGTCGCAATATGACTGAAGCCTCTCGTTAAAATTTAGGTCTCGTTAGGAAGCAACGAAATAGCATCAGTAAATGAAATAAATCTAGCAATATCAGTAAAACTTCTTAACAAATCGATTTGTCTACCCTTCGGCCTGTCTACGAAGACAAAGGGTTTGGATTAGTCTTCTACTCAAAGTTCTATCAAAGTACCGAATTTCAAGCAAATCGTTCCATAAAAAAGATTTTTTGAATGCGTCGGTCTCTGGTCCACTTCCCGGTAAAAAGTGTTCTAAATTTTAACAAAGACAAAGGGTTACTAAAGTATCGAATTTCAAGCAAGTACAATTTTTTTGAATAGGTCAGCCCCTAGCCCACTTCGCTGAATCGCATGAATCTGGTACCTATTCTATATACCTGAGAATAAGTGTACAACATAAGATAATCTAAAAACAACAATGTCCATCACTTAAACTTGTAAAACGTATATATTCATTTTTGTATCTTATGCTTGTCCTTGTAAAGCTGCAAAGTTATCTTATTCCACCGCTAACAACAACAATAACAATAGAAACTATTACTAAAAACTCCTTGCATTTAGCCACATTGTCAATGTCGAGTCCTTTCAAACCACCAACTAGTAAGTAAGTACTTACATATGTCCAGTTTGCATTAAATTGGAAGAAGCACGTTCGAGATGCCCTTGGCCAGTTAGTCTCAGTTTCAGCGTTTGCTAAATTTAGGATAACATACAAAACACTTACATACATGAGCATATATGGATGTACGATTGTTGTACTTGGAGTAAGTACTGTTATTCTTGACCATCTGTTTGGACAATGCCGCAAGCTTTAATGTGTAGATGAACATAAATGATGGAGAGGAAATGAGAACTTGGATTGACACGTAAACCCATATACATATATGAAAGTGTCCAAATCCATGAAACTTGTCAAAGTTAACAAAAGAAAAAGACAATTTCTTAAACTTTGAAGGTCACGCTTTAACTTGTTTACAAGTTTTCAGGCATGTTTTATTTCATTTGAATTTATACCAAGTGAAGTTCTATGGCCTGTTCCGCCGAAAGTACGTTTAGTCAAGTGTGAATCCGGGTTCAGTGGCAAAGTGGCATTCGACTAATGCCTATTTTGATCTCGTTATATGGGTTGAACTGGTTGCTTTTCTTTGGACTTATCGAATGAAAAAACCGATTGTATCCGTTGAAGGCTGAAGATGTACGGTGGGACAGATACACATTGGTCCCCCTGCGTGTACGGTCGAACAAGTTTCCTTTCTACGCCTTTAAGTATCCTGCACAAACTCGTATATGCCTCTGTATGACAAAAAAGGTGAAGAAAAAAACGCAAGGAAAGATTTAAGTTGAAAATTTCCAATCACAACAGACCGCCAATGATTTCGCAGATCGTATCTCACTCCTACTCTCTGAGGAAACAAGTCAAACTAGTAAAATGCATGAGCGGTGGGTGCACATATCTCCGCCTCTGAAGAAGTAATTATATACCGGCGAACTCGAAGAAGCATTGCAATGGAAAGAAAGGACGCGTTGAGAGCGAATCCAACGAGGAGTGTGTGCGAGCGCTACCTCAAGTTACAGAGAGAGACAAAAAGGCGTGCAAGAAGTTTGAAATGTGAGCCAACAGGAATAGCGTTCGAAATTTCTATGTAAAAATACGTCTGAGCATTTTAGCCCCCCTGTGAAAATGAGAACGGCGACCTGGTAACCGATATTCAGAGAGTACCAAGAGTATGGAGGGAACACTTATCTGCTCTTTTGAATACAGAAATTGAACAACAACCCAGAGAAGGTTACGAAACCGGCCTCACAATCGAAGATGACGAAATTTTGTTGCCCAAGGCGACTATTGATTGTCTGCTGAGCTGTTTAAGCATGGTGGCGAGGAGCTGGTGAAGCGCATTCATCAGCTTCTATGCATAATATGGTGGGATAAATGCATACCTGAAGATTGGAGTCTAAATAGGAAGGGAAATCTTGCAAACTACGCCACCTATCCCGGTATAAAACTTTCATATATCGCAAATAAGGGGATATCAAACGTATTGTGCGCAAGACTGTCGTGTATAGCCTGATTTGGTCTAATTAGTGTAGCTTCAGATCTTCCAAATCTACCATAGACCAGATTTTTACAATACGCCAAATCGACACTCATCACCTCTTTGTTGATTTTAAAGCCGCTTTCGATAGCACGAAATGGAGCTGCCTATATGCCGCTATATCTGAATTTGATTTCCCCGCAAAACTTATACGGCTGTGCAAACTAATGTTGAACAACACCATAAACTCTGTCAGAATCGGGAAGGACATCTCTGAGCCGTTCGAAACGAGACAGGGTGACCCCCTGTCGTGCGATTTCTTTCATTTGATGCTGGAGAAAATAATACAGGCTGCAGAACTTAACCTCGCTGGAATAATATTTGGAATAACTGTTGGTGTATGTCAACGACATTGATATCATCAACAACCGCGACGTAACTTCTGCTTACTCCAAACTAGAAAAAGAAACTGAAAAAATTTGTTCGGCTGTGAACGACCAAAACTAAGTACATGTTGGCAGCCATAATTTCGAAATAGTAAAGGACTTCGTTTACCCGGGAACCAGTACTAACACCAACAATAATGTTAGCCTAGAAATCCAACGAAGAATTACTCTTGCAAACAAATGTTACATCGGACTGAGTAGGCAGTTGGAGGAAAATAACACTCTATAAGCCAATTATCGGACCTGGCCTACTTTATGGTGCAGAAACTTGGACACTGAACCCATCTGATGAGGCGGCTCTGGGAGTATTCGAGATACAGACCCTTATGTGTTGGCGACGGCGAGTAGCGAAGAAGATTTATTGACGAGCCATATGCAGGCATCGACATAGTTCAGCGAACTAGCGGCTTCGTTGGCTAGGCCATGTTGTGCGAATGAATGAAGGTTCTCCAGCCCAGAAGGTATTCTTATCAGCACCTACCGCTGGAAGGAGAGATAGAGGGAGGCCACCAATCCGATGGAAGGTAGGTCCTGGTACAGGAAACATCAAAAGTAGTTTGAAAAAGTTTTTTCAAAACGGGGTGGCCCATCGGCAGTGATTTGGCAAACTCTCCGTCCAATATAACATATAGCTCCCATACAGTCGATTGTTTCGATAAACGGGGTTATGTATCTTTAAATTAACAGGGTAAGACCATCAACATTTTACAGAGTTGGTACTTATTGGAAGTAAGGATTGGACACTTAAAACTGTGATGCGTATTCATGAAAGATGTAAAGAAGACAGCGCTTTCCTTACTTGTTTTATTTTAATATATATAACAAATATCGAAAGTACTAGGAACAAGAATACTAACTTTTGAGTGTATCGAATCTTTAGGCGCATGTACCCAAATTAGGTATAGAGAGGAGTCTTTTGTTGTTTTAAGTGTTAAACGCCTAAAAGTTTGCACTGTAATATTTATCTGTTAGTAAAGACAGTGGCAAGTTTTCCTGTCACATGTTTTCGGCATTTATCTCACCGTTGCAATACACACATTTTTATATAAAACTATGATGAACTTATTTCCTTCTATGGGTGAAGGAACGAGACTATGGGGTCTAGCAGCAATTCCGACGGAGCTGCCGGCGGGAGAAATGTAATAGACCATGAGAGGATTCAATCGATTTAACTGGAATTTGCAAGTGAATTTCGATGAAGTCGATGGAGATCATAAAACTCTGTTACAATTATTGACCGCCGGCAGTTCCGTCGGAATAGCTGATAGACCCCTATATGTATGTTGATGGGATAGATTTTTTT
This sequence comes from Merzomyia westermanni, assembly GCA_949987695.1. Taxonomy (NCBI): domain Eukaryota; kingdom Metazoa; phylum Arthropoda; class Insecta; order Diptera; family Tephritidae; genus Merzomyia; species Merzomyia westermanni. The sequence continues at coordinate 51,486,062 of OX465289.1, read as the reverse complement.
ATCGAGTCCTAACCCATAGATACCAGCTTTTTATTTACTCCACTAGTTTTAAGCCCTTCGGCTTACTGTTATCAAAGGTACTAAATCGAGAAACTCTCTGTCTTCTATTTTCCAGTTACATAGCAAAATATTAAAATTATTCTTATATACCTTCTTGTGTAGACGAACGAGTGACCAAAACGTACAAGGTTTGTTGGAATTGCCCATATACATTTATACTTACGACTATGTGCCAACGATGTTTGTATGACGTGTGTCAGTCCTGCGGCCTCATCTTCTCACAATTTATTGTAGTTGCTGCTCCTTATTTCTTGTTGTAATGATTTTGGTTATTTCAGCAGTATCAACAGAAATTTTCGTTATTACCAGAACCATGCTACAGATCTTGTTGCTGTGTGTGGTTAATGCAAGCGTCGAAGTAACCATTGAAGGAGGTCTAAAAATTACATAAATTCCGGCAGTCACTCACAGCATTTTACTTAGTTCACCACCAGGCATTGTCACTGAAGTATAGTACCCAGCTGTGAAATTTGTGGACCAGTTATTGCTTATTAATTTGAACTCTCATATACTATGTTTTTACTATAGGTAAAATAATTAACAACTTATAATATTCCTATTATATCAGAAAGTCTCCATTTTGTAGAGTATTTAAAAGATATTTATGTTCAAAGCTTTTGCAGCCGACGACTGTTGAAAAGCTGCTGGTTTCGATATTTTGTGAACTCTTACACCTGGGTATAGAATATTCGCTTTCTTGTTTATTGTGGTTTCTTAAGCTTGCATGGATATTCAATTAAAATAACACATTGACAGTTGCAGTTTAAGAGACACTGAAATGCACTTCTCTGGTAAAGACGGCAATTCGCCACAGAAAGTATGCGTCTGACCATACATATTAGACTGCGCCAAAAAACACTATTTCCTTTTCAGAAATTATATGAGATAGATCTCACAAGTCGAACTCACGTTAAGAAACGCTCGGTAATTAGATCTCACTTTCTTATGCATAATAACGAGTAGTTGCTCAAAAGGGGAAGTCGCCTCTTTAGCTCACTCACGTGGCTACACTAATAAAGATGGCTGAATATATACTAGTAACAGTAATAACGTGGCGGTGCCACCCACACCAAAATAGTTTGTGTTTTATTTGTGCTTTATTTATGTCCAAAGTTTCCAACAAATATGCATCTTGTCAATTTATCATTAGCATTAAAAACGTCTCCCTCTAGTCAGAAGCACGAATGTATAATTATTCCCAGGTTGAGTTAATAAGTTTGCTGTACTAGCCGTTGAAGGCTCTAAGTTTGATGAAAAGCTCTGGTATCATGCTTACACCGCAACCATAATATTTTACAGTAGATGTTCACCGAATGAGCCGAAAATCAAACTTTTAATCCGGTTTTACCAACATCTTCATTTTAACACATTCATGCTTCTTCCAAGAGGGTGAAGATACGTTGATTGTAGATACGTATGCACATATATATTTATTTAAATTTTTGTTGGAGCAGTGACCATTTTTTATTGTTATTTAATTGATATTATAGAAAATTTGCAACGATCTACATATGTGATGGTATTGGATGGCATGTTTTAGTTGACTTTGCAAAATGTATTACCAATAGTTTCCTACTTTTTCGATTTTTATACTTAGTAGTGCTACCCACACAAGGTATATTAACTTTAGTCGCCTAACGGCAGTATGTAACGGCATAAACGGATCGAGATCGATGTTGTCCTATATATATCGAACTATTCAGGAGGAAAAGAGAAATAGATTAAGCCTTATCCGTCCGTCCGCCTGTTAAACAATAATTTTGAGATATCTCAATGAAGTTTGGTAAATATCGAGATAGCCGTGTCCACTTTTTATATATAGAATATTTTCGAAAATACGAAAAAAGTGATTATTCAGTATATAATACACTTATAAGGATCAAATTTGGTCTGTACATTAAGGTTAAGGCAGAAAATACATTTTTCAAGAAATTTTTGAAAATGGGGGTAGCACCGACCCTTTTATAGTGGATTATTCCGCAAAACTATGTATGCCATAACTCAGCCAAAAATGTATTTGTCAAAACGAAATTTGGTGATAATGTTCTATGTATAAAGGTAACTGTTTGCTGTAAAAATGGGCAAGCCCAGTTTTTTAACATAGTTCAGAAAAATTTGTTTGTAAAATGTAAAACGCGATATTTCTATAACTGTGCAAGTTATATCAATAAAGTCTTGAACACATAAAAAGCTTTTTAAAAAAAACTCAACCGCAAGAAAAATGTAGTGGATTTTATGGAAGTAGGCGTGGCTTTTCAGCATAAAAAATCAAAAGCCATTGCTTGTAGTTTCAACTAGACATTCCAATGAAAATATTGTCAGCTGCTTCTCAATAGTATATAGTATAGCCCTGCCAAAAATTAAGTAAATCGGCTAACACACAACAAAATATCCGGGCAAGTGGCTAATACCCCACTGCAATAGGGAAGTTAGATATCTTTTTTGATTTTCATACTTTTAATGAACATGAAATATTTGTAAGTATGAGAAGAAGAAGAGATGAGTTCGTCAATAAGTAAACTGAAATAATAAGGACGATGTGCTGAGTCGATTCAGGTATGTCCGTCTCTCCGTCCGTCTGTCTGTCTGTCCGTCTTTCTATTTGAACAAAAACTAGTCTCTCGTTGAACAGTAGTGTTTTTATTGAAAACAAGCAGCTGGATTTATAATACGAACTAAAAAGTATTAAAATAGACCTGCGTACATTGGTATGTCAAAATAGGTCACTACTAGGTATATAATGTTCGGTTCAATCCGAACTTAGACTTCCTTACTTATCTCTACCTGCTTCTTTTCGTTCGAAAAAGAAACCCGTTCAAAGTTAAACAATTTAATTGTCGAAAGAAAACGTGAGTTAGAGAGCTAACTTTCTTGTGATTGAATCATGGCTCAGTAAAAACGTTCAAGTTTTTTTGAAGTTTCATTTTTTCCATTAAATTTGCTATGAAGTTTAGTAATCATTTTCACGTTCTTCTAACAAAGCGTAACATTTTTTGAAGTCTCAACTATAGAAATTGATAGTGTGTCATTTGAATTAATATTAAAATTTTCACTCCCAATTTCGTTTTCCGAACTCGTTTTTGCTACTTATCAAACATAATGCATAAGACAAAACATGGGCCAAATTTCCAAAAATTATATTTTTTTGACCCAGTCTCATATGAACATACATATATGTACACACGTACATGTACATATGTAAATATATATTATGATATTGAATTTTTCTGTGAATATGTTTTTTTTTTTGTGCAACCAAAATATTTTTTCTAGAAAAAAACAGGAAATCAAAACAATTCTTTAGTTTCGCTCACAGTACGCTCAATAGAATCTTGTATGCGATATTATCACAGCGGTTTGCGAGATGGCCTTTGTTTTGGACTGCGCAGAGCACTCTTATGTAGGTTGCAATAAATTGAGACATTCCTTAATCCGACCATAATATGTGCCGTTGGCGTGAACAGCTCGACGGACATATTTTTCGTCGTCAGATATTGAAACAAATATCGATTTAATATTCTTCCCCGATATTTAAAAACTAGCAAACTTGACAGACAATGTCCTGCCTCCAATTTGACTTGGATACATTTAATGAATTTTTCTTTCTACTTTTGTTTTCATCCACCTAAAATACCTTTACTGTTCTTTACCCTCTTAGTTTTCCTCTAACACCTCCTCTACATCTCAAATTTCTATTCCTACCAACCTTCTTCTCCTATTTCCTCTGCAGGTACTGATATGTACATAGTTTCGAAGATACGAATTAACTTTTATTTGGTCCTGGTACTGCTTTCTGTTTCCGAGGCTTTTTGATATATAGAACACATATCTATGTGTAAAATACTGTACTTGAACCAAATGAATTCCTAGCTATGACATTAATGAAGCACAAACTAAACACAAAAATGTGTGGGCGTGACACCGCCCACTTTTCAAAATTATGTAGTAAATCTTGACTAAGGTATACATATATCAAAATATCATGAATTTTTACCAAATACGTTCAGAGTTACGACGAAGTGAAATTTATATATATGTATAGCCTATGCTGTAACCAGTGAATCCAAGAATCTGCTGTGAAAGTATTGTAAAGATCGGTTGAGTACTTTGGACGCCTAAAAAAGACACACAGATACACATTCCTTTTATTTATAAGAAAAAAGGAAGGCGCTCGTTACATACCACGTGACGTGCTATTTCGGCTAACGTTATCGGTTTGCAACTTATATCAAATTTTAGCTTTTTCCCGCCAATGTTTGTATGTTTGTATGTATATTTATTCATTATTTTCTTAATACATGAAGTTATTTATAAAAAAATATAATATAAAATAACATATACAGCAAGAAAATAGTTCATTGGCATAAAATGTTGCATTCAAGAACAGTGGAAATGTCATTTTCTTAATTTTGTATTGTTAAATGAATGAATTCTGGGGCACATAACTAAAACAAAGTGTAAATTGCGAACTATTCATAAGTAATAAAATAAAAGAGATAGAACAATCTATATCACAAAACAGATTAAGCTGATTTTACAATTTCAGTACCTAAATCAGTATTATGACTATATAACCTTCAGTAATAAATGATTACTAACATTAAATAATAGGTCGCAGCAGAATTTCGATATTTTCATGATGTTAGTAACATAAATTCAAATTCCATTATACTACGTAATATTATTTCTACCTCGTAAATAAATTTTGAAATTCTTGCTCATTGCTATTTTGTTTTTTTTTTTGATTTTGCATTTTTTTTTTGTTTTTTCTTTAAACTTTCGTTATGCTACGCTGATTTCAACTGCAAATTGAAAAAGCCTTTGTCAGTGAAAATTCGCAAACGTCTACATTGTTTTAGTGTGCCTTTCAATTTTATAAATACCCGCACAAGTCTGCAATGCGCTACCTAAAGCGCCATAAAGGCTGAAAATTGTTTGGCCTGCATTAAAATTATTCGCCATATTGTTTTTTAATTAATTATGAATAGGTAATTATAGCTTCCATATATGCATGTACATATATATGAATGGATGTAGGTAGTATGTAGCTAGGTAGACGTATGTGAAAATATGCGAAAACCAGAACTTTTTCATTTTCATTATTACATATGTATGCATGTTTCGTAAAATTGATAGCCTGCGAGAAAACCGTTAGGTTGGCTAGCAGTTAGATGAAATGCAAGCAATAGTAAAATCAATTAGTAATTAGAGAGAAATAGTGAAAGAGTAAGATTGAAAGAAAAAGGTAGAGGAGAAGCGACACAAAAGCCTGGTAAGCCAGCAAACGAAGGGGAGTCATATTGCCCGATATCTCTCCTCTCGCCACAAGATTTCCTCACAATGAATAGCACCACTGCCGGGCGGAATGCGATAAACACTCAGATAAGTGGCGGTCTCAGCCAAAAAGGACTGAACGGCAGTACCGTTTCGGTTGCGCTAGTTCTACGGCTGTCAAAAGCCTTTGACATGGTCCACCACCAGCAACTTATTACCTAGATTAAAGATTCGACTCTTCCCTCCTGTCGAAAGTGTGCTCAAGAATTAATTCTTATCTTCCGTCCTTATCCGGTTTCTATTTCAGGAAAATCCGGGCATTGCAACCAAGCAATTCCACGGCCACCTTTTTCGTAACTTAGGCGATGCAAGGGGTCAAGCTGATAGCAGGGTGTGATAATGCGAACTACAGAACTTGGATTTTCAAGTTCCTAGCCCCTCTCACACCTAGACCGTAGTGCACGGTTAAGCCCTCCTGCTGTGGCTGCCGGCGTTGACGGACGCGGTCTCGGTATCGGTACTTCTTCCGTCAATACGGGTTGCCAAAGCGGCGGGGCACTGATCGTATCCTCCACGAGGTGATACTGTTTTTAGTACAGAACACTACGGATCTAGACCCGGAGGGTGTCGATCTTACCCTCCCCCTTAACCCAAGGTGTTAAGCGTGTCCGTGCCTACTGGGTGGTTTGCAGTCAGGGGCTTCCGACTGTATTCTAACGGAGCCTCCCGGATACCGGTCCACCTCCGGGAGTAACGGTGGACTTGCTACGGTATGGGGCGCTGCCGCAGTCGACCGTTCCCTTCCCCTTTTTATTTTTTATGGTCGCCGAAAGGACTCGTCTAAGTAGGTGACCAACGAAACAGACATGTTTAAACCAAACTCCCCCTCGGATCCCTGCACGGGTAAAAATGCCGCCTCTGGACTATGCGCTAAAGCAGTCCAAAAGCTTAATCCCGCCAGGACTAACAACCCGAGAACCGCATCGACGGGGTCGGGTAGGCCTTCACGGCCAACGTCCTCTTTTCGGTCGTCTGCACAAAGTGGTGCGGCCAAACCCCTTGAGGGAAAGCCGTTACCACACGAAACCGTGCCAACCAAACCCGGCCAAGATAATAGCTCGACTGGAAAACGTGTCCCGCACTGACGGAGGACCAAAAGGCCTCCTTAGCCTGGGCAACCAAACTTCTCGCCGCGAGACAGGAGCGAACAGATAATCCTAGGGCCGGGCCAAAGGCACTAGCCTCTAAGAGACAGCGTTCTCAGGAAAGCACCACGAGTGAATCCAAGAGACATAGACCTCTGGCGGCGGCCACGAGAACCTCTGCGGCAAACCCATCCAGGCCGTTCAGTGAAGTGGCCAAAGAGCACCTCACTCTCGCGGTGCTCGACAAGGGACACCCAGACGGCAATATCACTCCCGACAACTGGAAGTCGGTGTTAATAGGTCTGTGCAGGGTATACGAAGAAGTCCTAGAGAAACACCCGGGCCCTGCACCAGTCATCCGTGATGCCGGCTGGCATCAGCGGCGAATGGAGTTGGTTTCTTGCGCGGATGAGCGCTCGGCGATGTTGTATAAGAAAGCTATTTCCGCGTTAGGCGAGCTGTGGTCTGGGGCAGACTTAGTAGCGGTGCACAGGAACGAGATTCCTTGCAGGCTACGAGAGTGGGCCTGGATACCAGCAGCCGAACCGTCGTCGCCAGACTCCATTCTGAAGAACATCCAGAACGGAAACGCAGGCCTGCCCAGTAGTGAATGGAGGGAAGTGAGGGTTAGTGAGGTCAGGGAGAAACAACGTTATGTGACCTTGGTCATTAGCGAGGATTCTCTCCCTGCTCTGGAAGCCTGTGGTGGAGTCATCAGCTACTGCTTTTACTTCATCACCCTGCGGATCGCGAAGAAGGGTGAAATCGCCACTGATGAACCCGGAACGGAGGAACCAGGAAACACCTTGAGTGGACCTGGGCCCACCAAGGAAGCGTGGAGGACAGACCAACCGAAAACGCCGTGAGCGAAGCGGATGCTGCCTCCACAGTCCCACAAACCGCTTCAGGTGGTGATGGTCCCATAGGCAGCACCATAAGTTAACCTACCGGAAAGGCGCACTCACTGGTCGGATACGACACCGCGAACGACTCCGAGCGCGACACGGTCTCGGTGTCGGGTTACGTCGGGTCGACCTTCGGTCGGTGGGTGCACCAGTCTGAGAGCCAGCTACTGGACTCTGACGTGGAGGAAGCGGCAAATGACACTACAGTCATAGCCGCTCCCAACCACGAGGAGGCAGTAGCAATGGACGAGGGCTCAGACACCGACCTGTAAATTAGCCTACATCACTCCAAGGCAGCCTCGGCTGCCCTTCTCTTGCGCCTCGGCGACAAAGCCGAGGTCCTCGTGCTGATCCAAGAACCCTGGAGCGTGTATTCTTATAAAAAAGACTTTCTCTTACTTTCTATTATCAAATTTCAGTGACGCAGATACGGTGACCATCAGTCTTGATCTGGAAGGCAGATAGTTTTGGCTGATTGCAGCCTACATGGCGCATGACGCCCAGCAATTTCCAACCACCTGCTTAGTCAACGCAGTGAATGAGGCAAACCGAAGGAAGCTGCCAATTGTAATAGGTGCCGACGCCAACTCGCACAACGTAGTGTGGGGTTCTACAGACACTAACCCTAGAGGTGAGTGCCTTTTAGACTTTATTCTATCTCAAAACCTACATATAAGTAACTCTGGTAATGAACCAACGTTTGTTACCGCAAAAAGGAAGGAAGTTCTTGATATCACGCTAGTCTCTGTCTCTATCACGATCGTTCTATGAGCACGCTTCTCACGGTAGGCTAAGCGTACCGCTAAGACCTGATGAAGCGCACACAGATTCTGAAATCGAGTCAGCTTCGATCGGTGAGCTAGACTCATCGTCTAAAATTGATAAAGCAGTAGACTTGATCACAGAGTCCTGTAATGCTGCTTTTAAAGCCTCCTGCCCTGTTACCAGACCGAGGAATAAGAAGAAACCACCATGGTGGAACTCCGAAATTTCCCGGCTCAGGAAAGACAGTAGGAGACTTTTTAATCAAGCTTAACTGACTGGCTCTTGGCCCGAATATAAAGAAGCCCTAAAAACTTTCAAAAAAGCAGTCAACAAAGCCCAGAGGGATTCATGGAGAGACTTCTGTAACAACATTGAAGCCAACTCGGAAGCAAATAGACTGCGTAAAGTTCTATCAAAAAGTCCAACTGTTCCGAGTTTCATTCAGAAGCCTGGTGGAGATTGGACATCATCTAGCGGCGAAATGGTCGAACTTCTCGTGAACACGCACTTTCCGGGCTGTTCCACGGAGCCACCAACAGCCGACTACATTGAAAGGAATTACCACTCTATGGAGAAGTTAGTTACTCCTCACAAAGTCGAATGGGCCATCAGAACCTTCGACCCATTTAAATCTCCGGGACCCGATAACATCTTCCCCGCCGAACTTCAAATGGCGGGAGACATCCTCTGCCCTGTGCTGTCTAAAATCTACACAGCATGTCTAAGGCTATGCTACGTCCCACAGAGATGGACCGAAGCGAAGTAATCTTCATACCCAAAGGAGGAAGAGCTTCACACTCAAATCCAAAGGACTTCAGGCCTATAAGCCTTACATCTTTTCTTCTCAAGGTCTTGGAAAGAATATTGGAGGCGCACATTAGGTATAATCTGCGCTCGCAAAGCCTCTCGAAGGCTCAACACGCATACTCCAAGGGCAAGTCAGTGGAAACAGCACTCCATGCTATCACCGCAAAGATAGAAAAAGGACTTGCCCTCAAGGACTACACTCTGGATATCTTTCTCGACATTGAAGGTGCCTTCAATAAAGTAGATCCTCAGGCGGTCATCGAGTCCCTTCTGAGATTGGGACTGGAGCCACCGCTAGTGGAATTCGTCAGTCAGCTTCTGTCAAAAAGAACTCTCCAAGCTAATCTGGGGCACTCCTCAAGGAGGAGTTTTATCTCCTCTTTTGTGGAACCTAACAGTCAACACCCTACTTCTAAAGCTGGAAAACACCGGCTACCAAATCATTGCCTATGCGGATGACATCGCTCTTACGGCGACTGGAAAACATCCTCAGATCCTAAGCGAACTACTTCAAACCCCCTTGAACCTCGTGGAGGACTGAGCCTTGGAAAGTGGCCTTAGTGTTCATCCGTCTAAAACGGAAATGATCCTTTTCACCAGGAAGTACAAAATACCAGTTTTTGTACCACCACGCCTGAACAGGGTCAGGCTCAAACTCTCTCCAGAGGTCAAGTACCTCGGCGTAGTCCTAGATAGTAAACTCAACTGGAACAAACATGTTGAGGACAGATCCAGGAAGGCTATTACTGCCCTATACGCATCCAAAGCAGCCGTGGGGAAGAGATGGAGTTTCAGCCCCCGGATCATGCACTGGCTGTACATCGCGGTAGTTAGACCCATCCTCTTCTATGGCGTTGCCGTGTGGTGGCCTGCACTCGAGCGTAGCAGCAACATAGGCAGGTTGGGCAGAGTACAGCGATCGGCGGCGATACTTATCACGGGGGCACTACCATCAACGCCCACAAAAGCTTTGGAGATCATGCTCAACCTACTTCCGGTTGACTTGTACGGTAAACTCCAGGCAAGCTATAGCGCAGTGCGACTGAATGCCGTTCAACACTGGAGCGACACCACATTCGGACACACAAGCATTCTGGAGACCATACCCAAAAATCTGAAGGCGGTGCACTACACCACGCCTACCGGCTATGAGCCAAACACCAGGTTCTCCACCAGAATCCCTACGAGGCACGAATGGGAGGACGTGCACACTCTAAACCCACAATCAACCTCCATCTTCACAGACGGCTCAAGGCTCAAAGGCAAGGTGGGCAGCGGCGTCTACTCGGAGGAACTTTCACTCTTCTTAGGCATCAGACTACCTAGCCACTGCAGCGTATTCCAGGCTGAACTTACAGCCATAGAGGAGGCTGCGCGCTGGCTGCTCTCAAAAAACTGTACATCAGTGTCTATATACAACGACAGCCAAGCAGCGATCAAAGCCCTTCAGGGTTGCAACACTGCATCGAAGGTAGCACTCGACTGCAGGCAATCGCTCAATGAACTGGCCTCGAAGTGCCCCACAGCAGTGATATGGGTCCCTGGGCACAGAGACATACCTGGAAACTGCGCTGCTGATCAGCTGGCAAGGAAGGCCACAGAGCAATCAGAGGTGAACCCAACAAGGAACATCTCCACCCCTCTTGCCACGACTAAGCTCTGGCTCCTACGCGAATTCGAAGAAAAAGCTAATTCTAGATGGACTAGGGAGACGGCATGTGAGGTGTCCAGGCAAACGTGCCCTGCATATGTAGGAAGCGGACCGAGTCCATACTCAATCTAAAACGATCCTTCTTAGCCCCCTTGATCGGGGTACTCAACGGACATTGTCTAATGGGAAAACATGCTGAACGCATGGAGGCCCTGTAGGGTCGAGGAGGAAATAGAAAGTGTTGAACACTTCCTCTGCAGCTGCCCTGCACTAGCCAGGACCCGTTCGGAGTGCCTTAACAAGTGCATACTCGCTAGTTTAGCAGAGCTGGGCTCTGCCGAAATCGGAGACATTCTGCGCTTTATTAAGCGGACAGGGTGGTTCGACTTTATGAATTTTTAACAAAGGAGGAAGGGTCGCAACCCGTTCAGTGGTATCACAATGGGACATTTGGCCTAAGTGCGCTTATCGGCGATGCAGAGAGGCAGCCACCTTAACCTAACCTAACCTAGGCGATGCAAGTGAACATGGTACTAGACGTCCTTTAAGCGGCTAGACATCACTAAGCGGCGTCATTCAGGCCCAATCGCCACATGTTTCCGAAGAGAAAATCTAAGTTTCTAGGGTGACAGGGGTCGCACTGGCCCAACTCCGTTTTGGATACTGTAACATAATAAATTCTTACCTATCCAGAATGAACCCTGACATGGCTAATGTTTTGCCTGGTATGTGCTGTGTCTCCACATCACACTTTTCTAATACCAATTGCATACCGGCCCAACTCTACTGAAGTCACCAGGTTCCTGGAACTTCCGCTAGAAGATATAAAATAACAACAGCTAGAGAGAAAAGAAGGGTAAGGCAATATGGGATGAAAAATTGTAGGAAATAAAAAAAAACGTATATGTAAAGCTTTAGGAAGAGGGCGAGAGAGATTGGAATACTAATTTGTATATGGATAGAAATACGCAGACTAAGACTGAAAAAAAGTGAAAAGAAAAAAGGAGAGAAATGAAGAGTAAAGCCTAGGGGAGAGATGCTCATTGAAGAGACTGTAAGTTTTTAAATATAGCAGGTCAGTCTTCGGGAAGGAAAACGCCTGCCTTGCCTACTACTCTGTACTATGTATATCTATATTACTTTTAATGGAAGTTTTCAGCCTCTTACAGTATAAATTGACTTGTTGAACTTTATGCCAGAATGTTGAACAAAAGTGTATTTTATTTATTTTTAATGACCTCAAGACATAAATGTAATAACTTTAATGAAACTAATTTTAATTTTAATGAAATTATTATTATTATAATTTTTAATAAATTTTATTGTTAATTGATATTAAAGAAAAAGAAGTAAGGAACTCTAAGTTCGGGTGGAACCGAACATTTTATACCTAGTAGTGATCAATTATGGCATACCAATTTACGCAGGTCTATTTTAATACTTTTCAGTTATATATTTATAAAGCCAGCGGATTGTTTTCAAGAAAAACACTTCTGTTATGAGTTTTGAGGGGTAAATTAATTTTAAAAAAATATAAATGTATGGCGCGATTCCTTCCAATTTGTGGTGTGACGTTTTGAATTTTTTCCTACAAACTGGCGGGACCTACAGATTTTGCCGAGATGAATTTTTTCTGAGAAGCCTTCCAAACCACTGCCGAGGGGCGATCCCGTTTCGAAAAACTTTTTTAAACCACTTTTGATGTTACCTGTCCCAGGACTCGAACCGTGGCCTTTCGGTGTGGTAGGCCGGAAACACTACCGCCACACCACGGCGGCCGCAATTAATTTATTTGTATATAAATAGCTTCCTTACCAACAAATGCTAACCAAATTTTTTCAAAATGCCAATACATGCACATTTTAAGTTTGAAAAACTTGCGTTCAAATAGACAGACGGACGGGGAGACGGACATGGCTAAATCGACTCAGCTCATCGCCTTTTTTATTGTATTTTAGTTATTGATGGGCCCATCTCTTCTTCTTCTCACATTTGCAAACATTTAATGTTCATGAAAGGTATGAAAATCAAAAAAGATATATAACTGATCTATTGCAGAGGGGTATTAACAACTTGCCCGGATATTTTACTTGTTTGTTATCCGATTTGCCCAATTGGCAGGAGTATACTACATACTATTGAGAAGCAACTGACCAATTTTTATGGAAATATCTAGTTGAAACTACAAGCAAACGCCTTTGAAAATAGCAGAATTTTTATGCTGAAAAGTGGGCGGAGCCACGCCTACTTCTACCAAATCCACACAATTTGTGTGCGTTCGAGTTTTGCTTAAAAAGGTTATTTTGTGTGCAAGACTTTATTGATATAGCTTGCATGGTTATAAAAATATCGCGTTCTACATTTTCCAAAAACTGGGCGTGGCCGTTGGCTGATTTCGCCCATTTTTACAACAAACAGTTACCTTTATATGTAAAAGATTTTCGCGAAATATAGTTTTGGTAAATTAATTTTAACCGGAGTTATGGCATAAAAAGTTTGTGGAATAAACCACAATAAAAGAGGCTGGGCCATGCCCATTTTCAAAAATTTATATTTTTCGACTTTCTTCGTTCAGGTCCACTCTGAAAGTGAAATATAAATGATGTAAAGCTTTTGTACGCAAAGTTACTGACTATTATTATGATACTTCCCAAAATTTTTTGTATAAAAGTGGGCGTGGTTCTTGGCCGATTTCGCCCATTTTTTTCCGGAACATACCTTGTATTAATATGTGTGCTAAATTTACTTTCGATATCTTGAACGGTTTTCGACTTATGTTTAATAATATTTCTAAATTTGACTTAATCGAAAGTTGGCAGTACCTTGTCATTTTCAAACATGTCTTGAAAAATTTCTGCATTAAAGTTAATGTACACATAAAATTTTATCTTAATAAGAGTATAATGTACTAAATACTCATTTCTTTTGTATTTCGAAAATATTCTATATATAAAAAGTGGGCGTGGCTATCATCCGATTTCGCCCATTTCAAATAGAGCTCGGTGATGAGTGCCTGCATACCAAATTTCATTGAGATATCTTGAAATTTACTCAAGTTATCGTGTTAACAGACGGACGGACGGACATCATTTTTTTTTCCTCCTGAACATTTTAATGTATATATCTCAATATCTATCTGGATCCGTTTATGCCGTTACATACCACCGTTAGGCGACTAAAGTTAATATACCTTGTGTGCGCAGCACTACTAGGTATAATTACAATGGTATGCACAGCGATGGTATGGGATGACATGTTCCGAAGTCACCAACTTCTTATCAGACCCCTGTACCAAAAATTGTATTGAAAGGAATAAAGTAAAAATGGCAAATTAGAGGAAAAATCGTGACGCTATAGGGCACCATAGCTTAGTTGCTAGAATACTCTAACAGCGGCTTTGGTGCAGGCCAAGTGCCCGAGAAGGGGTCTGATGCGAAGTTGGTTACTTCGAAACATATCATCCCATATCATCGTGGTGCAAAAGCCAATTTTTGTTCTTCCACAAATCCGGGCGTTTCTGGCGGATTGCTTCGCGCAAATTGCGCATAACTTGCAGGTAATATTCCTTATTGACCGTTCTTCCCTGTGGCAAGAACTCATGGTGCACCACGCCCCTGAAATCGAAGAAAACTGTCAGCAAAACTTTCACATTCGACCGAACTTGGCGCGCTTTTTTCGGTCTTGGTTCGTGCGGCAGCTTCCATTGAGATGATTGAGCTTTGGTTTCCACGTCATAACCATAAACCCACGATTCGTCACCAGTTATGACCCTCTGGAGCAAATTTGGGTCGTCGCGGACAGAGTTTAACATCTCATTAGCAATGTTCATGCGATTCTGTTTTTGGTCAAAATTGAGAAATTTTGGTAAAAAAAATAGGTAAAAATCGAAGACGATCCAAAACACGTGCAAGTAAAGCAGCTGTCAACAATTAACTGAACATTCAAAATGGCCGAGCTTGTCGGCATAAGTGAGAGACATGAGTACCAACATAACGCCACAAAAAATTCGAAATTCGAACATACGGAACCAGCGAAAATTCAAAATTCGCGATACTTTTTGAACACACCTCGTATGTTGACTGCGTGTTATTATTCTCAGGCACCTAATTACACAAAAGAAGTGCGGATTATCTGCGCTCATGGCGTATTCTGTAAACTGATAACAGACTCGCTGATCCGGAATTCCAAAGAACCGCTTTCCTATCCGAAGATATGCCCGTCCTATTACTGAAGATGTCCAATGGGAGTATTAGTTTTTAAATGGATAGCAAAGTTTTTGAAGTGAAATACGCTCACTAAATCGGGGAGCCTTAAAATATATGTATGCCACCATGTTTTTTTTGCAACGTCTGTATACCAGGAGATGCGGTTACAGCGGGCATCCATCTTGAATCAATGAGTGTTAAATCCCCGAAATCGGGTTGGGCGCTGAGTTTGGGAGCCGCCACTTTAAAATACTTTTCAATGAAAAATGCAAAGAAATATAGGGATAATAAATCTTTTTGCTTTTGACGATCCTGCAAGATCCTGCATGTTCCTGGAATGTCAAGGTATTTTTAACATTTTTTTAAATAATTATTTCTATTATAGGTATTTTATTTTTGGTTGGTTTTATTGTACGCATGTGTGTACCAGTTTTTAATCTTCGAAATAAAACATTTTTTTATTATTTTGGAACAATTCAGATATATTTTTTTATGGTCTATAGAAGGATTGTTTTAAAAAGAGACAGAAAATTTCAACAACGTATTCGTGGAATCGACGAAGGTTACTTGTCTAGGGTTACCACCATCCTACAGGAAAACATGGCATAGAGGGTTGCATTAGCGTATTGTGAGAAATACTGAAGCCCATCATGCCTGGTCGGTCCACAATCGAGCAGATATTCGCATGATCTTAAAAATAAATAAATAATTTGCGCGATATATACCTCCTGGGCAGATTAAGGCCGAGCTTCTCTACCAATTTGTGGTGTGCTGCTTATAATTTTTCCTAAAAATTGGCGGACCTACGGTTTTTTGCCGATTCCGAACGTTATCTGCAAAGCAGATGCATTTTTGCTGAGGAGCCTTCCATGGCAGAAATACACTAGGAGAGTTTGCCAAACTACTGCCGAGGGGCGATCCCGTCACCTGTACCAGGGCTCGAACCTTGCACCTTCGAAGCGGTAGGCTAGCAGCACTACCGCCACACGACGGCGGTTGCATGCTCTTAGCTGCTTATATACTTTACTATTTGTACTTGATTTGACAGCAAGAATTTTACGGCTAGGCCAAAAGGGGTTGAGCAAATTCAAGAGCCTTGCACAGCAGAGTTAAACAGCTCTGGTAGAAGCTATTTCTGGCGTGTGCTGATAATATTTACATCGTTGGTCTTATAAATCTGCGCATTGACAGCCACGTCCTTTTCAATAATTACGTGAAATCTGAACGGAGTGCCACTTTGGACTGAGTAGGCAATTAAAAATTTAAGTATCGCCGAACAAAAGTCACCCTCTATAAGTCTCTTTTCATACCTGCACTAATGTACGGCGAGGAATCATAGACAGTGTCAAATGAAAATGAGATGGCCCTTGAAGTATTAAAGCGAAGAGGTCTTTGGAAGATTTATAAAACAGAATAAAATAAAATTTAAAAAATAAACTAAAATAAACTAAAATAAAATAAAGTAAAATAAAATAAAATAAAAAAAAATAAAATAAGATAAAACAAAGTAAAATAAAATAAAATAAAATAAAATAAAATAAAATAAAATAAAATAAAATGAAATACAATAAAATAAAATAATATAAAATAAAATAAAATAATATAAAATAAAATAAATCAAAATAAAATAAAATAAAATCAAATAAAATAAATAAATGTAAATTAAAATAAAATATATAAAATATTGATTTTTTATACCAACAATTTTGTTGATTTTTTGGCGGCCGCCGTGGTGTGAAGGTAGTGTTGCCGGCCTACCACACCGAAGGTCCATGGTTCGAGCCCTGGTACAGGTAACATCAAAAGTGATTTGAAAAAAGTTTTTCAAAACGGGGTCGCCCCTCGGCAGTGGTTTGGCAAACTCTCCGAGTGTATTTCTGCCATGACAGGCTTCTCAGCAAAAATTCGTCTCCTTTGTAGATGCCGTTCGGAGTCGGCAAAAAACTGTAGGTCCCACCAATTTGTAGGGAAAATTCAAATCGGCACACCACAAATTGGAAGAGAAGCTTGGCGCAAAAATCTCTTAGGAGGTTTATGATGATATACCTGTTGTGTATCGCGCTATAGAGATAGAGAATTTTGTTGATTTACGGCCTGTACATTTTCAAGTATTCATGAAACGAGCTCAAGGCCAAGAATAATAATTTTTCACTTTTTTGAATTTTTTTTTTTTTATGAAAATTATTATTGTTTTTACTTATTAATAATCATTTTAATTAATTATTACAAGTTTTTTGATTGAATAGAGTGGAAACACTGTTTAGGGACAACTGCCAAAGCTTTTCTTATAGATCCATTTCGGAAGCTGCTAGACTTCACTCATCAGAGAAATTTTGGCACGCATTGCTAACCATTAAGCTAACAATACGCTGGTTTTGATGTCATCTAAACTCCTATTTCTATTCTTCTTTTTACCATATGCATGAACCACTTCCGCCATTTGACAGTTAGTAGTGTGATCATGATGGATTTTTGACAGATATAAGAAAAGCTATTTTATACAAATTAATTATGTACAATAACTATCTTTTAAAAATAGAAAAAAGAAGAATGTACAAAAACAAAGTCCAGCGTGCATGATTTACATATAGACAGAATGTCTAAAATATTGTGTATACCGTTGGCAAGATAACAAACAACAATTAGAGGAAAACTTGAATTAAGCAGCTTGCAAAACTACACGCAGCATAGCCTATGGGTTAGGCAGCTGCGCTGGCAATCAGAGTGAGTGGGTTCGATTCTCCCCAAGACCCTCTGAAATAGCAAAACTATACGAATTAGTCTGACGAGAAATCGTGGCTGTTTTCGAAATAGTACTATAACTATAGCCTGTATATGTTTGTTGCTTTCAATTTTTCCTCTAATCAAAATAATAATAATTAACTAAGAATTATTATCAACTGGTCTTGAGCTCGTTATACTTACATAAATTTAAAAAAAATAAAATAAAATGAAAAAAAATAAATAAAAAAAAAATAAAATAAAATGAAATAAAATAAAATAAAAAAAATAAAATAAGATAAAACAAAATAGAATAAAATAAAGTAATATAAAGTAAAATAAAATAAAATAAAATTAAATAATATGAAATATAACTAAAAATAAAATAAAATAAAATAATATAAAATAAAAGAAAACAGATTTAAGTCAAATATAATAAAATAAAATAGAGCCAGTTTGCAAATCGAAGAAATGAATGGAGCGCTATATTAGGCGACCAAAACCATTTAAACGGTTACGCTGCATTTAAGTTAGTAAGTACGTAAATCTACAAAAACACATTATATTAAAGTGGGAACATTTATTATTCGAGTTTCCTGAGTTTTCGAAAAGATATGCAGTGTGGAATAGAAAGTATGATGTAACGTATTTATATAATATTGGTACACGAATTCCACAAATCAATACATTTTCTTGCTTATTTTAACAATATCAATTTGGAAATAATATATCAATAGAGAAAACTTATAACGATATGCTCAGCGTTGGTATGGGATAATGTGTTTCGAAGTGATACTCGCTCTCGGACACTGGGATGTGTACCCAAGGACCTGCATCAAATCCTCTGTTTCAACTAATACTGTAACAACTCAGCTATGATGCCCTGTAGCGTCACGATGCAATTGTTCTCTAATGTGCCATTTTTGTATTATTCCTTTACATTCTTTGGTACAAACATTTTCAGAAAGCAATAATAAAAGGATGAAAAGGCCAATGTATTTCAAAAAGTTTAGCATTCTATCTGCATAAGTCAATAAGTTATAGCATGGCTCTGTATTGCTACCTAATTTCAAGTAAACTTTTATGAAGTTTTATGTGACCATGGTCGAAACGCGATTATATTCAGTGGGAGTACTTTTCCCAACAATCATTATTCTAGCGTAAATGGTTTTAAAGTGATTAACACTCGAAATCTGAAAATTTGCTCATTCATATGTGGTCGGTACCACGACCATATTCCAAAATTAAAAAAAAAGTCCTTAATAGAATGATAAAGTTAACATATATGTGGCAACCCTTCCTACTATGGGCAATATCTATGTACATAAGTTACCACTCTCCCGCTCAATAGAAATCATATGTACGTAAATATGTTAAATGCAAACAATGGTAGAAATCATACGATGTTTGTTACCGCTATGTCTCTCAGTGGTAGTTTTCCTATTTATTGAATTATGTTGGAATACCTGATAAAAATGTAAATAAAGTTAGCTTAGGCTTCTGATCATTCGCTACATATATACCGAATCTTACCATTTTAACTGATTTTGACTATGAAATATCATATTTTATCATTAATTTGAAAAGGAAAAAAAGACGTAACAGCCACTTTGCGCTCACTAAAAATGTGAATACAAAAAACAAATGTACTTACGTCTAAATTGCTTTTGCTCTAAGTTTATAACGGTACGTTTCACAGCTACGAAACTTTGGGAGGTTATGTGTGTGTTAATAAGTGATCGATTTTCATTAAAAAGCTAAAATCGAAAATAATGGCTCTTACGTCTTTTTTGCGCATAGGGCTCGATATATAGATGAAGTTTAAAAGTAAAGTAATTCTATCCTCTTTTGTGGTTTTTTTTTGGAGGGGAAAGCATCGAAAGCCTTGGACTTGAACCAGCATGGGACTTGAACCGGCAGTAAAACTCGTACGGTTTGGTTAAATATCAATCACTGGGCGAAATCTAATTAATTACTAAAATATGTAAATTCTGAGTGTACCATAGTTATTAAATGCACTACAATGTGTATTTATATCTTCATATGTGTATATAACTAAATATATTTAATAATAATAGTAATTTGGCCTTATATACCTAAGTGGAGAATTAAGGTCGAGCTTCATAACCAATTTTTGGTGTGCTGTTTCTCATTTTTCTTACGAATTGGCGGGACCTACAGTTTTTTGTCGATTCCGAGCTGCATCTGCAAAGCACGTGTGTACTTTTATGTTTTCCTTACAAAGTGGATGGACCCGCAGTTTTAGGACGACTCTGAACGATATCTCATAAGTTGTATGCATATTGGCTGAGAACCTTTTCATGGCATAACAGAACTCTTAGGGTTACCGGTCATGAACGAAGCCAGGCCGTTTTTGGAAAACGTTGTCCTAATTAACTTTATGCCCAGATTGTGAACCTGAGTACTACATCAGAGTAGGTAGCTCACTGCTTACAATACCACGGCGGTTGCCATGCTACGCTGAAGATTAAAACAAAACAAAAGCCTTTGCGCTACATGATAGTCATCTTCGTTGCTTATTACATTCACTAGTCCCAAACCACGGCACTTTTATTTGAACCGGTATATTATACTATGCTAGAATACTTTCTTTCCGTTGTTCTGCGAAACACTCCCAGAAGAGTAAGGGAAGTAACCGGCTCTTTGGCGAATATTAAACCGGTTTATTTTGGTACTAGTACAGCTACAGTACCGACTACAGCTAGTTAAGAGTTACACCTAACCGTGCAAATAAGAAGATTGGTGGGATGTAAAAGGCGTTCTCTACGTAGGTCAGACATTGATGTGAAAGTAACTTTCCATGGGTGCACCTCCCATCAGGATTGAGTTTCCTAATATTCATAATTTCTCTGCTGGGTAAATGCATGCATAAACTCTATAATAGAGCTCACATACGTATACAGAGAAGCCTCTCCTAACGGACACCTCTATTAGACGGACACCTCCTTTGGGCGGACATTTTCTTATGCACCAAGTTTAAAATACAATTTTTAGAACAAATTTCCCTCCCTTAGGCGGACTCTCTCTTGGACGGACGAGGACAGTAATTTGCTATAAAACTCAACCAAAAACCTCTATTGGGCGGACGGGAGCCTCTTGTCAACGGACAAAGAGATTTTATTTCATAACAAATCAAAGAAAACCCTCTCTTAGGCGGAAGCGAACTCCTCATAGGCGGACAAGATATAGGTTTATATAACAATATAGAACGAGCCAACGAAACGTTCGTTACATTTATGAACACGTTTAAAAGCGTCGTATTGGTTGTGTACATACTATGTACATAAATGAAAAAGGAGATTCCCCGTGTTTCTTTAAAATATTTTTTCAAAGTGCATGCCTAGTTTGGTTTGCTCAGTGAATTATGTTGAGTGATCGTGCAAACACGTAAAACGATGGCGAGGTCAACCCTCAACTTAAAAGATAAAATTGAGGTCATACACGCGGTGAGGCTAACAATTTATCTATACGCGCATTAGACGAAAGGTAATCGTGAAACATATGTAACTTAAGTTTATTTTCAGTGTGTTAAATCATTTTCTAGTGAATAAAAATGGACTGAATTATATATGTAAGGTTTACAGAAAATTACTCCGGTTTTTGTTATCAGGTTTAAAATTGGGAAAACCCGGGTCGCGCTCATTGTTAAAAATAAAGAAGATATCCGAGCGAAATCGATGTCTGGAAGCAATGTTGAAAGTAAAAGGTCCTTCATGAAAGTAGATGGAAACAAAATTTACGAAATGTGATTCGAGTGGTTTTACAAGGCGCGAAGCCAAAGTATTCCCTTATCTGGGCCAATAATACAAGAAATGGCTAAAGAAATCACTTTAAAACTCGGTGTCAATGATTTTTTGGCTTGTAACGGCTGGCTACAAAGATGGCGTATTAGACATAACATAACTTTTCGGTACATTTGCGGTGGAAGTGGTTGTTTCTAATTTTAAAAGATTCTGCAGCGAAGACCTTGTTGCGTTCGAATTGTTGCAAAAATTGGAGAATCATATACAAAGTAGTTTTCTTAAAAAAACAAATAAATTGACGTCAATCGACAATTTCCAAGTTTTTTAAGTGACCAATCTTACATTTATAGTTTTATGTAATTTGTATATAAAATACCTACCCATTCCCTTATGCGGACACCTCTGTTGGGCGGACAAAAATTTGCTGCTGTTGAGTGTTCGCCCAAAGGGAGGTTTCACTGTATACGTATTCCATTATGCCTTTTAAACTAGTTTTCGGCAATGACAATCTACGCAAAGTAAACTATGTTTTTAATTAATTGCCTGAAATGGAGCATAGGTACTATCCTGAGCCGACGGCAATGCAGAGAAAAGTCATTTAGACGAGCCAATAAAAACTATATTTTAATGAAGTTATACGAAAGGGCGTGGCTTTGACTGGGTAACAATGTGTTCAATCACATTTCACAAATTGTATAGTTTGCTTGAATGGATGTGTGTGAGCATATCAAATTAAATTATATGCGCCAAAATTAGTACTTTGATTAGCATAGGGTTACAGAATTTAATTTTGACACAACGTTTTGGTTGCTGTGCATATTTATTTTGTTGACCTGCGTTTCATATATTGGCACAATAATATACAAATATGTGATGATATTTGCTAATTATATTTTAGTATGTAAGCGCACTAGCTGGCCAAGGTTACGTGAGGCTTCGCCAAGTACTTTGTGTACATAGCTTTAATGGTTATCTGGCAGTGCTGACCGGGGGTTCGTCTGTGGCGTAGTCTATCTAAATTAACTAAGAACTGTAGCAGTGTAGTGGGGTAGCCCCTCAACGAAGAGAAGGTGGTAAATTGGTACGGTCAGGCGAAGTGTTGAATAATATTGCAATTTGCAATCCTGGTCAGGATATCTTCAGTTATCAAGACTAAATGGATAGATAGAACGAATCTTGTGAGCTGATTGATAGTCACAGCAATACCGTAATCGTTCTCTTCACATGAAATTATAAAATCCTTACCTTCACAATGCGCCCGATTCTGATTTTTTTACATATCATAGAATTAAATTTGATAGGAAACCTATTCGTTTGTTAAAACTTCCGAAGTTCTTACCACCTTCGATTAGATCAGGGGTCATACACCTCGTACGTCTGTCAATATTCCCCACATTCGAGAAACTAGTTAATGTCCTCTCATGCTGGTTTTGCGTTTCTCTCCCAGCAGTTGATAGATTGTGTTCGTTCTCTTCACTATAGTTGGCGGTTTCGTTCAAATGAATTATCGAACGAGCTATGTACTTTTTTTTCAAAAGTGAATTAGGTCGCTCACTTCGTTCAGTCGTTCGACCATTCAATCAAAGAGCAATGATTGCATAGAGCATCGAATAATAAGAACAACGCAAAACAATTCACGGGTAAGAAACCAAAGACAAAAGCTTGGACACATATGTGTGCAACTCGGGTGAGAACTCGTTGCTAAAAAAAAATGACTTTGTAAGAAAAAAATGACTGTGCTCATAAGAGCCAATGTCAATTTTATGAATCACATAAGCTGTTTTCCACCCAATATTAAGATTGGTTGCTAAAGCAATTTTAGCTCGTAGTTGGTTGTTATTGCTTGTTGCCGAAGGTGCACTTGAACTACCACAAGGTTGAAAACATTTGAACGAAGTAGTTCGTTCGTTGAGTGAACACATTCGTTCAATTGAACTTGTTCGTTCGCGAACCAAACCACTCTTCTTGCGCTCTAAAACATGCTACAAGCTAAATTTACCTCTTTCTCTTCCTACATGATTTGTAACTAGTTTCATTAGTGTTTTAAGAAAAGATTTTTAAAAGAGCGGAACTGCTTTATAGGATACTAGCTTTTACCCGCGGCTCCACCCGCACGAAGAAAATAAGCAAAATCACGAGAGTTCTTCTAACGACATAATTATTATTTTTTTGAATAGTTCAGTCCTTGGTCCACTTCCCGGAGGAGAAAGCATCTTGAGTTTTAACATAGTCAAAGGTCTACCAAGATACCGAATTTCCGAAAATGGAATAATACTCAGGAATGAGTCAAAAATAAAAACAATCATTATTTGCTGTTCCTGGTAAGATTACATATGTAAGTTACAGTATAAAAACTTTTGGAACTTTCGAAAACTACTTATTAATTAAAAACATTTTTCTTAGCCTTTAAGTTCCAACAATTTTATCTGGTCTGCAAGGACTCTTAACATTCTGTTCCGTATAAAATATATAGATATCGATGTATTCATAAATATGAAATGTACGATAAAATAAAATTTAAAATGTCAGACAGCTGAGTGCGCACACACATCCACCACCCCACTTTAAATTTGAATAAAGTAGTGAATACCCATATCATATCCTTTTGATGCACTCAGCCCTTTTGTAGCTGCACTCAAATTCCACAACGTTGCTCTTTTGTCCATTCCCTTGACTCTTTTGACTTTCTTATGCTGTCATTGTCAACACCAACGCCTCTTGGACTTTCTTTCGTATCCATACAAATATGCACATATACTTTCTTTAATATACTTATAAATACTGCTGCGCTGTTGTACAAATATATATACCTAGATCTTTATACGTATATATATATATATACAACGTTGTCAACAGTATACTCTCAGTTTTTCTACTGTATCCATTGCCAAGTTTATGATATTTTCTTTAGAGTTCATCTGCTTGTGAATCTTTGTCGTGAACTGTGTCAATTGTGTGTATGCCACTTTTTTCGTCTGCTGTTGTGGCTTTTTAGGCGCACAAGTTTATACATACTTTACCCTAAAAGGGCACTCTCAACTTCAGTTTTATGCATTGCAACGTTTGTGCCATTTATCATATTATATATTTTATGTTATACATACAAGCTTACTTACTACTTGCTTCTTACATTAGGGTAATCTACTTTCGGCGAATATTTTGGTTTCGATTTGTTTTCAATAGTTTATACAGTGTGCGACAAAACTTAAGCACCGAAATTCCGCTTTAAAACATTTTACTCAAAATAATCGTAAGTACAAGTTCAATCATGTTTAGTCGTTTTTATTCAGGAAGAATACATATTAGGTATTATAAATTTGAATTAATAAAAGTAGTTTAGCAGCTCATCCAAAAAATGTTGCACAAAGAATCCGATGAACTCAAAAAGTGGAGCTACAAAACTAAAGCACCATCAAATATCTATGGGACCCGGTTTTTTTTGTTATTTCGTGGCATATTCGTGTCTCTCTATGGCAGGTTCACATCGTGTTGGCATTGAGTATATTATTCAAATAAAATATTTAGGAAATAATTTTCCACGCCTTCTCAACTTGCCCGACTAGAGAGTCTTTGTTGCAATTTTCCTTCAGATTTATAGGATCCATAATTTTCTATAGATTCTCTGTTCGCTTAAATAGCACGGACCACGACAATACGTCAACATTATTAGCCTCAAACTATTTTTTTAAGCAAATCGTTAAACATTCCGGCAGCATGTCTTCCTGATAGATGCACCTTAATTGCATTCCTACCCACTCAAGAAATAGAATGAAAATTTTATTGAATATCTTCGTACATGAAACGATCCAATACGAGTTCAGTCGTATGAACTGGACCCATTCCATGACCAGAGAGACGTCTACAAACCCCTACACTGCCTCAACCCTATTTCACCGCTCAAAAAGTATAGTAAAAGTGAGTAAACGTAATTTTTTAGGCCTGGGAACAAGTTTCAAAACATCCTAATATTTCATAATACTTTGATCTGACAAAAAGATTCCTCTTCGTATTGTACAACTCCAATTTAGGTGGAATCTCGAAAACCATTATTTCAACTCATTTGAAATCAAAGGGCTTTTAAAGCTCCGAAGTTAAGTAATCGGTCTTAAAGAGCACGTCTTTACATGGTCCTACATTGGGTGGATACCACAAATTCGTTCATAAAACTTCTTGTAGAAACAAGAATAAATATTTCTAGTCCACGTACGAATGCTCGATGGTTACATTCGGTGGTTTTCGTCCACTAGCACCTCCTTATACAGTGCTAAGGGCGCCAGTTGAATGGAAAAACGTTTGTAGTACGCTAAATAAAAATTCTTAAAATATTTTGAAATAGTATATCCTGATTTCCTTTGTATAAATTTGAGTAAAATTCTTTCGAGAATTACCCCGAAATAATTATTTCCAGCAAGTCTTTTAGACTACTACAGATCATCCAACCTCTTTTAACGCCTAAATAAAAAAAGGGAATCGAAACATTTTGGCTCATTTACCACGATTTTAAGGTTTTTACAACACATATAAGGAAAACAAGACCAACTTTGATCTGGTGAGTTAGTTTTGTCACACAAATTTAGAGCCTGGTCATAAAATTTTATTCAATCATGTTTAGCAGAGGGACTTTTTTATCAAAGGACATAACCGGAAGTTCGAATTTGCGATAAAATCGAGAGATATACAATGGCAAAACTAACCAAAGTAAAACAAGTAAGGACGGCGCTGTCTTCGACTGTGCCGAAGGCTTTACACCTTTTATGAATACGTGCAAACTTAAAT
Source organism: Merzomyia westermanni (assembly GCA_949987695.1). Taxonomy (NCBI): domain Eukaryota; kingdom Metazoa; phylum Arthropoda; class Insecta; order Diptera; family Tephritidae; genus Merzomyia; species Merzomyia westermanni. The sequence continues at coordinate 51,459,989 of OX465289.1, read as the reverse complement.
ACGCATTGTTTAAAGTTATTTGAACGATCGGTTGTATGGGATATATACTATATGTGTATAGCTCCGGTCTTGGTGATTTTTTTACCAAATCTTTTACCATCTATGAGCAAATATCTCACCAAGTTTCAAGTTTTAATATTTCAAAATGAGGGATAAATGGCCATAATCCTCTTATCTGAACGATCGGTTGTATGGGATATATACTATGTATGGCTCCGATCTTGCTGACTTTTTTACGAAATCTTCTACTATCCATAAGAAAATATCTCACCAAGTTTCAAGTTTTAATCTTATAAAATGAGGGCGAAATGGCCATAATCCTCTTATCTGAACGATCGGCTGTATGGGATATATACTATATATAGCACCGATCTTAGCGATTTTTTTACCAAATTTTTTATTATCTATAAGCAAATATCTCACCAAGTTTCAAGTTTTAATCTTCCAAAATGAGGGATAAATGGCCATAATCCTCTTATCTGAACGATCGGTTGCATGGGATATATACTATATATAGCTCCGATCTTAAAGATTTTTTTACGAAATCTTTTTCTATCCATAAGAAAATATCTCACCAAGTTTCAAGTTTTAATCTTTAAAAATGAGGGAGAAATGGTCATAATCCTCTTATTTGAACGATCGGTTGTATGGGAGATATGTGCTATAGTGACCCGATTATACCGGATCCGACAAATGTCTAATATAATACAAAAATACATCCGTGTGCCAAATTTCATGTTCATGAAAGGTATAAGAATGTAGTGACTCCTTCCTGCAACAACAACAAAGAAAGTTATCACAGTGTTAAATATCTTCAAGCCATTAAGACGGAAAAAATCACCCCACAGACGATATATGTCTACGATTCCTTCAAACTCATAAGAAGTCGTTATATAACTTGATTTTTCGGGTTAAGGTAAATGGTTTTGTGGAGATGCTTTGGCAGACTTTGGTAATCCAATTTTTATTCTCGTCAGTGCACTTGCAACGTTTATAATAAGATAGTGGTTTTGTGCCTAAGTAAGGTTGGAAGAAAATGGATAGCTAGGGGTGATCAGCCAAAATAGCTGAGAAATTAAAGGAAACGGGTTAATAGTCCTCCGCCCTAGTATGCACACAACCTTGCTAAAACTGATTACATATTTCGAGTACTCTACTCGACTATACCGCCTGCATGCGCTCTGGGTGATACACATTAGGGACGTATCGAAATTGAGTTTGTCTCAATACCGAAGTCGGAATTGAAGTTTTACAATTTGCTTTCTGCAGACACAAAACGGAATCAATTCTGGTTTGAACAGAATCTCTTGCAATTGCAATAATAATTAACAAAGCAAAGAACTGAGTAAAGGACCCTAAACTCATCAAATTACATTAGACGATTGAAGAAAACTCAAACAATCGCTGATGTAGCAAAACACTGCGGTCAGCGTGAGGTAATTTACTTCGAATTATTTAACACTAAAGCTTTTATTTACATAAGCTGCACCTCGATTTTTCTTACAACAGCGATTGAAATCAATCGAAATTGTAATAATCCCTGCACTTTAAGAGAGTGATTCTCAATCAATTCCTTTCTTGTACAGCGGGCTAGAGTTGATCACAACTTTTACATTTTAGACATTGTTGGGATAAGTCGATTTAAATTTCTGTAGCCTACTTATAGGTGTTGAAAGTAAACTTGAGGATCTGTTCTACGCTACTCTTTCGCGCATAAAAGAGACCAACTAGTCTCTTCATAGGACATGCTCAAACAAAAGGGATCACTTCAACCCATACAAAGAGATCAAAACCGGTATTACTCACATGCTCATTTGCAACTCATAAGGGATTCATCCTGTGCTATTCGCAGGGAAGACAGACGGCTATACGCAATGAAAGGACTAGGGCATTATCCGCCCATAGGATTTTAGATCACTATAGATAATTCTGTTTAATTTGAATCCTTGAATAGACTTCTCCGCAAAGCTGGCGAAGTCCTGTAACAACAACAACAACAACATTCGGAGTTGAAGTCGAAAGTCCTCTATGTCTCTATAACTAATGCTAGCAAACCTACATAAAAGCTTGTGTGACAGTGTAAATTTGATAGCCGCGCAGCTGAGTCACGATTCCACGCAACAAAGGTTTCAATTTAAAGCATATTTATGTAACAATATATTGTAAAAGCATTTTATATATGTATATAGATATATAGGAATAAGTGTGTTCTGTCGCACATACTCTTTTGTGTGCATGCAGTTCCATCGAAGTGGTTCTCAACGTGCGAACTTTAGGGAATTGCAATGACGCGTCGTGTGGCTGCAAAACAATGGTGTTGATTGTGTCAAAAGGAACCGCGAAATAGACACATCGAAAGCATTGGCTATGCAAATTTCGGCACGTCTTTGCCAAATTAATTCACTAATTTTTAACTTAAATCAAATAAATTCGATTAAGCTACATAGCGCGAAAAGCTGTGTGAAAGCATCCCATGCAAGGAAAATAATAGCTAGTGCTCTACATTTACTAGTAGCTTTTCACGGGTTTAAGGAAAGGGATTTGAAAAATTTTGTGAATAACCCCCCCATTCTAGTGTGGTGACCAGGGCCGGCGGCACGCGCTCAGCCCGAGTTGGTAGTGAAAAAATATGATTCTCTCCCCCCCCTTGTACCCTTTGCGTGACCATGATTAGAATTTTGCAGTCCTTTAAAGTAGGAAATAGAAGAGTATTTCAAGTTCACAACATAAATCAATAACTAGTACAAATACATGTAGGTTTAAAAATTTATTTTCTTTTTTACAGGCCATACTATATATAAGCATCATTACATAGCAAAAACATCAGTTCGTTTCGAATTGCGACTGATAAACTCATTCATCAATTCATCCAAATTGAGCTTATCAACTGCTTCTGAGTGCGAATGTAGCATTGCCACATGATTTAGTCTATTTTGCGCAGTTGATGACCTTAGATAATTTTTGATTCGACGCAAAACCGAGAAGTTCCTTTCATTGGAGCACGTTGATCCAGGAATCGTAATTATCAATCGAATGAATCGCACAAATTCCGGAATAAGATGCATATAACATTTGTTTTCTCTCAAAAAGTTTACGATATCACGGATATTGCTGACCTGACCACTGGTGACAACATTCTTTTCACAGCCACAGAAAGACTTTGGCAACTTTACACCCTTTTGGTATTCTGCCGGGCTTAAGTTGCAGTTCAATTTCGTAACCACCAAAATAGATGGTAAAGTCTATATTATAATATGTGGATCTGTAATTGAAAGTCTCATAACTTTCTTGCACTAGGTTTTACGAAAAAATATAACCAAAAATTATTAACTAAATTAAAATTCAATTATTAAAATCCTAAATCTCTATTTGCCAATTTCAACCCACTGTGTTGCCTGACGATCGATGTTTACTCTGGCATCGGATGATTTACCCATCATTATCTCCACTGAACACCCGACCAACAGCATATATACACGTCTTCATTTCGTGCGGAAGGCCGAAGGTCAGTAGGGCTATTACGAGGAGGTGTTAATACCGGGACTTATCAGATTCCTCCCTACAAATGACTGCCCATATCCGCAACACTCGCCAAATCTTCTGGGGGAGTGTTGCGGTAAAAACAACAACAGCGGCTACAGAGGATACTGTCTAGAGGCAACGTTGAGTCTGTGCTTTCATAAAGCTAAGAAGGAAGAGAGAATGCCCAACAATTTCAATAATAGATCCGGCGGATGATACAAGGTCTCAATCACGACATGGACAATAATAGCGACTTTGTAATAGACGTGCAGAGCATATTTAGAGTGAACATCTCTTCGCACTGAAAAACGGTATATCAAAAAACCGGCCCACTAGCGGACTATTAGGAAATGAGTTTGATAATACAACTACCAGCAGAGCGAATCTAAAACGGAGGTGAAGAGTTATTGAAAGCATGCATCCACATAAAATATAATTGGATGAATGTATGAATCCAAATTGGAACTTATATGGGCTATGCCGAATAAACTCAATAGGAATAGAGTTAAAGTGGTTGGCTAAACGGACGACTTAGTACTACTAGTATCGGGTCTGTGCCCTAACGTGATCAGTGTGATCATGCAGGGATCACTAAGAAAGCTGAGTGGATGGGCGGCAACCGCGGGGATCAACGTCAATCCCTCAAATATGGAGCTAGTGCTATTCACTAACAGGACAAAAATACCAAGTTTCAATCTACCTTCTCTTAATGGTGAAGAGTTACATCTTTCTGATAGTTCGAAATACCTAGGCGCCCTTTTTTTTTTTTTTTTTAAGTTGTTTATTTATTTGGTATTAATAATGTTATGTACTAAAATAAACAATAGTTTTAAGTATATAATACAATTATACAATGACTCTAGACGAGTTCTCAAGTACATGACGAGCTTCTTATACAAGGTGGCGCAAAAGTAAGCTTCCGATGTTCAGCATATCTTTTGTGGCACGTGCAGTGTGTGCTGTTGCACCGTCTTGTTGGAACCACATGTTTTCCAATCCCAATTCATCAAGTTGCGGCAAAAAGAACTCGTTGATCATTGCTCTGTAGCGCTCACCATTCACAGTAACCGTTTGGCCCCGACCGATTATTGGTCAAATAAATAGTCAGCAATATTCCACGTTCTGGAGCAGTGTTGCGTAACATTGTTTATTAACGTGTATTTCGCATGTGTTTGCTACACAAATGTCAAAACAGAACTGACTTTAGGGGCCAATCGCAAAATTTATAGCATTTTCTGATAGGAGGATTACTTTTGCGCCACCCTGTATATATATAGTAACATTTTATTAGTTAATGGTATTTGAATGTGTCTGCTTTAACTTAAAGCTTCTATAACATATTCTGATTATATTGCAGAGAAAAAAAAAACATGTACAGGGTGATTTTTTTACAGGTTTGTTTTTCGAATAGAGATAAAACTGGCATTTTTTGGTCAAATCTCGCAACTCTAATGTCATTTATGTTCAGTTTGGTTTGCCATTTCATCATGAATAGGTTGACAAAAGAACAACGCTTGCAAATCTTGCAAATTTATTTCGAAAATAATGGTTCAGTTCGCGAAGTTTACCGTGAGCTCCGTCCATTTTATGGTCGACATAATCGTCCATCAGAGCAATTAATTCGGTTAACCATGGATCGTTTTCGCACTACGTTTACTCTATGTGATAATACGCATCCGCAGAGACGTCGAACAGTGCGCACCGAAGAAACAATTGCCGCTGTAGAGCAAAGTGTTGAAGAGGACCCGAATGAATCGATTCGCCACCGTGCACAGCAATTGGAGCTTTGTCCATCAACTTTATGGAAGATTTTGCGCAAAGATCTTGGCTTGCGACCTTACAAGATCCAGCTTGTGCAAGAATTAAAGCCGCGAGACCATGCAATGCGTCGTGATTTTGGTGTATGGGCCGAAAATGAGATTGATTTCGATGCTGATTTTCATCGCAAAATTTTGTTCAGTGATGAGGCTCATTTTTGGTTGAATGGCTACGTCAACAAGCAAAATTGCCGCATTTGGAGTGAAGAGAATCCACATGAGACCCTTGAAACGCCATTACATCCACAAAAACTGACTGTTTGGTGTGCTCTATGGGCTGGTGGAGTCATTGGGCCATACTTCTTCCGCAATAATGCTGGAGAGGCAGCTACCGTTAATGGAGACCGGTATAGAGCCATGATAACCGACTATTTTGTTCCCGAATTGGATGGCATGAATGTGGATGAGTTGTGGTTCCAACAAGACGGCGCTACATGCCACACAGCGCACGTCACAATCGATTTATTGAAGGAAACATTCGATGAGCGCATAATTTCGCGGAATGGACCTGTCAATTGGCCACCAAGGTCGTGTGATTTGACACCATTGGATTATTTTCTTTGGGGATATGTGAAGTCGCTCGTCTACACCAACAAACCAGAAACGTTAGGGGAATTGGAAGCCAACATTCGTGGCGTTATTGCCGACATACGGCCCCATATGCTCGAAAAAGTGGTTGAAAATTGGACTTGTAGAATTGGCTTGATTCGAGCCAGCCGCGGCGGCCACATGCCCGAAATCATATTTAAGCATTAATGGCATAAAATTATCCTTCCAATAAAGCCAAATTGATGGACCTTAAAACGATTTTCTTGTGTTTTATTTCAATTCGAAGTTCTATACCCCTAAAAAAAACACCCTTTAAAAACAATGCATGATTAGCTATTTATAATAAAAGATAAAATGGTTTAAAAGAAAGTTATGTCGGATATCGGCATGAGTTAGTGTTCACCATTGCGTATTGTTTAGCCACCAGCATTTTTTATTAATAGAAAGGGCTTCTATTTTGTCTCTCGGAGAGAGGTGTGTATCAAAACGTTGGTTTTCTCTGTTAAGGGCTTTTGAAGTAACTGTTTTTTCGTTGGCTCTTCTAAAAATGTGATAAATAATTGGTATATGGTCCTTATTTTGTATTAAACCGTTCTTATCAAGATAGAGGAATGATTCCGGTGGTGTAAATCCATTTTTAATAGTTGACTGGAAATATTCATCGCTTTCGTAATAAGGTGCACTTATTAGAGTGTTATTATCATTGTTAAGACAGCGCATTATGTGTCTCCTAGTTAGATTTATTATATGACAGTCAATTCTGGATACTTTGGCTGTGTTATACACTTTCGCATTCGATGCGTATTTCGTGTAGTTGCTTTTTGCTGTCCTATATAAGGAAGTGCATGATCTCAGAATCCTTCTTTCTAGTTTTCTTAACCTTTCCATGTATGATGGTGACAAGTTATACCAAATAGGACACCCATATGTGAGTACAGGTCTTACTAATGACTGATACATAATTGATTTTAGTCTGTTATGCAGAATTTTCGTCGAGAACATTTTTTTATAAGCATAATATGATTTAGTTGTTTTCTTTATTTGATTGTTAATGTGGTGATTGTAGTACAGGAACTTATCTAAGTATATGCCGAGGTATTTGACTTTATCGGTTTGTTGGATTGCGATGTTAGTCATCTCAGATTTTATTTTGAACTTTTTCCAATTTTTTTTAATGTTGGTGTTGCATTTTTTGATAGGGGGCCGAAATAGAATAGTTTCACATTTGTTGGTGTTTAATTTGAGTTGCCAGTCCGTTGTATATTTTTCTACAGTATTGTATTTAAGTTGCAGATTTGTGTTTATGTTGGCAATTGTACTGTCTGAGTGATAGATAACAACATCATCTGCGAAGGCTATTATATTGTCTATTTTATGCAGTAGGTCCAGTATGAATATGTTAAAGAGGATGGGGGTATTTACAGTTCTTTGCTGTAAGCCATTTTTTATATTAAAATCTCGACTGCTTTTTATATTATTTATCCATACTGAGAATGTTCTATTACAAAGCATATTGTAAATTAATATTATAAGATGGAGAGGAAATTTGTACCCGATAAGTTTTGTAATAAGTCCTTCTGTCCAAATTTGGTCAAACGCTTTTTCGATATCAAGGAAGCAAGCTCCTGTGGCATTTTTTTTATTCCAGTTCCAGTTTATTTCCGAGACTAGAAGGTTGATAGCATGAATAGTGGAATGTCTGTATTTAAAGCCAAATTGTTTTGGGCTGACCAGATTGTTATTCTCGAGTATTTTGTTGATGTTTATATTTATTACCACCTCGAAGACTTTGCTAATATTTGGAAGCAAACTGATTGGCCTAAGATTTTTAATATTATTTTTTTCTTTGTCTTTTTTTGGTATTACTATTACTTTAGCCTTTTTCCATCAAGGTGGGAAATATGCATTGTTCAACATGTTGTTAAATAGAGTACAATATTCTAAAATTATCTCTGAGGGAAGATTTTTTAGAATGATGTTTTGTATTTGATCTAAACCTGATGACAATTTACCTTTCAAATTTGCGAATACCCCTGCGAGGTCGTTAGGAAGAATGAAGAAGCTTTCAGTCTGTTCCTCGGTAAGATCATTTGCTCTTTTTTCATTGTTAAATGTTGTTTTCTGCGATTTGATGCTATCAAATAAAGTTTTTGTTCTTAAAAACTCATTGAAGCATGCACCAACTTTTGAGTGAACTAGATTAGTAGGCACATTTTGTTTTGAAGAGTGTATTGCTTCCAAGTGGACGCCAATCACATCTACTATGTCTTTGTTGTTTTTAATAATGTAGCTGTTGGTTGCCAGATTCTTTTCAATTAGAGAGCTATCTAGTCCCGCTTCTTGCATCAGTTCGGATGAAGCGAGGGGGATAGAAAGGAGATTGATGGTCTCATCTTGATTTTTGAGAAACGATTTTTTAACAGAGGATATTTTTGAAGGATCGCTAATATTAATATGAGATAGTCTATTTTCTAGTTGATTGTTTATGTGTATTTTGATATTTTCCTGGATAAGCTTCTTGATTAGTTTTAGTTTCGTCTTTTCTTGTTGTATGTTGTTTAGAGAGCAATGAAGTTGTAGCCGGTTATATTTTTTTATATTGGTAAGAGTTTTACTTTTTTCTAAAAGTAATGTTTTTAAGACTGGTATTTTGGCCAGGTTATGAGTAATATTGTAATTTTTTCTTTTCGGGGCGTTCTTTTCTATGGCAGTTAGTATAATATTGTTTAGCTTGTCCAAGTGGTGGTCGATCTCAATATTATTTAGGTTTCTATTCTCTGGTGTCCGGATTTCGTTCTGCAGTTCCAAAGTCAAAGTGTTTTTGAATTTTTTCCAGTTGGTTTTTTTGTAGTCCAATTTTCCTTCTTCTGAGTTGGCCAGTAGTGTAAAGAAGTTACCGTCTCTACGAACTATAATTTCAATGGCATTGTGATCGCTGTCATAGTGAAGGCATTTTAAGCAGTTGACGGTGTCGTTGGACTTTAGTATATTTAATCTGTGATCGGCAATGCAGACATCCAAAAAAGAGCTTGCTCTCATGTATGAAGGTGATACAGAGGCGTACATACTGCATCTGTATTTGAACTCATTTGCGGCAAGCCAATCTTTTAACGATCTGCCCTTAGGATTATCTTGGGCATTTCCCCAGTCTATGTGCTTACTGTTAAGGTCCCCTGCTAATATGTAGTAGTGATTGAGTTGCTCGAGATTTAGAGCTTCGAAAACTGTGTTAAGCTCTGTTTTAAATACATCGTTATTATTTCCTGCTGGGTAATATGCTGCTATTATATATAGTATGTTATTCGGGGGCATATGTATTTTAACTATGCAAGTTTCAAGGCATGACATATGATCAATTTTGCGGTTGAAAACTTTGGTGAATTTAATGTTTTCTTTAATTAGTATCGCTGTGCCACCACCTCTCATGCCGGCCGACCTATCTTTCCTTATCAAGTTATATCCAACAACTTTTAGTTTGTGCTTCGGGTTTAACTTAGTTTCATTAAGTAATAATATGTCTGGGTTTTTGTTTTTCAAAAATTCACTTAAATCTAGTCTCCTACATAAACTTATGAGAGAGTTGACGTTAAGGGAAATAATATTTAATTGGGGTTTAGTAATAGCCTCAATGGGTCCAACGCTCATACTGAGTCCATTAAACCACATATTGCATCGACTCTAGCCGTCTGCAATTCTAATTGTTTTTGAAGGTTTGTGATTTGCTTGCTTAAAGATAAAATTGTATTTTTTAATTCTACTAGGAATGAATTTTGAATGTTTTGATCGTTGGAAGTGTTTAAAGCACCGTGCGCTTCTCTAGTTACATTTGCATAGCTTATGTTAGAGTTGATGAATCTATTTGGGTTGTTAGTGTTGCTAGTTTTAGTTATAGCTAGATTTAGCTTTTTCAATCTTAACTTCTGTTGTAGCTCCTTATATCTTTCACAGCCCCTGTAAGATGCAGGGTGCCCTGATTTTTTGCATAATACACAGTATAGGTTTTCCTTTTCTGTATTTTCTCCTTCTGCGGGAGGGCATTCTTTGCTGTTATGTGCTCCACTACATTTCACGCACCTCGGTGGCATATTACAGTTGGCGGCGCTATGGAAAAAGTTTTGGCAATTTCTGCATTGTGGGATCTGGGGTCTACGTAGATGCTCCCATTTGATACAATGGTATAAAATACAATTGATTGCTTTCAATTCACCGACATTGCTTTCAGCGGTTATTTGGACCATGAATATTGGCAGCGATATATTTCGCTGTATTGATTTTTTAGTGGTAAATGGGCTTACTTTAAGAAATTGAAGGTTGTCGTTTTGGTAGTTGCGAAGCTCGTTAAGAATTTCTTCACAGTTGGTATTGCCGTTTAGGCCTTTCAGTAAATATGTTTTTGTTTTTAAGCATTTAGGTGTATATGAATAATAGTTGACGTTGGCTTTTTCAAGATAGCCGCGGACTCTCTTATAATCGTCCAGGTTTGTCAAGTATATAGCTAGTTTATTTTGATTATATTCTTTAATTTTAAATTGTGTTATCTTTAGTCCGTTTTTTATAAGTTCGATTATTTGTTTTGATTCTACATCAAATATATTAATAGGTGGAATATTTTTGTTATTACTCTTGCTTTTGACATTTGTAATTGTTGTCGATTCATTGTTTTGTTTTACATTAGCAGGTGCAGCTTCGGCTGCTGCTGCGCTAGTTGAAGGGCTATTGTTGTTAGCATTATTAGCTCGTGCTTGTTCGCTCTCATTGTTTAATTTGCTGGTGTTTACATATTGCTGAAATTTTTTAAATGCTTCATTACACTCTTCTAGATCATTGTCTAGTAAAGCGTAGTAATTGTTTTTGCTATTTTTTGACATTGTGTGCTCGGTCACGTTGTCATTTTTTCTTTTTCTAATTAAGTTATTTTTTTTAGAGTTTATAACTTTATTCAATACAAGATCAAGCGCATTGCGCTCGCACATAATTCTTAAACACTATTTCTACTGGTTTGAAACCACTGCCGCTGTTGATTTAATAGTTAAGATGCATTATTAGTTTTTTTAATAATTACTTTTGCACAAGGCAAAAAAAGAAGAGAAATATCCGGTTACGTGTTGTTCGCTACGCATTCACGATCAAAACTCCTACCTAGGCGCCCTTTTAACATCTAAGTTGAACTGGAAGCCTAATATAGAACACAAGGTCAGACGGGCATACGGAGCAATGTACATGTATGATAGGCATACTGTAGGACTTGATCCCAGAAATCACAGCATGGGTTTACAAAGCAGCTACACGACCGATCTTAGCCTAGGGAAAATAGTGTGGTGCAAGGTAGTCGAGTTGAATTACATTAGCAAAATGCTAGACAAAGCTCAGCGGGCTGTTAGATCATGCCCCACAGAGGCTCTGAACGTGATATGCAACATACTATCTCTTTATCAAGGAAACAGCATCCAAGGGTGCACTTAGGCTTTGGGAGTTGGGACTCTAGAAAGAGCGTACATACGGCCACAGACGTATTTTGATGAATATTACCTACTCCTGTATCAAAACCAAAACGGACTACATCTGTCGTAGGACAGTTTTTGAGTGTATTTTAATCAGAAATCTACGCTATCCAGGAGGGATGCAGGGCATTACCGGAAATTTTCGCTGACAGCCAGGTGACTCCTCGGGCTCTCGGATCAGCAACGATTACATCGAGCCTGGTTGGTGAGTGCCAGGAAGCTGGCAAGTCGGCATAACGTTTCTCTAATATTGAGGGCGGGGCGTCGCAACATACAGGGAAACGAAATTTCCGATGAGCTGGCACGGCGTGGATCGGCTCTTGATGTCTCAAAAGCGAAGGAGGCCCTTGCATCCCTGGGACTCCTCAAGGTTCGGATCGCTCAGCACTGGCTAAGTGAGGCTAAGCATAGGTGGAAGTATTTGCAGTCCTGCAGAAAGTCAAGGAGTCTGTGGCCCTCCTGCAATTAAACACGATCTTCGACCCTACCGAGGGTGAATAGAAGGGACCTTTTCAGATTAGTTGCGGCGCTCACTGGGTATTAGACTATCGGGGGCACGCTGAACGGATAAGCCTGAGGCACAATGCCTAGTGCTGCAGTCGCAACCTTCCGGGGGCGGAAGAGACGGTGGAGCAGCTGCTGTACGTTTGTCCATCGCACTGACGGAGTGAAATAAAATATCTAGGAAGCTCGGGGAGCTTCTAAAATATGTGAACTCAACGCCATGGATATAGAAGGACGGGAATTTCATCCCGCTAGTTTTCTGTAACAGTTTTCATTGGTTAATTCACGACAACTATCAAGGAATCAGTCTCTTTAATATTGTATAAAGGTTTTGTCTATCGTATTGTGAGAAGAACTGAAGCCCAAATCGGGCAAACTGATTAGACCTTATTAGGGCCGTTTACTCAATGTCTGGTTATGATGAACTTTATCATATGATAACCTTATTATGGGCTGACGCAGAATGATAATGTCGTTTACACATAGGTCTGATTAAGTTATCATAATTAAGTTGGTAATTGTGAACATTTTTGGGAAAACATTCAGCTGTTACTTTTGTTCTGATACGCCCATAATCAGCTGTCCTTCCTTTGATCACTTTTATCAGAAGATAATCGGCGAATCGTCGATAGTCAGGCATTGATTAAACGACCCTTAATGTGGCTTCAAACCGGTTAAGTTTTCCGTAATAAGAGGCTCGACAATGATTTTATAAGTATGTATGTAAAATATAATAAGTTCCGTTATTCCTCCCCTTCACAAATGCTGGCTACGCCAGTGGCCAGGTACATTGACTTGACCTTCAACTAATTTACCAACACGCCATTCTCACTCTTCTACAAAAAAACATAAGAGTGCAAATAAATAAAATTTCCCATTTTAATGTAGGAAGTGCCAGCATTCAAAAGAAACTCAACACAAACGAAATGGCACAAGTTGAAATATTCTATATTCTAAATAATTTCATGCACCAAAGCTAAAAGTCTTGATGACAATATGGAGTGACGCACTAAAAAAAAAATACTACAAAAAAGCTGTCTGTTGCAGGACAATTTCCCTAATCCAATAACAAACTCAGCCTCAAAATGTCACCGACAATTTAAAGTGAAGAATGGAGTTAACCATTAAAAAGTCATTGTTAAGTTAATTTGCAATGAGCATTTGTCCAGGGAATGTATGCTGAGTGCTTGTTGCTACACACTATTTTCATACTTCCGCTCAAGCGTTTGGAATATTTACACCAACTAGCCGAGTTGACTTTATTTCGTCTTATTTTCTTGCTTTAATGCGTTTGCGACGAGAAGAGGCAACAAATTACATCGAAGTATGTTGCTTCTGCTGTCTCTTCCTTTCAACTTTTTAGCATATTTTTTTGCTTCTATTTTTACATTGCCAGATTGGGGTTGTTGTTGTTGCTAATATTTACGTAATCCCTGATTCTAGGTTTGATTGTGTTGCAGGCCCCTTAGCGTTTTAAGTTCTTGAGTCTAGAGACAATTTTGGTTTTAGTTATTTGGCTTTTTCACTTCGAAGTTTGTGCGTATTCTTTTAATGTAAGAAATTTATGTAGAAACGTACGTAGTATATATTAGGAATGCACATTTTCCAGCTTTTGTGATATTGCGATTTTCGGTACTGATATGGTAATGCAAAAGCTGATTTCTTTGGTGAGTTTTTCTTTAATATTTCCACTAGCAGAGTTACCGGCATCGCTCCAGTTGTGAATAGTTCGTATATTTCTGTTTTTCCTAATCAGAACATACATCCCCTCACTCATTTTCAAATCATCTCAAACTCCATCACAATCGTCTCCGTTCGCGCTCTTTTTTCATCTCAAATTCATCTCCATACTTCAGTCTATTTTACCCTCCATTTTCACCTCATTCTTTGTTATGATAAGTTTTGACAACATATTTTTTTATTTTTTCTGCATGGTTAAAAATCTGTGCCGTTAGGCAAAAAGCGATTAACAAATTCGGATTCATTTACATAAATTTAGCGGGTGGCTGACAGAGAATCAATTAATTTTTCCACAGAATCATATTTTTCAATGCGCGAGAACAAATTTAGGGCATTCCCGCCATGACCGGAGTTCCTTTTCCATTTAATTTTTCCAGAGCATTTTTATGTGAGCGGAAGACTTGCGGGAATTCCTTACTAATATATCTATGAACATGTCTTATTTTAATTTAAATATTTTTATTTATTGACACGATTATTTATACATAAATATTATTTTTTAATATGATATATTTTAAAGTTTTCAGTGGGGGCATAGCGCCGGCTTATCAGGGCAGTTTTTGCATTAGAAGCTTATCTCCTTCTTGACTCCATTTTGTGAACAAATCTTGCATCTCTTTTAGTAGCTCTTATTTTTTTTTTTGCTTTCACTCTAATGTTGGAAAGGGAAGGGAATTTTCTCCGTGAAGTGATGGGTATTCATATCCATTGGAAAGGTTGTACTTTGAGCTTTTGAAGGGCATCCCCAGATGTTACGTAATTAGCAAGATCCTTCAGTATAAAAAATTAATTCTTTCTATCCTAAATACATAGCAACTAATTGTTTCTGATTCTTTGACTTTTATATTAACCTCTAACAAGAATTTTGTTCTGTTAACTTATTATTTCTTAATGTGTAATCCATCTTATATTTATTTTACTTAGCTGATGAGGTTTTCTCTGTAGCTGAGCAGTTTTAAATCTCGACGATTAACAAACCAAAACCTATCAACGACTCGGCACGAACGAACAATCCGCGCGTTATGCGGAAGCGCCCCTCGCGCTGGTCGGGCGGGATATGGTGGGTAATCCGTTTGGGAATTATTATTTATATTATAAAAAAAGAGACAAAAAATCTTAAGTTCAGTTGAACCCTATAACGTTCCCTACATAACCTCGGTAAATTGTAAAATAAATGTTTTATGTGCATATATAACACTTCTAAAGTTTTATTAAAAATATGTGGATGGATAGATAAAATAAAACAATTCTTTTCGAAATTGACTTTTATACAGCTGAAATTGACAAAAAAGTAGACAAAAATTTTACAGATGCTCGCTTTGATTTTTTTTTGAAAAGTGGAGTCTGCTTCATATACATCTATTTAAAAGGAAATTGTTCCTGTAGCGAACTTACTTTAAAAAAGTATGTCTTTTTTGTTTAAGTCACGGAAAGATAAATTCTTTCGTTTCCGAGTTCCCTGAGTTTCAATAGACAGAGAAATTGGTTTAAACATATTCTATTTTCTCAATAAAGATCCCTCCTTTAAATTTTTCTTGAATATCTGAAATGTACGGAGATCGAACATTAAAATTTTATTATATGTAGTGATTTGTGTAAGTATGTGTGTATGTATGTCTGGACTTGCAGCCTAAGCCGCTTCACATAATCCCACAAAATTTTTGCAAGACATGCCCTGACTACCTCCTGCCACGATAGGATACATAAAAAGGTTTTGGCTTTTGGCTAAGGGGCCTTGCCCCGTGACCGTAAATATTGTAAAGATTCATATTTTGTTCGTATCTTTACGACCACATTCGAAACCGTCACACCATTTTGGAATATATCCTTCTGGATAGAATCGAAACTGATTTTGTCAAGACATCCGCCGTTTACCCCATTTTAGAGTAGCCTAATAGAAATAGTGTCTTTGAGTATGTGTTGCACGACCTTGGCATATCTTTGAACTTGCAGCCTAAACCACTGAATAAGTGCTAATTGAAATTCTTGGAATATGGTCAGGTATGTACCATTTATTTATACAAACAACGAATCACTCTTGCAAACAAATGCTACTTCAGACGTAGTAGGCAATTGACATAGACACTGATGTTTTTAAAACAGCTTAAAGCTTTTTAAATATCTGCAATGTCAGCCTGATATAATTCTACGTATCGCAACCCTCAAACCTGACAAGTCAAAAATTACGTGAGTTCGGGACAAAATAAAGCACGGGATACCGGGAATAGGATTTGTCTGTATGTATGCGGTTTCGCTGTTTATTTATATTTGTACTTTTATACAAGCATACATATGTATGTATCATTGTTTGCGAATTTAAAGATGAATGCTGCCCCGTTCTCACTCAGTTTTCAAAAGAATCGAAAAGCAAATTAGTCGCAATAAAGTCGGAAGTGTATGAGCAATTGCGTAACGAAGGAGAAAAGCAACAATAGATAAATAAAACAAACAATTGGTAGAAAAAAATTTAACGGATATCCGGAAATAAGCTAACTGATACGCTTAAAACATCCCGGCAGCTTATTCTGGAAAGGAAAACGAATGATGACAGCTGCGCTTTTATTAGTGGCGGAAGTAGTAATTCGTTATAAAAAGCTTATACAATTTAAAAGCATACGCATATTTGATAACATATTTATGTTTATTTAATTTTTTAAAGTAGGTTTGAACATAAAGCTGACTAAATTTTGCACATTTTATATCGGAAATATAGGTAGTAGCTAAGGTAGGTACTAATTTATCTCTAGCTAGAAAGGGTCAAAGAACCTACTGAACAGATGTGTAAATTTTTTAATTTATAAGTCAATGTCATACGTTGAAGGCTAGTAAAAGAAAAAAAGTTAACCCTCCGTTGTGTGATGTGGCCTGCGTAGGGCATTTCCATTTTAAAAGTTTAATAACTTTTTCTTCCGTTACCGGCGTCTATATACCATACAGGTTTATAAAGTAAAGTAAATTTTATAAAAATTACCAGCTAACTGATTAACTAGGACAAAATGTACACATTAACCAAAAACTTGATATGTTAGGCTAAATGGCCTGCACAGGCCATCACTAAAATTTTGGTATTATCATGTATTCACGTATTCGGTTCTCTGACCAATGAAAGTACATAGCAGGGTAAATATAGTTGTCTCTTAGTCATAAGTTGAAAGTTTTAGGTAACAAGTTTAATTATTCTGTCGCGCTCATCACATTTTGGAGAGTTTTACTAGTTTTAGTCAAAAAAATACGAGATCAGGCCTTGAATGTTTGCAGATACCTTAGATTTCACTTTGTTTTGTATTTATTACAGGTACACATTTTAATTGTGTATTTTTTATTTTCTTGTGAGTATTTGTTTATAATTGCAAGAGTGATTCGTAGTATACATATAGAGTTTTCTTATGTTGTGCTGAAGCAGAACTTTTTGCAAAAAAGGAGAGCCCCTCAAGTGAATAAATGCAACATCACGAGGAAGCGCTGAGCAAACTTATGGCAGCGGAGGATGGGTAAGATGATCCGTATGTCACAGACGACGATGATAATCCACATGTTGCTACTGGTGGCGGAGCGGTTTTTTGATTTGATAATTGAATTTCCTGAAAACGAAGCTATCGATGAAGCTGAATGAAATAAAGTAGTCGAATAAGACTGAAATCCTGTCAGTGTAATGCCTCGATTACTGCGTGGAAAACATGTTACGAGAGTAAAACTGACAATATTCACGGCATTGGAATCGGTTAACCAGTAGCAGTAGACCAGGGGGCTCATCCATTTGTGACAGTCTTTTTCGGATATGAACCCCGTACATCCTGGAGCTTTTTGGTATAGCCAGTGAAATCTTTTAGGTCATCTTATCCCCTCCTTTCGTAGGGAAAAAGAATTTTGCTAATGAGAGGTGAGGGGAATCATATCTATAGATCTACTATCAATTTGTATGTGGATTTTAGTCGCCTTTTACGACAGGCATACCTACGTCGGGCATATTCTAAATCCCTAACACGGGGAGCGGGGACCGACAAACTAAATTTATGTGTATGCTTGTGTCGGATTACTATTATTTTTCGGCGTGTTCCCCTGTAATAACATGCACCCAAAGGATCTAGGAAAAAGATGCAAGGTGCTTAAGCCAAGATGAGGAAACCAAAAACTATACTTGCAATGTCTGTCTATGTCAACTACTTGAACAATTTTTTTAACTGCATTATCTTAACGTTTTTATAAATTTTTCATATAACTTGTGCTCAAATTATTTTATATGGAAGGGAAAATCACAATAAATGGACAAAAATATGTGTACACTGAGATTTTTTTTTTGAGTAAGCACAAAAAAAATTTCGAAACTGTTTTGGAGATATAAAAAAAAAATTATTTTTTTAAATAACACTGCGTTACAAAAACAAGCTTTAGTTCTGTCCTATGAACCAAATATACTTTTTCGGAAAGGGGAGAAAAAACAAAAATACACGTGTATCGGCGATTTTCATGTACACGCCAGAATTTTTTTTTTGTTCAGTGCTCCGCACGTGGAAGCCAAATTGTTTGTACAGCGTACTTTATTGTTGACCTTCGATCAGTAAACCTGCATAAATTTCTACAGCAGTAGTCGCACACGACTAAAAAAAAAAGGTTGTACATGAAAATCGTTGATACACGTGTATTTTTGTTTTTTCTCCCCTTTCCGAAAAAGTATATTTGGGTCATAGGACAGAATGTGTGTAACGCGGTGTAATCAGTCTGGTTCCAAGCAGAATCAGTCCAGACCGTGAGAGGTTACATAAAGCTAATGGATTCCGCTAATTAGGAATTAGTGGTTTTCAATTACGGAGATTCACCCTGCTAATTTTAGCTATGTAACTCAAGCAGCACAATTTCTACTATTATAACAAAAGTAGGTGTGCTGGAATTCTCGTGAAGATAGTATCGGTAACAAACTAAATTTCAAACAAATTTATACTGATAAAGGCTTCAGTTAGAGCTGTTAAAGTACCATTTGCAAGTTACATTCAGAACTACCAGAGATTTTGATATAATATTTCATACACATATGAAAGTTAGGCGTGGTTACTTCTCGATTCCACACATTTTCGGTAACAAAATTTCCTATGCCAACTAAAATTAGCATACCAATTTGATTCTGTGTTCATCTAAACGCTAACTATTGAAATAAGCTGGTATTTTTTTGGTATATCAAGGAATATTCCTTGTTAATATCTGAATCTATTTTTATACCCAGCTGCACTAGTTACGGTTGCGATCATCTATGTTTCAAACCGTTTCAAACCGACCTTATCTTCATTTTAATTGCTTTTTGAACCAAGTTTATGTTCATTTAGACCTTTCTGTGTCCCATATGTTTTCCTTTTTTGTTCAACTAAATTCGAGTACATTCAATTCTATATATACAATTTTCTCAGTGCCTCAATATTTTAAAAAATTTTACATTGTCAATTTGTTAGTGTAAATTTCTATTTCATATCGCCTGCTGAGTGGAAGATCACCCTATTTCAAAATATTTTTCAAAAACGTCCTATCTCAGAATTTATTTGAAGAACGACCCACCTCAAAATTTTTTTCAATAACACCCTATCTGAGAATTTGATTCAAAAACGCCCTATGTCAGAATGAGTTCCAAAAACGCCCTATCTCAACGAAAATTCAATACATTTTTAGCTGAGATAGGGCGTTTTTGAAAAAGATTTTGAAATAGGGTGATCTTCCACTCAGCAGTCGATATGGAAGTGCCTGAGCTTCATATCAAATTGTTTTTGTTTTGCACTTTCATATAAATTGTATTTATATGTGGGGCATATGGGAGTGCTTTGAAACAATTTTTTTGTATTCAAAGTGTAAATTTGTATATGTGCCTATATTTGAGGGCAAAACAAAAACAAAAGTGCTTCAAGTGTATAGGGACTCCTGTCTATAATTAACAATTTGTTAATTACAATTGTTTTATGAATTTAACAATACGCACGCTACCCAGACGCTATTTAGTATATTATTAGCCGAGTACCGTGTTGTTTTATTGCGACAAACTTCTACTGCAAGGACATGTATAGGTTATATGTATGGAAAAAAATTGCTTGATTTCTTTCAAATATCACTTTCTTTAAAATTCTGTGCCCCTGTTAAATTGTATTGAATATCTGAATGATAATTGCAAAAAATGGTTAATACAATACAATAATCATAATACAATTAAAAAATTAATTCGAATTTTTTCAATTGTAATTAATATAATTTTAAATAATCTAATTACAACAAGCAATTAAAATTTTAATTGCAATTAATTTTAAATCAATTTATTTAATTGCAATTACTTTAATTGCAATTGATATAATTGCAATTACTTTAATTGCAACTGATTTACTTGCAATTACTTTAATTACAACTGATTTACTTGCAATTACTTTCTTAATCAATTAATAAATCAATTAAAAATTTAATTGATTAACGCCCAACACTGACGGGCGGTTAAAAAAGAAATTATAGCATTTTAGACGGTTGTTCCTTAATGGTACGGTGTCCACTTATGGGTGATATTTTTTAAAACACGGGTTTACAAGGCACCATGCTTTTGCGAATTTTGTATAGCCGTAGCGGCTCCTAGTAGCGCAGATGACACAGCGAACCAGCTTTGTTAACTTTTCACTTACGTGATTGGTGCTACCAAATTCCAAGCCCTCTATAGTAGATGTTGCACGGCGAGCAGAGTGTTTTTTGTGGCGATTGCTTTAGATAAAATGTGGCTATGTTTGACTCAAAAATAAATAGCCGATCGTGTATTCGATAATGTAGATACCATTACAAAGCAACTGATATTCATCTTCAAAACATTCTTTTTCCTCAGTAACTGCTCTGAGAATCATAGAAAACTCATATTCCAAGCCGTCTCAGCTGTCTTCTATCATTGATTTTATGGCCTATTAAAAACCTTGGAAGTTGTAACGTTTGACGAATCAACCAACTATCTAACAGAGTTTTTGAATTCATTGGATGTAAATGTCCTGACATCGCACAACTTACAGTTGAAAACCACTTGACTGTTGGCAGCGATAACTTCGAAATAATAAAGAACTTCGTTTACTTGGGCACCAGCATCAATACCAACAATAATGTCACCCTAGAAATCCAACGAAGAATTACTCTTGCAAACAAATGTTTCTTCGGACTGAGTAGGCAATTGAAAATTAAATTCTTCTCTCGACGAACGAAAATAACACTCTATAAGTCACTCATCGCACCCGTGCTGAGCTATATGCAGACACCAACATTGATCAGCGAATTAAAACCCAGCGGCTTCACCGGGTTGGCCATGTTGTGCGAATGATTGAAGATGCTCCGGCCCAGAAAGTATTATTATCTCCACCCGTCGGTGGAAGAATATGGAGACCACCACTTCGAGGGAAGGAATAAATGGAGGCCTATATGCGATCCCGTCAGTTGGCACAACGAAGAAACGACCGGCGAGCTATGTTGGACCGTCAAAATGGCTAGACAGTAAGATGACTATTTAAGTAAAAGTGAATTAAAAGATTTATCGTGATTGTTGTTGGAGCAAAGCTCGAATTTTTATGTTTGTTTGTTAATTTATCATTTTACAGAGCTTGCCCACAATCTTAAAACATGGAACCAAATCGACATTTACTTTATACAGACAGAATGCTTTCTGTATTTTAGATATGCACTGGTTCGAGAATCTCTGTGTGACACAACTTTTGCAACAAATCACCAATGTGGTGTTATCTGGGAAGTTGAAAAACGCAAAATAAGCTCAACTCACTTCGTATCAGGAAAAATAAGAGCGTGATATATTTAGCGGAGAACGAGGGTAAAACAAATGCCGGATTGAGTCCTACTCGAAAGAAATGCCTTAAACTACTTGTTGTATGTGAATAAGCACAAATTTGTAGTTCAAGGTCTGGCGACATGTACGCGAAGGCAACCCCTTTAATTTCGATTAATATATATAATCAGGATTGTAACACCCCACAGCAAGTGAAATATATCTATTTGGGTTTATGCCATGGTACCTTAGCTGATAAATCTGTTTCCTTATAAGACGAAGGTCGTCGGAAGTCCACAGGACATGGCTGCCCAAGTTCGCTGATTCTGTTGAAGGAAAATTTTCGTCTTAATCTAGGTTATTTATCAAGAAAAAAGGACACCAAATCATATGACCAGCTTTTCAAAGCCAAAAAAATTTAAGTTATCAGATTAAGGTTTCATTTAGTTCTACCACTAAAAGGGTGGAGCGCCTTGTCTGAAGCCTCTTTTGCCATCTAATAGTTGGAAGTAGTCCTTCCTAATTCTAAAGCCCAGGGAAGTTAAATTCAAATGAAATTATCTTTACATAGTTAATAAACAAGTTGAATCATTTGGTTTACGAACAGTTCATCATTTTCGGAGGATGAAATAAAAACCTTTTTTTTGATGCACAAAACAAAAATCTTTTGCCTCCCATAGGCTAATGCGATGTGAGAATTCAAACACGAGTTCGGTGATTTTTGAAGTACTGCTTTTATTTGAACTCATCTTTGTGAATTATAACAAACTAAGTATTAACTAATTTATGAATAAATTATAGAAATGTTTTCTCTTAAGTATAATACATACAAAATTAATAAATATAAATGTAGTCATGATATGGATACAACAATACTTATGAATATACATCCACAGATAAATACACACTTGTATAATAGGGTGGCCGTTATTTCAAAATTGGTTTTTTTTAGATATTCAATCATAATACCTATTAGGCCGTGACGAGATACAAGCAGCTCGAAACTGAGAGAAGAACAACAGGCAAAGGAAATAACGTTCGCCCTACTATTTATTATGTATGAAAAAACTATAAATCTAGTGCACAAATGGTTGAAAGCTAATTAAGAAAAAGTTACCTTGATCAAATTCGTTCAGTAAATACCAAGGTTCATTGAACAATAATTTTTATAACTTGTTGAATGGCTGTAAGTTCCTATTTCTCTTATTTTTATGTTTTCTTTCCTTTTTATCATTTCATTTCGTTTTCTTTCCACAACATTTAATAATACAATTTCAATTTTTTCCATAGTTTTATTTTGTTTTATTTTATTTTATTTTATTTTCTTTTAACTTAACTTACTTTACTTTATTTTGTTTTGTTTTATTTTATGCTATTCTATTTGACTAAATTTAATTAAATTGTTTTTATTTTGTTTTATGTTATTCTAGTTTTATTTATTTTATTTTATTTTGCTTTATTTTATTTCGTTTTATTTTATTTTATTTTATTTTATTTTATTTTATTTTATTTTATTTCATTTTATTTCACTTTATTTTATTTTATTTTACTTTATTTTATTTTGTTTTGTTTTATTTTATTTTATTTTATTTTATTTTATGTTATTCTACTTTATTTAATTTAAAACATTTTTTTTTTAAATTTTGTTTTATGTTACTTTAATTTCAATTTTTTTTTTCTTTATTTTATTTTATTTCGTTTTATTTTATTTTATTTTATTTTATTTGATTTATTTTATTTTATTTTATTTTGCTTTATTTGATTTTAATTTAGTGGTTGGTTTTATGGTCTGTCTATTTTTATTTGACGAGCTCAAGACCAGTTGATCTTAGTTAATTATTATTATTTTTGATTAGAGGAAAATTGAAAGCAACAAACATATACAGGCTATAGGTATAGTACTATTTCGAAAACAGCCACGATTTCTCGTCAAACTAATTCGTATAATTTTGCTATTTCTGAGGATCTTGTGGAGAATCGAACCCACTCACTCTATTTGCAAGCGCAGCTGCCTAGCCCATAGGCTATGCTGCGTGTAGTTTTGCAAGCTGCTTAATTCAAGTTTTCCTCTAATTGTTGGTTGTTATCTTGCCAACGGTATACACAATCTTTTAGACATTTTGTCTATATGTAAATCATATATGCTGGACTTTGTTTTTGTACATTCTTCTTTCTATTTTTAGAAGATAGTTATTGTACATGCGTGCTCCGGTATACATTTATTTTTGTTGTTGGTTATATGTTCTGCCCAGTTTTATATATTTTTGTAAGTTTAACGAGCTCAAGGGCCAGTTGATAATAATTCTTAGTTAATATTTTATATATTTATTTTATGCTTTTCTATTTTATTTCGTTTTATTTTATTTTATGTTATGTTATTTTAATTTTATTTTCTTTTATTTTATTTTATTTTGCTTTATTTTATTTGATTTTTATTTAATAAAGTTTTTTATTTAATTTTTTATATTTTGCGTTATTTTATTTTATTCTATTTTATTTCATTTCAGTTTATTTAATTTAATTTAATTTAATTTAATTTAATTTTATTTTATTTTGTTTTATTTTATTTTACTTTATTTTATTTTATTTTTTTATTTTATTGTTTATCTTTTTTTTTTTTGTTTTATTTTATTTTTTTTTATTTTGTTTTATTCTATCTCATTTTAATTTGAATTATTTTATTTTATTTTGTTTTATGTTATTTTATTTTATGAGACTTGTAATAATGGGAACCGTTTGATAACGAGCTGCGAAGTAATGTTATAAGTATTTCCTGGGTATTGGGCTAGAACCACTACGATCTTCAAACGATTAAGCTCTAGTTTAGTTATGAGCATATCAAGTTTTCTGCAGGGCATCGAAAAAGTTGGAATCATTTATATTTTGAATTAAGCTCGCACAATTGTGTGATGAAATGATGACCCCTGCTATAAATATATTAATTCTTTGTAAAGAGCTTGGCTCAGTTTCAAAACCAAACCTTTGATTAAACAAAAATTTCTTTCTTCCTTTGTTTTGTTCATATACATGCACTATCATAAACATATTTTATAATCAGTTTATTACCGAAGAAAGTAGACAAATTAAATGCGAGTACAAAAGTGCATGATGGAACTGTAGCATCAGTTGAGAATGTTTAATTTTTAGTCTTGCAAGAAGTAATTTTTCAGTTATTTAAATCTTTCTATAGCAAATGAGGAGTTTCTGGGAAAAAATTCTTAAAGAAATTCTATAAAAACTTTCTTCTTTAAGATTGCTTTCAGAATTTGTGCACTACGTTTATAGTTTTTCAATGGCCTGTATATCACAAAATCTTCAATTTCTTAAGTTTTTGCTTGTTTGGCATGTTAAACATGGATTAGCTACATGACTCTGATACTCGTATAATTTGTTACATTCTCATTCTTATGACTTAAAAATATAAGTAGGTTTAATTTTAATACATACATATACATAGTGGTACTTACATATACTTTTTCATTTCGCGCAGAATTTGTATTTGTATTCATTTGCTTAGGTAACTACTTGTATGGCATGCTAAAAGTTTGACCTCTTAAGGATTCATTTTAATACATTTACAATTATTCTTTTTTAAAAGTCTTTTTATTTAATTTTGCTTTTTGGTTTTAAACTGTTTGCCTGAATTAGCTGGGCAATTCAAGAACGGTTTGAAATTTTGTAATTTTGTTTTATTTTGCATCATTGTATGTATGTATGCTTGCACGCTTTTGAACATATTTATTACTCATATATAAATATCTGTATGTAACCTCAGATGAAGCAGCAAGGAGCCATGACTGGACGGTCTATTTAAGGGAAATTTTGAAAAGGGAATAAAACAAAATTATAATAAAATTAAATAAATATACATGGTATAGTTATCAGATGTATGCATACACGTGCGGCAGGGCAGTTGACGTCTTTCGTGCTTTGCTGCATGCTGCATTTACGTTGCGTGCACAACTTTGCAGCAGTTCGTGTCGTCTAAGTTGCGCTTTGTATGCAAATTAGCTGCAAAAAAGGCATACAAGTTGCGCAGCAAGCCACTTGCTTTGTCACACCGAGGCAAGACAATTCATATTGCTGGCGATTCATGCTAATTTTCACAGCAATAAACAAAGCGAACGACCATGGTTGCGGTGGATATTAACAAGATGCCTTGTGCCACTGCGTGCCAAAAATTGCATGAACTGTGGGCTGGGCGACATAAATTTTCAACAATATTTCAGAGTGGGAATTTCTTCAAATTATATGCATGAGTGCAGACTTGTGAGCTTTGATGAACATGCTTTAATCCTGCATCAAAAATATAGGAATATTAAGCCGCCCAGAAAGTGTTTCTATCAAAATTATCCCTTGACAGCAGATGAAAGATGATTGAAATTTAAAATTTAAAGCGCTGAGCGTTTCCACATCATTATGATTCACTGTGCTAATTGTGACTTTTTGTGCGATAAATGATAATACTTCGAGAGTCAAAGAGAATTCAGAAGTCTTTCTCCAGCTTGTTTTCTTCCAACGATTAAGCCAAAATTGCCTTAGGCATATTTTCCGAAATGAAAGTATTCAACAATAACATAGTCTATTGAAAAAGGGTTAAAGATCTCTTGGAGTTTAAGTCAATTAATAGTTGAGGGTTTAAAAAATGTTACTAAAAAATTTGAGTTATAATAAAATCTTTCACAAAACATAATACAGTGATGACTGAAATTATATTACCTGAAAGAATACACAAAAAAGCAAGGAGCGCCACTGAAACCGTAACGGTTTTAAACCATTTTATTTTTCAATACTATAGCCGTTATAAAACTCACAAGCATCTTCGCGTTGACATGACTTTACTTCTCAATTGCCGACTCAGTCCAAAGTAGCACTTACTAACAAGAGTTGAATTGCTCGACTAACATTATCTTGGTCTGAGAGTTACGATGGATTGCAAAACTTAATTTCAATATTCATATTAATGCTACTGTCAATAAAGCTAGAGATGTTTTATCATTCGTTAAGCGATGGTCAAAAGAATTGAATGACCCGTACGCAACTAAAGCCCTTTTTACGACATTAGTAAGACTGATACTAGAATACGGTTCAACTATTTGGAATCCTAGGTATCAGTTCAAAAACAATTCTTACTTTTCGCGTTACGAGATCTTTCATGGGATTCCTTGTATAATCTGCCCCTATACTAATCTTTGGAACTTATTAATCTTCCCACCCTTCCTAGTCGCAGGGAAACGCTTGGAGTCATATTCATGATTAAATTATTGAATGGATTCGTCTCCAGCCCATTTCTGTTAAGCGTAGTGAATCTTAACATTCCTTCTCGTCCATAAAAAAAAATTTAATCCTTCTCCTGAAACAATGTAGAACCAATTTTAAATTAAATGAGCCTTTCCGATGGTTATGTCATAATTAGAGCTTTCACCCTAACACATTTGATATTTCTGACTCGCTTTTTAGAATTAAAAAATCAATACTATTATCACTTAATAAATAATAATAATATGAATGTATATTTACTATCCAATTGATTCTTTCTCTTTTCAACAAAATATATTTATGTTTTAATCCTCGTGTCGATTGGGCGGAATGGTGGGTTATCCGTTGGCAATTATTATTACTATTCTTTCGAAGTGATAGCAGGAATTCAGAAGAACTCATCCTCAGCTCTGGATTAATCTCCCTTTGCTGTTGTTGTTGTTCTTAGCAACAAAATTTAACTGCCCTGCTTATGCTTTAACTTTTTGGACTAGAGTGGGATAATTTATCATTTGATACGTAATTTTCTACAAAAATCGCCTACAATTGAAACTGCGATGGTCCTATAGGAACACCAGCACACCCATAAGCTTTTCCTATTTTGGCCTGTTCTTATATACACATTTACAAAATAAGATTTTTTACAGTGTAGCTAATGAGGGCAAATATAAGGACTTTAAGCCTAAGCTCTAAGAAGTTTGTAAATGCAAGTGTAAATACTTTGCGCCTATAAAGGAAATTATATATATTTTGGCACTTACCGTTAGGTGTGTGTAAGAACAATTCTAAGTACTTTAGAGCTCAGCACTGAGCAGTTTGTAAACGCTTTATGAGTACTTTGCGCTTAGTACTAAGTCAAAATTTGTATGGCATGTATAAGGGATCTGAGCAGTTGTACAGCGTTCACAATATATTTATCGCATTGAAAGTTTTAGTACGGCAACGATCACTTTATACATGTTTTGTGATTTAAAAATTTCCCTCCCTACCTCTCCAGACTAAAAAAAAAAACAAGTTTTCCTTCACCATCTTTTAACCCAAATCTTAAGTACACTCTCCCACTGTTCATTGCATTGTCAGTTATATAGAAGCGGTGCAATTGTAGCATACCACTTTGAAGTGAAAATTTGTTTGTTAATCATAAATACTCATATGACACGAACGTTAGCAGAGGTGTGTCACCTGTGACTCACATTTACACAAACGACAATTTTTGGATGTGGAAATATGTCCGTCGAATATTTAACAAACCTTATAATAAACATTTATTTCTGTTTACTAATACCTAGTAGTTAGCTTCACTGTGAGTCATGAGTAATTTTTGTTTTTGATAAACTTTCACTTTAATTTTTTATTCAGGTGAAAATTCGATTGCGTGACCCGAAAGTGTTTGCCATTGTTGCGAGTGTAGTTTAAGCTCGCTAGAGATTCTAACTGAATTTTTGTTTATGGTAATTTTTCGTGTTGATAATTAGTTTCTAGTTGATATTAATTGAGCGAGTTAGCTTATCTAGAAAACGAGAAAATCACCGGTTTTAGTGCGAGCACGCTTTGGCAATTATTCATGCCAATGGCTGAGAAATGCTAAAAACCCTAATTTGCTATACTTCGAGTTCATTTACTTACCTTGAAATTTGTTTAAGGGTTGATTTGTAGCTAACGATGTGGGTGAAACACGAGATTCCTCCTTATTAAAATAAAATGTGCTCATAGTATTGTGAACCCATGGAATCGCATTATTTTAGGTCTGTTTACTGCGGATCTACAAACTTTAAGTAGCCAAAATAAAGAAGTGACACACGGCTGCATCGTCATCTCAAAATCTTCAATGACTGCTAACAAGTGGGATCTTAAAATCTGGAACATGGTATGGAATATCTTGAAGTGTTTGACTCCATAGAACGCTAGATTAGGTCTAAGACCGAAATAGCTAGCCAATACAAGACCCCGTTTGGCCTAAACACGCCTAAAGTGTAACCAATTTAAATAACTAAATAATTACTCTGACAGATTCCAGAGCAAAAACATCACCGGAGCTTGTTGTTTTGCTGATCGAAACCCTCAAAACTAAATCGATTACGCTGTGATACAGCGGCGTGGATGTTAGTGAGCTACAGAGTATCAACTTCGAATCGAACCACCATAAGATAGCAGCCAGGATACGCAATCGTCTCCCTCAGCAAAGAGGATGCTTATAGTATCCAATGATCACAAAAAATACAACTGCGGTACTCCTGAGGGTAACAATATGCCCGAGGTATGCAAGCATGTCGTTAGAGGCGGATAAAATGCACAAAGATGATGACGTGCCACTTGATCGTTGATCTACGGATATGATGGCTCTCACCTCACGGAAGGAGGTTTGACATGATCTGGTCATACATAATCGGTCCCGCAATAGGCGGGCTAGTACCGGGAGTTGGTAGTACAGGAGCGTTATTCGGCAAAGGACTCGTAAAATCTGTACTTTTTTCCTAATTATAGCTAATTTTGGTTAACTCGCAATCTACAAACTTCCAGGAAACGACATGGCTAAGATGATTAGCATTGAGAATAGATTGAGAATAGAACTCGAGCGCTGCCAAAGTTAAGTGATTCCATGAGAATAGGGTACTAGTGGGAAATAGTGATGGCTCCAAAACCAAAGAAGTACTTGAAGTGATAATATTTTGCCCCTTAACCAATATGTCCCCACCCGCTTTAAAAGCACATGAGTATATTTCGGGCGGAAGTAGTTGTTATAAGCCTGTGTGAAGAGATAAATCTGCAATGAAGCTACCGCAACATGAACGACACCTTATTGAGTGAAATATTTTCTTGTGAGATGAAATGCTTACTAGTGCAAGAGTGCCAAGTTTCAGGAAAACTATCGGTCCGAAATATTTCCAGTCACAAGGTCACACACCATAAAGGAGTTAAGAAAAGAATATACTAATATGAAGGAGGAAGGCTGGTGTCAAACGGTAGGACTGCCTCAAGCCAAAAAAAAGTGATGGGTGGTTATAACATTATACGAGGCAATATTCAGTATATCCAAGAACAATCTTAGAATAGGTGTCCTCTCAGGCCATTGTGAACTCAAGGCCCATATGAACAAATTGAACAATTCATCCGACAGAATGTGCCGTTTCGGTGATACTTCACCGGATATGCTGACGAGAGGCACTGCCTTAAAATTCCTTGCAAATTCATTAAAATATAATAAGTATATTTTCTGAGGGCAATAATGACTCCGATAAGGTATAAAATGGATATTAAATTGTCAGTAATTTCTCTGAAACCGACAAACCAAGTGGCTTAACTGAAACATTGGAGATATAATTTGATATACAAAGGCAATATGAAAGCACTTCGCCGCCAAACATAGCCGACGTTTCGGTGTAGTAATATAAAGAACATTGGTATAGCAATCAATTTGTTCTCAAGTGCCTGCTTTCAGTAAAATGTTTATTAATAAACGAGAAATTAATATTTAAAACCCAGGCTTAAATATCTAGTCTAGAGTCCCAAAATCACTAATGCCGTTCTGTGAACCTTTCATGTTTCCGCGAAAGCGTTAGTAATATTTTCAATCTTTTTTACTTTTCTATGGTCCATCCCTGAAACTAAAACTAGTAGAACTGCCAAAAACTAAAATTAACTGAGATCTAGGGTTAGCACAAAGTACTATGGGTTTGACTTCCAGTAACCTCTGATTATTTCTGACTACCTCTTTTCACATCTGGGTCATAAGGGATTGCAATTGAATTGGCGCCTGACACTACTATCACAGCACCACTCAATTTTAGCAAGGCAACTTGTTTACCAGAATTGCAACCAAGCGAAAATTCTGAGAGTTCATTGCATTTAGGCGATGTTGTTTTCTGAAATTCCGGTCTTCCGATCTTTCCTCTGAAAAACCACGCAATAGCAGCTTTTCCTACAAAATGACCCCGAAGAGTCGAATCTGCATTCTTTCAGTCAACCAGGTAGCACAGAGTAGCTTGCGGGCTCACAGACCGATTCTGGTTAGGGGCTACTGGCAATTAAAATACATATATATATCTTTTTTCACTTCCCTTTTAAAAATTAAAGAAAAAGTTGAAATATATTGTCAGTTACTGCTAGCTATAATTAGGGTGTTAGGCAACTCGATCGAAGCTTGTTAAAGAATCCATTATATTCCTTAACAATCTTCAAAACGTCAACTTTCCAATAGGCTCCGTGCATAATTTTGAAAATTTTGGAAAATGGGCGATACTCTGCTCTTCTTAGTTAATCTTTCCACAATACATTTAAGCCCTAAATTAAAAAAAAAAATACAAAAAAAGCTAAAGTTAGATATCGATTAGAGCTAGATTAGGTAACAGGCCACATTGCCTAATCTCTAATGGGAGAGGGCGACTGGGGACACATAGTGTTCTCTAACAAAATGGAACATAATTCTCAAATCGAGCAAATCATAAGTCTCTAATCGAATTCTAATGCCATAATGTCAGAACTAATAATATACTGTATCCGATTTTAATCATTATATCCCATACCAGATAAGATATGGAACTTAATGAGATCGCTTATTGAATCACTCACTACCACCTTTCGTTTTATACCCATGTTGTACTAAACACATTTTTGGTCACCTTGGTTCACTTATAAGTCGATGTCTCCCAAACTGGTAGAGCTATCGGAACAAGTGATATACTAAATTTTAGGTTAAACGTCTAGTAATGTAACGGTAAAAAATCCATTCAATTCCATTAAGCAGTTTTTGAGTGATGCCCGACCAAACATACAGACAGACGGACAGACAAAAATTCTAAAAACTGTTTATATTCTAGTATGAAACAATATCATAATATGTGGTATGCAACAATATCCCACAACTAATTATATTATTAATTCCTTCTTATAATCTTTTATTTTGGTGGCATTTTAATTAGTCTTAATCCTGATAATTTGCTTAAAGTTAAACTTTTTTCGGTAAAATTGTTTTTCTCTTTGTTTGTATTTCAATTAAATAAATTTCCTAAACTTCGGAGATATTTAAAGTTTATATAAAATCTTTAAATGTATATCTCTTAATCTCTGATTTAAAAACTGTAACATAATTGAGGCAGCGCCAGCATAGAAAAAAAGTATACAAAATATCAGGCACCCTGGAGAGCATCTTAACCCGAAACACATAAAAAACATATTCATAAAGCATGGATAATATCATCAACCTTTTTTATTTTTATGGATTTTTACTTAGCATACAAACATTTCTGTTTTGATATTATTTTCATTCACTTAATTACTTTGTTTTGCTTAGCTCTTAAATATCCTTTTGAGGTTTATGAATTACTTTAAAGTGGACTTTGATTTTTTTAGTTAATAAAGATTTGTTTTTTTTTTTTGTGTATTCCAGTTTCGCATTCATCTTTAAGAGTTTCAACACAAAAGTACAAGAACACTGTTTTAGTTCTTTTCAACTGATTTTATGAGAGACTACCGGTAGGTAACTTCTATACAGACCTGTTAAATAATGATAACTGATCGTAATGACTAACGGTTTCATTAATTACTTTCTTGAGGATCCACATAATGGTTGATTAGCAATTACTTTTATTTTTTAATGATTATTTTCCAATTAATTAAAAAAATAATCATGATTTTTTACGATTATAAAACAAATTCAAAATAATCAAAGAAAACGTTGTTTTGATTTCTTTTGATTATAGGAGCACAAAAAATACACATCAAAAATACTGAAAAAACCAAAAATTATAAAAAAAAAAATCTAATATAATCAAAACTCTTTTTTTGATTATATTCAATAAAATTTTTTTTTTTGATTTTTTTGTAATCGTAATCAACTAACAATACAGAAAAAAATAAAAAATAATAAAAAGTAATCAGAATACCGTTTTTTGCTTATTTAATTTTTTTTAATTTGTTTAATAATCGTAAAAAATCAGGATTATTTTTTGATATTTTCTAATAGTAATCAATAAGTAATTGACTTTTCTTGAAAAACAAAATAATCATTACCAATTAAAAAAAGCTGTCTAATTAATTCATTACTTATTACTTATCAAATTTAACAGGTCTGCTTCTATATAATTTAGGTACGCTGAATTCAATGGTGTTATTTATTACTACGAATTATGTCTTGACTCTATTAAAAATTTTACAAATATAAGTTTTACTTAAAAGGTACACCGTGAGGTATTCCCCATTAAAAATATTTTAAGGCGCAAAAATCTATTTTACTGCTGTGAGCCCTAATAAGAAAAATTTATTTACTATAAGCTTAAGTACCATGAACCTACTTCGGAAAGCTCGATGTTTGGAAATATTGTAGTATCAGCGAAGCGGAACTCTTTTAAAGCAGTTGTTAATTAGCTCTTGAAATACTTGAGAACGCCACCTACGCGTGTGCCGAATTTGACGCTTTTTAATTCGCAAAGTTCTATTTTGGCAATCAGATGTATAGGAATTACTAACTCAGTTTGGTCCGATCATGTTGGTTATGACTAGCTGCGAATAAATATTAAAATGTTGCCCACATAGCGAATTCCGGATAGATATTTCTGAAGGAAAAGTGGTCATAAAGTCAAGCTTACTTAATTAATTGAAACATCACTCCATTTCAGGCAACGCTTAAAAATGGTTCGAGTCTAGATGATTAACAGAGTAGAGCAGGTTTGCGACTGTGGGCCACAATACTGAAGACATTTGCAAATTCTGGGTATGTAGAAAGAAATCAGATGAATTATTCCGTATACCTAGTAGGGATGCCATTCATAGGATGCCGGTGTCTAGCAATTTTTTAGATGCTGGAAAACTTGTGATGTATATCCTACGACCCCGGCATTGTCATTGTTGACATTATATAACGAAACCCTATAACAAACTGTGGTTTTGCGGAATTTTTTTAATTTAAATGTCACATCTGCTGCAACAAAAACTCAGTCATTATTATTATTATTATCAAAGAAATGTTGAGACGTTCTTTTAACCATTAGGCTATCAGAACGATGGGTTTTTTGCCTAATGGTTAGCAGGAGGTGCCAAAAGTTTTGTTTATGATGAAGTTTAGCAGATTCAAATACAATTATTACAAATTATTATTCTTAGCATTGAGCTCATCTATCGCATTGAACACTTCAATTCTTGGTACACAATATCTCCACTTTTTTTTCTTTTGTTTGAAGGGTAACGAATACCCAAAACCCGGGACTGATAACATGCCCGAAATTCTCAAAATGTAGAAAGTGGCAACCCTCGTGCCTATATAACCAAAAGTAAATTTTTTTGCAAATTTGCAGATACTGGTTTACACCATGGACCTCAGCGTAATCAATTTATACCTGTTTCCCTTTTGCCAAACTTTTCAACTGAAACAGTGTAATTTTTAACATCGAAAAAACAATCATTTCTATCGTATATAAATATTGTAAATCTACTTTTAACAAATATGTGCGTACTTATTTAAGTATTTTGCTTTGCTAAATTATTTAAATAATTTTCTATTCATAAACTAATTGCTAAATTATTATATGTAAATTTTCTTTAGTTTAAACTGCATATTTACAAATAAGTTGATTTATTTGATGTTTTACTTAATTTAGTTTGCATAAATCTAATTCTAAAAACTAAATGCAGGATTTTTGAATTTGGCTTAGCATACGTTTCCTTTTTGAAATATTTCTACCCCGTCGTACATATATAAATGGCAACGTAAATTTTGCATTTTCGATTTTAGTTGTTGCTTTCACCCTATCTGTATATGTATTTATTTAATTAGTTATCTTACACTTAAACTTAAGTCATTACTACTAAATGCCGTTAATAAGCTCAACAGTGTTGCCAAATGTAATTGTTGCAGTGTTGTGTATGATCTTGGTTTTGCCGAATTGGAACCTGCAATAAGATATGAATCAGTGAAATTTCAAGCCTTAGGAAATTAGAAGTAGAAAATGTGTAAAGCGTAGATGCTAAAACTCAAGGGTTACCATGTGCCCGCGATTTGGCTGCAACTGTTTCGCGTGATTCCAGCGCTGGTGCACGGTGCTGTTGATCGCTCTCCACGCTTGCTTCATTACTTTGCCAGTACAAGGAGGAAATTTTGGCCACACACTGAAAGGAGGTAAGGAAAATTTTAAAATACAAGTAAACAAAGTACTTTTATTTATGGTTAGGTACAGCAGCAAGTTCCACCTAGGTTAGTTTTTGGCGTGATTTGGGTAATTTTTTATTTAATGAAATTTATTGAGAAAAATTACAACAGCCAAAGTCTACTGCACAAGATAGAATGAGAACGATAATGGGAAGAAGAGAGAGACTGAAAAGGTGAAAGGAGTGGGAGATGGAGAGATATATGTACGAACTTCTTTATACAAAAGTTACCATATGACCACTTCTTCAGTTTCTTGGGAAAGTTGATAAACTGCAGAGCTATAATATAATATTGTCGGGGAGGACAACGTCTGCCTGGTCTGCAGTGTTTCGTAGGAATCGCTGATGGATTGCCATGTCGGGACTCAACCAGTGAAATAATTTTGTTCATACAAAATCTAAGTTAAGAGTAAGAGCTGTTCTGTGTTGATGAGATTAAGAGACTTGAAGTACCGTGAGAGAAGACTGCTTTCGGACTAGGTCTGGTACGCACGAATATCAGCTATTCTACCAGGCAATATAATTCGGGTCGAGACTGGATCGATAATCTTACGGAATTATCGTTCGTCTTCTAGCCAATTTGACATAGATTGGAGGGCGTCAAAAGCGTTATGGACAATTGATTCGTTGTTGTGCTTTCTCAGGGTTTACAAGTGCTGTGATGCTCTTCCTATTTTATTATATAATGAAACGTGTGATTTTCCTGGAATGGGCCATATTTGGAAGTTTTGGAGCATCCTAGATTATCGAGTGTTGGAAATTTGGTATGCCTCATAAGGTCGGAAAAGCTAAATAAAATAATCATAATGTTACATATTGGTAGGCAGAATTTTGCTAAAATTTTTTAGTAAAAATTGCACTAGTTTGGATTACTTTATTGCTGTTTAGTATCTGAGAATCAAAAGATCGTAGAAGACATTTTAAAGAGAAATTAGGGTCTTGCCATTCAAACTAGGAAGAAATTAGTGTCTTGCCATTCAAACTAGTGTCAGCAACCTGGCAACCATGTACCCAAGCGCATTAACGACCCGACCTAACAGCCGAAGAGAGTCAGTCAGTCTATCGTGTGGTTCGTGACGTGCAGACGTTTTTCCTTAATGTGATTTATTTTATAAAAACTCTGTACAATTTAATGAATAAATATATGTTTTATTAATTATTAAAAATGAAATCATGAGGCCTCCTGACAGCCTCAGAAGTGAGATGTAATCCACTCTCCGTGAAAATAAACGATTATAATACTAATTGACTAAGTGCGTGTGTGTGTGGAAAAATTGAGACTCCTTTAATCGTGTTCGAAAAATTGGGACTCCTCTGCACGTTTGCTTTACGTTCACATTCGTCGCGTGCCGTTAATTTGAAAGTTGTCGCGCAGCTAAAGGGTGTTTTTTTAGGGGTATAGAACTTCGAATTGAAATAAAACACAAGAAAATCGTTTTAAGGTCCATCAATTTGGCTTTATTGGAAGGATAATTTTATGCCATTAATGTTTAAATATGATTTCGGGCATGTGGCCGCCGCGGCTGGCTCGAATAAAGCCAATTCTACAGGTCCAATTTTCAACCACTTTTCCGAGCATATGGGGCCGTATGTCGGCAATAACGCCACGAATGTTGGCTTCCAATTCCCCTAACGTTTCTGGTTTGTTGGTGTAGACGAGCGACTTCACATATCCCCAAAGAAAATAATCCAATGGTGTCAAATCACACGACCTTGGTGGTCAATTGACAGGTCCATTCCGCGAAATTATGCGCTCATCGAATGTTTCCTTCAATAAATCGATTGTGACGTGCGCTGTGTGGCATGTAGCGCCGTCTTGTTGGAACCACAACTCATCCACATTCATGCCATCCAATTCGGGAACAAAATAGTCGGTTATCATGGCTCTATACCGGTCTCCATTAACGGTAGCTGCCTCTCCAGCATTATTGCGGAAGAAGTATGGCCCAATGACTCCACCAGCCCATAGAGCACACCAAACAGTCAGTTTTTGTGGATGTAATGGCGTTTCAAGGGTCTCATGTGGATTCTCTTCACTCCAAATGCGGCAATTTTGCTTGTTGACGTAGCCATTCAACCAAAAATGAGCCTCATCACTGAACAAAATTTTGCGATGAAAATCAGCATCGAAATCAATCTCATTTTCGGCCCATACACCAAAATCACGACGCATTGCATGGTCTCGCGGCTTTAATTCTTGCACAAGCTGGATCTTGTAAGGTCGCAAGCCAAGATGTTTGCGCAAAATCTTCCATAAAGTTGATGGACAAAGCTCCAATTGCTGTGCACGGTGGCGAATCGATTCATTCGGGTCCTCTTCAACACTTTGCTCTACAGCGGCAATTGTTTCTTCGGTGCGCACTGTTCGACGTCTCTGCGGATGCGTATTATCACATAGAGTAAACGTAGTGCGAAAACGATCCATGGTTAACCGAATTAATTGCTCTGATGGACGATTATGTCGACCATAAAATGGACGGAGCTCACGGTAAACTTCGCGAACTGAACCATTATTTTCGAAATAAATTTGCACGATTTGAAAGCGTTGTTCTTTTGTCAACCTGTTCATGATGAAATGGCAAACTAAACTGAACATAAATGACATTAGAGTTGCCAGATTTGACCACAAAATGCCAGTTTTATCTCTATTCGAAAAACAAACCTGTAAAAAAAACACCCTGTACATGTAGCAACAAGAATTTTCGAATTTATTCTCTTCATTCTCGTTCGCAACTCGGTACGAAAAAGCCGAGTGCTACTCGCAATAAACACTCGTTAATGAAAATCGAAATAAAATTTATGTATACATTTGTAGCGTTAACAAGCAAAACGTCACCCGCTTGTCATCTCGTTCTTTTGCACAAGGTCCGCTATGCTTATTTTGCTATAAACGAAAAGTGTAAATGAGCAAAGAATTCGAAGTATGCGCATCAACGCTCGATGCACACACAAAAGTATTCCAGATCAACGTTTAGGTTGGCAGCCGCGGACAATGTATAATGTGCGCGATATAGTCGAACTTTTGCCTTCCTTTAATCCGCTTTCGAATACGTCACTAAACGCGACTCAATACGTGCAACGTGTTGAAATGTTGAAAAACGCATACGGTATAGACGACGGTATATTATTGTGTGCCGTGCAGCAAAAATTGCAAGGTCCTGCGAAACAGTGGGTCGATTCCTTGCTAATGGTATATACTACCTGGTCCGAATTTTCTAATCGAATGATATGTGATTTTCCGTGTTTACATAGCATCGCCGACGTGCATATAAAAATGTCTCAGATGAGAAGAGGTGTTAACGAAACTCCACTAGAGTTTTACTATCGAATGCTTGCTTTTGGTACAAAAAGAGGTATATCCAAAAATGATATTGCGATTCATATCATAAACGGAATAAATGATAGTTATATGAAAAAGAAAATATCGAAGAACTACGTGCGGTGTATAGATTTGCTAAACGATATTAATAACTATAGTGTATTTAATGATATGAAATGATTGCAATATAAACCGAAACCATCATTGGTAACAAACGCTACGTCCGTTCCGCGTAATACGAATGCAAAATCAACCGAAAGTGTGAAGTGCTTTAATTGTTTAAAAATGGGTCACTATGCGATTAAGTGCCCAGAACCGCAAAGGAAAACTCGTTGTACAATTTGTCAGCGTACAAATCACGAAACTGAAAAGTGTCCGCAAAAAGTGAACAACTCCGTGAAAACAATTAGTCCCAATGTCGAGGCGGTTAAAAATCCGCATGCCGACGGTATCGTTAAAGACATTAGGGTAAACGGTTTGCCCACGAGTTCGTTTATCGATCCGGGAAGTAGTCGCACTTTGATTAAACAAAGTTTTGCAAACGAAATCGGTACTTCCACGCCATGCTCTGTAACGCTTAATGGGTTTGGTGGTGGAAAATATACGTGTAACGAAAAGATAAATGTTATAATCGAAATAGACGATGCAAAAGTTGACGCCGATGTCTTGTTAGTGAACGATAATTTACTGAATGAAAACATATTGCTTGGAACTGATAGCTTGTGTAGAACCGGAAGTCGTCTCATAATCGAAAACGGTCGTTGTCGCGTAGAGAACATTCTGAACATTCGCGTGTGCAACGCTATAGGTGAAAAAGAAAATGTCAAGCTCGAAGAACTTTTGAAATCGTATCGTAACGTATTTGCCGAAAAAGCAGCAGATCTCGGTCGCTGTAACGTCGCCAAAATGAAAATCGAACTTAACTCGAAAACGCCGGTTAATATGAAGCCCTACCGTATCCCATTTTCCAAACGAGCCATAGTGGCTGATCTCGTAAAAGATCTACTGGATAACGATATTATAAGACCATCCGAATCTTCGTACGCCTCACCAATTGTTCTCGTGGCTAAACAAAACGGTGAGCATCGACTTTGCGTAGACTATCGTTGTCTAAATAAAATAACGAATCGTATGTCATATCCAATGCCGATCATGGATGAGCATTTTGCACAACTCGCAGGTAACAAATATTTCACTATATTAGATTTACGTATGGAGTATTATCAAATAGAGGTTGACGAAGAATCGAAGCAGTATACTGCATTTATAACCAACGAAGGGCACTACGAGTTTAACAGGATGCCCTTTGGACTGGCCAACGCTCCGGCCGTGTTCCAAACCGTTATGAATCGACTAGTAGCGAAAATGAAGCCGGGTGAAGTCTTGGCATATCTAGACGACGTTATTATACCAAGTCGCACCATTGAAGAAGGGTTACAACGTCTCGATAAGTTCCTAGCTATCTTGAAGTCTAGCGGTCTAACACTACGACTTGACAAATGTAGGTTTTTAGAAACAAAAATTGAGTATCTCGGTCACGTCATAACCGAGAACGGGATAGCACCTGGTAATAGGAAAATATCCGCTATTAAGAACTTTAAAGTTCCGTCAAACGTCACCGAAGTACGCCGATTCTTAGGAAATTCGTACCCGATTATTCCCTAATAACGAAACCGTTAACAATGCTGCTCCAAAAAACTGAGCTGAACTCATTCCGATGGACCGACATGCAGCAGATAGCATTTAATCGTATAATTGAACTTTTAACCACCGCCCCAGTGCTGGCTCTCTATGATCAAACTGCGGAACACGAAGCCCACACCGACGCTAGTAGTGTGGGGCTAGCTGGTGTTCTCCTACAGTCAACTGATGGGAAGACATGGCAGCCAACGATGTACTATAGCCGACATTGTACAGAACCGGAAAGCAGATATCATTCGTATGAGCTAGAAGCTCTCGCCGTCGTCGAAGTATTAGAACGGTTCCGTATATATCTGCTCGGAAGAAAGTTCCGCCTGGTTACTGATTGCTCCGCCGTCGCTCGAGTACGCGAAAATAAAGAACTTAAATCTAAGATTGCACGTTGGTGGTTGAAGATTTCCGAATTCGACTTTGAATCCGTGCACCGTTCGGGCAGTCGACTAGCTCACGTGGATGCTCTAAGCAAAGCACCCGATCAGCCAGCTGAACCTGTGGAAACAGCAGGTTCTATTCTCGAAATTACGTCCGACGTCAACGATTGGTTGTACGTTATGCAAATCCAAGACGCTAAATTGCGTGAAATAATCGACGTTCTTCAAGGGAAGATAAAATCATCACGCGACCCGGAGATAAAGAAATACTTCTCCATACAAAATCGCCGACTTTACCGTAAAGAGGAAGATGGACTAAAGTTTGTAGTCCCCAGTTCAGTACGTTGGCGTATTGCGCAACTATGTCACGACAAGAGGGGTCATCATGCCCTCGAGAAAACCATCGAACGAATTCGTAAAACATTCTGGTTCCCGCAGATACGCAAGTATACGAAACATTATATCGCAGCGTGTGTAGATTGTTGCTATCGCAAGGCACAATCTGGTAAGGCAGAAGGTACAATGCACTACGATCCTGTTCAACCGATTCCGTTCCGGGTGGTCCACATTGACCACTCGGCCCATTCGTCCGAAGCAATAAAAGAAACTGCTACGTTCTTGCAATTTCCGACGCATTTTCAAAATATTTGATAGTAAAAGCGGTTCGCGATACGCGCACGGTTCATGTTATAAACGCACTCAACGAAATTACTTGCTATTTCGGGCTACCGACCAAAATAATCTCCGACCGCGGAGCCGCCTATACATCCAAAGCATTCACAACGTATTGTGAACAAAACGGTATACAACATGTTAAAACCGCCGTGCGTACTCCAAGGTCAAACGGACAAGTCGAGCGCGCTAACAAAACTATCCTTAATTATCTACGTACCTCTGTTGACAATCCGAAAGATTGGGATTTAATTCTACGAAATTTACAATTTACCATAAATTCGCAAAGCAATAAAACTACTGTATATAGTCCAAATGAACTTTTATTTAATTTTAATTTACGTGATATCGTACACAACCAGTTAGTAGCCGCCATCCATGATGACGTAACCGAAACTATTGAAAATATATCAATCGACGACAAACGTTGGAAAAAACGTTTCGACGAAAAACACGCAACTCCGCGGAGCTATAACGAAGACGATATCGTAGTTATAGAAAACGAAGCAGCCGCTACCGGTGAATCGCGAAAGCTTGAACCGAAATACCGTGGTCCCTATCGCATCGCAAAAGTATTGAATAATGATCGGTACGTAATCGAAGATATACCCGGTTTGCCTATAAAAACGCGTAAATTCACATCAGTATTCGAATCAAGTAAAATAAAACCATATTGCCAAAATTGTCCCGAACTGGATGATTATACTTCAGCAGATAAATCAGACAACGATGAAATCGAGGTCGATTTCCTGTCAGCAACCTGGCAACCATGTACCCAAGCGCATTAACGACCCGACCTAACAGCCGAAGAGAGTCAGTCAGTCTATCGTGTGGTTCGTGACGTGCAGACGTTTTTCCTTAATGTGAATTATTTTATAAAAACTCTGTACAATTTAATGAATAAATATATGTTTTATTAATTATTAAAAATGAAATCATGAGGCCTCCTGACACTAGGAAGAAATTAGTTTGCAATTAGTTGACTGCTAGGACGTGGCTTTGTATTAAGTCTATTTATGCACTTTACACATATATTGGCACTTTTCGATTTCATGAAACAAATTTTTGTTTAATTACCTTCAATTTCATATCGCCATGTCTGAAGTGACTACTCCGCACACGAAACTCCAATCCTAATCGTGCAATTTCGAGTCCCTCACGTCCAACAATAAGCTTCTCGTAGGGTTTAAGATATGAGCGATTTGATGGCTCACCATTTATTAGCCAACTGAGATGACAAACTGGTTTGGATGGCGCCGATGTGCAGTTCAAGCGTACAACATCACCTATTTGATAGCGTGGCTGGCCGCCGGTAATTTTGGGACCATGGTTAGGTGTCACTAGAAATAATAAAAATTTATAATTTCCATAAGGATAATAAGTCAGCTTATTTTTTAGAAATAGCTTTGAAATTTTTGGATGAATGTAAACCTTTTTGTATCAAAGGCTGCTATGAGAACAATAAAGCATATACATCCTATACGAGGTGCGCTCCATTTGACTAAATATGGCAGATATAGAGAGCAAGAGTGTTATCTGCGTTACCTTGGTGTGTCGTATTACGATAAAAATATTAATTAAAATTTTGAAGATAGAAAGATTAAGACTTGAAGCTGGACTACTCGAGCATGTCAGTTCGGTTAATTCCCAATAAATCTCCCTAGGATATAAGGAGAAACCGTGCACTTCTTCAGCTGCCCAAACTTTAAAGCATAATGAAGCTTAAGCGGCTTTTGGCTGAAGCAATCAGGAAGGACGCAGGCGAAGAGCTCGGCAAGGAGCTTTAGAATTGATCCCAAAGGGCAAAAACTACCGTTACTCTACTAGAGAGAGAAAGAGTGCTTAAGAAAGTGTGTTAGTTCCAACATCTGTC
The DNA here is from genome assembly GCA_949987695.1 of Merzomyia westermanni. Classification (NCBI taxonomy): domain Eukaryota; kingdom Metazoa; phylum Arthropoda; class Insecta; order Diptera; family Tephritidae; genus Merzomyia; species Merzomyia westermanni. The sequence goes on along the minus strand of OX465289.1, from coordinate 51,417,251 downwards.
AAAACAAAAACATTGTCGCTAGTGGTGTGTGCTGAGCTTCTAATGCCACGAAGCAGGAACTGAGTAGGCAGCATTATCTAGGTATTCCCTTAGTTTGATTAAGCTGAAGAACAAACATTTAGCACCATCTAGGCCACTTGGATGGCTGCACGCCTTGTTTGTATGATTGAGTAACGACAAAAAAACATTGCTCGAAAGTTTAACCCTGTTGCGCAACAAACTTTTCGGATAACATTTTTTGAAACTTAGAAGCTTGGACGGATGGAGGCATCTTTGGGAGTATTCGAGAAAAAGGTTCTTCGAAAGTTTGTGAGCCTACCCGTTGGTGAAGGCAAGTACCAGAGACAATTGAATGATGAGCTCTATGCAGAACCCTACATAGTTCAACGAATTAAAACCTAACACCACCACTACGATGGCAAGATCAAGTGGATATCGATTTGCGATGCCATGGTGTTTTCAATTGGCATTTAAGAGTAAGAAAAATTTTATTCTACTGTGAAAATGTAAGAGATGCGATATTGTGGGTAGCTGCAATGAGCTATGCACACAGCTGAGCATAGATTTGAGAACTTAAATACCCTTACTGCTTTTTGTTTGTTTTTACTTCCTATTCACATATTATATATTAAGGAAATGCCGAGGCTCGGAATTAAATTTAAAAAAAAAATTTAAGAAAGTGCTATAGCCGTAAAATTTTGCCACACAAAATTGGTAGGCTAGGCAAATTTATGCGTTACCATAATTTACACATGCCGCAGGCGACAATTTGCAAGAGCTACACACGCTCACATTTACCTTTTGCAACCCACTGAAGCTCTTGCCAACCAAGCAAACAATTTGGTAAGCCTTTCCCAAATAAAGCTTACATGGAAAAGGGCTTTTTCAACGTTGTAAGCTCGACATTTATAAAACACTAGTGGACCCGGCATACGTTGTCCTGCTTAAAATTTGAGTTGCCTATATTTAAGAAATTGTATTTACTTAACTAAACATTTTTCTTTCTACTTTTTTTTCCACCACCCACATATACAGTTATTTTATTTTACCCTCTTCATTTTCCTCTAACAACTCCTCTAAATCTCAAACTTTCTATTCCTACTCAATTCTTCTCCCTTTTCCTGATATGTACATAGTTTCAAAGATATAGCGGTATAACTTTTGTATGGTCTTGGTAACGCTTACCTTTACTAAAGTTTTTTGATATATAGAACACACATCTACATATGTATATATAAAATATAATTAACTTGAACTAAGTAAATTCCTAGCCATGCCAAACTGCAGCTTTACATAACCTGGGGGCTCTTCCCAAAATTGTATACAGCCTGTGTTGTGCCCAACGAACTCCTGAACCTACCGTGAGAGTTTCAGAGGTATCGACAATAAACTATGGACAGTAGTGAAGCACAAACAAAACACAAAATTATGTTAATCTTGGCCAAGTGACACATACACCCAAATATGATTAATTTAGACAAAATACGTTCATATTTATGACGAATTGAAATTTTTAAAGTCTGAGGGAGTGGCACCGCCCACTATTCCAAAATTATGTACAGCCTATACAGTAACCAGTGAACCCAGGAATATACTGTGAAAATTTCATGAAGATCGGTTGAGTACTTCAGACGCCTATAAAGTACACACAGCCACACATACACATATTTGCTTCAGTAAGCGGTTTGCAAGTGTCGTACGGATTTTCATTTTATATGTATATTTTCCAGAACAATAAAACAAATTTACTATCGCTTCAAATTCTTAAAATTAAAGAATTTAAAATACTAAATAATTAACTACATTAAAGTGAAAACGGAGAGTGAAAAAGTACTCGTTTATTTTTAAGCAAAACTTTTGCTGGGTATTTTGACTGCATGTTTGTATGTATGTATTTACTTCGAATAAATTGAATATTTGCGTGCAGAGCTTGTCAAAAAGAAAGTTAAATGAAAAATTTGTCACACTCTTGTTAACTCTGCGCACAACTTTTCCAAACAAAAGGGAAAGTCAATTTTCTGAGTAAAGGAAAACTTCTGCGCCTGAAAGCATACAATATTTTATAGTAAATCTTTTTTTTTCATACTTGGAGGCTATTCAACAGCAAATTATAACGCTTCAGTAATGTTCCCACTTGACTGCAATGGATATATTTATAAATGTATATAATAATGTAAATATAGGTATATTGGTATTATTTACAAGAACATTTTATGTAGCTCGAGGTCATTTATATTAAAAATGCAAAAATCAATAGAATGGAAAGGCAGCTTTTTAGGCTTCACAAATAAGTTGAAAGCTATGACCGGAGGGTGATGAATTGGATGTTATTGAATATTTGCTTGGCAATGAATTAAGTTAGTTTAAAATGAAAGCCTTTTTTTCTTGATATTCTTTCAGTTATTATCCTTCTTATCGGAAACTGAACAAATATGCAAATCAGCGGAACTCGAAAAGAAAATGAAGCTAACTTGCTTAGAGTAGATAAGTAGCGCAGCGAAAATATGATGTGCGGTTCTCAGTATTGGAAAGAACGGTTCTATAGAGTAACCTGCAAAAAAAATTGTGCGCTTAGATCGCCTCTGGCACCACTAGTAACAAATGGTGAAAAGTCACCTACCTGGCCGCGATCTATAACTCCTAATGCTCATCTAAGAACATTTTCGTTCATCCAGCTGATTTTGGCAGTAGAGTATCACATCACAAAAGTTATACTTCTTTAAAGATAACTGATGAACATCAAGTTAAAACAAGCCATCCTCAAACAATTTTCTTCATCTCAGTGTGGCCCCACAATCCGTCTGTTAACAAGTTCAGGGACCGATATGAACACTTAATCGAGAGTGGTTGTTCTCACGAAATTCTGGCTTGCAGCAGAAATTGATCCCCAAATCTTCGGGGACTGTTAGTTGGTTACAAAAACAATTGATTGATATCTTCCATATGGGAAAATTATTTATGGTTACTGACCTTTTTCGCCTAGACCGAAATAGAACGATAAGTATTCTCATAGTAAGTAATGAAAACTAGTAGCCCCTGCGCCTTAGGGGTATAGAATAGGCGACTAAAATACACAAAGGTAATGACGTGCAACTCGATGGTTAATCTACGGATATAATGGCTCTCACCTCTCATTACCCATCTTATCCTTCCTTACGGAAGGAGGGCTGACATGACCTAGAAGGTTTCACTGGTCATAAATCGCTACCACGACAGTCGGGCAGTACCACAAGGGAGTACCGAAGCGTACCGGGTTAAAATCCGGCCAAGGACTGTTAATTCGACAACACTCCCCAAAACCCTCGGGGAGTGTTTTTATCGTTACCACAACAACAACATCAGTAGAGTATACAAAGATTCAATCTTTTCAGAATGATGCCAGTCTATTAACAAATTTATGTTTACTGCTGAAGCTTAAAAGAAAGGATCTGCAGTATGCTCGAATCAAACGTCTTCTTACGTTTGCAATTATACTGGAACGGCTGAACTTGGCCCACTTTGTAATGGAATCACCCAGAAAGAACGCATGCTGGATATTTGAAGGGACCATGTTTTTTAATATAACTTAAAAATATGTTTTTTAATAAATTAAAGCGTGGCTTTTCTATATCCTCATAACATTCAGTTATTCGGAGTTAAATATCTAGAAGTGGTCCAATTTCATTTGAAAAATATTAAAAAGTTGTTGACCAAACGTGCGCTCTGGCTGCTATAGGGAGGCAATATTCACCTTTATAGTCAATTACAATATTAGCTACTTATTTCCGGTATGGTGGAATTGATGAATGGGTAGTTTCGAAGAAAAATCACAGTAGTTTGTATGGAAACTTGAACAGAAAATTGAATTGTTGATATACAAAATAAACAAAACCGAAGAGCACATCGGAAGCGTCCAAAATAGACACAAAAAGACAAAAAAATCATCATGAGCAATGCTACTTACAGCCAGAGGCAGTACTTGCATACAGATCAGGTGAATAGAATAGTAATATTAGTTTCGCTGAGAGAAAATCCAGCGTTCTGATACTAGTTTGCTGAGAATGCCAAAACTTATCTGATTATATGGAAGCTACCAACAACCTTCTGCGTTAGCATCTGATTTCAACTAACTCCTCACTTAAATTCAATTTTCATGACGACAATATGTTGAAATACAAAGTAGACTATATTTTACGTTAAAAAATTTGTTAAGTAGGTATAATACTTTAAAATCGGTTCAATACTTTCGGTGTCCATTGCGGACAAAGTTTGCTACACGAGAAACGTAAATAAGAGATATGTTATTGTAATTTTTAAATAGAAAAATGTTAAACAGCGAAACAGTGAATAATATCCAATCACCCCCTTTTTTTTGAATATTTTTCATGCCATCCTAAAATATTTTAACGAAGCTTTTGAAGATATTAAACCTCTTTATAATTTCACAAATATTCATCTATGTACATAATATTGTAAAAAAGGGTAAAACGGACATCCAAGAAGATAGACGAGTTTTTTAAAGTTAATAAAATATGCAAACGAAAAAATGGCGTTTCAACAAAAAAGAATTGAATTTGACGCGAAGAAGCCTACTAACTCATGCAGCACGCTCCTTACAAATGAGGAGTCAATCAGTATATATGTATGTATATATATATACTCTATAAATTAGACTGGGTGAAAATTATATTGATATTATTTTTCAAAATGGCCAAAAACAGTTCTGTTTAAATTTCATATCTCATAAAAATAATTTGTGGAGCTCTATAATTCCTAGTTTAGAACTTTAAAACTGATCACCTTTTTTCTTTAAACCTGCCAAGTTATTGAGTAAAAAAATTAGCTGCGGACAGTTTACATGAAAGTTTACATTGGGTCAAGCCATCAAAATTTAATGACGGGTCGATTTTCAGCATTCACCACCCAAACACAAAAGATCCAGTATTTGTTTGCATTTCATTACAAAATTATAAAGGCGGATTAATAATCCGTTCAAAAGTTATGAAAATGCATGCATAGCCAGTTTTAAAGCAAAGATGAGATCAGCCCTAAAACATTTAAGCCAGTAATAGACCTCTAACTTTCATTAGGAGAGTCTGAAACTTATGGCGTTTTCTTTTCATTAAAAAGTGTTACCCTGTTGGTTATTCTAAGCTTTCTCTCTGTCAAATTTTTTGCTCCCTTAAAAAATACCTTCTTATGATTGAACAGGACGCTACTATCTACAAAATCAGCAATTTTGCAGAGCGCCAGGTTACCTAGGTCAAGAGATAAAATTTGAGAGGGTAACACGAGGGTAAGATTTTTTATTCAAAATAAAACGCCATTATACAATATATTTTTTTCGCTATTATGAAAAATAATATCAATATAATTTAAAACAATTTTCCTTTCAAAATAAAAACTAATAATTGAATTACAATTATTTTCAACTGATATTAGGCTCGTAAAACTTACAAAAATAATAAAAAAAAATATTTGTTTATTTTGTATACCAACAATTCGATTGAATTGTTGTTTTTACGGCCTGTAGATTTGTAAAGTACCATAACTATAAACGAGCTCAAGGCCAAAAATAATAATTTTTCTTTTTATTTGTGAAAATTATTATTGTTTTTTATTTTTTTAATAATTATTTTTGATTATTAAAAGTTTTTATTAGAATAGAATAGGAAAATTTTAGAGACAACTGCCATAGCTTTTCTTATAGATCCATTTCGGAAGCTGCTAGACTTCTTCATCAGAGAAATTTTGGCACGCTCTGCTAACAGAGCGCTGGTTTTTGTGTCAATTAAAATCCTAGTTCTATTCACATTTACCATAAGATTAAGCATGCACCGCCTAATAAAAACTTTTAATAATTAATCAAAAATAAATATTAAAAAAATAAAAAACAATAATAATTTTCAGAAATAAAAAGAAAAATTATTATTCTTGGCCTTGAGCTCGTCTCTAGTCGTGGTGCTAAAAAAATATTTCTTTTCTCTCGATCTAATATACATATGTATGTACATGCGTGTGTGTTATAGCTGCCATACAAAAATTAATAATTAAGTTGATATGAGAATTTATGCATGCCATCGAAATTGCCTTCTTTGATCAAATTCTTGAGGAAAAGTTGAGTATTAAATTTCCGTCATAATAAAATGTGCATGTCCAAAGTAATGAAATATTCTTGTATGACTGTATTTTGTTGTTTGCTTGTTAATATAAATAACGTTAGTTTTTGATTAGGTAGCTCCAATCAATCAAATGAAATTGATGGAAATAAAAAGCGTAGGTACCACGAAATTAACTCGAAATAAAAAAATTTTCCATTTCTGGTGAAAGCATGCATCTAGGCTGATTTAACATATGGTAAGATGTACGCATGGGTCAATATCGAAACTAAAGTGCACTCTGCCCAATCCGGCAAAATTGCTGCCAGAGTGGTCCGCCTACTAGTAAAACGATTGGTTTTACCTCGTCGCGATTTCGTCATTTTTTTAAGCCCTCTTAACAAACAATTTAGATCAAACCTCTATTCTTCTTAAGTTCTGTTTTGCATGGGACTAGTTTATAGCCGTGGGTCTCACCCCAAAAGTGCGAAATAAACTAGCTTTTATTTTTTTTTGTAAAGTTGTGTGTTTGTATGTGCCTGAAGATATTACTGAATAACATAATTCGTTGCAAACCTATTTCCAGTGTTAACCAAAATGGTTTTCCCGGCACCATCTCTGAAATAGGCTACGTCTAATTGGCCATGGATGAAACATGATTTGGTGAGATTGACTCCTGCTATAGCTAAAGACTATCCTTGATCTCTATTAATTTTTTTGCAGATGTTACAGATCATTCTTATAAAACTTCTGACCGAATTCCAGTCGTATAGCATGGATACTCCATGATATATGCAGTATGTAAAACACCTTTTGTATGGGAGGTGTCACGGCCCTTTGGCGCTATCTCCTTTAATAAGTTGTAATTATTTTTAGTCTATTATCATCCCAGGATGCAACTTCACCTACACCTACATATATACATATCAAATTTAAATTTTGTATACATATATAGATAATAACCATTATAATTTATCTGGATAAACTCCCACGGAGACTGAGGTCGGGACCTACAGGTTTTATGCTAACACCAAAGGCTGACGAATTCTAACTGAGATGCTTTTTCATGGCCATGTCTGAATTTAGTTTCCCTTGAAATCTTATATGGCTGTGCAAAGTTACGTTCAGCAACACCACCAACTCAGTCAGAATCGCAAATGGACGTTGACAGCCGCTGATGAGTCGGCCCTTGGAGTATTCGAGAGTTTACTTCATGTTTACCGAAGAATATTTAATTATGAGTTGTATGAGCCCTACGTAGACATCGACATTGTACAACTAATTAAAACCCAGCGGTTACGTTGGCTTGGCCATATATTGCGATTGGAAATATGTAGATGTTTCGGCCCGGAAGGTATTCTGGTAGGAGCCCACCTATGAAAGCATAGGAAGAGGGAAGCCTGCAGTCCGTTGAAAATACCAAGTGGGGTGGATCTACGGTCTCTTGGCGTTTCACATTGAGGTCATCTGAAAATCGTTTAGACAGTTAAACAAACAGTTTTTCAGGGCTGTTGACCTAAATATGTATGTGATTTTTTTTTGATGGCAGAAATACACTCACTGTTGCCGACAACTGCCGAGTGGTTAAATGCATTTATTTTGTCACCTTAGTTCATTTTCATTCAAAAAAATTTGATTCAATATTTTTTTCTTGATTCGGGGGGGGTTATTTGCGGAAATATAAAATGCGGGTCTGTTTCATTCGATTAGATGATCTTCAGATTTTTGACTGAGTCCATTGTTTCGTAGTTGATTTCTAACTACTTAGATTAGCGAAATTAGCTTTGATAAAATGTAACTACAACAACACATAAATTAAGTTAGGGTAGGTAGCAGGCAGCCTGTGTTGAAAAGGCACACTTGGGTAATATATTTGCTTCCAGAATACCGTCGGCCTTGGATAAGTCCACAGTAAAACAATGCTATGACTGCACTATTTCGCCCACTTTACAAAGGCTGAACAGCTGAGCATGAACGAAAGGTACAGCATTCCACGGAAGGTACAAGGCTCTACTACCAGAGCGTACCGGGCCCAATGCTCATCGGTTAAAGAGCAGAATACAGGTAGACAGCGGCAACCAGAACTGGTTATGGGATTTAAGTATTGCAGAGCTGTTGACAAGTCCTTAAGTCTGCATCTAATAACCCTGTGTAACCGTCAAAAATATTTTTTTCGAGATTTACTTCATTCAGTAGGAGAAGTTTGGAGCAAGGGGTCAAAAACGCTATTTCCATAGGTGAAGATATGTATTAGCCTGTAAAACTGTTACTGGGCATTCTATGTAAAAGACTTGGAAATAATTGAGAAGACGATACGTTATAGCTTTTTGGAATGCATACAATTAAAAATTTCTTACCAATTAATTTATTTTAAAATGTTGAGTAACGGTATTTTTCACTATTTGGTTTACTTTCGTATATACAGCTGTATTCAATATAATAGAAGCGAAATTAGAATGGATATCGTGCGACGAAATAAAAAGAAGATGTAATTTTAATAGTTTTTATTTTAAATAAAGTGGATTTCATAACAGAAACCACATAAAAGGAACCTTCAAGGTTTACACAAAGTTCAGGAATTTTAATTAAGCTTAAAATTAAAAATGGCGATCAAAATCTTCAAATTTTTTGGAAGAATTTCTTGGAAATTTTTGAGCACTAGTTTTGTAGACGAATTAATTTTAGTATAACATTGTTTAAGGTAGAACTCACTCAAAAATTTCCCTGAGTTTTCAAGCTTCGTTTCGTCAAGGGTGTTGAGTGATTTCTCTCATACAACGCATGAAGAAAAATTACTTTTGTTCTCAAAAATTTCCCTGAATTTTCAGAATTTTTTCCGTCAAGGGTTTTGAGTTGTTGTTGTTGTTGTTGTTGTTGTTAACAGTGCTTCGCCCTGCCCAATGGGCTCGATCACTCTAAATTGTCATCAGGCTCTTCTAACGGAAGTCCGAGGAAATGCGCAGTTTCCACAGGGTTGGACCAGAGTGATGTGGGTGTTAGAAGAGTGGGTTCAACTGAACAGGAAAAGAGATGTATGGTATCATGAGGGGTCATACCACATGCAGGGCATGTATTTGGTATGTTGGGGTTCAGTCTGCATAAGTAAGAGTTTAACCTATTACAATATCCAGAGCGAAGTTGTGCTAGTATGACTCTAGTCTCCCTCGGAAGTACACGCTCCTCTTCAGCCAATTCAGGTGGTTGAGTATTAATAACGGGATTCACCGGCCGAGATCTGAGGGATCTGTCTACCGACTCAGTGTGGAGGTCATTTAGAGCCCGTCTATGGTTCCGCAGATCAAACGGCAAAGAGATATGATGCCGGATCTCATCGTAATGCTTACGGAGATGTCTCCTTATGTCTCTGGGGGGCGGTGCTACATCCAAAAGATGTCGGTTTGGATGACTAGGTTTGTGACAGTTCAGAAGGAACTGTCTACTCAAGAGTTCCGCGTGCTCTTGAACATAGAGCAATTTCGCCTCTTGATGGAGGTGAGACTCAGATGACATAAGCAGGCATCCCGTAGCAGTTCTGATGGCGGTGTTTTGGCAGACTTGCAATTTCCTCCAATTGGTGTCAGAAAGGTTGGGCGACCATATAGGCGCAGCATAGTCAATAACCGGCCGGCCAATAGCCTTATATGTAGCAAGCAATGTTTCTTTGTCTTTTCCCCAAGTACTGCCGGCCAGTGACTTGAGGATCTTATTGCGGCTCTGTACCTTTGAGGCTATTGCGGTGGCATGACCAGCGAAGGTGAGGCCGTTGTCAAATGTCACGCCCAAGATTTTTGGGTGGTTGACAGTAGGTAGAGGTACTCCATCTACGTGGACATTTAACTCTTGCCCCATCTGCGCATTCCATGTGGTAAACAGGGTCGCCGTAGATTTAGTCGGAGACAGGGTCAGATTACGCTCGGTGAAGAAGCTGGAAAGGTCATGGAGGTAACTGTTGATTCTTATACAGAGTTCATCAATGGAGGGACCCTTGCCCGAGGCCATTATCGTGCAGTCCTCAGCGTAGGAAACAATGGAGACTCCCTCTGGTGGGGGGGGAAGTCTCGAAATATAGAAATTAAACAAGAGGGGAGAGAGAACACCACCTTGCGGCACCCGTTGTTTTATTCTTCGTGGTCTAGATTTCTTGTTCCTAAATTTGACTGTTGCCTGTCGACCATTGAGGTAATTAGCGGTCCACCTCTTAAGGCCGGCAGGGAGCGGTGTCTCATCCAGGTCTCGGAGGAGAGTGGCGTGATTGACCGTGTCGAATGCATTTGACAGATCAAGTGCCACGAGAACCGTCCTATGGTTTGTTGGATTTTGATTCAAACCGTTGTTAATCTGCGTTGTAATGGCGTTCAAAGCGGATGTCGTGCTGTGATTTTTGCGAAAACCATGTTGATGATCGGCCAATTTTAGATTTGTAACGAAGTAAGGAAGCAGAATGGACTCTAGCAATTTCGCTACCGGCGAAAGGAGGGATATCGGACGATAGGACTCTCCTAGGTTCGCCGGCTTCCCTGGTTTTAATAGGGGAACTACAATCGCTTGTTTCCATATCTCAGGAATAACGAAGGTAGTTAGAGACAGATTCAAGAGAGCCGCTAAATAATTCTGTCCTTCATGGCCAAGGTGTTTGATCATCTTCATGGCAATTCCGTCAGGTCTGATGGATTTTGAGGGTTTGGCCTTCATTATGGCTTCCTTAACCTCTGCGGCTGAGACGGCAATGGGCGCAGTAGAGTGTTTGTGTTTGCGCGCACGTCGGAAGGCTCTTCTCTTAGTCCTATCCGCAGGTGGATGCATTATAAACAGCCGGCAAAAGGAGCTCGCGCATTTCCTGGCGTCCGATTTGACACTGTCGCCGAAAGCAATGGCGACCTTGTCTTTGTGTTTGGTCGGATTGGATAGGGCCTTGAGAGTCTACCATAGTTTGCCGACTCCGCCGGAGAGGTTGCATGTCTCAAGGTGTTGTTTCCACTTGGTCAGCTTGTGTTCGTTGACAATCCTACGGATTTCAGCATTGAGATCTTTTATTCTGGGATCTGCGGGATTGATAAGTCTCACTTGGTCACGTTCTCTTGCCATCGCCGCAGCTTCTGCCGGGAAATTCGGACGAATTTCTGGTATTCTGCCAGCAGGAATAAAGCGGCATGAGGCTGAATCAATGATCTTGCGAAACTCTCGTTCACCTTTGCGTACGTCCGTTGGAGTGGGTAAGGCAGCGAAGGAGCGCTCTGTATATTCAGTAAAGCGGTCCCAGTCCGCTTTGGTGAAGTTGATGTATGTTATTTTATCAGTCGTTATGAAGTCGGTCGGTCGTTCAACAGAGAGTAAAATGGGTAGGTGGTCTGAAGCTAATGTAAGCATCGGTCGCCAGATGACAAAGTTAATAAGGCCCGCGCTCGTTATGGAGATGTCTGGTGGGCTGTGACAGTTACCTGCCACCCTGGTGGGGGCATCTCCATTGACTGTACAGAATGCTGAGTTATCTATTTGGTCTGCAATTGCCTGTCCTCTACTGTCTGCTGGCAAGTTGGAGTGCCAGAGATCGTGATGTGCGTTGAAGTCGCCTAGGATTAGGCGGTTATCGCCCCTTAGCAACGCACTAATGTCGGGATGATAATCTCTAGGACAACACGTGACAGGAGGAATATAGATGTTTATGATTTGCAGGTCGGCGTCTCCTGACCGGACTGCTATGCCTTGGCATTCTAAGGTAGAGTCCCTGGGGTCGACGTCAGGGGAAAATAGATTGTATTGTACAGAGTGATGTGCAATGAACGCAAGGCCACCCCCAAGACCGCTGGGACGGTCTTTACGATGTACATTATACCCATCACAAGTTCGTAAGTCCGATCTCGTGTTCAGTTTTGTCTCTTGTATCGCGGCGATTTTGATGTTGTGCGTCTTCATAAAGTCAGTTATCTCCGCGATCTTTCCAGCTAATCCGTTACAGTTCAGCTGCAGAATTTTGAAGTGTGTAGGAGGGGAGGCGGGGGACATACTAGGCGTGAGGGACGGATGCGTTTGCCTAGGTGGAGGTAGGCTAAGGCCTAAACTATGTCGCAGTCTAGAGTTGACAGCGCCATGGCCGATGTTGTCTGGCGCGGAGGGCGGCTGTGTACTGCAACAGGGGGCTATGAACGAATCCGTCCAAAGGTTGCCGTTTGCGAGCCCAGAGCACATAAGGGTGTGACACAGGCCAAGGCAACTGTTGCACTTGACCGATGTCGCAGGCGTATACAATCTTTGCCGACAAACGGTGCACGTAGTGAAAGGTACTAGGAGGTGGTGTTCCTGACCCACGTGCAGGCTGGAAGCAGGGGGGGCATTAGGGGCAGAGACAGAGGGGACTGACGCTCGGCGATGCTCATATCTGACCTATTCCGGGGGGAGTAGGAGTGTTGAGCGGCCGTGTGAGATGGAGACGCTGGCGTGCGTGAGCGACAGTCGGGAGTGGGTGAGGCAGGGATGGCAGCGGTGCTGCCAGTCGTGTAGACTGAGCCACTATTGTGACTATTGGAAGTAGTTAGAGGCGGTAAGGGAGTGCCAGAGCGGCGGCTACCGCGGGACGTCCTAGGACGTGTACAGCAAAGTGCCTCAAAAGTACTAAAGAAAGTACGGGGTCTGTGAATGGCAGGGTTAAGCCCTGAACATCCAGATTTATGTAACCATCTCCTACACTTGGCGCATTGTACCGAATACGACCGTTTAATATAAATTTTCTTCCAGCAAACGCAGCAGATCCAGTCTCTTGGTCCAGGGTTGGGTTCGACCCCAGCCCGTAACAAGAGACAATGGAGCAACCCAGCTGCAAGGGTTTGCTCCGAGGACGACAATTTAAGGGTGGGACGGGACAGATTGGACAGGGTTACACTGAAATAACAGCCCTTGGCCGGGTGAGAAAACCCGGGTCATTCCGGTGCGATAGAACCGGCTGTTGTGGGAATGGTTTTGAGTGATTTCTTCCATACAACGCATGACGAGAAACTAATTTTGTATGGAAAAAAGGCCAACATTCTTGGCAGAAGAACCCCCGACTTAATTAATCCCCCTGCGGGTTACGGGTTTAGAATATGACCGAGGTAGGCATACCGGTCGTAAGAGGCGACTAATATGCGTAGTGACTTGCAACTCGATGGTTGATATACGGATATGATGCCTTTCACCTCTCATTACCCATCTCATCCTTCCTTACGGAAGGAGGGATGACATGACCTAGCAAGTTTCACTGGTCATAAATCGCTACCACGACAGTCGGGCAGTATCGCAAGGAGTACCAAAGCGTACCGGGTTCAAATCCGGCCAAAGACTGTTAATTCGACAACACTCCCCAAAACCTTCGGGGAGTGTTTTTGTCGTTAACACAACAACAACAACAACAACAAAAAATTCTACATATTCAGGGGAAATTGAAGTACTTCTAACCTACAGATTATTATGTCAAAATTGTATAAGCTATAAAACTGCATAAAAAACAATTTTCTAAAAATGCTGCCCAAAAATATTGAAATTTTGATGTAAATTTTAAAAAGTTTATTTAACTTTCCTGAATTATGTGTAACATTTGAAATTTCTTTTTATTTACTTTCTCTTAGGGATTTCGCTATGTTTTAAATGAAAATCTGATCATTTTTATTGAGCCTTAGGCCAGATTTTTGAATAAAACTTCTTTTTTCGTAGTATTCAAATGTTTTTTTTTCGATATTTCGACTTCACCCTGAAGTCATCATCAAAAAAAAAAAGATTTGTCAGTTCTGTTTAGCCATATTCATATGTGTAAGTCACGTTTTTTTTTTTTGCTGAAATGTATGTTTAAAAATGTTAATGTTTTTCCAAATATCAAATTAATATTAGTATTCAAAAAAAGAAGTTTTATTAAAAAAACCGGCCTAAAGCTGAATAAAAATTATCAAATTATATTAACCAAGGCTATTGAATTTATCAATTAAATGAAAATTATTAAAAGTACAGCTTCTTCTTATTTCGCCGAACGGTTTAAATTTAATTGGACAAATTCACTACTATTATATTGAGCACAACTGTGTATACAAAGTACCTTTTGTAGGTGAAATTATCTGTCAATGCTTTATATAAACCATCTTCATTTGCATTTAAGGAGAAATACAGTAGAGTTATCTTAATAAAGTCCGGTTGAACAAAGAGTATTTAAACAAGTCATAGGCCTATGGAAAATTGGTATTCAGTCTCATAACTCCAGATTACAACATTTAGTAAACCTCGACAAAGGCATTTAAAAACTTTCTTTTTGTTTTCATATAGTATATGCCATCGCTTTCAATAAAGTTCGTTGAAGAGCTATGAAGTCAGAAAGAGAATTATTACCCTGAAAAAAAAATAAGGTTGTTAATACTTTTTATCCACAGTGTGCTTTAATTCAATATCCATAAGTAAATTTTTATTTGTGTAGCATACTTATAGGAGGTTAAAGTAGAGTTAAAGAAAGTCGATTAGTCCTTTCGTACCTGTTCCGGTATAAATGGGAACAACAGATCTCTCCATAAGGCATACTCGAACAAATGCGAACAGTCCAGCCCATATAAAATAAACAGAACTGACATTAGTCGCATTCGCCTATGCGACTCATTTTGGATGCAACCCATTTTTTGCAGGGCTGTAAATTACTTTTGTAACAGTGTCGGTGCTTAGCACTACATCCCAACATTTTCCATTCCTTCCTTAATAAATTAATTACTTTCTTTTTCGAACATGGAATATACGATCCTCTTTATTGATTAGTAAAGTAAGTTAAGTGAAAAAGAAAATATGCCAATACGTATACATAAATGTTTCTGATGTTGTTATTTTTCCCATTGCTATCACAAATTTCCCTGCCTATATTAGCTCTTTCATGTTGAGCGCCTTAAGTATGCCATGATTTTACTGAGCTAAGAAGAAATAAAATGGCGAATGGGTATAGTTACTCAGCATCTATAAAAGTCCTACAAACAGCTATGTAATGTTTCTTAATTTCTTCGTGTTAAATATATATTCACTTGACCTCTATTCATTGTGAGTTTTGGGCCAAAAGGGTTTAGCAACTACAAAGCGTACATTAAAGGAAAATAATGAATGCTATGCAAATAAATTATTGGGTTAATTTAAGTTACTTAATGATGTTTCGGTCATTACTAAGCTAAATGTAAAAGTCATTAACTTCTTAAGATTTCAGAAGTTATTAACGAACTAATGATATGCCGAAAAGGATATGGTGGTTACCTCGAACGTCAGAGTGTTGTGAATAGGCGAAATGGTGTTAAGAAAATTTAAATCAACACAAACCAATTGCGTGGGATTCAAAGTATTAATTTTGTATAATACCAATATCAAATTTAAAACTCTTCGCAATTTTTCCCCGTTGCAGCAGTTCATGGCCTGTTTAATAAAGCTGCAATCCATAAGGGCATTCCTCTTTTCTTTTGCACAAACTCTCGGGTTATTCCGACAAAAAAATATAAGTATTGCATTTCGAGTTGAGCAAAAAAGGAAAAGTGGAAATTTCACTTAAGATTTATGCTCAGATGTACGCCAATGAAATAATTTCTGTAGCGTAACTTGGCATGAATGGAAAATGAGGCATAAAAGAAAATCGAAAGTAAGAGCGCGTAAGCTTTAAGCCGTAAGATGGATGTAATGGTAAGATGATTGCACTTTTAAAAGGAGCACCAAATAAAAGTACTGAAGCATTTTTACTTTGAAGTTTTAATTAAAAATACAGTGCACTCCTTTATATATGTACGTATGTATTACATGTAGGTTTTTTTAATATATCCTGTAGCACAGGGATGGGCCAATATTTGGCTCCTAAATCACTTTCAGAGCCAACGAGTGCTGAGTGAGAAGCAGTGTGACCAGGTTATCCTTTTCGAGACTAGACCTAGCCTTTTTTGTTTGCCTTTTAACTTCCTAATTTTGGTTTTAGCTTCGTGGCTTTTTCTAGCCTTTTTTTACTTCAAACCTTTTCTGGTCCCAATAACATATTTTTTATATAAAATTAAAGTTGATAAAGAATTACAGAAAATTATTCGTAAAAATTGTCAACTATTTTTAAGAGAGTTCATAACCCAATTGCGACATCGCCTACCTGATAATATGAACTCTTTACAAAAGATACACTTTTTTTCAGTTGATAATTTTTTGAAAGTTACAAAGCCGTATGCATTTTCTCACTTTCACGAAGAAAAGTCTAGGTATTATTCTCCAAGTCAAGTAGCACTGATTGAGCTGCAGTGGCGAAAGCTAATAACCGTATTGTGGACAAGTGTGACCTCTACCATTGAATTTTGGGCGGAAGCCCGAGAACATACAAATTCATTAAACGAACCCCCTGTTTCAGAGCTGGTCGAATTCGTATTTAGCTTTTTGGTATTACCTTTCAGTAATGCGTAGGTTTAAAGAATTTTTAGATCCATGAACATTTTAAAAACTAAGTTAAGGAACAGACAAAAAATTAAAATGCTTAACTCGCTGCTTAAATCTTGCACTGATTTTGAAATCACCGATGATATCATCTCTATGATAAATATCCAAACTTTGTACGCAGACTCAAGCTCTTCTGATTCATCAGACGAAGAAAATGTTATAAACATAATTAGTTTGTAGCGATTTTTCTATAGTATGTATTTCTTTGAAAAAATTCCTAGTCAAGGAAAATATGCGTGATATGTGTTGAATAGTTCCTTTAAGTTATGTCTACAGTCATAGTCAAATTAAAAGAGAGTTTTATCTGCCTAAACATCATTCTAAACTAAACATCATTTATTGTCTGTCATAGTCAACTTAAAATACATTTTATGTCTAAGACGGAGTTTTAACTTTAAAATGACGAAAACGTAATTTTAACATTTTAACATCACAGTATGTGTCTATGGTTGTATTTGTGACATTGCATACTCCAAGACATATACCATACCATAGTATACTACGGTTTGTGAATAAAATAGTTGACACAGGGTGACCTTGCAGAACATTAAAAATTTCTTCATACCACTAGCCAATTAAATTTTTTTTCATAAGGGGACCCCGTTGCATCTCATTTTAGCTAAAACCTTTGTTTAATATGACTATGATTGGCAACATTTTAAGAGTCTCTTTGAGTTAAGTAAAGATTTCAATTAAAACGCGTGTTAAGTAACGACTATGATTACTGTCCAAATAGTTTAAACAATAATAAAAAAATTTAAATGGATTTCGTAAAAAATTTCTAACTTTTTTTAGCTTCCTTTTTTATCAATTTTAGCCTTTTCTAACTTTTTTTTCGCGGAATTAGTCTCTTTTTTTCTATCACCTGGTCACACTGGTTGGCAGTGTTGCCGCGAGCTAGAAGAATATATATTAGGCTCCAAATTATAAAATGTACAAAACGCATAAATGGCAAATAATTTTAGGAGTTGTATTAAATTTATTAAATATAGCTACTTTCACTTATATGTAAATATATAAAATTATGTAGGTATTTTGAAATAAGTTCAGCTCACATGTTCCATCTTACATTATTTTATGTTAATATTTTACATCTGCATCCGTATTCGTACTGCCAGATGTAAGCTTTTAGACACTCGTATACTACACAAAAGCGTTTTTAGTTGAAACTCGTTTGAGAGTAATATTTTGGTAACATTTGTTTGTTTAAAAATTTTAAATAAAATATGTTTCCAATTATTTTAAGAAACTTTCACATGCTTAACAATTAAATATGCATGTGGGTTTAACGTGAACTTTTTACTAACTTATGTAGCTACTAACAGCTAAGCTCCATTTGTTCGACGTATAAATAAACTTTTCATCACACAAAAACAGCTCATTCTTAACCAATACTTACACTTATATACATACTTACGTATATATGAGTATACCCTACAGGAAAGTAAGTAACTACCCAGCAGTCAAACCAACTAGTTACTAGTATGTTCGCCAAGCCCAACTAGTCAGCCAGCTGTGTTTTTCGCAAATAAGAATAACATGGCGATGTCTAAAAGATGTCAATTTTCAAATTTCGTAAGGAAATATACCAGTCTCGAACCAGTTCAAAATAGTCCAACACATTTTGATTAAATCATGGTAAGCGAAAATTATTTAAATGCCGACGAGGTAAAAAATTAAATGTAAGTAAACAGACTTACTACGATTTTTCCAACTTTGGACTTTACTTATACAAGTTTAGTCCTATTTCGGTACCAGTCAGCAAAATTTTGGCTGTAAGCTGGTATGTTTTCTGACTTCGCTGTTTGTGCTTCGCTTAGAGAAGGAGGCGAATTTCTGGTTCACAACTCAATCTTAAGTACTATATAGGAATTTGTTCTATAGAATCTACATTTTCAATAGTTCAAAACCAACAGTTGCGTAACCATCAAGAGGAGTTTTAAATATTTTTTTTGAATGCACTGAGTTCGTTTTGAATCATTACATCTCCGAAACCAGTTGGGATATCGGACTTAACCACGTCGCTTATTGCAGCACTCAGTAGCATAGTTTTATAATAGTGCCTGGGCGACCATGATTTGCTCGGCATTTTCATAGGTTGCCATACAATATAGTTTCTTTAGATACTCATCAGTAAAGATACTCGTGTTGTTTGTATAAATAATTTTTTCTTACCGGCAGTTGAACTTTTCAAAAAGGGATTTTAAAAACACATCTTGATAATAGAAAGATGTTTAATATTTTTTTTATTAGTAACAAAGTTCGAATACACATAATTACTCCTTGGTAGCTGGTTTCTTGTTAAATTGTATGGTTAGAGGCTGTCGATGGTTATCACATAGTCGGGAAAGAATAGGGTCACATGGGTATATTTGTCGGTTAGTGCTCCATCGGTCAATATACTTTGATTTCTTTTCTTAATTTTTATACCTAGTAGTGCTTCGCACACAAGGTATAGTAACTTTAGTCGCGTGACGGCAGTACGTAATGGCATTAACGGATCGAGATAGATATTGACTTATGTATATCAAAATGTTAAGGACGAAAAGAGAAATTGATTAAGCCAGGTCCGTCCGTCCGTCCGTCCGACCGTCTGTGAACACGATAACTTGAGTAAATTTTGAGATATCTTAATGAAATTAGGTATGCGGGTTCCTTGGCACTCATATCCGAGCGATATTTCAAATGGGCGAAATCGGATAATAACCACGCCCACTTTTATGTATAGAATATTTTCGAAAACACAAAAAAAGTCATTACTCAGTACATAATACACCTATAAGGATAAAATTTGGTGAATACATTGAAATTGAGGCAGAAAATAAAATTTTTAAGAAATATTTGAAAATGGGCGTGGCACCGCCCACTTTTGATTAAGTTAAATTTAGAAATAATATTAATCATAAATCAAAAACCGTTCAAGATATCGAAACGAAATTCAGCACGCAGGTTTTCAGGTATGCAAGGAATGTTCCAGGAAAAAATGAGCGGGATCGGTTAAGGTCCACGCCCACTTTTATATGAAAGATTTTGAAGAGGATCGCAGATATATTAAATAGGCAATAACTTTGCTAAAATAGCTTTATATCATTTATATTTCACTTTTAAAGTTTCCTTTTGATTTTTGGCGACCTGTTTGTTATTAATCAGTTTTGCTAGCTGGCTTGAGGTCCATATTGAAATAAAAAACACAAGGGTTTCTTTTTTTTTTTTTTTTGTATATATAACCAATGTATTTCGATTACACACGGCAATCGTCTTCAGGGTGAAAACTACAAAAATACAAACAACAAAATAAATAAATAACAAATTTTCTAACATAAAAATTTTTAAAAATTAATCACATAAATTTTTTTACACGTGTGTATCACTTAAAGTGGAGTTTATCACTGATCGTTTGTTTGTCAACAGCTAGCGGAGCTATCTACGTCCGTTTTGTAGTTCATTCGTTTGCTGGTTGGTGTGTTAACAATGTGAAGCATTTCCAGAGTAAATCGTTTGCTATAATGTTGTTCTTGTTGAAGAATAGTAGCTTTGTCGAAGTTTGGTGAGTGGGAGTTTCAGTACAGTGGGTCATAAGTGCAGTTTTTTGGTTTGCAGTATGGTGGCAATATTTGTAATCAGTTTTGTGTTGAGCTAATCGAGTTTTAAGTTTGCCTTTTATTGTTCCAACATATACGCTGTGGCATGGTTCGTTATTTTTTCCATTGCAAGGGTTTTCGTACACTATATTGCTTTTTTCTATATGTGGAATTTTTGATTTCCGTAAACAAAGAAATCCAAAAACTCAACATTTTCGAAAATGGGCGTGGCCCCGCCCCTTTTATAGTGGACTAATCCACAAAACTGTTTATGCCATAACTCCGCCAAAAATTGATTTGTCGAAACGAAATTTGGTGACAATATTCTATATATAAAGGTTACTGTTTGCGGTAAAAATGGGTGAAATCGGTTAAAGTCCACGCCCAGTTTTTGAACATAGCTCTGAAAAAATTTTTTGTAAAATTTAAAAAGCGATATTTCTACAACCAAGCAAGTTATATCAATCAGATTTTGCACACATAATAAGCTTTTCAAGAAAAACTCAGCCGCAAAATTTTTTTTTCATTTTTGAAGAAGTAGGCGTTTCGCCGCCCACTTTTCAGCATAAAATTTCTGCTACTTTCAAAGGCAATCGCTTATAATTATATCTTGATATTTCAATGAAAATTGGTCAGCGGCTTTTTAGTAGTATGTGTTATATTCCTGCCAAAAATTAGCCAAATCGGGAAACACGCAAGCAAAATATTTGGGCACGTAGTTAATACCCCACTGCAAAAGCGAAGTTGTATATCTTTTTTGATTTTCATACCTTTCATGAACATGAAATGTTTGTACGTATACTGAAATGATCAGGAGGATGAGCTGAGTCGAAGTAGCCATGCCCGTCTCTCGATACGTCTTTCTGTTTGTCCGTATGTCTATTTGAACGCAAATACGAACTGAAAGTATTAAAATAGATTTGCGTAAATTGGGATGACATAATAGATCACTACTAGGTATAGAATGTTCGGTTCCACCCGAACTTAGACTTCGTTACTTGTTAAAGATAGAATTATCCATAACTTTTCATATTTAATATATATGGAGTATAAGGCAACACTTCCCTCCATACCATGTTCAGAGTACGTCTATGATTTTCTTTCGTAAGCATTACTTTTAACGTAAGCGGTTGCTTAACTATTGAAAACGTCACATACGAGTATAACGTACCAGGCTTGAACATCGATTAATTTAACTCCTCTCCGAAAAAGTCAAAAGTTTCTCCCTGAGCTGTATGCGCAGTCATGGTAAATGTTGGCCTTACTGAAAATTGCACCCTAACGGCCCCTTGAATGAGTGTGATTCTCGGCATATGTACCTCTTTGACGTATTTCATTTCATTAAAAAAAATCGGATAGGTGGCAACTTCGTAAAAACATCCCTTGTGGCAACACCTAGATAGGAATTCTTAGAATATCGTACCCTATGCACATACCAAATTTCATTCAAATCGGTGAATCCATTTTCGATGTATATATATATTATTATATTCTGAATGTACAAATATACAAGAATAGCTCGTTAAAAGAGCAGATGGCAACCATAAGTTGCAATCCTACTTATAAAGGTTTATTTTTTAAATATGCAGCAAAATCTTTCGTTTGATACCCATACTGGCATATTTCATTTCATTTAAAAATTCAGATAGGTAGCAACCCCGTACAGGCATCCTATGTGGCAACACCTACGTAAAAGTTCTTTAAATATGGCACACTATGTACATACCAAATTTCAACCAAATCGGTTGAGCGGTTTTCGAGATAGTCTGGATATACAAATTTACAAGAATAGCTCGTTTAAATTTATAAGATTAGAGATGTGGCTACAGAATTGGGTTGGGAACTCCTATAAAAAGAAGTGATAGGTAAAATGCTTCAAATTTTGAGCTTCTACGCAACTAACGAAAGATTGAGTCGGAACGCAACATTTCGAATTTGTATGTAGTGGTTCAGAACTATCGCAGAATATTTCACTAGTTCGGAACTATAGAAAATGTGACGTGCAAAGGGAAACATTTCCACCGTCTAGGACATCGTAATCTTAAGTTCGGCAGCTTATTGCTTATAAAAGAGATTGAGTATGAACCAGAAGTGGTTTTGAATGGACTAGTAGCACAGCATTTCATAGGTTAAGACTTTCCCTACTGGGTTCATTTATAATTGTGTGTGTGTATTTTTTTTATCAATCTAACAAAACTTCGAACAGGAACCTCGTCATGGCCACCAGGGCAGAAAGCGTAAACAAAACATTTTGCAAAATAGCTGAACCAAAACGCTGCCGCATAACTTTTTTACCGAAAACCACACACACATACTTCAACACAATTCCGGAGTTTTCAGCGAAAAGCTGTTTACTATTCAGCATTGGCATAGTAAATATATAAATAAATTTAAAGATGGTCAGCAAAATATGGCGTAAGCATTAATAAGAAATATGACTCGTATATCTTAAAATAAGTCAACTATCAGACCAATTCTAAATATTCTCATGGAATAATTTTCTCTCGGATTTGTGTGTTCCCTCGGAAAAATTCCTCCAATTTTCGAAATCAGCTGTTTTGGCAATTGGCATGGTATACACGGATTTCTAAACTTGCTAACGAAATTTAAAAATGTAAATATTGTTAAGAATTCGTTTTTAAAAAGAAAAAAATGTAAAACAACATTTAGGGTTAGTTCATACGTTTTTGGCAGAAATTAAGCGAATAAGAGCCACAGGAAAATATACACAGGATTATGGGATAGTACATATACAAGGTGTGTTCAAAAAGTATCGCGAATTTTGAGTTTTTTCAAAAATTAATTATTTATTCATGAATATCTATTTTGTCCCCTTCAAAGTAATCACCATGAGATATTATACACTTGTGCCAACGGTTTTTCCAATCTTCGAAGCACTTCAAAAAATCATTTTTTTGTATCTTGTTCAGCTCCTCCTTCGATGCCGTCTTTATCTCGTCAAGAGAAGCGTAACGTCGCCCTCTCATGGGCCTCTTCAGTTTAGGGAACAAGAAAAAGTCACAGGGGGCCAGATCTGGGGAATACGGTGGCTGCAGCATCATTAGTGTGTTGTTTTTGGCCAAAAAGTCGCGCACAAGCAACGATGCGTGAGCAGGGGCGTTATCGTGGTGGAAAAGCCAATTTTTGTTCTTCTTTGCACATCTTCTCGGCCTTCTGAGAACATTTTGTACCACCGATAAACGTTGCTTCGGTCCAAGGTAGCTTCTCCGTATGCCACAGTCAACACTCGGAATGCATCCCCGCACTGAATTTCGTTTTTCACACAAAATTTGATACAGGTCCTTTGATCCATTTTTTTGAATAGGTAAAAATCGAAGACGATCCAAAACACGTGCAAGCAAAGCAGCTGTCAACAATTAACTGAACATTCAAAATGGCCGAGCTTGTCGGCATAAGTGAGAGACATGAGTACCAACATAACGCCACAAAAAATTCGAAATTCGAATATACGTAACCAGCGAAAATTCAAAATTCGCGATACGTTTTGAACACACCTCGTACGCTTGAGTTTCCGGAAACGGTATCTACAATTTCTGTTGTACATTTGTACTTTTCGATCTAAAATACATCGTATTCTAATATAACATTATTTTAGTTTAGTATATACTTACACAAGTTAATAGTTTTCCTATAAAAATACAAGAAACATTCAATTTCGAATCGTATTAGGATAGTCGCAACGGACTAATTGGCTGGAATAAGAAGGATGTGGTAGCAAATAAGCGAATGGAACAATAGCTCATAGAAAAAGTAGAGTAAATTAGAGAGCTCCTTGCAAATTCCAGGCGTTGTATTATGAGCCTCTCAAGCAACTGCGATAAGCCTTACATAATGTGAAAAGCTTTTGGTGCGTATGTGCATTTATATAATTTTGTTGTTGTTGTATTTACTCGTATATGCTGGTTAAGATATGTACATATGAATGCATCGTTTTCCTGAAGTTCATCGCCGATATGCAGAAGCAGGTAAGTATGTTTATTCGTTGTCCTAGTACCGGCAGTGCCAAAGGAATATGAAAATTATTACCTAACGAATTGGTGAGAGAAAAAGTTCACAGCAACAAAAACAGCTGACAGCTAACAGAGGCAAATCATTTTTAGCTCACCCTGAGTTTGCGATTAAATATTTGCAAAGCGCTTAGCTCGCTGAGCTTGTATGTGGGTAGTACGGAGTTTACAGTTGGAAGGTACGCATACTCCCTTATATATATATATATATATATATATATATTGACGGGTACATATATAAGTAAGTAAAGCCTTCAAAACTCATCGCCTTATATCAGTCAAATCAAAATTGGTTATATTCATTTAGTTGCAGGTCTGACATCTGTAGGTAGTAAGGTTTCACTACTTCACCACTTCAAAACGCAGCATCTAATCATCTTAACTTGATTTGGGCTGCAAGTTTCTCTGGAATTTACAACCAGATCCTTCACTGCCAGGGGTATAATGCGTCAATCTAAAAAAGTGCACCAGTGCTGTGGCCCCTCCAATGAGGGTTCTCACTCAAAAGACTGGTAAATGGCTCGAAAGGATCGATGGGATTGTATTTTAACATTAATCTACCATTAAGGTCTTAAACGATCAGACAAACCACAAAGACCTGCCTCTATTTGTATGCAGAACCGGCGGCTTAGGCCAATCGATGGGCCAACAGATATCTGCGAAAAGTTCTATCGCACCAATTGGGTATACCAAGCAAGGCCAAATGATGGACCGACGCTTTTTCGTTCATGGGCCTAAAGTTCTCGTAAATATTCTAAGAACACCACCTCATCTTCCTTCGACACTGTCCCAGAGTCCGAGCCATATAATACGAACAGGTATAGTGAGATACTTATCTTCGAGAGCATTTTATTTGTCTATTGTTACTGAATCCAAAGTATCGCTTGCTGGCAAGAGTTATTATCCGTTGAATTGCTCGGCTGACATTATTTTCTTTGGAAGTAATAGAAGCAATTAAGAGGAGCAGCTCAAATTAATCCCCCTCGTGATGCTTTAACATTTTATAGTATAACGAGTGGGCAAATCTTAACGGCCGATACGACATTCTTTACAAGAAGCTCCTTTACTCGAAACTGTGACGCACCTTTAGTACACATCCAGCAACCAAGATATCAAACTCGAATATTACTGTAGCTCCACCAATATTAAACATCAAGGTTCCTCGGGTCCACAACAACAACTACAGCAGCATAACTACCTACACCAATGCGCTTTTGAAGTTGCTGGGTGTGTTTGTGTGGAAGTGTTACATTCATTATATTACTGGATTTTAAATA
This sequence comes from Merzomyia westermanni, assembly GCA_949987695.1. Classification (NCBI taxonomy): domain Eukaryota; kingdom Metazoa; phylum Arthropoda; class Insecta; order Diptera; family Tephritidae; genus Merzomyia; species Merzomyia westermanni. Next base: position 51,391,845 of record OX465289.1, on the reverse strand, counting down.
TTACCTTAGGTGAGCTAACCACTCGCAATGCTTACCAAACATATAGACTCAACGAGACACCACACTTTTATCCCACTTTTATTTATGCACCTGTAAAAGTGTGCGCATAACTTAAAGTACCGTTACTGTATAGAAGTTAGTTGTGACAAAAAATATTGTATTTGTTCACTGGTTTCGTGTGTGGAAAATATATAAGCTGGAATAATATATAGGCTAAGTACTTAAAGGATTTATCAATGATTTGTTTTTTTTTAAAAAACTTGTAAAAATAATTTGTTTTAGACCGAACCCCTAATGATCATTTAAAAACCTCTTTTGCAACTGCCAAAAATGAACACCGCGATTCCGAAGCAGTGGTAAAAATAGCTACCTGCATTACTTTTCCTGTAGTTCTGAGATAACATAAAACTCCACAATTATGATATATCTAGGTTTCGAACCAGACCAAAATTCCACCTATTGGTTCGAAGACCTTATCCTCAGTAAACTTAGGTCATGTATTATGATTCGGCATAAAAATACCACACCGAACGTCCAAGGTTCGAATACCATTCCTGGTAACGTCAAAAGTTGTTTATAAAATTTTTTTCAAAACGCGGTGGCCCCTCGCTTGTAGCTTGGAAGGCTTCTCAGCAAAACTTTTCTGCTTTGCAGGTGCCGCTCAGAGTCTAAAAAAAAAATAGGTAGGTCCTACCAATTTGTAATTAAAATTCAAAGCAACACACAGTTTTTTTTTAACGAATACCAAAAATTTTTTAAACATTATTTTAGTGGCATTCTGACATCTTCCATTTCAGTTTAAGAAACTACAAAATTCATTTTAACCCGATTTCAAACAAGAATCCCAATCGGCTTAAGAATTTTAATTTCTTTTTTCCAAAGCCGATTTATCTACGCTGATAATAATGTTACAAAATCATATATGTATGTATTACTTCTATATTGCGAACATGCTATGCCCGCAGTGTGTTTTAAAATCGAAATCAAAGGGAGACAGCGGAACTCAATTTTTGAGATTGTGTTGTATACGTGTATTTTTATTAGCTATGGAATATACTGAAAAGTTAAATCGTTACAGGAGCGGTTCAAGCTTATATAAATAGATTCAAGAATTTTATGAAAACCCCCTTTTTTTATAGAAATTGAGCACTGACAACCACAATCACGCTTCACGTCGCTTTGACCATATTGAAGAAAATAGCAGTAATTTGGGGCAGGAGAAAATTAAAGATGTGAATTTCTTTTCTCCAATTGAGGTTTGGTTGTATGATGTTTCTCATTCTTTTCTAAAAATAAAATGTAGGTCCCACATGTTTTAACTCCGAACAATTGCTGTTAAGCTAGATGAAATTTCGATAGAATCTCTCAATGGTAAAAAAACACTAGAAGAGTGGCGACCCTGCTTGGAAAAGCCGCAGTCCTGTAATTGCACCTAGAATCTTTAAACACTCCCCCATACCACGGCCGATATTGAAATAAAAATTGTTGAAAAATGGCTATAGAAATTTGTAAAACACAAACTACCACAAGAATCAGTGGCAATAAGAACCAATATCGGAGTGGATGAAACATTGCATAATGCTTTGCAAGGTTACATACAATAATTATTCTTAAATATCAGCCCATGGTTGGAAATATTTGTCAGCTTGCCCTATCCACAATTTAAAAATACTTGGCATCTGTTCTCCACCCTTAGATATGGTCACGCCACAGTCAACTAGAATGTGCTGCTACGGCCGCAGGAACACTCTATAGAACTGAAAAGTCGTCCACCTATTAAAAGGCTCGTCAACCCAGTGCTGAAGGATGCTGCAACTGGGAATTCTTGGAGGTACAAGGGCCTGGTTCCTTCAAAAACATAAAGGGCCGATCCACGCCCGTCCAAATCTTATACAATCTCCTTCTTCGTGTATACTACGATGCCCCGTACCCATATACATAAGAAAAAGAAAGTGTTAGTTTGTCAGGTCCATGGTCCAGTCCCTGCTCTGGCCAACCATACTAATGCTAGAGCGCAAAAAGCGTGGATAGCATTGATGTCAGATTTACGACGAGGATAAGGATATTATGACGAGTTTTGCAAGTATCCTCACACCCCCTCCACTTGGCGTTTTGGATCCTTAAACGAATAACTCATATTTTCAATAATTCTGCGAAAGGACGTTACTTTTAAAGTTTGTGTCAAGGGTAGCAAAGGACAAAAGTAGCCCCTTTTCTTTTTAGCTGTTAACACTTGGAAGAGTGCAAATGTGTCTGAATGTGCACTGTTTCGGAAGTTCCGACTCTCCTCTACTTCTAAGTGTCCTTTCCATCACAAATAAAGCCTCCACCACACCACTGCCACCTATGCTAGGATCGGTCGAATAACTGGTTTTCATACCCATGCTATCACTTCTGGGCTCAGACCCAACTATTTACGAGTCAGAAACCAGATAATACTTGTTGACGTCTAGAGCCAGAACAGTGGTTAGATAACGCCACCATTCCACTGATGTTCTATTGGCCCACTAACTCCCAGGATTACCATTTCTACTACATAACCTATCTTATTCAGCTTATAGTAGAGGCTTGAATACCAAAAGGATAGCGCGCTTCTTATAATGCTTCGAAAGGCTCACAAAATCGTGCCTCCTTTTTGAAAATATTGGTTTCGGTGTTGTTGCATACTCAATAGGTCATAACAAAAATAACAACATTTGATATGAAAAGAGTTTTTGAATTTCTTCAAGCATACCTAAACATTTATAACAATAGTGATTGAGTTGAGTTTTGTTATAGTTCAAGCATAGGGCTGCTAATGCCTCACAAAATCAAAAGTTTGGGTTAAGTCTGTTTATACGAAAACGTGCAAATTGATATATGTATATAGTTAAACCCATTCTTTCATGGCGCTTTTAAAGCCTCCAACTAAAGCAGTGTGATCTACCACTCAGTCTATGATATAAAAATAACTCAAATAACTTTTGTTGTTTTCAGCGAAAAAAATACTTCCCGAAAATTTTCGGGAGTGTTGTCGAAGGTGACAGTAGTTTGCCGGATATGAACCCGGTACTCCCTTGCAGTACATGCCCGCCTTTTTAGAGCTTTTTGGTATGCCATTGGTATCTTCTAGGTCATCTCCCTAGGGAAGAACAAGGTTGGTAATGAGAGGCATAATATCCGTAAATCAGCCATCAAGTTGCACGTTATTACCCTTTGTTGCTAAATATCTTGTTGTTGTTGTTGTGGTAACAACAAAAACACTCCGCGATTTATGACCAGTGCAACCTTCTAGGTCATGTCACCCCGCCTTTCTTAAGGAAGCGGAAGATGGGTGATGAGAGGTGAGAGGCATCATATCCGCAGATCAACCATCGAGTTGCACGTCATTACCTTTGTGCATATTAGTCGCCACTTACGACCGGTATGCCTACCTCGGGCATATCCTAAATCCCTAACCCGCAGAGGTTCACTGGTCACACCACCCTAAGCCTCTTCGCATACATAAGTAGTTTCCAATTCATGGTCTACCCTTTAAACGCATATTTGTGAATAAACGAAATTTATATGTGTAAATGTATTTGCTAAAATTCTAAAATTTATGAGTTTAAATAGTGCATTTCTCTTAAGCATATTAATATATAAGGGGAATATATAGTAAGGACCGCAAAAGCTAGTAGAATTTTGAATGAATCAGCATTATTGCACATAAATAAGCAATCTTCAGAAAAGTTATGTTGCGCATAAATTTAAAAAAGACTAGAATTTTAATAAAACACTGCGCTGATGGAATACTGCTTTTTGGAAACACTTGGGAATTTCAAGCATTGTTTGATTAATGACAAGAAATATTTTAACATTCGAACTATTTAAATGCGTATGACATTATGGCGTGATCAAACGCAAACATAGCTTCGCTATCTAAATGTGCGCAATCTTTAAGGTTCCAATATCGACATAAGGGTGTACAAAATACTTAACTCAAGGATCAAAGAAAGAAAAACGGAGCCGACTGAGTACGGTGGACGGTGGATATGGACTTGGCAGTCGGCATTTAAAGAGTACTTAAGGGTCTGATTATGTAAGTCACCGAGACACCTTGCATTGCAGTCACTCACCTTAAGCAGTGTCATCGCCCCACAGTTACTGAAGTGAGTGAATTTGAACTTTGCTTCAAACGAGAAAAAGTAACTCGTTGCGTTTTACATAACGAGCCATAGCTAGCTAAAATTAATAAGGTCAGTGAATAGGAGATAATCCGTAGAGATTGATGGGCAGAATTAGTAAAGAGCCCTCAATCTCCATGCCAAAGATCTATAGCGACTAGATTAGTATGCCTTCTGACATCGTAACTCCACCTCAAGTACAAGAATATTAATCAAGTTAATTCCGATCGCTTGAAAAAAAAGCTCTATATATGCTACAATGTCTGAATTTGGTCTCCCTGCAAAAGGCGGGAGCTAAACGTTAGTTACAAAAATGGGCGATTGATTTTGAGGAAGGGTTGATTTTGGTTACGGACAAACGGTGCGCAGGTGGAAGTATGGCGATGGCTTGCAGAAAACTACCTTTGAACGTCTTGTGAATGAGGTAGATGTAGGACTGTGGCTGGTACAAACTACAATATGGCCGAGGTAGGTATGGAGGTCGTAAGAGGCGACTAAAATCCGCAATCCTCTCACCTCTGATTAATAACATTCTTCTGTTTGCATCACGTACTCCATGGCTTGTAGGTGGCACTGAGAGCACTACATCGTGGTGTCACACCACAGATAATTGATAGCCGGAGTTACCAAAGGGGACCAAGCTTGCGAATGAATTTTTTGTGATGCCGGTTCATAGCGATGCTGTCGGTAAGTATCGATACAACCTTTTAATGATGAGCTCGACAAACTTTGCGCATACATGGATATAAGAGGGCACCACAGAATTTAGAGTGGACCCTGACTAGTTAGATAAGTTAAGATGCTGCGGGCTTGTAGGTGGCACTGAGAGCACTACATCGTGGTGTCACACCACAGATAATTGATAGCCGGAGTTACCAAAGGGGACCAAGCTTGCGAATGAATTTTTTGTGATGCCGGTTCATAGCGATGCTGTCGGTAAGTATCGATACAACCTTTTAATGATGAGCTCGACAAACTTTGCGCATACATGGATATAAGAGGGCACCACAGAATTTAGAGTGGACCCTGACTAGTTAGATAAGTTAAGATGCTGCGGGTCTAGTAGTGATTTATTTGGGTTTCTTTAGTGTTCCTAACTAGCATCAGTTATCGCATAGCAACCATGAAATTCGCGTTTTGTTGAATTCGGTCAGATTCGATCAGCGTGAGTTAAAGTGTGAAAGAAGTTGCAGCAATGATTTAGTTATGCTCCCTTTGCTTTTAGTACTTTAATCTTATTTTTAATTAAGCACTGCTGTAATTACAGCTAAGATAGTAATGCGTTTGGTACAAAAAGTTTTAAAGTAAACATTTGTGGCTACCAAGTAAACTCTAAACTCTTTTCAATTCTGCACTTTTAAACACAAAACAGCGTCCATGAATTCATTCCCATTTGATGGCCTGCCTCATTTTAGAAATTTTCCTTCCGCCATAATGTCTTCATAGAAAATAATTTTGACGCCTAATTAACATTTAAATAGACTCCTAGTTGGCTTATTATGCGCAACGCGCTAGAAGCTCCATCTTATATATCCTAGCCATATTTTCAGCGAGACATAACTGTCTCGATTTAATTGGTCCTGTTTTTTGTTTTGGCACAATGCTTTTGCAGTTGCAGCGATTCCCGTTGTCCATTGTTATTTAGTTATGCTGCTAGTGCGGCCTCCTTGTACAATATGTAAAAAATTATAAAATTCTTCTTTTATGGTATTTGTAAATTAACATTAAGGTGGATCACGAGAAGATTGAAATGGCTTGGCTTTAAAAAGTCGACAAAACGCTTTATTTGATTTTCGAATTTTACAGAGAGATAGTCTTTTTACGGTGTCAACCAAATAATGCTCGAATTTCCTGTCAGTTTTTCTCAAGCCTCGTTCCTTACTCTCACAGAGCTGTTTTCAGTGCTCAGCGTAATTTTTCTTAACCGTAAAAGTTATTCAGAGAAGCCAACTTTAGTCATGTCAGCAAACAGGCCACTCCATTTAAAACTGCTTCAAAATTGATTATGAGAGTATGTGTGTCGCCTCTCAAGGCCCTATTCGAGGATCTAATTCCTTACTCTGTACTTCTAAGCCGTTGTACGTAAAAACAGAAATCGATTCTAATGCATATCGCTACTCTGTAATTCGATCGAATTTACTTTAGAAAATATTAGATAATAGTAGGCATCAGATTGCATACATCTTAAGTAAAGCAAGTAAAGGTGATAAGCATCTCGACTACCACGCCTGAGCTAGCAGGTTCGAACGTAGGTCCTGGGACGACACATTTTTTTTTAGAATTTTTTTTTTTTATTGAATAAAATTAAATTTTTTCCGCACATTCTTCAATTATTTTTCGTCAATAGCAACGATTTTGGCATATATTTTCGAAAACGGAAGTACCAAATTTTCTACCATCGAAAGTGGGATACATTAAATCCGAAGGGACTAGAATATAACTGCAACAAAGAATGGGTTCCACTCGAAAATTTCTTACAGAAAACGAATTAGTTGAAAGCGAACAAATTTTCTTTCGAATAGAACTACACAGTAAGGGCCCTGGTGTATTGTTAAAATCTGGTCGACGGTAAACTTAGCAGGTCTGAAAATTCACAGAAAGCTCTAAGGATGGACTTTAGTCGTTAGCACAAAAGCTCGGTAGTTGATGTCTTCTTGCGAATTGAGAAGAGCGCACTAAATTCAATTAAATTTGGGGGCATGCGGTCGTTTGTCCATATTTTTCATGTCAGTTATTGAATGTTTTCAACATTTAGTCACCTACGTGTTTGAGCAGCTCTATGGGTAGACGGTCAGTTCCCGTTGTCCGTCACTGATCCGTTATATTACCAATTCATCTTTGTTAAAGTTCGTCAAAGAACACGGTAGAAGTAATCACATAAAAAATTAAGTATGATTTTGATATCGGTTAGCCGGTCGCCATTATTTTCTCTGCAATAATTCGCAGAGGTCGTGAAACCTTATGTCATCTGCTAGATCTTTTTTAGACGCTCTAATGTTTATGTTTTTGTGTCTGTGGTGGAGTGAAATTTTGTAGGTGTGCACCGAACATAAAATTAGTTTAATGTACGGCTTATTTAATTCAATCAAAAGCTTATAGGAAAGATGCTACAATTTGAAAGGAATATAATTTATATGTAACACTCATCATATTAACAGAATGAACTTAAGACATCAGGTGTAAGACGGTATTATAGGCAGCCTTAGGTATTATTATATTGGGTCATAACGTACAGGCATTCCTTTATTCAAGCAATATTTGCTTACATAAATACGCTGATTAAATAACGCTTATATTAGGTCTTTGTTAAAGACATTATCACCGTTTTTTTTTCCAATCAACTCCTTTACCGACTTCTGAAAACTGCTTTGCCGACTTTAGTAATCCTTATATCCTTAAAACTGTTTTACCGGCTTTTAGGAAGCTGCTTTGCTGACTTTATCAATCTTTTACCATCCCTTAATAATAAACGAGATCTCAATAGAGGACGAATAGTTTTATGGAATAAACGCGATTGCCGAAGATATTTTTTTATGGCAACCGTAGATATGCATACGTCAAAAAAACAGGCTTATTATTAAATGGATTATCTAACATGGAGGAAGCGCATCCATCTATCCCATGCCAAAGTGCGTGGCAGTAGGAACGATTTCTGATTCGGAAGCTATTCATTCACTACCACTACTTATCCCATATCATGCAAATAATTGGGTTAATTTTATGACTGAGATACTCTCAGCCGAAGAGTTTCTTTTTCCTTATTATTGTTTACTAAATTTTTTGTTGTGTAGTCATGTTTCGGTTAAGATAACACATATATATATATATATGTACAGTTACTTACTGACAACGGTCATCGTCTCGGATTCGGAGACTGTGTTGAATGCTGGTGCTTCACCGGAAACTTCGCATTTGTAGAGTCCTGTTGACATTAGTGTTACTCGTCTCAAAGTGACTTTTGTGTCTGACGAATTTCGAACCTGAAATGAGAAACAGGAATGAAATACGTGAAAAGAGTGGGAGAAGTGTAGGGAAAAATTTTATTTTTACTTTTTAATCGTAGAAAAAGTAAATAGCTATTTAGTTATGGAATGTAAAGTAGCATTTGTACGGGCATTGTCCACGAATGAACTTCACTGCACATTGTTTAGAGGACGAGTGTTAAAAGTGCTACTTTTGCAGCCACGATTTCAGCAAACAGTGCAGTAAATGGTTGACTTAATAAATATATATATCCACGCTTAGGACGAAATGTCAAGTTTTAATTTGACTGGAGGATATATTCTAGAGATATGCCAGCTACCTCACACGCGTTATCAAAATGAGATGCCCGAGCAAATTCCTGCAGGGAAAATTTTCAGTTACCATTCTCTTCTTTGGTGGAAGGGGGATAAGCTTTGAAAGCTTAAAGCAATCTTGAATCTTGGGTATTCAGAAATTCATCAGTTATTAACCCGGGAAGTCCCATAACTTTTTTTGTTTTGGATTTTTGTGAAATGTTGTATACTTATGTATTTCGATCTCCTGAGCACGAAAATGAAGTCCATTTTCATTTTCCTCGCTTCGATTTTCCTCTGCGTGAAATACAGTTATTCTTTTTTGTTTTTGTTATTTACTTCAGACATAATACGTAAAATTGCAACGGCATGTTTGCATTACCATATGGTAATCGTGGGAAGATTCGGGTTAATATCGGCTACTTCGTGAGACTTGCTAAATGACTGCTTTGCACAAGGATACGAACATTGAAATGAACTGTTAATTTAATGGTTCGCAAATATTTCCAATACGAAACTCTTTTATTGTTGTTGGTGCTGTTTTCATTTTGGTTTTTAGCTACAAAACCACTCCAGGAAGGTTTGGGAAGACTTTTCGAAAGTGGCAGTGTCTTTAACCAAAGAGAGGAAACGCAAAACGGTTTTAGCCATCGTTGATGCATGATTGCAGGAATATCTCGTCGACTGGAAGCTACAAATAATGCTAAATTTTTTTACCAAGGCAACTCTCAAAGATGCGCGAAGATCAAAATTGAAATTCTGCTAGGAATTAGGTGAAACAAACGCACACAAATAGTTTGAAGTTTAGCAAAATTTGGGAGAAGATCGGATCCATTTGAAACCCATTATCGAACATTTCCTTCCGGGAAGTGGAGCAGGGACCGACCTATTTAAAAAGATCTTATTTATTATGCGATTGCTTGATATTCGGTACCTTGTTAAAAAACTCTGTAGTAAGAAAATCACATGGTTTGATAAATTAAGAAGTTTTGACGATATCGGCCAAAATAAGGATATTATTAGATCTCTTATATTGAGTTCGATATATTCTTTACATGGCCCATCAGGCTTATATAGTTGTGTTTACAATAATAGTAGTGAAATTAATTACATGAAAAAAGATGAACTTTTAATTTTAATAATTTTCATTCGAAATTCAGTACACAGATTTCTATGAATGCAGGGAATGTTCTGGGAAAATATGGGGGAAGTCGGTTAAGGCCCACACCCACTTTTATATGAGATTTTGAAAAGGGTCATAGATATATTTTATAGGCAATAACTTTGCGCAAAATTTTAGTATCATTCCTATTTCACTTTCAAAGTGTCCGTGAATGAAGAACTGCGAAAAATATAACTTTTCGAAAATGGACGTGGCCTCGCTCCTTTTATAGTGGATTATTTCACAAAACCTTTTATGCAATAACGCCGGCAAAAATTGATTTGTCCAAAACGAAACTTGGCGAATAGTTGAAAATATGTATAAAGTTTACTGTTTATTTTAAAAATGGGGAAAATCTCTTCAGAGACACGCCTAGTTTTGTAGCATAGTTCTGAAAAATTTGTTCGTAAAAATAAAATACGATTTTTCTAAAACTATACAAGCTATATCAATAGTATCTTGCACACATAATAATCGTTCTAAGGTAAACTCTACCGCAAAAAAGTTTGTGGATTTTGGGGAAGTAGGCGTGGCGCCGCCCACTTTTTAGCATAAAAGTTCTGCTATTTTCAAAGACGATTGCTTGTGGTTTCAACCAGACATTTCAATGAAAATTGGGCAGCTGATTTTCAATAATATGTAGTATATTCCTTCCAAAAATTAGGAATTTCGGATAAAACACATTTAAAATATTCGGGCACGTAGTTATTAGCCCACTGCAATAGGGAAGTTATATATATTTTTTGATTTTCATGCCTTTCATAAACATGAAACGTTTGTAAGTATGATAAGAAGAAGGGATGTTCCCATCAATTAGTATACTGAAATGATGAGAACGATGAGCTGAGTCGATACGACATAATACGAACGAAAAGTATTAGAATAGACCTGCGTAAATTGGGATGCCATAACAGATCACTACCTGGTTTATAATGTTCGTTTCCACTCGAACTTAGACTTCCTTGCTTATTTATTCTTAAATTTTTAAAACAGCATAAAATGTTTAGCTGTAGTGGTAGTAGTAAAGCTAACTGTTAAACAAAAAGCAAAACAAAACAAGAAAGGACGGCGCTGTCTTCGGCTGTGTCGAAGGCTTTATACCTTTCATGAATACGTGCAAACTTAAATACGCATTGTTTAAAGTTCTCTAAAATTTTGTCAGCAATACATTTAATTTTCTTTAACCTTCCAAAATGAGGGATAAATGGCCATAATTCTCTTATCTGAACGATCGGTTATATGGGATATATGCTATATATAGCTACGATCTTGCTGACTTTTTTACGAAATCTTTTACTATCCATAAGAAAATATCTCACCAAGTTTCAAGTTTTCATCTCTTAAAATGAGGGCGAAATAGCCATAATCCTCTTATCTGAACTATCGGTTGTATGGGATATATACTATATATAGCTCCGATCTTGGTGATTTTTTTACCAAATCTTTAACCATCATAAGCAAATATCTCACCAAATTTCAAGTTTTAATATTTCAAAATGAGGGAGAAATGGCCATAATCTTCTTATCTGAACGATAGGTTGTATGGGATATATACTATATATAGCTCCGATCTTGCTGACTTTTTTACGAATACTTTTACTATCCATAAGAAAATATCTCACTAAGTTTCAAGTTTTAATATTTAAAAATGAGGGCGAAATGGCCATAATCCTCTTATCTGAACGATCTGCTGTATGGGATATATACTATATATAGCTCCGATCTTAGCAATTTTTTTAAGAAATTTTTTATTATCTGTGAGCAAATATCTCACCAAGTTTCAAGTTTTAATCTTCCAAAATGAGGGATAAATGGCCATAATCCTCTTATCTGAACGATCGGTACTATATATAGCTCCGCTCTTGGTGATTCTTTTACGAAATCTTTTGCTATCCCTAAGAAAATATCTCACCAAGTTTCAAGTTTTAATCTTTAAAAATGAGGGAGAAATGGTCATAATCCTCTTATTTGAACGATCGGTTGTATGGGAGATATATGCTATAGTGACCCGATTATACCGGATCCGACAAATGTCTAATATAATACAAAAATACATCCGTGTGCCAAATTTCATTGAGATATCTCAAAAATTGAGGGACTAGTTTGCGTTCAAACAGACGGACGGACGGACAGACGGACATGGCTGTATGAACTCAGTTCATCGTCCTGATCAATTTGGTATACTTAATGGTGGGTCTATCTCTTATATTTCTAAACGTTACAAACATCGGACCAAAGTTAATATATGATTTCATGTTCATGAAAGGTATAAAAAGACATTTCCTTTTTTTGCCAAAGCAGCAGCTAATCAAAAAAAATCTGTTTTAGTTTTGCCCATATTTAACTCCCATCAAACTGCTTAACCGCTTTAGATCCCGGTAAATGCTGACATAGCATAACTTTTCTCTCGAAAGAATTTGCTTACTTCTAAGAATACAAACATGCCGAAAACGCAAGGCGTGTAAAAAAAGTTAGACAAGCTAAGAAAAAGTTTGAAGCAACATAGCGGCAAAGTGAATGTTTTTGTTGTTTTCCGTCCAAAAAAGAATTTAAGTTAGTCATGCAATTAAATTTGCGTTAGCTAAATAAAGATTAATGTATTTTGAGTTTTGTACTATAATTGCATTATTGAAAAGGATGTGGCACGCAAAAACAACTTTCAAAAGTTGAAAAACAAAATAAAGATCTCAAACTTCTCGTAAAGCCGTACACAATAACTTAGCTTCTATTGCGTAAAAACATTTTGCATGAGAGAGTCCAACAATAGAGTGGGTTGGAAGGCTTATTAATCCAAAATCTGTTTTCCAGCTTAGTGGACTCCACTTTTTTTTTCTGTGAGGAAGTCGCTGATCTTCATGTATGCGTTAAGATCGTACAGTTCACCATTTCATTTCCTTGATTCTTCACTAAATTTGTCGGTTTACAATATTTTAGCTGTTAGTACTGGTTCTCGTTGCCCTAAGCTCCTTTGAAACCTACAAAGGATGGAACTTTATCGATACTCTCCAGAACTTGATATTTCAGGAAAATGTGGCCTAGGTTATACTTATCACATCTAAATGCGCACTATTTCTTACTCTATAATAGATAGAAACTTATACGATTTATCAAGGATACTAGTTTCGCACTAGATGTTATTATTTAGTAGACAGCATGATAGTTCCTGCAGAAATTCGGTGTGATCTTGTGACCTTCAGTCATTTAAAGTATATTTTAATAGAATTTACTGGCTCTAGTTATGTACTAAAAATCGCCCAAGGGTTAAAATTCAGCCACAAAACTTTATGTGAGTTCAACTATTCCTCTCCTTCGACATTCTTACCTTTCTTTGTTGTTCCTTTCAATTAATATATTTGCAATATCCAATTAAAATTTTTTTATTTATTTCATCCTAGCACTACAATTATGATAAATTATTTTAAATGTGCTAGTTAGTCAGTTAAAATCATTACAATATAGTTCAATAATAATTTAATGTGTCAAACTTAACTTAAAGGAAAAATTAAAACTTAGACATGAAAATAGAGTCAAATAGGAATAGAAATAAAGAATCGAAGTAAAGAATAAAAGTATTAAATGAGTAAGAGAATAAAATGTAGAAAATCCAAACAAAAATAACTTGACAAAAATAGAATTAAATAAATAAAATAATATTAAATATTAAACTTACTTTCATTATAATATCCGGTCACTTCCGGTTTAACCTTTCTTGCTTTGTTAACTAATCTAAGTCTTGTTGGTAGAGAGTTTCACAGACAAATAGAGTAAACAAAAAACTGGCGTTCTGATAAAAGAGCTTTGTATCTAGTGTGAGCTAGTTATACTGAAAAGTGGATCTGAGAAAATAAAGTTTACCGCAAAGATAAGCAGGATCTTTATTATATATTATGTTATGTAGCATTACTAGAATTTAAGCTTTCAACATGTTATCAAGACACATAAATTTTTTACCGGGCCAAATCGATTCAGTCCCTACACATATTTCGTAATGTAGTAGTAGATACTAAACATATTATCAGATACTGAATAGTGGCTATCTAAAGAGTAGGCAGAAGGAGCAAGCTAAACCTTTTTTCTTGTAGTAGATGATAAGGTATTCTCATCACACCAAGTGGAATGAGGATAGTTTGGAATTAAAATGAAATAAGTAGTTATTGCAAAACCGTGTAATTAAGATGGCCCGATACACTGCTTTGCAGACGTGCTATTGATAGGTTGCACCCTCACGGACAATATATACGTAGCGAAAATCGTGTGACGCAGCTCAAATGAGACTGACTTTCAGCTTTAATTGATCAATTTCAATTTGTGTAGCAACTCATATCGTATCAATTCGGGTATAAAAGTTTACAACTAGTGAACGGTTTAGCCCATATAAAGGGTGTTTTTTTTAGGGGTATAGAACTTCGAATTGAAATAAAACACAAGAAAATCGTTTTAAGGTCCATCAATTTGGCTTTATTGGAAGGATAATTTTATGCCATTAATGTTTAAATATGATTTCGGGCATGCGGCCGCCGCGGCTGGCTTGAATAAAGCCAATTCTACAGGTCCAATTTTCAACCACTTTTTCGAGCATATGGGGCCGTATGTCGGCAATAACGCCACGAATGTTGGCTTCCAATTCCCCTAACGTTTCTGGTTTGTTGGTGTAGACGAGCGACTTCACATATCCCCAAAGAAAATAATCCAATGATGTCAAATCACACGACCTTGGTGGCCAATTGACAGGTCCATTCCGCGAAATTATGCGCTCATCGAATGTTTCCTTCAATAAATCGATTGTGACGTGCGCTGTGTGGCATGTAGCGCCGTCTTGTTGGAACCACAACTCATCCACATTCATGCCATCCAATTCGGGAACAAAATAGTCGGTTATCATGGCTCTATACCGGTCTCCATTAACGGTAGCTGCCTCTCCAGCATTATTGCGGAAGAAGTATGGCCCAATGACTCCACCAGCCCATAGAGCACACCAAACAGTCAGTTTTTGTGGATGTAATGGCGTTTCAAGGGTCTCATGTGGATTCTCTTCACTCCAAATGCGGCAATTTTGCTTGTTGACGTAGCCATTCAACCAAAAATGAGCCTCATCACTGAACAAAATTTTGCGATGAAAATCAGCATCGAAATCAATCTCATTTTCGGCCCATACACCAAAATCACGACGCATTGCATGGTCTCGCGGCTTTAATTCTTGCACAAGCTGGATCTTGTAAGGTCGCAAGCCAAGATCTTTGCGCAAAATCTTCCATAAAGTTGATGGACAAAGCTCCAATTGCTGTGCACGGTGGCGAATCGATTCATTCGGGTCCTCTTCAACACTTTGCTCTACAGCGGCAATTGTTTCTTCGGTGCGCACTGTTCGACGTCTCTGCGGATGCGTATTATCACATAGAGTAAACGTAGTGCGAAAACGATCCATGGTTAACCGAATTAATTGCTCTGATGGACGATTATGTCGACCATAAAATGGACGGAGCTCACGGTAAACTTCGCGAACTGAACCATTATTTTCGAAATAAATTTGCACGAATTGCAAGCGTTGTTCTTTTGTCAACCTGTTCATGATGAAATGGCAAACCAAACTGAACATAAATGATATTAGAGTTGCCAGATTTGACCACAAAATGCCAGTTTTATCTCTATTCGAAAAACAAACCTGTAAAAAAAACACCCTGTATAAATATCAAAACTACAGGAAATTTGATCTTAAAGTCAAAGAAACATTGAAAATTCGAAAGTGCTCACAACCAAAACTATTAAAATATTAAATTTTCAATAAAAGCCGAGGAGCCTTAAAAATTACCAAATGTCCTTTCACGCCAGCATGTAACAACACCTTCAGTTTTAGTCGTACAACACCCAATATGCGTATATGTAAATATGTTCTTTAGTTCTGAACTGTTGCGCTTTTAGTGTATTCGGAACTAGTACTAGTTCATCCTCAATTTCTTTTAAATGCAACTGATTTCCGAATTTAATCTAGATATATCATTGGCGGTAGACATTTTCATAGCCGAATTATCCTCTTTATAGTTTTGAACTGGTACTTTATTATTTCACAGTTTACAATTTTGTTGTTTCCGAACCAAACCGGAATACTATGCATTGATTCTAGCACGATTTCACCCCATATTGCGGTAGTTCTAAACTACTCCCTAAATACATAAATTGAAATTGATGCACTCTAAATAACTGTTTCTGTATGCTTAGAGGAGAGAACTAGTACTGAACTCTCCAATTTACTAAACAATTCTTGAAAGTCTTACCAGTACCGGTATGCAAATCTACTAATATTTTAAGTGGAACACAAAATACAGAATAACTACTTCTATCTGAGCTACGTGATACTAGTACCAAAACTGGTCTAGTTCGCCCATTTATAAAATTTTACGATATTCCAACACGGATGTTTGAAAATGTACTACCTTTTTTTTTAGAAAAAGTGCAAAGGAAAATTCTCTGTGACACGTCTTTACAGAACATAGGATAATGCCGGTCGAAGTACTGAGCATCACTTAATATCTCTTGGTCTTTCTAATGCTACTACAAGTCGACGTCATGGAAACAGTGTATTATATGACTCTCTCGCATTATCATGGTTAAGAACACCGATTTTCGGAAAATGTATCAAAACCATTTTTAAAAAAACTCCCTACTAAAACGCAAAAAAGTGACTTCCAAACTTTGCATTTAACAAAATGTTTTCTCAAGAAGGAAGGCAATCTGTCCCGTTTTGTAGGAGCTGTGTAAGCTACAAAAACGATAAGAGCAGGTACAGATCTCCACTGAGAATACCCTCTTGGAATGCTGTCAGACTTGGAGACCTTAATTATATATTTTTCAAGTCAGTTTGCGGTTTTTGGTACTTTATTTAAGTGTGGTGCAATTCAAGTTCAGAACTCCAGAACTTGTAATTGTTAGTGCACTCAGCGGTCCTCGTCTCACATCTACTTGCATTCGACTGTCGTCGTGTCTCTGCCGGCGTTGAATGGTTGAGCTCTAAAATTTTGGGTTTTTTAAGTTGACGCATGGTAAATTTCATCGTCTCGGGTCATGATTGACGAGCAGGGTACTAATGTTGCCCTGCGCTAGGCAATTTCGGTAAAGCCTGGGGGGGCAATTGCCTAGCGCAGCACAATATTAACACTTTGAAAAATTAAGAAATCGAAAATTTAAGATTTAAGCCAATAAACGCCGCAAAGATAAGACGACAGTTGAATGCAAGTAGGTGTGACACCAGGACCGCCGAGCGCACTAACACTTAAAAGTTCTCAGTTAAGCCTGCAGTATCGTCACGGGTCCCTATAAATCTTGTTACTTTTTACTGTGAGAGAACAATATCTACTCTAATTTTTGTGCTCTCAGAAGTCAGACAACCGAGTAAGAGAGTAATTTCCAATGTGACCAGCTGATAGAAAAAAGAGGCTAAATCGGCAGAAAAAAAAGGTTAGAAAAGGCTAAAATTAAGAAAAAAAGCAGCTAAAAAAAGACAGAAATTTTTTTACGAAATCCATTTCTAATTATTTATTATAGTTTAAACTATTTGTGTATAAAGCTCTAGGCATAACTTAAAGGAACTATTCTTGTTTCAACATATATCGCGCATATTTTCCTTGACTAGAAATTTTTTCAAAGAAATACATACTATAGAAAAATCGCTACAAACTAATTAATTTTATAATATTTTCTTCGTCTGATGAATCAGAAGAGCTTGAGTCTGC
Organism: Merzomyia westermanni; assembly: GCA_949987695.1. Classification (NCBI taxonomy): domain Eukaryota; kingdom Metazoa; phylum Arthropoda; class Insecta; order Diptera; family Tephritidae; genus Merzomyia; species Merzomyia westermanni. Next base: position 51,374,534 of record OX465289.1, on the reverse strand, counting down.
GTACAAAGTTTGTGTATTTATCATAAAGATGAGATCATCGGTAAGTTCAAAATCAGTGCAACATTTGGATAAGCGTTTTAACGAGCATGTAATATTAAGCAGCTAGTTAAGCATTTTAATATTTAATCTGTTCCTTAGCTTAGCTTTTAAATGTTAATGGCACTAAAAATATATCCAACCTCCACATTATTGAAAAATAATACCAAAAAGCTAAATACGAATTAGACCAGTTCTAAAAGAGGGGGTTCGTTTAATGAATTTTTATGTTCTCAGACTTGCGCCCAAAATTCTATGGTAGAGGTCACACTTGTCCTCTTTACGGTTATTAGCCTTCCCCACAAGAGCTCAATCAATGATACTTGACTTGGAGAATACCTAGAATTTTCTTCTTGAATGAGAGAAAATACATCCGGCTTTGTAACTTTCAAAGAATTATCAACTGAAAAGGAATTTATCTTTTGTGAAGGGTTGATATTATCAGGTAGGCGATGTCGCAATTGGGTTATCAACTCCTTTTTAAGTAGTTGAAAATTTTTACGAATAATTTTCTGTATTTTGTCATCCATACTACCTAAACTCAAATTTAATTTTGTATATTCCTCGAAGTTGTATGAAAAATATAGTGTTGGGACCAGAAAAGGTATGGAGTAAAAAAGGCTAGGAAAAAGCCACGAAGCTAAAATCAAAATTATGAGGCTAAAGGACAAAAAAAAGGCTAAATCTAGCCTCGAAAAGGCTAATCTGGCCACACTGGTAATTTCTTGTAACTTCTGACTGTTTCTGACTACTTCCGATTTATTTTTTTTGACTCGTACGGGATCAAAGTGAATATTTCGTTTCATATTTTAATTTTATTTGTTCACACCTAGATCTAGTTCTGAACCACAAATTTGTTTAACTAAATTAGTTCCCTGCAGGGTTTGTAGTTACACGCATTTGTATGCTCAATCAGTGTGTTCGTACAAGCAATATTTTTACATTCCCTACTTATTGCATTCATCCTAAGCTCGAAAAAAGTTATGCCTTAAAAAATTCAACTTATGTGCAATGGGGTTTCTTCGCCTAAAAATTATTGTAATTGCAAAAGTTTTTGATTGTGGCTCCACAGTCATGTTTGCTTGTGGTATTCGAGCACATTTTAGCTTTAATAGAACTTTGAATTTTTCACTTTTAGGCCCGGTTTTTCAGTACAAGTTTAACTCAATTTGTCAGTTAAACTAAGCTTAAACTTGTTACGCAGTTTTTCAGTCAACTTTAAACGTAGTTTAAGCGTCAATTCGGCAGGGATAAACTCTAGTTAACCTGTCAGCTGTTTTGCATATTTGATGCTTTTGGTTGTGAAACAATAAGCTGAACGCAATTAAGAAAGGACGATATTTTTATATTTAATTAAATACTGGATATATCATCTGACGAAAGTGATTATAGTGATGCAGAAATTAGCGAAATCCTAACTATTGCAATACTGAGGAGAACCAATGGCGTTGAATATGTAAACAAATATTATTTGTTGCCGTATCTAGATAAAGAAAAAACCAATGTTGCCGTATAAAAAGCAAATCTTAAAAGCGGCCTTAAACTCTCACTGAAAAACCGCTCTGCAGTTTAACTGGAGTTTAAATTTATGCCGAGTTTAAGCAAACTTAGTTTAAACTGAGCTTAACCAATTACTGAAAAACCGGGCCTTAAAGTACTTACTAAAATTTATTTGTTTCGTGCGTAAACTAAAGCAAACGTGGTCTTTTAAATTTTTGGGAACAAAATTTGGCATAATTCCGCAAGTAAATTATGTGAGTATAGCAATTGAGGGCTTATCTTGTGTATTTGAATACCATTACTGTAATTGTAGCTCTTCGATTAAGTCAAACAGAATCTCGTTTCATGAATACTTGAATACTAGTCGAACAGAAATAATTTTTAATAGCGTCTGTATTCACGATTAATTCTTTGTTTTAACTTTTGAAATAACTCCGAAATTTTTAAAGTCGCTTTAAAGCAATATGTATCATCACTGCTTGACAAAATAGCTATGTTCAATATCTTAGTCTTGCAATATTTCTTAAGCTATAGTAAATCGCAAGATTTTACGGTAATTGAAACACAAGAAAAATGTGCATACGTTTTTCGCAGGTACATGTTTACATACAAAGAACATAGTAGTTAAAGTTTGTGTATGTAGGCATGTATTGTATGCAACTAAAATGCAAAGTAAAATAAACATATATTTTTAACTAGTGTAGGTAAATAAGATAGTGGCGTCGGCAACAGTAATACTGTTATTTTCGCATTTTATCATTGATAATGACCCTTCAGGCAAACCGAGGTGTCCGCAAAAGGGAGTGGGTAGGCATTTTATAAATCTTTTAATGCTCACCATTTAAATAAAATATACTTATATAACATTGATTAAACAAGATATGTGTATATTTATTACTTCCAAACTTTATATATGTAAGTACGAGTTTGTACATATGCATATGCATACACACATCTCATTTACAAACAGTAATAACAAAAATAAAAATTTAACTTCGGAGAATAAATTACATAAAACTAGAAATGTAAGATTGGTCACTTAAAAAACTGGCAAATTGTCGATTGACGTAAATTTTTTTGTTTTTTTTAAATAAAACTATTTTGCATATGATTCTCCAATTTTTGCAACAATTCGAACGCAATAAGGTTTCGCTGCAGAATCTTTTCAAATTAGAAGCAGCCGTCAAACCACTTTCACCGCAAATGTACCGAAAAGTTATGAGCAGGCGACTAACTGATTAACAGGTAGAATCGAAAATATACAACTAAATTGTTTTGGAAAAAGTTTTGAAATATGAAATATTTCATGTTATCTATGTGTAGAAAATTTCTTACGCAAAATTAAGTATACAGAAAAAAAGTACGCGGAAAAGCCAAAAAATGTGTTTTGTTCATATGATCACAACAGCGTATGCGTTTTCTGTCTTTGTAGCCAGCCGTTAGAAGCCACAAAATCATTGACATCGAGTTTTAAAGCGATTTCTCAGATAAGGGAATATTTTGGCTTCGTGCCTTTTCAAACCACTCGAAACACATTTCGTAAGTTTTTTTCCAATCTACTTTCATGAAGGACCTTTTACTTTCAACGTTGCTTCCATACATCCATTTCGCTCGGATATCTTCTTTATTTTTAACAATGAGCGCGGCCCGGGTTTTCCCAATTTTAAACCTGATAACAGAAATCGGATTAATTTTCTCTAAACTTTACATACATAATTAAGTCGATTTTTATTCCCTAGAAAATGATTTAACACACGGAAAATAAATTTAAGTTACATATGTTTCACGATTACCTTTCGGCTAGGGCGCGTATAGATAAATTGTTTTCCTCACCGCGTGTATGACCTCAATTTTATCTTTTAAGTTCAGGTTTGACCTCGCCATTGTTTTACGTGTTTGCACTATCACTCAACATAATTCACTGAGCAAAACAAACTAGACATGCACTTTAAACAATATTTTTAAGAAAAAGGGAGAATCACCTTTTTCTAATACTAATAACCCCCTGCAATAGAGAAGTTATACACTTTTTTGATTTTCATACCTTTAATGAACATGAAATGTTTGTAAGTATGAGAAGAAGAAGAGATGGGCCCCTCAATAAGGAAACTGAAATAATAAGGACGATGAGTTGAGTCGATTTAGAAATGTCCGTCTCTCCGTCCGTCTGTCTGTCCGTCTGTCTTTCTGTCTATTTGAACTAAAATTTTTCAAACCTAAAATGTGCATGTATTGGGAAAAAATTTGGTTGGCAGTTGTAGGGAAGCTATTTATTGCCGGCCTACTACACCGAATGTCCAAGGTTCGAGTCCAGGGACTGGTTACATCAAAGATGGGCTGAAAAAGGTTTTTCAAAACGTGGTCGTCCGTCGGCAGTGGTTTGGCAAACTCTCCGAGTGTCTTTCTGCCATGGAAGTCAATTTGTAGAAAAAAATTCAAAACGGCACACAACAAACTGGATGGAAAGCTCGGTGCAAAAATCTCTTAGGAAATTTATGATGATATACCTGTTGTATAATTCACCCCTCAAAACTCATAACAAAAGTGTTTTTATTGAAAACAATCAGCTAGCTTTATAATACGAACTGAGAGTATTACAATATACCTGCGTAAATTGGTATGCCATAATAGATCACTACTAGGTATCCATTCGGTTCCCCCCGAACTTAGCCCTCTTTACTTGTTACATTTTGATACTGTTATAAAGGAAAAAATATAAAAAGAATAAAGGATGTAATAATGACAACTCTTTCCAGACACTTTATTTTATTACTTAAAAATCATTCGATGTACTGTTAATTCTATAACACTGCATATATAACATGCAACTTGTATGAAAAATATTTTTCATACAAAGTTAACTATGCTCCTCTAAATAATTTAAATAACTTCCATCCACGAGAACGAAAGTAAACACTGAGGATACGAAACGAGGAAACCGGTTTGATGCAAAACCAAATTTGACAGATTGATTGAAAATCGTTCCAATATACAACATCCATGCCACTGTTGGGCCCGATTTTGATATTTGAAAACAAGTTTATAGCTATAACTGTGAAAAGATTTCAAATTTAGAAAAACTTTTCCAAATGTTGTTTTGTTGTTGTTGTGAACTGTACAAACAAGTTTCAGGAAGAAAGTCGAACTTTAAAAAAAGTGTCGCTCTTCACAAATTTTTACCCAAATCGGAAAATGAAAATCGCATTTTGTATTCGACACTGCCGATGATAGCTATATCTTCACTTGTTTTTTCTTTTAGGTTTAGCTTAGTAGCAGAGATAGATTTTTCACATTATAATAAAATTGTATAACACATATGTGCATGTATTTATTTATGATATTTATTAAACCCAATTACTATGCTACTATTATAGTAACTAAGTAAGCTGTAAACATAAATATTTGACCAAGCTCTTATTTATCGTTATTTTACCTTGAACTATCTTAACAACCTACCCCACTGTTGACTGACGCTTTGAGGTGCTGTACACGTCTTTAAAACCATCATCATTAACAAAATCATTATTGGGTGCTAGCATTAATCATTGTCCAACAGAGCGAGAAATGTTGCAGCAGAAAAATTACTGAGAAATTAATGTATTTGCAGCGCACACATTTGTATGTGTGAGTGTGTGTATTTATGTGCTCCTCATCGATAGTGTCACGTACGCTTTTAAGCAGACCGCAAAAAAAGGAAAAGTTGAATCCTGCAGCAACTCAATAACCAAACTCTCCCTCTTAACGTTTTATTGGGTGACTGCTGCTAGTAACCTTGCTTGCATGGGAAGTCTGATCGTAGCGAAGTAAAAGCCATGTTTCTTATTGGCCATTATTATGACTGTGTGTAAAACCATTGCAATAAATTGCAATAAAACTGAAATTAATTTTTTATTAACCTACTATTTTCAGTATGTGGAATATCGAATACGAATCGAAATATGTACCTTTGCATTTACCCTGCAAAAGAAATTGTGTGACTAAACGCTAAAGAGAGTGGTCTACAGTGGGCTATAATTGAGTACATCTAGTTTAAAAAAATCAATTTTAACTTATGTAGCATACTCGTATGGGTAGAAATAGTTGTTTGACCGTAATCGTAATGAAATAAAGAGGAGATGATCCTATCCGTTGTAGATGCATACCGTTAGTCTCTCTATAGAATATGCCCACACAAATGCGAACAGTTTAACTCATATAGTGGGCTTGGAACTCGCATTATTCACATGCTATATTCCGTATCATTCATCCTAGACTAATCGAATTTTTTATAGGGTACATACACACATACATATGTACATATATACGATTCCTGTTTTAGTGCATGTTTCATGGTTTATGCAACTACCAGCTAAAGGCAATTGGTAAGGACACTAGGGATCGACGACGGCACAAAAAGCACGTCACGTTCCGTGCCGCCATCCATTTACAAATGGTAAAAGGGCAATGTGAGAAATGTAATGTAATGTAATGTAACACATTTGTATGTGTGCAATATTAAATGGTCACAAGTTGTATACAGACTACCTTTCGGTCGTAAAGAAGTACGAACACGCTCTGCAAAATGAGATTAAAAATTTAAAAGCGAATAAGGCTAATGACTGAGGTCAATTGGTAATTTTTTAAAAGGCGCGCATACTCGTATATACAAAATGAACTTAACATTAAAGCTGATAACGATGAATTTGTATTTGCTTGTTCAATCCCTTAAGAACGCTTAGACTATGTTGCAGCTTGCGTGTAAAAGTTTTGTACTCACTATAATAATATACACTCTTGAAACGAGAATCGAGATGGTGTATCTTTTGGGCATGTAGAGTGTTGAAATGAGTATTTCAGAAAAAACTTCTACTTAAGATTTGGCGTTCTTTCAGTAATACGTTTATAGAAGTCATAATATCGAGCAGGGGAACGCGAGCACTAAATGAGATAGATGTATGTAAGGAGAGTGCTGTTTAAGGTTGTATCGAAGGACCTATAACTTTTATGAATGCGTATCACGATTTCCACTGTCCGATTTTTTTTCCAATAAGTACAAACTGCGCCAAATCTGACGTTCTGAACTCTTTCAAAAATATGTAGCCCAAACCCCTTTAATCGGAACAATCGATTGTATTGGGGTTATATGTTATATTTCCCGATCTTGGCGGTTCCGAAAAATTATAACTATATTTCAAAATAACGTCCGCATGGTTAATCTTTGCGAGATATTTCCAAAACTGAGGGACAATATATCTATTAAACTCAAGGTCGTCATTATTTCGGTATACTAATTGACGGTTCCATCTTTTATACTTCTCATACTCAAAAACTGTTTACGGTGCCAGAATAAACACCAATTTCCACAAGTTCTTGAATATTAATTTGGACTGAACCAGAAACTGCGGCCGCCGTGGTGTGAAGGTAGTGTTGCCGGCCTACCACACCGAAGGTCCATGGTTCGAGCCCTGGTACAGGTAACATCAAAAGTGATTTGAAAAAAGTTTTTCAAAACGGGGTCGCCTCTCGGCAGTGGTTTGGCAAACTCTCCGAGTGTATTTCTGCCATGACAGGCTTCTCAGCAAAAATTCGTCTCCTTTGTAGATGCCGTTCGGGGTCGGCAAAAAACTGTAGGTCCCACCAATTTGTAGGGAAAAATTCAAATCGGCACACCACAAATTGGAAGAGAAGCTTGGCGCAAAAATCTCTTAGGAGGTTTATGTTGATATACCTGTTGTATATCGCGCCATAGAGAGAGAGGAACTGCGGTTTGTTAGCCAATCACATTATGCGCTACACCATTGCGTTATTGCACAAATATTTTTGTTTTGCATATACTTACATCTACATTTACTCCTGGCAGTGGAAAAGCTTGTCCTGGCGGTTTGTCGCGCGGTACATAGCGGTAAAACTCGTGTCCATCCTTGTACCACTTAACTGAATATAATGATTCGCCATCTAGATTATATCGACAGCCGAGTACAGCGCTTTTGAAACGCATTATATGGTTGGGTATTTTCACTTCGGTCATAGTAAGTGAGTGGGATATATCTGGAAAGAAAAGAAGAGAGGGCGTATATTTAAAAATGTATAACATTTACTTCATTGCAACAGTAACAGTATATTTCCTTAACTTTCAGTATTTTCATATTTTTAAAATTTTAACTTAATATAAACTAAAGAAACGTTTCCGCTCTGTATTTATGGAGCGAACAGCCAGGAATGTTGCCAGAGTTCTTCCTAACTCCACAAAGCCCGTTTTGAATAGGTCTAATTCTAATCTTTTTTGTTTCCTTGATTAAAACATTATTCAAGAAATACTGAATGTCACGTTCTAAGTTGCCAATATTCTCTGGTATATATTTATAGTAATAAAGTCGCTAGCCTCTTTGGTCTATGTTAGAAAACGAGCCAATTATACGTGAGCAGTAATTACATCCTTCAAGAAAAGCCTCTGGTTTTTCTTAAAAGTTACGGATACAAAGTTGATAACTCGATAAAGTTCTTAGCTCCAAGTGATGTATATACCGTTCTGAATAGATTTCGATATTATAACGTTATCTCCCAAGTATCTGACGAGTTCTGGGTGCAATATGACTAACTGGGCTACCGGAGATATATTTTAGCTGACCTACTTTCGCGAGTCCGTGGTATTTATTTATAAAAGAATAAAAAATTAGAAGCAAAAGTTCCACAGGATGCTAGTCCGTTAGAATCTAAATGAGACGTTGATCGGGGCACACCTAAACCAAGATGCAAAGATGCTAATACTAGCGAGTCACTAAAACCTATCTTTCCAAAGTTAACTCCATGTGAGGGTGCGAGACTCAAAGTATTTACGGATGCGCCTAGATCGCGCATCCTCATCCACGTAGGGTACTGTAAAGAGAATGAGTACACACTGACGAGATTCGGATTTCCAGAGGTCTAACTGCTGAAATCCAATCTAACTTGTACATATGAACCAAATATCTTGGATTGAATGAATTAGTTTATTTTTTTTCCATTTTGTATGTGATGAATGAACCACTTAGGCAAAAACGCAGGTGCTGATGACAATGACTTTCTTTCAACAGCTAACAGGAAGCATTTTTTCATACGTACATTTGTGAAAAGTAGAAGATACACTGTGGGGAAGTCAGCAGTTAGTGAAAATAATTTCTGTTTCAAAACTGGAGATAGAGTGGCTAATAAGAACTAGTGATATAGTAACTAGATTTTCACAAGTAATAACTAAAATTTAATAAAATTTAGATTTGTATTTGGAAAAATGTTTTGTTCTTATAACGTTCTTTAAAGAAAGGTTAAAATTTTAAAGCATAAATAAAAAAAAAAAAAATTATCGGTTCTAGAACCGACGCGTTCCGCATCAGAGTCGAGTGCTCTACCCACTCAGCTACAGCGCATGCATCAGTAGTGTGAGAAAAGGTTACATATGTATAAATTATGAAAGAATGTTTTAGAATTTAGGCTCAAATTATTAGCCATGCATAAACTACCCGCCAAGGTGTGGCGGTAGTGTGGCTGGACTACCACACCGAAAGTCCAAGGTTTGAGTCCTGGGAAAGGTAACATCAGAAGTGGTTTGAAAAAGTTTTTCGAAACGGGGGTCAACTGTAAGTAGTCATTTGGCAAAAAGCCTCCGAGAGTAGTTCTACAATGGAAGGCTTCTTAAAATATTTTTTTTTTTAATTCTAAACTAACTACATCCACACTTTAGAATTTGGAAATGGTTCAGAACTAGAGCAATACTAGCAATAAACGAACTACATCCCAACTGTCAAATTTTTAACTAGCTCGGAACTATCGACAAGGTAATGCCGCGGGGGACAATTTCCACCGCCTAGGACATCATGTTAAATTCGCCTGTTGATTACATGTGAAAGAGATTGAAGGCGAACTACTTGTGGTTCGAAAGGCGCTAGATGCGCATCAGTTCAGAACTAGCGATTTTTCCCACAGGGTAGTCACAAACTGCGTCGGGAAAACAAATAACATATGTAGCAATGACCGAAACGGACTCACAACTACACAAGCAAACATACCTTTGGCACCTATACTATTGCGCTTAGTCAACAATAAAGAATCTACCAGAAAAGTAGCTAATAATTACGAAGAATTGGGACATGGCCCAGACACCCACTCAACAAAATTATTGATATCGGAAACACAACCTCCTCCACGAACAGATACTGCACCGGCCCAGATGTCGAATCAGCAAAACAAATTGCATTGGCAATAACATCCGGCATGCACCGATCCAACACCAATCACCGGTATTGCTGACATAGGTAGAAATAGGTTATATTTAGGAGAAACTAAGTTGAATTAAGTTGAGTTTTAATTTGAATGCTAATTAATAAAGGTCTATTGACCAATAAAATATATTTTTTCGGTTCGAAATATTTTCAGCCGATAATTTACATACATATAAACCTTACCAAAAACTATGAGAAAAATCTCTAAATTGAGTTGTCCACAGTCAGCTGCTATTTATTCTAACTCTTACCTCACAAGCGTAAATGCAATACATAAATTTTAATTTGTGTAGCCTGCTTATATTAGTTGAAACTATACTTGTCCGATCTTTACCTTATAGGATACGTCCGACACTACCCGTTCAGGCATAAAAGAGGACCAATTGTTGTCTTTATAAGACATGCGCAAACAAAGGGGATCAGTTAAATCCATATAAAGTGGCGTTAGTTGCTTGCTGCTTTGTGACTCATCCCGGACTCGGCCTAGACTAATGAAATTTTTTGCAGGGAAGTTGGGTTGCTTGGGCCTTGGTTAATCGATTTATTACGCATAAATCAACTTTTAACAAATCCTAAATCTCGACATATATAAAAATTGTCTGTATATTGAAGATATTCAAGAAAAATTTATTGGAGCAGTATTATTGAGTTAGTAGAATCCAAAGCAACCGTTTTTAGAATTTTTATCTATCTGTCTGTATGTTTGGGCGCGTATCACGCAAAACCGCTTAATAGAATTGAATGGAACTCTCACCGTGGTATTATTACAGATCTAGCTTAAGATTTAAGAGATCCTTGATTTCGATATCTCAACTTGTTTCATATTTTTGCAATGTTGATATAACTGTATCATATATATATATAATTTGTTTCGGAGATATAACGATTAAAATCGTACCCAGTTTATTATAAGTTTTGCGACGCAGAGAAGCGTAGCCGGGGTTTCTACTTTCTGGCTGATACATACATACATCCGCATATTTAGAAGACAAACGCAAACCAACTCTGCAGTTTGACGCTGACGATAAACAAATACGCGACAAATGCCTAGACAGAGCTGAAGGACAGCTCAAAAGTATGCAGATGCAAAGACAAAGCAAAGATAAATGGAAAAGGTTGTAGAAACTATGGCACTGCGGAAGATCATCGCCCAGCATATCCGTTCTAACTAAAGACACCTGTATACGTGCATACATACAAAGCAAAGTTTTAACAAAAGGACAGCGAGCAGAAACAAAAAGGAAAAGGTGTAAAAAAGTGAAGGCTGCACCAAACAATGGACTTTTAAGCCTAGGAAGCAATATCATTAACAGCAGGTCCTAACATTTATGATGCAACTAAGATGAATGGTGAATATACAATGCATAAATAAAAGTTTTTATGTGTGGCTGTGTGCAAGCTTTCAACACGCTAGAAGCTCTCTTGCTACTTCGACACTAAACTGCAATGCGTTGGCTTTGGGAGACGCAAATGGGAGAATCGCGGCTTAGTAGGAAAAATTCTACTCACGTGTCACATGCTTTTGTTCAAACGGCGCACACAAAACAAGCACATGCACATCTAAACTTGAATGCAAATAAGTGTTTGCTTATGCTGCGACAACTTTGCATTTATTAAGGCGTGTGTATGTAGTGTATGTGGCGCATGTGAGTATGACATCAAAAGATAAACTTATGCTGGTGTGCACCTTTCTTTGGATGCAAAAGTTATGCCAGCATGTGCGACAGAATCCTTCGCGAACATTCACACATGTAAAAGAGAGCATATCCATGCGCGATAGAGTAGTTGCGAACTAACTCACAAACAGTACTCCAGCTTACTAAAGTCGGAGCGCGCCGAAATAATGATCCGAAAAGAGGGCGTAATTTGAGCTTGCTTTAAGTGTTATTTAGTAAGGATCAAAAAACTCACTTTTTTATAAAGATTGACGGGGTCTTGAAAGAGGAAATTAATATTGTAGAGCGGATAAACTGCAAGGCTCAATTATATGATTGATTTGTAGCATTTTCTGATAGTTTTGGTTGTACGCGTAAGGAGAATTGTGAGAAAAATAAACGTTGGGGAGCGGATCAGCGGCAACGTTCAATTATTTGAGTGTTTCAGAGCATTCTCTGAAATTTTTTTTTTTTTGATAAGTTCCAAATAAAAAAATTAATACCCTTGTTATACTTACATATTTAGTTATATAAGTATTAATAGCATTATATTTTCACAATCTATATACGTATATAAAAATTTAGCCGTTTTTCGGGTTGGGATGAACTTTACGGAGAATGGCTGAACCGATTTTAACCAAACTTTGCCACATTGAAGAGACTAATGTGGAGAAGGCTCATACCTAAAAAAGGGGGTTATCAGAAAAGGGGGCGTGGCACCTCCCATACAAACTAAATTTTTCAAGCAGAATACCTGTGAAAGGGTTCAAGGTAGAGACCTGAAAATTGGTATAGACCTATACGATATCAAAAGCATTTTCACACAAAAAAGGGCTGTTATCAGAAAAGGGGGCGTGGCACCTCCCATACAAACTTAATTTTTCATGATGAATATCTTTAAAAGTGTTAAAGGTAGGAACATGAAAATTGGTATAGAGCTATAGGATAACAACACCATTCTCACCCATAACACTGGGGGTTATCGAAAAAGGGGGTGTGGTACCTCCCATACAATCTTAATTTTTCAAGGTGAATATCTCTAAAGGGGTTTAAGGTAGGGACCTGAAAATTGTTATAGACCTATATGATATCAAAAGCATTCAAACACATAAAAAGGGGGGTTATCAGAAAAAGGGGCGTGGCACCTTCCATACAAACTAAACTTTTTAAGCAGAATATCTGTGAAAGGGTTCAAGGTAGAGACCTGAAAATCGGTATAGACCTATATGATATCAAAAGTATTTTCACACAAAAAAAAGGGGGGTTATCAGAAAAGGGGGCGTGGCACCTCCCACACAAACTTAATTTTTCATGGTGAATATCTTTAAAAGTGTTAAAGGTAGGAACATGAAAATTGGTATAGAGCTATAGGATAACAACACCATTCTCACCCATAACACTGGGGGTTATCGAAAAAGGGGGTGTGGTACCTCCCATACCATCTTAATTTTTCAAGGTGAATATCTCTAAAGGGGTTTAAGGTAGGGACCTGAAAATTGTTATAGACCTATATGATATCAAAAGCATTCAAACACATAAAAAGGGGGGTTATCAGAAAAAGGGGCGTGGCACCTTCCATACAAACTAAACTTTTTAAGCAGAATATCTGTGAAAGGGTTCAAGGTAGAGACCTGAAAATCGGTATAGACCTATATGATATCAAAAGTATTTTCACACAAAAAAAAGGGGGGTTATCAGAAAAGGGGGCGTGGCACCTCCCACACAAACTTAATTTTTCATGGTGAATATCTTTAAAAGTGTTAAAGGTAGGAACATGAAAATTGGTATAGAGCTATAGGATAACAACACCATTCTCACCCATAAAACTGGGGGTTATCGAAAAAGGGGGCGTGGTGCCCCCCATACAATTAAAATTTTTCAAGGTGAATATCTCTAAAGGGTTTTAAGGTAGGGACCTGAAAATTGGTATAGACCTATATGATATCAAAAGCATTCTCACATTTGCACCCAGCGAAGCGGGTGAGGGTCCGCTAGTTATATATATAAAACTATGTATAAACCATTACCAAGTACTTTCTTCTGATAAGTAAGACACAGGTATGTTTAAAAAAAACTTTTTGGAGTCAGTAAAAGCATTCAACATGACTTAAAAAAAGGATCGAAAAATCATTGAAATGGAAGAAAAAATGTGCCTAAGAGTCAAAAAAAAAACTCCAAAAAAGCTTCAGCAAATCATCAATTAAAGGTTTCAAAAAGAGTGCAAAAAGTTTTCAACAACCATTGGAATGGGGAAAAAATGTGTGTATAAAGAATCAGAAAAGACTCCACAAAAGCTTAAAAAAGCATCAACAGAAGGCTCCAAAAAGAGACCAAAAATAATCCAAAAAAGCTTCAGGAAAGCATCACTCGAAGGCTCCAAAAAGAGTCCAAAAAGACTCCGAAGATCATTTTAAAGGAGTCATAAAACGCTCAAAATTCATGGGATTCGTAGTCATTTTGAATTATTTTTTATGACTTCTTTCAAGGTGCCCACGTAGAACGATTTTTTCCTCCTTTTCCTCCGAAAAGATCTCATTCCTGAGGGTAAAGCTCTGAGGGATGTACGTTTTATGTCTCCGAGTGGAGTTTTTTTTTCCTACTTTAGGTTAGATGGGATGATTCGAAGCAAACTAGTCAGTCAACAGTATTCTTTCCACACAACCAGCAACGCTAAACCACCTGAGTGATTTTGGCCCTTTCGTATGAAAGCACAAAAGCTGACGCCTTATCTCAGTCGAGCCCTCTATATTCCTCTGATATTGTATTCCAGTGGCGGCAAAAAAACTTACTTCTTCGGAGCTAATAAATCTTTACCACAACTTCTCTCCAAGGGCCATCCTATCTGTGTTTTTTGTTCGGCCAGCGAAAACTTTACTTCCCAACTGCTTAATCAATTAATATAGTATTTGTTCGGACGACGGATCCTTCTTTGACATTATATCAACACATGACTGCAAAAACGCGTGCACACCGATTCTCTTTCCCGTTTTTTATTCAAAACAGTGTTTAGGCCAATGATATGAACATCACATCACTTGCTGATTAGGGAGCTTAGAATATACTAGAGGTAAATATGAACGTCGAAAAATGCTACTCAAATTCACATCGATCCCGCTTTTGTGAGCAAGGAATAGTTTCCAGTGCAGTCGGGATATAACTACTGGGTGCTAGTACCGGGTTCATATCTGACAAGGGATGCCCAATATTCCACGCGCACAAAGCAGGGTAGAAACTGCAATAAATTTGTAATAGATTCCCGCAGATCTGCTTTGAGTGAAGCCTTGTATGGTTTCGATTAGGCATGGGATTATTCGAATAAAAATGATCCGAATAAAAAATCTATTTATTCGAGGGCTATAAAAAATCCGAATAATATTTATTCGAATAATTTATACTTTTATTCGACTAGTATTAGTCGAATAAAAGACAAAACATTTGACACATTTATACCCGCAAACATACATACAAAAAGTGAATGCATGCTCCTAGGTACAAGCGATGAAGACAGTGAATTTCGCTTCCGACCTCTCTGGCATTTCAATACAACTATTCGAATACTACTATTCGAAAAAAGGCATAGATTATTCTAATAAATACTATTCGTGCGCTGTCGAAAGCTGCTTTAAAGTCCAAAGAGATATTGTATGTCGAATTTCTGATCATGGATCTTCTCTACGCCGACTTGCAGTGCAGCTGCACACAGATTTAATAAAACTCTAAGGTGCACCAACCACCAAGTTTCCAGCTGTACCTTTTCTATTGTTCAGTTTGGCGTGTCAACAAGTTCCCTCATGTCAAAAAAACATAACATAACATAACACAACTCTCAGTTTAAGGAAAGTTGCATTATCAGGACCAACTTAGGCTTAAATTGAAGTCAGGAATTTCTTCCACAGAAGAAATGTCCATTAACATTAAACGATTTTTGTTCTCTCATCTCCACATAATCGGCAATCCAACTAACAAGCTCTTGTGAGAACAGCTGCTCCTTAAAAAGCTGCCAATATACTATCTAACTTTGTAAAATCATAAGAACATATTCTCCCATATTTTTTGTTATCAGTTTGTTCGGAGTAGTCACAAAGTCAGAAAGTACTATGTAGTGATGAACTAGTGATTTTCCTGGGTAGTATGTTTTCTCACACCCTCGTATGACTTTACATCCTTTGTTGCATACATTAGGGATTCTTTGTTTATTTGAGCTTTGCAAGCAAATGCAACACAATCATCTGCTTAGCTCTGAGAAAGTATGCGACAGCTGATGTGTCATTTGCTTGCATTTGCATGAGCCCTGACATTTCGCTTTTTTTCCTTTGGCACGCATCACAAAAGCTTTGTTATGGATTTGCGCAGGCAATGCCAATGTGTAGTAGACGCTGTGGCCCGCTGCAGTGGCTTTACCATGCAACAATTAACTACGTCAGCTGTTGGTTTAAGTATGGTATGAAATATTAGGTTTCTGGGATTGTTGTTGAAAAGATGGTCCTTAAAGCTATGTATGTGAAGGGTCCAAAATCATATTGTGCGAGGTACCTGTGCTTAGCTTGTTCCTACGTGCTGACATCACCTGTATGGGGGGCTGATATCCCACCACAGCCGGGAATGAGCACCAGAACAAATCAGATTTTACACAACCCAGCACTCTTATTTCATAATAACAACCGTCCAAAATGAAATACGGATAGCAGTTACCTGCAGTTATATTTCTGATAGACGAGTATGTCGACTTTCTCTTGTTACTATCAATTACTTCCAGGTGAGGTGACCGGTAGTCGCGTTACACACATTCTGTCCTATGAACCAAATATACTTTTTCGGAAAGGGGGAAAAAATAAAAATACACGTGTATCGGCGATTTTCATGTACACGCCAGAATTTTTTTGTATGTATAAAGTATAAATGTCGTTGTGTCAGTCTGTCCGCCTGTGTGAAAGACTTTGAATCGATTTTGAAACTTTTTTTTTTTTTTTTGTAACGCAGGGTAATAATACTATTAGTTTCATTAAGTAGATATGCTCTAGAATATTCAGAAATGCTCGTTCACTCTCACGAGCGTTTAAACGTTTCACGATCGTGGCCTATAACAGCAAAGTAAGATGGAGGCGTGTACTGGCGAGCTATTGGTACTTTAAGCATCTACCATTCTTGTTTTTTGTGGAGCATGATCTATTTAGGCTAGGAAATGGTTCAATCGATAGACAAGCGGTCATTTGGTCGCTAATCTGCACATGCTATTCACCGGTTCGTACGTCAGGAATCATAAATTTAGATTGAAGGAACATACATTTTTGATTTGTTCATTTTACGACGATATATGCTTGCATTTCGGATGCCAAAGTTTTGAATGCCGAAATTGTCGGAATATGAATTTACAATCCCGGTTCAAAAAAGCGAAGAAATTGTATGAGAAAACACTTCTAATTGTAGTTTATATCAGAGACATAACAGTTATAAGTTTTATCGAAAAACGTTGCTTCATAACAATTATTCGATGAAGAAAAAATTTATTTTTCAAATAAGAGTTACGCGTCAACGTTTATTTTATTTTTTGGAAATAATAGTTATTTGTCAACGTTTATTTTTTACGTTGCTGGATAACTGTTATGGATGAGAAAAATTTTTTTTCGTTGCCAAAAAAAAATTTGAATTTGAAATAAATTTTGTTATTTCCTTCATAATAGTTTCAGCTATGTTGCCTAGTGGATCTTTGTGCATAAGCTTGCTGGTGGATATGATCATGTTTCGGGCGCCGGCGAAGTCGATCATATGAGAAAGTCCCATGGTAGAAACTGAACTTTGCGAGTCTAGGGCCAAACACACCCTCTTTACCACCCATGGTGTTCAGTTTAGTTGGATTAAAATTTGTATAGCCTTTGAGCATGGCACTGCCACCTTTTCCAAAACTATATACAGATCATGCTGTACTTAGGAAACCTAAGAATCTGCTGTAAAACTTGCAGGCTGCATGTCTGTCCCTCTAACTTAAAACACACAGCAATATCTAACACGTTGTGATAGATGCGTCAAAGTTTTAGTTGCTCGAATGCAATACAAAGACCTAACAGCCAAGATAAGAACCCGTATCTGTACGACAAAATAAGTGCAGCAAAATATGAATGGGCAGTGGAAGCATATAGGGGCGGCTGGCGTGGTCTGGCGGTAGTGTTGCTGGTTTGAAATTTTTTTATTCAAGAACGTGGTCGCCCCTCGGCAGTGGTTTGGCAAACTCTCCGAGTGTATTTCTGCCAATTTGTAGTAAAAATTAAAAGCAGCCATAAATTGATAGCGGAGCTCATCCGTAAAATCTTTACTTACTTTTTATTTAGTGAGAGCGAATCTCGGGAGCACTCTGTACCACATAAGAAGACATTATTGGATACTGGCAATATTGGATAAAGGAAATAAAATTATTTTCAAATTCAAATTTTTTTAGTTATAAAGCAACGTAAAAAACAAATGTTTACAAATAACTCTTATCCCCAAAAAATAAAATACACGTTGAAAAATAACTCTTATAAAGCAACGTTTTGAATAAATTTAAGAATTCGAGCAACGTTTTTGATACAGAAATTTCAAATAACAATTATTTTTTTGTCTCTGTTTTATATTGTTTTTATTGAGTATTGAGCAAACAAATGAAAAAGCATCAGTAGCCTATACAACTAGCAGTTTCTAGTTATTTACTAGAAATACTCTGTATACCATCAATAAAGGAACCTCAAATATTAAAAACTATTACAAAGTAACATTGAAACTAAAAAAAATTTCGTAAACTAATCACGGTGTCCAAAAGGTTCGAGTACAAACATTTTTTTCTTATTTAAAACACCAATCAAGTGAGCTTTGATTTAAATTTTTGTTCTAAATCGAGTATCGTTCCACGACAGACTCAAATCTATAATAGTCGTATTATAGTTATGTTCTACGAGTCCAAGCGCCAGCTAGTTGTCAATGCATTTTTACAAGGCAGGCGACCTGCGCCAGATTTAAAGACTTTAGCTGCAGACAAACTTCCTTATCCATTAATCCATAGTAATAACCATACCATATAGTTACCCTGCAGGCAATTTACAAACTGGTTAGTAAATATTCTAGTTTATTAACTAGAATTTCGTGGTTTTATTCATACCAGTTTGAGTTAACCCTCTAACAGGTAAGAGTGCCTCAGGGCATGCATTTTTAAAATCTAGTTTTCTATAAGAAAGGGTAAGTTTTTTTTTTTTTAATGATTTTATCTTCCTCGACGGTATATCAGGTGACATTTTTTTCTCAAACTAAAATTCAGTCCGATGGAGTGTTTGGTCTCTATTATTACTATTGTGCGAACAAGTGGAGAAAACGGACGCGTTTTTCCTTAAAAAAATTCCTAACTTTCAACACAAAAATTTTTAATGTTTAAATCGTTGTCTGTGCTTCATAATTTTTTTCCGTAAATATATATTTATATACTTGCAATTTTATACATAAAGTGTTAAAATTAGTTTAACTTTGTGTAGATGAGCAGAAAAACTAAGTGTGCCTCAGGGCTCTCTTGCCGTGTGGAGTGAACTTTTTTTCATTGTGAAGTTTGTAGAGCGTGGTGTATATAGTCGGCTTTTACATACTTCTAAGTTTATTTTCTTAAGGTGCATACATATAAATTATTATTAAACACTTGTGCAATGTCGCGAGTGAAATTGTCTAAGCTATCGGACGAAGAAATCGTAAAACTCATGGAATCGGTAATGACGAGTGATGAAGAAGATTCAGACAGTGAATGTGACAATGGCTACGAGCCAGAGGAAATAAGTCCAGAGGACGAACACTTGATATCGCAATGCCTTCAAGATATGGATACGAGTGAAAACGTTTTCACCGAGGACCCCAATTTCTCAATAACCACGTCTGCTGCTAGAGACAGTGTAACCGCCGATCAAGAAAAAGTATCATCAACAGGTGCGACTTACACGGCATTGACTTCAACTCCAATACAAAAGAAGAGAGCTCGGTCGCCATTGCCAACATTCGAAGATACCGGTCCAGCAGTTGTGTCTACCAATGGTGGTTTCATTGGAAGTAAGTATATCTCTCCCATCTTTCTATATCTCCCCCATCCTCGATTTTATTTTAGACGTTTTTGTTGTAGACATTGAATCAATAAGCAAGGATTCTGCTGAATTCGAAAAAGTAGTTTGGCGCAATACAAACCTTAGACTTCATGTCAATGAGGTCGCATTTCGTGGGGCCACACTTTTACCTGAAAACGTAAAAGCGCTTTCATCCCCTTTGCAATTATTCCTCTATTTTTTTTCCGAGGAAATCATTGACATGATTGTGCAAGAGACTAACCGGTGTGCTCGAAGTGAGGACATCAACACAAGCTTCAGTGTCACTGCCGATGATATCCGCAAATACATAGGTATTCACTTATATATGTCGATATATAGATACCCAAATATAGAGGCCTATTGGGGCAAGAACACCTTTGAACCTATTCGCAAAACAATGCCGGTGAAACGGTTTTTAGCCATAAAAAGATTCATATCGTTCCGAGATGAGGAAGAAAGAGTAAGAAAAGGCCAGCCGGGCTATAATCCGCTTTTTCGGATTCGTAACTTTTCGAATCTTCTCAACGAACGCTTTGATTCCATCCCAAAACATGCCCGACTTTGGTAAGTTTCAACTACTTGTTTATAATCTCATATAATTAAAACAGGTTTATATTTTTCGTTTGACAGTGTCGATGAGCAAATGTGCTCCACGAAAATGAAACATCATTTGAGGCAATATATGCCAAACAAGCCGCACAAGTGGGGCATAAAGTTATTCGTATTATGCGATTCGTATGGTTACGCATATAGGTTCGAAATTTACAATGGCGCGGGGGACAATGTTATTCTACCAAATTGTCCGGATCTAGGCAGCTCAGCAAATGTTGTTGTTCGTTTGTCCCAAACTGTGAACAACCTCATGAACCACATCATTTACTTTGACAACTTTTATACATCTTTACCTCTATTGGTCTATTTGCGAGCTCGGGGTATATTTGGTCTTGGCACAATTCGAATGAATCGCATTCCTAATTGCAAACTGCCACCGGATAATGTCATAGTGAAGAAGGAACGCGGGTTCTCAACAGAGTACGTGGGCTCTGCATATGGCATCGACATAAGCACAGTAGTTTGGAAGGACAACAAATCAGTTAGGCTGGCTTCGACTTATGTAGGTGTTGAGCCATTCGTTCGAAGCAATCCAAATAAGGACTTACCCAAGGCAAAGCGATATGACAGAAAGAAAAAGCAACATATTCAAGTCAATTGTCCTCAAATCATTCGTGAGTACAACAGCCATATGGGAGGTGTCGACTTAATGGATGGTTTGATGGGCCGATACCATGTGAGAGCCAAGACACGTGATGCAATGACGCGCCTTTTTTATCATTTTATTGATATGGCTTCAACTAATGCTTACATTCTCTATAAGCGAATAAGTGCGGAGAAGATGAATGATTCCAACAACATACCTGAAAAAGGAGAAAAGATGTTACAGCTGCCTGAGTTCAGAGAACAAATCGCTGCTGGTCTGGTAAACTGCACTCAAATACGTCTGGTTGGTCGCCCATCTACATCAAGCCAACCACCTATTACACAAGTGGAATCTTTGCCGAATACTCTAAGTATAGGCAGAAAAGCTGTGCATCCTGTAGATGATGTCCGTTTCAGCAACAACACTCATCTTCCGAAATGGCTTGACAAGAAAGGTGGTAAAAAATAGTGCAAACTTTGTAAAAAGTCCCAGACTCAATGTGTTTGTGAAATATGTAACTTTCATTTATGCTGTTCTGCCACAAAAAATTGCTTTTCGGAATATCATACAAAAACATAATCTATTTCCTATTTTATTCATTGTACTATCATACTTTTTGCAATAAAACATCGTTCCTTAATAAAATGTTTAGGTCTTAGAATTTTTACTCCCCAACCGGCAAGAGTGCCTGTAGGCACTCTTTCTTATTTTTCCCTTAGCTGCCAAATGAAAAGAGATATTGAATTTTTTCTGACAGATTTGAGTTTGTCATGTCCTAATTAAGCTAGAAAAAAATTCCCAACTTTTTCAGACCGTTATTACCCGTTTGCCTGTTTGAGGGTCAAGTTAAGGACTTTCTTGCAAATAATATTTCTTATAGTAAAATCATAATTCTTTTGAGAATTTCGTGCTCCAAATAGTACATTTGGTTTACAGATCATCTACGTACGTGCATGTCAACAAAATCACCCTTAGTTTTTGCGACGTCGCTACTGCATAGCGCCGTGCCAGCAACGCAAAACCGAGTAAGCAGTGCTCAAATGAAACCACGAAAAAAAGTGAAAACAAGACGAACGCCAAAGCAAAATTTCAAAAGTGTTCCATTTTCCATAAAATGTTTCAAGAAGATTTAAAGATTTCTCCCTGTGAAATCAATTATAAAATCCATTGAAAAAAAGGTTATTTAAAAAAGAAGAAAATTACTTTTTATAAATGTTTTCCAAGAGCGAAATTGCTAAGAGAATTGAAATTTGTTCAATATAGTGAAGTAATATTTATTTCGATAGACACATATTTTATACATAATGACTGAATTTTCAATAAAGTGGTAAAGTAATGTAATTTTGAAACTTTCTTGTACTTTTCAACCCAAAATGAACTAAGCTCTTATGAAGTGGTACCGTAACTGGTATGATACTGGTGTATGTACTGACAAGTATACAAACTGGTATGATCTTGATGTATATAATAACTAGTAAATAAACTGGTATATTGCTGATGCAGAGACTGAGTAGTATGCCAATTGGTATGGTGCTGATGCAGAAGCGGACAATTGCCATCTCGTAGGACATCGCCACATTAAAAATACCAGTTGCTAATATGAAAAAATTACAGAACTTGAACTAGTTGAGGCGGTTTGGCAACCTAGTAATTGACTAGTAAAAAACTAGTAGAAGTGACTGCAGGGTAACTATATCTATTGTCATCGATTAATGGTGTCTCAACTTAAAAAAGATGCCACTTTCATTATAAGTCAGAAAATGAAAAAAAATTCTAATGATTAACGCAACTAACAACTCACTTCATCTAAATGCATCGAAAAGGGAAAATAAAAGGTTCACGAAGTTAATAAAATTGCCAGCTCAACAATTTTTAGGTTATGGATATGGCAGAAAATAAAAAACCAGTTGGTTGGCGATGGTATGGTAATGGCATTAGCGTTATGGTATGGCACCATTAATCGGTTGCATCGATTTCCATAGGGTTGGTTGGATCAGCTGTTTTATATGGATATGGATATGTCAACATTAACAGGGCTCTTGAAAGTGTATTTTTCAACCGCGATTTTGTTTATGAAGCTATAAAACGCTACAATGACAATTCGTCCTTTAAAAAAAGACCAAGACGCGGAAGGCCGCGAACGGTGCGCAACAGTGGTAACTTAAAAGTTGTGAGGGAACAAATTCGGAGAAACCATTGCCATTACATCAGGGAAAGAAACGAGAGCCAACCGAGTATCTGATATTCTTGTATGGCACGGCGGTGACGAATTCGTATTTTATGATGAACAGTTGTTCTTTCTTCCGTCATGGTGTGGGCCTGGTTCTGTAAAAAAGGAAAGTTTCCGCTAGTTTTCATCGAAAAGTGGGTTAAAGTTAACGCCGGCTACTACAAACAACACGCCTTAAAGGCAGTAGTACTACCCAGCTGTCGCAGTTTATTCCGTGATGATTATTATTTCTTTCAACAAGATGGACACCTTCACATACTGCAAACATCATTTGGCCGACTTTTTGCATAAGTACGAATGGCCACCTAGCAGTCCTGATTTCAATCCATTGGATTTTGGAAACTTGGAAACTTTTCGTAAGGTATTACTCAAAGTTTGGGACGAAATGCCAGTGGATATGGTTCGTTCCGCTTGTTGGTCTTTCGAAAAGCGATTACGCTGGATTAAGTTATCCAAAGGAGGTGTTATTAATAAAAACCTACTATAAATATTTATTGATGCTACATAAATTCTTTCAAATAAAATTTGATTAAAAGGACTTTAGTTTTGTATTCGAACTTTTTGGACACCGTGTATATTATAAATTAGAATATTGAGCTGGGTTGGCATAGCACATTTTAGTGCGACTTTGGTTGTTATTGCTTGCTGCCACAGGAGCACGTGAACTACTTAAGTTAGCGTCGTAAGATCGTCCAATATTAGTTGTGTTCGGCGATGGTACAATTTTTGAAAACTTTATTAAATTTATACTGGAAACTGGTCGGTGACACAAAACATTTCCAGCGAGAGAGCGCATTTTGACATTTCATTGAGAGAGAGAGTTGCAAGTTTCTGCTGGGAGCATTTCACTCAGTAAAACTTGCAAGTGAAAAACAGCTGATCTTGACATAGGAAAGCAACCACAAAAATTTAACAATTTAAGCTATTAACCAATGAAAAAGCAACAGCTGTTCTGCTTGCAAGATTTTGCTAACGACGGTTCGGCGGAAACTTTTTACTTTTGGCGTATCGAGAGAGTTTTACGCAATTCTCACTTTACTGGCATTTTTTTGCAAGTTTTTTCACCGAACACAGGTATTGTCAATCATTGAATAAGGTTGAAAACACTTGAACGAAATAGTTTGTTCGTACAGTGAACTGACTCATTCAATTAAACTAGTTGGACAACAGTAACGAAATACACATCACTTTCTAATCTCTCTTACTGTTATTTACTATAAAGAGCGAGTTAGTGGCATAGTGTAACATTTTTTGTGTGATGCCAAAGGCACTAACGTCAAAAGAATATTAGCCTAAATTACCTGCATTTTTAATATTTAATAGGTTTCAGCCCGAAAACTTTGAGCAATATCTGTTTACAATATAAGATGCGAAAACTTACTTAGATATTCAATGGGTTTAAAGACATTTTGTGTACAATCAGCACGTGATAAATGTTAACGAAATTTTAACGAGGGTCCTAGATGGATTTGAGAGAGGATAGCGAACCATGCCGCCAATTATAGCCTTTAGCCATCGGTGTATCGTTCAATCTTAGATGCAGCTATACAATCCCGACTTACGTAGCTAGCATTCAAAAATGGTTAGCTATTTCGTACCAACCAATTTCCAGTCATCTTACGGAGTTACCTAAGCTCGCAGTAAAAGCCAGATCGAACTTTGTACAGCTGTGTTCAATATAATAGTAGTGAAATAAAATAAAATGAATGTCGTTCAACGAAATAAGAAAAAGTTGTGAGTTTAATAGTTTACATTTAAAATATAACAAATTCCATAACAGAAACCATATAAAAAGAAACTTCAAAGTTTACATACAGTTCAGTAAAGTTAAATAAACTTTAAAAAATGGCTTCAAAATCTTAAAATTGCTTGGCAGAATTTCTACAAAATTCTTGAGTACGCAATTTGTAGACTAATACATTTTAGTATAATAATGTGCATGTTAGAACTCTCTTAAAAATTTCCCAGAATTTTCAGAATGTTTTTCGCCAAAGGTGTTGAGTAATTTCTTCCATAGAACGCATGAAGAAAAAATTGGTTTTTTATGGAAAAAAATATCCAACATCCTTGACAAAAAAATCTTAAAAATTTATGGAAAAGCTTTGAGTACTTGTAACTGACACATTATTATGCTTAAATTGAAGGATCTATAAAACTGCGCGCTCAAACATTTTTTAGAAATTCTTCCCAAAAACATTGAAGTTATTATCTAAATTTTTAAAGTTTTGTGTAGACTTTGAAATTGCCTTTTATCTGGTTTCTGTTACAAACTTCGCTATATTTCAAATGAAAGTTATTATAAACTCAGCTTCTTCTTATTTCGTCTCACGATATCTGATTTAATTTCATTACTGTTATATTAACCGCAAGTGTGTATTGCCTCTAATAAGTAGTTCAGTCGATGGAATCTGTCGTAGAAAGATGTAGAGACTGCAAACGGTTACCAAATGGGCCTACCTGTAGCCTTAGCAAGTGTCCGTGGTTATAACTTTTATTGAAGTTCGGCTCACCTCTCTCAACCTAACCTAACCGCTCTAAACATGTGTGTAAAAACTTCCCAAACGAAACCGTTACTCTGTCTAACTGATTTAGTAGCAAGCAATTGTTGTTAGCGATGCAACAATAGAAAGTCCTTAGAAGTAGCATAGTTAAATATATTTTGCTTTCACAGTAAATACGAATCTGTGTTTCAATGCAACACACATACACAACGATTGCTTACCCAGCACTGACAGCTCCATAAATTAAACTTGTCTTCTGTTTTATAAATATCGAAAATCATATGCGTACACTTACATGCAAACATAGAAGCATACTCCATAATAAGTGTGGGCGTATGACTTCTTTTTATTCACGCTTCCGTGGCGTGGCAACGCCATTTCGCTAACCGAAATGCTTGTTTGCCGTTTGCTTGCGCTTTTTGCCGCTTTAGCTGACAGGGTCTCACTAGTGTGTGTGTGTGTGTGCTGCTGTAGTACAAATGCTGCTAAACTGTTAAACAATAAAGCCAAAGGCAAAGGCACAACATGAAAGCGTTATTTCTCCATTTTATGAAGAATATATGGACTATGCTATGCCATGCTATGCAACAATGCGGTGCGGCAAACTAACTGCTACCGAGAAAATCAATTTCGTTCCCCATTTGCAGTTGGCAATTTGCATAATAAGGTCGTTTGGCGCAATTTGCATGTGAATGTAATAAATTCACTGTCTATGCAGCTTTATATGTGCGTATGTTTGTATGTATGTATATAATGGAAAATATGTGCTTGCTTGTGCACGCATCAAAAGACCGGATTCAAGCTTTCAGCTTTGCGTTGTATGTTTGTAAATTCTTGTTATCAAACATACTTACAGTGTGCGACAAAATTAAACACCGAAATTCTCTTTAAAACATTTTGCTCAAAAAAATCGTAAGTACAAGTTCCATAATGTTTAATCCGTTTTATTCAGGAATACACATTAGGTATTATAAATTTGAATAAATAAAAGTAGTTTACCAGCTCATCCAAAAAAATTTGTACAAACAATCCGATGAGCTCAAAAAGTGGAGCGATAAAACTAAGGCATCATCAAATATCTATGGGACAAACCTGGTTTTTTTTTTTTTGTTATTTCGTGACATACTCGCGACTCTTTATTGCAGGTTCACATCGTGTTGGCATTAAGTATATTATTTAAGTAAAATATCTTAGGAAGTAATTTTCCCCGCTGACTCCTCGAGCGTCTTTGTTGCTGCCATTTTCCCCCTGATTTTTAGGATCCAACATCATTGTATTCTCTGTTTGGTTGAATATAACTGGCCACGACAATACGTCAAAATTCTTAGCCCTTAACTATTTGTTGAAGCAAATCCCTATGCCTTTCAGCAGAATGTCTTCGTGATAGATCCACCTTAATGGCATTATGTCCCCCAAAAGAAACAGAATGGAAATTGTATGAATATCTTTGTATATCAGTCGAGCCAATACTAGTTTAATCGTATGAATTGGACCCACTCCATGACCGGAGACACGTCTATAAACCTCTACACAGCCTCAATAGTGTTGCACCGATCAAAAGTTATAGTAGAAGTTAATAAGCGATGGTTTGACCTGGGAACAAACTTTAGATCTTCCCAATAGTTCCAAAAATAATTTTCCTTTTCGCATTGTGCTACTCCAATTCAGGTGGAAATTTGAAAACCCTTATTTCTCTTCTATCTGAAATCAAAGGGATTTCAAAGCTCTGAGGTGAAGTAATCTGTCAAAATACGTCGTTCTTTAAATGGTGCTACATGGGATGGATATCACAAATTCTTTCATAAAACTTCTTGTGGAGACAAGAAGATATATTTTTAGTCCACAAACGATTACGCGATCGTTACTATTCGGTGTTTTTGGTGCACTACCACCACGCAGTAAAGTGCTAAGTGAGCCATTTGAATGAAAAAACGTTTGTTTTACGCTAAATGAGGCCATGAAAATTCTTAAAACATTTTGAAATAGTATATCCTGATTTCCTTTGATTAAATTTGAGTAAAATTCTTTCGAGAAGTACCACGAAATAATTATTTCCAGCAAAACTTTTAGACTTCTACAGATCACCCAACCTCATTTAACGGCTAAATAAAAGAACGGGAACCACTGTTTGAAATGTTTCGAAATATATCGGCGTGGTTATTGTGGCCTTCGTTCACCATGATTTTTAGGTTTTTAGAACACATTTAAGGAAAACCAATACCTACATTCAAATTTGTTAGTTAGCCTAAAAAGTGTAATTAATTTTTTTAATTGAGCATGAACACAGTTTTTCTTTCGTATTTTAAAGAACTAATATGTGACCTTCATCAATTAAAACAAGTACAAAATTTAAAACCCCCACATATAATTTTATTTGATCATGTTTAGTAGAGGGACTTTTGGTGCTTTAGTTTTGTCGTACACTGTATGTACTCATCAATAGATATTTACTGCCTGACTCCACAAATGTTCATAGACCGCCGCTCAATTGCTAGTCCGCAGATCATGCAGTTTGTCTTTGCATTAATGACTTTGTTTTTGTTGGTAAGACACACAGCGCAATCTGTTGATCGAACCTTGCCCTCCTCAAAATTGCGCTCAATTAGTGGTAATCATTTACATATGTGTCCCTGGATTTCTATAAAAAGGACAATTGAGTTTTTTATAAGCATACATTGGGTAACTTTAGTTGAATCAATTTCATAGTTTAGGTGTCACGCGTCATTTTAGTATCAGAAGTCTGAGGATGCAGCAAAATTGAAGGTTTTTCGAAAAACAAATTGTCGGAGCGTTTCAGCAAATTAAGTACCAAAACAAGTATTTATTAACATATTCCAGTTTAAATCAGTTGTATGCATACAAGGAGCATGCATGCCGTATGAATACAAAAGTATATAAAGTGTGTAAATTTTAAATAAAAAAAAACATATTTATTCACAAGAAAGTATGAAAAATGCATGCTGCATCAGTGAAAAGATTTAAAAACTATACACCTTACTGAATTGTACTTTGCGTACATAGTCAAGTACTCTTAGATTTTTTTCCGTATACTTGAAAAAAATTATTCACATTTTTGAAAAAAAAAATTTAGACAACAATACCTCGATTTGCGTTGTTTCTTTATGCGTTTTCAGTGTGCATTGTTCGATTTTCGAATTTAAGTTGTTTTGAGTTCGAATCTTTAAATAATATTTTTTGAAATTTTTTGGAATTACCTTTTTTTTCTAGAAAATTTTGTTTCTAATTGTGTTTGTTTGTATGTGTGTAATAAAATGTTATACTATTTTTCTTTTTAGATATAAGCTTTGGTAAATTTTCTTTAAAAAAAGTAATATTTTTGTAACCTTGAAACCCCTCTTTGATCTTTACATGGTTTGCTATAGAAAATCAAAATTCATTTTGCGTCGTGTTGTTTTGGAACGTAACCACGACGCAAAGTGAGGTATTGGCGTAATTAAATATTCCATAATGTAGTGAATTTCCTGGACATGTCTTTTGTCACATTGCTCAAAGCACGCATGAGTGTTGGCACAATTTTCATCCATCCACCTTAGGACTGTATCGATAACTACCCTGCAGTCAACTGTCAAACTGGTTAGTTAACATTCTAGTTCATTAACCAGAATTTCGTGGTCTTATTTGTACTAGTTTAAGCGACGGCAACGTTTCCGCTATTATAAACAGCAACAAACCTCTAAAATCGTCGATACATGTTCAGTTAACTAATATTCTGAGTATTTAAATATTCATTTAACTAAATTAAATTGAGAACTTTCTTGCAAATAATATTTCTAGTAGTAAAATCATAATTCTGTTCAGAATTTCGTGCTTCAAATAGTGAATTTGGTTTGCAGATTATGTACGTACGAGCATGTCAACAAAATCACCCTTACCCGGTGTACCAGCTACGCAAAAACGAATAAGTAGTGCTCAAATGAAACCACGAAAAAAGTGAAAACGAAAGGATCACTTGTCAAAGCAAAATCTCAAAAGTGTTCCATTTTTCATAAAATGTTTCAAGAAAATTTAAAGATTTCTCCCTGTGAAATCAATTATAAAATTCATTGAAACAAGGAATATTTAAAAAAGAAAAAAATTACTTTTTATCAATGTTTTCCAAGAGCAAAATTACTAAGAGAAGCGACTATACGTTTATTGAAACTTGTTCAATATAGTGAAGTAATAATTATTTTGATAGACACATCTTTTATATATGATGACTGAATTTTCATTTAGTGGTTTGTAAAGTAATTTTGAAATTTTCTTGTATTTTTCAACCTATGAAATGGTACAGTAACTGGTTTGATATTGATGCATAGGCTGACTAGTCCCACGGCTGGTATGATACTGGTATATTTACTGCCGAGTATACAAACTGGTATGATCTTGATGTATATAATAACTATTGTGTAAACTGGTATATTGCTGATGCAGAGACTGACTGGTATGCCATTTCTTAAGATGGGATCGAAGCAATGAGTTAATTGCTCTTATAGATCCATGTTGATGACTGAAAGTTGTGCCATCTGTTTAATTTTTCAGTTGTAGGAATAGGAACATTATTTTTTTACTATGCAAAACCAATACT
Source organism: Merzomyia westermanni (assembly GCA_949987695.1). Classification (NCBI taxonomy): domain Eukaryota; kingdom Metazoa; phylum Arthropoda; class Insecta; order Diptera; family Tephritidae; genus Merzomyia; species Merzomyia westermanni. Next base: position 51,344,505 of record OX465289.1, on the reverse strand, counting down.
ACTTCATCAATGTAGAATTAATGCTTCTTTACGTATAAATCATGTTTATGTACAAGTGATGCTGCATGCGTTCAGCATTAATACAGATACAAAAGAAGGGATAGAGTCAGCTGTACTCAGAGACCCACATCTAAGCCAAGAAGAATTTGACAAGAGGTGCCCAGGGTGTTCCGTAACAAGACCTTCTCAAGGGGAAAATATAAAGAAACATTATTTGCTAGATATAAAGCTGGTGCCCGACCGTCTATTGATTACGTTGTGACGACATGGTAGCCCAATGTCCCCGACACCAACTGTAGAAAGTTCAAAGTCTGCCAAAACAACGCTATCAGAACTGCCATAAGATGCCTTCCTATTTTATTTGGGTGCTCAATGTTCGTGAGCACGCGCAACTGCTAAACAGACAGTTCCTACTGAACTGCCATAAACCTAGTCACACAAACCGACATCTATTACGTGAATATCAGTCACCTCGTGACATAAGTAAGCATCTTCATAAGCACTTTGATGAGATCCGGCATCACAGTACCCTGCCGTTTGATCTGCGTAACTACGGGCTGGCCCTAAATGACCTCCACAACGAGTCGGTAAACAAATTCTGCAGACCTCGGCCACTGAACCCCGTTATTTATATCCAACCAGGTGAAATAGTTAAAGAAAAGAGCCTACTCCTGAGGGAGGCTAGAGTCCTACTAGCACAACTTCGAACTGAATGCTGTACTCTTACTTGTCCAGACGCAAAACCACCATAACAAATACTTTCCCTGCATGTGATATATCCCCCAGACTAACCATGTCTTTAGCTATTCAATTGAACCTTCTCACCAATACCACTTTTGTCTAACCCTGTTGAAACTGTTCATTTCCTTGAAATTCCGTTATAAGAGCTTGAGGAGGATTCTCACAGTGATTGTGCCCATTAGGCAGGGCGATTTGTCAAAAAAAACCACAACCGGTTTTTAACGATTTGCAACCTATCAGAAATTAGAAGAAACTCAAACAAGTCTACGCCGTATTTCAATAATATAATTCTATGTAGGGTTACCATCTTGGTTCTCTATATATATATTTCTTTGGACATCCGTCATTACTTCAAAAACTATTTAAACGAATTAATTAATACTTCTGGTTGGCAAGTAATACTTTATATAAAAACGACCAATATCTCTTTACTGATGAGTATATGCCCCGAACTTACTCAGTTGGAAAAGGAGGGAGTAAGATTCGTTAATTATTTGTTATATGAAATGGGACAAATGGTAAGGCTATGCCTTTTCGCTTTCGAAGTTATGGCTTTTAGAAGGAGTTCACTTCAAGCACTCCATATATGTCTTGTTGTAAGACATCGCCGTCTTGTTTCTGAGGGAATGGCTTCTATGCTTGACACCTTCTCACCTCGCTTCAGGAGTAGGGGCACAGGAAGCACTATCTGTGAACCGCGCGGAAACGTGACAACTGTTTTACTGGGAAATTATATGGCAACGTCGAAAAATACCTCGCAAACCAGGCTCGCCCAGGACTAAAATTTAAAACAAACTAGAAGTTTTGCACAAACAGTAGAACAGAAACTAAGAATGAAAGCAATTATCTCTTCGAAGGAGGCATAGAAGGGTATTGCAGTGGTATTTCAGTGTTGAATAATTTTTGTCATTTCATGTTTCATTCACGAGACTTTCCATTGTGAAATTAAAACAAATCGTACTCGTATACCAAAGAACATACATGTCTTTGCATTTGGACTGTTGTTACAGCAATTTATACAAAAGTACGTAAAAGTTTAATACCATGTATTTCAAGGTCCTACTCCTTTGATTTGACATTTTTTCTAAATTAAAAACCGGAAACGCCAACGAGCTTTGTTGACTTTGTAGTCTTGATGCACTGAAAGTTGCCGTTATGCAAAAGCAAATGGGACAACCTACATAAACAGACAAACGTTTTTATTATTTGTACAAAAATTAATGTCGCTTGAGGATGGAAAAGTGCACAATGGGCTTGCTGTTATTCAAGTTTTCACAGGACGTAATGGGAAGAAGGATGCGCACAACTTTTGTGTGAACTTTTTTTTTTTTGTTGTGAGTGGAAAAATGCTGTTTCTTAGCGTACTAATCATGGGCTCTCCTACGTATAGACTCTACGTGCTACACGTTTACAATGGTTGCTCTCGGTGTTTGTTGCTTTATGCGCTCTTTAAATGTAAGTGTAAATATGTACGGATTTTTGTTTGTTTGTAACTGCGCTGTTTTGCCTTTGATATGCGCACTTGATGTGGCAAAATTATATTGGCGGCTTGCTGCAAGTGCGTTAAGAGCGGAAAGCTTAAAAGCCGAAAATGACGGAACAACAAAAACATAAACAAATGTACGTACAAATGTATATCTATATAAAAGGAGTGTAAGTAAAACATTCTAAAAATAAAAAAAATCTTCAAACAGTTAACATTTAGTAAAAAGGAATATGGAAGAGGGTGGATGCTAAAGCAACACAAACATGCTTGCGCCTCTTCGGTGCAACGGTGATTGGGGATTTTCTTTTCCTAAGAAACAATTTCATGCATCGTTTAATTTTCATTCGAGTTTAATCTGTGCTGTTTGGCGCTTTAGCTCGCATCACTTTAGTTCGCACCAAAGCTCCACCGCATCTCTATCCGTCTTTACTATTTTTAGACATTCGCCAGAGAAACATGCACCACAACTGGTCTCTAATGATATTTCCGGTATTTTTTAAGTATCAAAAAACTATCTACAAAACTATGTACTCCATATTTTTTTCGTCTAATACTATATACATAACTAAGCTTATTTGTATAGCCGGTAGTGAATGCAAGAAAAAAAAGAAGAAAGCTACGACATAATGTACTTAAGATATGCTAAATGAAGCAAAGAGTTGTTGAACATCTTACGTGAAACGAGCTCATGATAGCAGATTGAAGCTTAAGCGTGCCTTTCCCAATTCAATCTCAGAGCAAGTGTCATTAATGCCGCGTAAAAAAGTTTTACTACAGTTTTACGCGACAGGCTACAGCCCAATGTTGACAAACAGATAGGACTTTGTATGTGTGGCTCCCGACCTGATGAGTTTATCCATGACAAGACAAGACAATCGATACACACCGTCCCTTTGTGGATTTCATAGGAGCTGTTGACAGCGTGAAAGCAAGCTGCCTGTATGCAGCTATGTCTGACTATGATTTCTATAAAAAGCTATTCCAATTACCATTGGGAAATACCAACAGTTACGTCAGCGTTAGGGAAGACCTCTTTAAGATAAGGTGAACCCCAATAGCGCGATGTCATCAAATGGATGGTTGGGAAGAAAATTCGAGCAGAAGAGCTAAACCGATTGACATGGTTGGCCTTAACAACAGCGCTGTAAGTTCTGTCTTCTCTGGACTAGATAAAGAAGGGACAAAGGTAGGTCTTGGGTGAGTCATTAAACAAGGCAGCTCCTAATAGAGCGACGTCACAAGTTGTTGCCGTAGAAGAAAAGTCCAGTAGCGAAATTGTATGGAAAAATCCGTTGTCGTAAAATGGGATGACTAGTGTGCTTAGATACACAACGGCCAAAATGTCCTACGAGGAAAAATAAATGATTTAGCGAATTATTATTATTGTTGTAAGAGTACTTTGCCCTGATTACTCGGTGCATCCATTCATGGAATTGGGCGTGATGGACCAAGAAGGATTGTATTGATGTTGACAGTGCTTTGCGAGGGATGAGTCCGCTACATTCTGGTACAGGTACAAGCGAGTCGCCTCTTACGACAGCTATACCTACTTTAGACATATTCTAATGCCCTAACACAGCAGAATGATCCGAATTGAATGAAAAAAATTACAAAATGAGAACGATTCAAGAAACAATTTTGTAAATCAATTGCGTTACCGACCTCTTAAATTTTTCGACCATTTTATATCTCTCTACTGGGTATGGAAAATGCTATTCTAACCAGAATCACAGTTTCTTAGTATTTCTCAAAATAACTTTGAATTGTGTAGCTTAGGGATGGCAAAAAAAAAAATTCTTCGCTTTTGATTTTCCTCAGCGTTGAATTGCGCAGAGTTTGGAATTGATGAAAATTTTCAAAATAAAATTATATGAAGCGCATGGTTATGCGCACTCTTCCTTGGTTTGATTGCTGCTAAATTTCCTAGCAGACTCTGCAGGCATATTGCATGTGTGTGTGCTGAGTTTAGTGTTTGAAAAATTCTTTTCTTGATGCAAATGTCTTTCCATTATTTTTGTTTTCTAATTTAAAAAAATAAATAAAAAATTTATAACTCTTTGCTGCAGTTTCTTTCATTGTTCCTGTTAAATTTCTTGTTTATTGGTTTAGAATTGCCTCGAATGTTGCCACACACCCTGTTGCTTTTACAACACTAAAATGCATTACTTTCTTTTTTTTTGGTTGTTGATTGCTTTTCCTTTATTCTTATTGCTTTGGAAAATGGCTGTTCTTTTTAGTTCTGCTTCTCCTTTGCATTTACATACACTCTCTTATTTGACTGTTTTTTGCTTTTAAGTTAGCTTAAGCCTTTTTTGTTAAATTGCCTGGAATTTTATGAACTTAATTTGTTGTTTTAGTGTTGGTAATTTGTGCTGTTGGTAATACTGCTTTAAGCACCACTTTAAAACAGAATCAAATAAATAGTAACAACAAAAGTAACTGTTTATCTATAAAATAAAACTTAATGCGTTTAAGACCTTTTGAGAAAAATGCGTACGTAACTAAGTATGCCCCATTGGCAACCAGCAACGTGTGGTGGTATTGTGCTGGGCTCCCACACCAACGGCTTCTGGTTCAAGTACCAAATTATGTAACCTCAAAAGTGTTTGGAAATAGTTTTCTCAGTAAAAATAGCGCTAATTCGTAAGAAAAAAGAAGAAATAGCGCCCTGTTAATTGAAAGAGAATCTCGAAATAAATCTTCTCGAAGGTAAAGGGTGTTTTTTTTAGGGGTATAGAGCTTCAAATTGAAATAAAACACAAGAAAATCGTTTTAAGGTCCATCAATTTGGCTTTATTGGAAGGATAATTTTATGCCATTAATGTTTAAATATGATTTCGGGCATGTGGCCGCCGCGGCTGGCTCGAATAAAGCCAATTCTACAGGTCCAATTTTCAACCACTTTTTCGAGCATATGGGGCCGTATGTCGGCAATAACGCCACGAATGTTGGCTTCCAATTCCCCTAACGTTTCTGGTTTGTTGGTGTAGACGAGCGACTTCACATATCCCCAAAGAAAATAATCCAATGGTGTCAAATCACACGACCTTGGTGGCCAATTGACAGGTCCATTCCGCGAAATTATGCGCTCATCGAATGTTTCCTTCAATAAATCGATTGTGACGTGCGCTGTGTGGCATGTAGCGCCATCTTGTTGGAACCACAACTCATCCACATTCATGCCATCCAATTCGGGAACAAAATAGTCGGTTATCATGGCTCTATACCGGTCTCCATTAACGGTAGCTGCCTCTCCAGCATTATTGCGGAAGAAGTATGGCCCAATGACTCCACCAGCCCATAGAGCACACCAAACAGTCAGTTTTTGTGGATGTAATGGCGTTTCAAGGGTCTCATGTGGATTCTCTTCACTCCAAATGCGGCAATTTTGCTTGTTGACGTAGCCATTCAACCAAAAATGAGCCTCATCACTGAACAAAATTTTGCGATGAAAATCAGCATCGAAATCAATCTCATTTTCGGCCCATACACCAAAATCACGACGCATTGCATGGTCTCGCGGCTTTAATTCTTGCACAAGCTGGATCTTGTAAGGTCGCAAGCCAAGATCTTTGCGCAAAATCTTCCATAAAGTTGATGGACAAAGCTCCAATTGCTGTGCACGGTGGCGAATCGATTCATTCGGGTCCTCTTCAACACTTTGCTCTACAGCGGCAATTGTTTCTTCGGTGCGCACTGTTCGATGTCTCTGCGGATGCGTATTATCACATAGAGTAAACGTAGTGCGAAAACGATCCATGGTTAACCGAATTAATTGCTCTGATGGACGATTATGTCGACCATAAAATGGACGGAGCTCACGGTAAACTTCGCGAACTGAACCATTATTTTCGAAATAAATTTGCACGATTTGCAAGCGTTGTTCTTTTGTCAACCTGTTCATGATGAAATGGCAAACCAAACTGAACATAAATGACATTAGAGTTGCCAGATTTGACCACAAAATGCCAGTTTTATCTCTATTCGAAAAACAAACCTGTAAAAAAAACACCCTGTATAAGATGACATATTTCGCAGCCACCAACTAGTCATCAGACCCTTCTTGGGCATTGGCAGTCGAATCCAAGTGCGTGCATCAAAGCTGCTGTAAGCTCAGCTGTATTGCCCTGCAACGTAACGGTGTCATTTTCCCTTCAAGAGGCATTTTTACATTATTTAGAGAAGGGGTCTGATGAAAAGCTCGTTACTTCGAAACCATGCCATACCATGGCTGTGCAAAGCTTTGTAATTTTTCTCTAGTGTCTAATAAAACAAAAACACTTAAGAATGGGCCTTGCCTCCATACTTATTACCTTGATTACTGTAAAGATCGTGGAAATTAACTTGCGACATCCGAAGCAGATATAAAAAAGTTAAAACTGATTTAATGGGAAATTAGGAAATAATTGTTAATATGAACGGGGTAACAATTTATTATCATTAAAATGGACAGATCTTAAAACCACTAACAAAATACCATTAAAACGGAGCACGGGTTACACGTAAAATAACGCAGCGTACCCTACTGCGCTTTGTAGCCAGGAGAACTCGGGTTCGATTCACCGTAATATCTTCTGCAAAAGCAAAAGTATAAGGAGATAGTCGTGTCCTTTTTCGAAGTAGTACTATAACTTTACTACTTGGTTCCGAAAACAATCTACTTCTATACTAAAGACACCATATGCTTCTTTTTTTTTTTAAATCAAAAATAATAATTGAAGAATAATTGTTATCAACTGGTCCTGAGCTCGTCAAACTTAATAATATAAAAAAGGCGAAAAGTTAAGCACAAATTTATTTTCGATCCTTTTTACAGTCTCTCTTTTATTTATACATTAATTATTTGTGTACAGTGAAAAACTGTAGCAGCATAAGAATCGTATATAGGATAAATAGAAAAAAGTTAGGTGGCTACGATTGATTTAATCTATGAAATATTGATATTTGTCTTTTAGCTATTTATTTTGATAGCTTGTTGCACCCTTTCTAGTCGTAGGGAAGTGCTCGGAATCATATTACTCGTTAAATTATTGAATGGGTTGGTTTCTACCCCATTTATGCTGAGCAAAGTGAACTTCAACGTTTGATCGCGGCCATCAATAAATTTTAAACCTATCTTCCTAAAACAATGTAGAACCAATTTTGAATTAAATGAGCCTTTCCGATGTTTCCATCATAACCATAACTCTCATTCCAGCACAGTTGATATTTCTGACTCGCTTTTCAGTATTAAAAATCAATACCATCTTCACTTAATCAGTAATAATAATATGAATGCATATTTACTATCCAATTGATTCTTTCTCTTTTCAATAAAATATATTTATGTTTTAATCCTTAAGTTACTTAGCTGATTAGTTTTTCTCTGTAGCTGAGCAGTTTGAGATCTGGACACTTAACAAACCTCTGCCTTTCAACGAATCGGCAATATATTTAAAAAGAAAAAAAAAACCGTGCGTTATGAGAATGCGTCCCTCGTGTAGGTTGGGGGGGATGGAGGGTTATCCGTTATGAATTATTATTATTTTTAAAACAAAAAAGATACGAAAATTTTAATTGAATAAAATGTTTTCGTCTGCAAGGAGCTGCTTCCATGAAAAACTAGACAGGGTTATATCGAGCTAACAGCCCTTGGTCGGGTATAAAACAGCCCTTGTAATTCCGTTACGATGGAGCCGCCTCTTTTGGGAAAGGCATTTTGAGTACGCATTCTTTGCATGTCTGGTAAATCCTACAACATATGTGAACCTCAGAAAAGGTTCAACTTTTTCTTTTTATCATACATTATAATCAGTCCACTCTACTCATTTCCCATCCTTTATTCCCAATCTTATAACCCATTTATACTGATCTAAAATGCGCGATTTCAGACCAGTAATTCGAATGTGTTTATATCGGCTTTGGTTTCGTTCGTTCCTTTGTTATGAAGTACCAATCAAACATGCTTGACGTTCGAAACAAACTTGTATGAATTCGTCGCATTTGCTGTGTAATTTGTTTTGAATGCGTGATTTTGTGAATGCGATTTGTATGGAGAAATGAGGCGCATTTCGATATTTTCTATGAAAATCACGCATTCCATTCAGTGTAGATGTAGTGTTATTCAGCAATGGAATTTTCTTTTTTGTCAGATCCTGTTTTTTAGACCGAACCTTATTCACAAGTGCACAACCTAAAACCAGTGTATCCTTACAAAATTAATGTTGAACGCTGAACTGCATAAAACTATACAATATGCCAGCATCTACATGAATATATAGACTTGAAAATGTAATTTGCATATATGTTGTAGATATGTAAGCATGCTAGGGTGCTTCAGTGTCTCACGGCTACTAATAAATATTGCGAAAATTTATTAAGGTCACAAATGGACTTGTAAGCTTGCGATCCATTAGACCTCAAAGTGAGAACCAACGTGCTTCTAAGATCCGCAAAGTTGTTGCTCAAACATGCGATGTTCTGCAAATATGGACTCAGATAAAGATATTACTCACAACCGAAGAAGGAAAGTCTTCTCATAGAAAGTCAAATGATTTCAAACCTTCATTTTCTTCTATAAACTTTAGATGCGACCCTGGATGTGTATACACTAGAAATAATTTGCACTCACATACTCAAAAAGGAAGGCCGTACTATCACCACCGCGTTAAAAATAAATTTTAAGGTCTTATTTCTAAGCATAATTCATGGTAAAAATGCAATATTTAACTAAACTGGATTGCATTCGGTAAGCAGCTTGCACACAAAAGTAGCAACCGCGAAAACTCTCAAAGATATGTTATTCGGCCTTTGTTGTCAAACTGATTGTCTTATGTCTAAAAAGAACTGGTTGCGTACGTGGCCCTAGTCAACGACGAGCTGTATTAATAGTTACATACTGAACCGCAAGGTGAGAAGTCTTATCTAAGAACAAGATCTGCTCCCATTTACTATAATTTTGTTGTGCCTCATGCTTAACTTACAGCAGTGAAAGGGTCCGCAGCGGTGTAGCGAGTATTTTTCTAACTATCCGCGTGTATGGTATGGGGATCTGAAGGAATTATTTGTGTTAAAGTTACAGACGAAGATGAGTTAAGGTAGAACTCCAAGACTATCATCGAAGGAATTGAAGGCGTTCTAGACTTCACCTCGCTTTTTTAGTGATTTAGACTTCACCTCGCTTTTTTAGTGATTTAGCAAAAAAAACAAGTGAAGTCTGAAATGTAGTAAAGGCTAGTTATGGAGTTAAAGCTTTTAAAATTATTGAATGCTTAAACACTTTACTTCACAGAATGTTTAAGAAGCAAGCTATGCTGTAATTGAAAAATTTCTGCGCTTAGGTTGGCCATATGGCACAGATTTTTGTTTATCTAGTAAGCTGGCTTAAGCTTGAAACTCTATAGTTCTGAGGGCAGCCACCATAACCATAGCCATAATCCTAACAATATCCATGACCATAATCATAACCATAATAAGAGCCATAATCATAACCATAACCATAACCACAACCACAACCATAACCATACCCATACCCATAACCATACCCATAACCATAGCCATAACCATAACCATAGCCATAACCATAACCATAATCACAATCATAACCGTAATTTTATCCATAACCACATCCATGACTATAACCATAACCTACTTTTATTTCCAAACAAGTTTAACCATGAAGGCATATTCGAATGAGTCCAGTTCATGAACGTTTTCAAAACATAGAAGCTTTTTTTTGCCTAGCGAGTTAGACAGGCTAAAGTTTATGAATTAATATTGAGACCCTCTGAAAATATGGAAAATATGTTTTACCATAAATTTGTTTGCTATAAAACCAGCTACCAAAAGAAAAATAATAAGTGCGACACCACAAAGAGTTTTAACGATTTTTGGTGGCACCTCGCTTAACAAGAACAAAAACAATTCTGTTCCAGCTGCACAAACAACAACCTCGCAAATTGAGCAAAGAAACTATGGCAAGGGAGACCACACTTTTAAATGGCTTTATTTTTTGTTGTTGTTTGCATACCTAAAAACTATAAAATGATGCCAGTATTTTGTAAGCTACAAATAAGTAGAACACAATAATAACAGCAACAACAATAAAAACAACCGAAATCAAAACCCGAACAACGAAAACAATGTCATAACAACAATAATAATGAGAATTTATGATGAAGGTGTCGTATGGTATGTGTGTATGTTATACATAGGTGACTGAGGATACGAGCAGCAGCAGCAACAACAGCAGCGGAAGGCTCAAGGCGATGTGTGTTTATTGTATATGTGTGCCACATATTTGTATGCAGGGTGGTATGTGTGTAAAATATGTTTTGTAACGTCAAATAACAAGAGCTCAGTTACGCTCATAAAAGTGCAAAACTGTAAAGTTGGCGACAAGTGTGGCTTATATGATATTTGCCGAAGTGGCAAGCAGTGTAGCGCGCTAGTTGCACTACTAAACGTCAGTCAACATGTGGAAAAGTGTCATTACACACAAAAACAACAACAATAACAACAATTTCATGCCAAACCAAGAGTTCCGATCAGATGTTGCATGTGGCAAGCAGCTACTAAAACACTCAGCTACACACTACAGTTTGTTAACTAGTTGACTGACTGAATGACTGACTGACTGGTGGTCGCCTGACAAACTTAAATATAATTTACTACTTTTATACATATCTGTCATTCTTAAAAATGTCTATATGTATCAAAAAATACTACCGACCACTGCTCAAGTGCAATACTACTAAGTAGTTAGTAAGTAAGCGTGGGGCTAGGCGGAGTTGACTGCATATTTTCATAGCACAAATTTGCACTTTTCGTGCATTATACAAATAGTATCTATGTAGTATGTCAGTATGTGTCTGCTGCATATGCAAAACATGTGTGCACTTGGTTACTGCATAAATACTATTTCCATATGGACATATGCAAATTTAAAGCGCAAATATACCATATATGTTCATATAAATCAAAAAAGTATTGTATGTTTTTTATATATGTGTAAGTACATGTGTATATGTATACTTATTAATATTTGGCACGTGAATATTTTTGTATTCAACAGCGAAATTCCAGAAATCACCTAAATGTTAAAATATGGCAACATACTCAAGCAATGGACTATCGCAATTTTGCAGATTTTGCTTGAATTTAATAATGGAACTCTAGCGCTCAATACGCGGTATTTGATACGGAACAAACCTAAACTTAACCTAACAGTTTTTATAAAGTACTTAGAGTTAGCAATAGTAAATAAGTACAGCTATCACGATATCTAAATTCAACTATAATCTCATATACTTTAAAAATGTGGTACGAATGTTGAAGATCGGTTAGGAAGCCGAAACCGAAACATTTTACAAAACTGACACCGAAAGCAGAACTTTGTTTTAAACGGCCTCATACGATGAGAGTTATTCATGCCCCCTTTTATTAAAAAAAATATAAAAGTATCATTGATGAATATAAAGGGCAATGCGAAGAATAACTTTACATCAATTCGATTTCATTTCCAAAATCTCTTAATTAGAATTTTCTAAAGGAAACCTGAATCCACTCCATTTATAGTTTTTTTCCACAAAACTTTTACGATTTTTCGGAGCAAACACTAATCAACCGATTTCCTTTTCTGCCTGCTTGAATTAGCAAACACAACTTTTAATTATACCTAGCTGCACTGGTACCCAGGTTATTATAGTTGTGTCCACATAACGGGGCTTTCTAACTTCATAAAGAAATCATAAAAGATTCACAGTTCTTAGATCAATGACAAAAAGCGAAATCTATCTATCCGTCCATTTACACAAAACTTGAATAAAATTTGATACACAGTGTTTGTGTTAAAAATGGTTAAAAAAGAGGACAACCAAGCCCGTTTTTTCAATATGGAGTATTTCGAAAAACGTATAAAGTAAGATGATTCACGAATCAACTGAGTCTACAAAAAAAAAAAGAAAATACTCTAAACTCATTTGCTTAGTACATTGGCGAAGCATTGATGGTAAATTTCAACATTCAGCTGGGTATACAAACAACAAAAGTAAAGAAACACAAAATCGTGCAATCTTGGGTGAAAACTACTACAAACTTTTGATACAAAGACCTTAACAAAATAGCGCAGTTGGTTATTGTCGACGGTGGAAATGGTGCTGACAACATCAACTTACCTTAGTAACATAACTGTCGGAAGCTTTCAAAGAAAAACAACCGTCAATAAAATGCTACAAGTAAACCGCATTTACTTTTTTGACATTTTTACACTAATAATAAAAGCTGTTTTTAAATGCGTACACATTGTCAAGACAAGCTGAGAAGGAATAAAAAGAAAATGTGTTAAAGTATGCCAAAGGGAAAAAAGTGAGAGTTACTAACGTCATCTGATAAATAAAGGTGAAGTTAAAACTATTTTTTTTTTCGAAAAGTTTACTAAATTTTTATTTCATAATATCTGAATTTAATTTAGTATATTCGATCTTAGGACTTATTTGAAGCTGATGCGCAATTGAATTGACAGCTGTAAATATTACCTTAATCACGAACAACAAATTATTTAGTGGCTTGAGGGCATGTGTCTTGGATAAATCTCGTTATATATAAACAGTAATATAATTTAGTGTTTAAGTAGCATAGCCGGTACTAAAAACGTCGTGGCTACTAGTAAGCCACCTTAAGTTTATTAAAACTTGAAAGTTGCAAATCACTATAGCGCCGCTAACTTATATTACTTAACCGTTACTTAAAAGTGGCAGTGACTTTTGAGTAGCTTAATAGTTTTCCTGATGCTTTGCGATCCCACATTTCCCCTTTAATTTTTTGGAACTAGAAAGTCTTATTCAATGTTACCAACTCTCCAATTTTGCCTCCATTTAATAAAACTTATTCTTATTGATTATTGTTTATTATTTATTATCTACTGATTATTATTTATTGGTTATTATTTATTATTTATTTGTTATTATTAATTATTTATTGCTTATTATTTGTTATTTATTAGTTATTATTTATTGCTTATTATTTATTGATTATTATTTATTGATTATTACTTATTATTCCTTATTTCTTATGTACTATTCACTCCTTATTATTTATTATTTATTACTTATTATTCATTGCTTAATATTTATTGATTATTGGTCATTATTTATTATTTATTATTGAATATATATTATTTATTGTTCATTATTTATTATTTATTTTTTATTGTTTATTATTATTTATTGTTTATTATTTATTATTAATTGATAACTATTAATTATTTATTATGTGTTGCTTATTATTTATTGATTATTATTTCTTATTTTTTATGTAGTATTTGATATTTATTATTTATTGCTCAATATTTATTGATTATTTTCCATTACTTCTTATTTTTTTTATTGCTTATTATTTACTAGCTTATACCCGTCGGTTTTACCCCACATTTCTATAAAAAAAATGTCAACTGTATGAGAGGTGCCACGCCCCCGTTTTCGTTATCCAGAGTTTTGTTGAGGTTGTAGGGATTAACCTTATATAAACCCTTACCAAATTTCAGTGGTCTAACGTAAATACTTCCAAAGATACGGACTATGAAAAATTTCAGCTGTATGGGAGGTGCCACGCCCACTTTTTCCTGTTCCTAGTTTTCTTAGAGGTGTTAGAGATTAACCTCATATAACCCCTTCCCAAATTTCATTGGTCTAGCCTAAATACTTCCAGAGATATGAACTATAAAAAATTTAAGTTGTATGGGAGGTGCCACGACCCCTTTTTCGTTATCCGCAGTTTTTCTGGATGTGGTAGGGATTAATGTTATATAACTCCTTACCAAATTTCACTAGACTAACGAAAATACTTCCAGAAATACGGACTGTTAAAAATTCCATTTGTATGGGAGGTGCCACGCCCCCTATATATATCAAAATATTTTTTAGCCCATGACCATCCCGGTAAGGTACGATCGGTTTATACGTTTAGGATGCAAGTCGATCTATAGATACATATACACATACATATATACATACATGAATTTTATATATATAGATTATTAATTTATTATTATTAATTATTTATTATTTATTGCTTATTACTTGTTATTTATTGGTTATTATTTGTTGCTTGTTATTTATTGCGCGGGAAAAGAAAATGAAAAATGCAATAAATGGTACGTAGGTACCACTAAGAATAAATTAAAAACCAGAATATCAGGCCACCGATCCGATATAAAGTGTAGAACAGCTGGTAACACACAAAAAACAGCACTCCCAGCCCACTGTGCTGAGAGCGGCCATCAACCAGACTTCGAAGCAGTGAGCATACTACGAACAGAGAAGCATTACAACAAACGTTTCACTTTAGAAATGCTCCACATAACATACACACCACCAAAAAAGAGACTTAACTAAAAAACAGACACATCTAACATTTCACATATCTACCGCCACCTGTTAGAATCTTTGAAAATCAGTTCAAAGCAGCATAGCAAAATAAATTAAAAATTAAAATGTATGTATATGTATAAAAATGTACTTTGGTATATATGTACGTAAAATTGTTTATTTATATATTTTCATTTGTTAACTATTATAAAAATTAAACTTAGCACAATTGTATTATTGTTGTTCTAGCCCCCTGAAGATGATCGCCGAAGGTGATCGAAATATATTGGGAAAATAAAGAAAATTGTTTTTCATTACTTTTGGACCCAGAGCCGGCAAAACAAAAATATACATTTGAACATATAAAGGTCGCTAAAAATAAAAAACTTATTTCTTATTTACTATTTATTGTTTATTATTTATTATTAATTTATTATTATTAATTATTTATTATTTATTGCTTATTATTTGTTATTTATTGGTTACTATTTATTGCTTGTTATTTATTGATTATTACTTATTATTTCTTATTTCTTATGTACTATTCACTATTTATTATTTATTATTTATTGCTTAATATTTATTGATTATTGTTCATTATTTGTTATTTATTATTGAATATATATTATTTATTTATATTTATTATTTATTATTAATTGATTATTATTAATTATTTATTGGTTATTATTTATTGATTATTATTTCTTATTTTTTATGTAGTATTTGATATTTATTATTTATCATTTTTATTTATTGCTCAATATTGATTGATTATTTTCCATTATTTCATATTTATTATTGATTATTTATTATTTATTGTTTATTATTTATTATTTTTTATTTATTATTTACTATTTGTTATTTATTATTTATTACTTATGATTTATAGCTTATTATTTGTTATTTATTGTTTATTATTTATTATTTATTACTAGCAGGCCCGGCAGACGTTGTTCTGCCTAAAATTTAGCTTGCCTACATTCTCCACCTTTCGCTTCCCCTAAATTTATCCTTTATTATTATTTCTTATTTCCTATGTATTATTTAATATCTATTACTTACTGCTTATTATTTATTGTTTATTACTTATTATTTTTTATTATTTATTATATTTTGATTATTATTTCTTATTTCCTATTTATAATATAATATTTATTAGTTATTGCTCAATATTTATTGATTATTTTCTATTATTTCTTATTTATTATTGATTACTTATTATTTACTCTGTATTATTTATTGTTTATTATTTATTATTATTTGCTATTTATTATTAAATGATTAATAATTATTTGTTGCCTATAATTTATTATTTATTGCTTATTACTTACTGTTCATAGTTTATATTAATTGTTTATTATTTATTGTTTAAACGTTATATTTTTTGAAATTTAGTTGATATTTTTTAAGGAATTTTTGTTTTCTTGTGCATTTAATGTTTAATAAAACCTCTATTTCAACGAAACCAGATAATAACCATACATCAAAAAATTTTGATAATAGTAATTCGTAACCGGAAAAAAAAATATTTCTCATTTATATTGGTTATGGTGACAAAAAAAATGTTCCTATGATAAGGGTGAAAAATTCCCAAAATAGTATAAAAGTTATTTTTGCGTAACCTTTTTGCTCAACAGAAAAAAATAGCGATTATTTTCAGTCCCTGACTCTAGGTCCTCAACCTGCTTGCGGGCTTAAGTGTTGCTACTTGGTATTAGCTAGGAAAACAAAGCATCGAAATGACAAATTCAAAATTCATCGAATAACTTGATTCTCCAAAACTTAAAATACAAACAAAAGCATATTTGTACGTTGGCTGGAATAAGAACAAATAAGAAATAAATGATAAAAAATAGTACGAGAAAAAACAGATGTGATAATAAAAGCGCCCATTCAGTGCCAATAGCAGCAGCTGTGTTTATGGATCATCAATTTTAAGTATTTATGAATAAATACATACAAACACCTTATATTTGAATGTGTGTATAGACGCCCAATCTAATAATTTGCTTTGCTAACGGCGAGCCAAGTGGCTAATCCAAAAGTCACAAAGCAAAAAGAATGAATTGAGCTTTGTAAGAATATTTGAGGCAATCAGAAACTGAACGACGCCCTCTTCAAAATCAAGCACAGGATTGATCAATGGTAATGGTAATAAAATGTAATAAAAACCAAACGCTAAAAAGTATATCGAACAAAGCAAAACAAATGAATGTAAATATTTATGGAAATGTATGGCATGGATAAAGCATAAAAAATTGGTATTCATCCAAAGTAAGTAAGCGTATAAATAAATATAGAGGAACGCCAAATGGTATGAAGATTGTGACTAAACACAAGCACATGTTCGTATGTATGCGGTGAGCAACAGAAAAAATTGCAAATTTATGCTAGCGTTGATTTGATCATAAAAAAACGAACCAAACAGCCATCTCAGCGATTTTCAGCGGCAAATATAAAGCGACTAGTCAAGTATGAGCCTGCTAGGCGTATACGTAACCAGTCAGCAACCCCCTATTATACCTAAATGCATGCAAATAAATGAGATTTGGCGGCAGAGAGTGGTGTATATTTTTATGACCTGTAGCATTAAAGAGCAACAAAAGTGCGATAAAAAAAATCGAAGAAGTTCTAATAACATTTGTAGGTTCAACATAAATAAAGCAGGGCAAACATTTCAATTGCTAATAAATTGATAAGTATTGCCAATTATTTGTAACAATACAAATTGACGACTGATGCGATAACACATGCCACGCACATAACACAGAGCGAAACCGTTTTACATAAAATAATTAAAATGATTATAACGAAGATTGGGGAAAGGATCATAAAAAAAAATAGTTGGCGCGATATAGGTATACCTCCGAGGAGATTAAGGCCGAGCTTCTTTACCAATTTGTAGTGTGCTGCTTCTAATTTTTCCTACAAATTGGTGGGATCTGACGAGTTTGCTGATTCTGAACGGCAACTGCAAAGCAGATTAATTTTTGCTGAGAAGCCTTCCATGGCAGAAATACATTCGGAGAGTTTGACAAACCCCTGCCGAAGGGAAAAAACGTTTTCAAACCACTTTTGATGTTGCCTGGGACGTTCGGTGTGGTACGCCAGCAGCATCATGTTTTGTTAAATTTCAAAAAAAAAAGTATGTGTCTGATAGGTGAAATAGGTGAAATTTGAAATAGCTGTTCTGTGCGATCTGCTTAGCGACTGCTTCTATTCAATGAAAACTAAGCTGACAAATCCAAAGGTGAGAACTCTTTTTTCCTAAAAACGATCATGACTTTTAAGTTATTAACCCATTATTACCGACCAGCGAAAAAAAAACTTGAAAAGAAATTGTTGTTGTTGTTGTGGTTTTAATAGCGTTTTGCTTCGCCCAATCACATACAATAACTCTGAGAATCATCAGTAAGCTCTTGTGATGGAAGTCCAACGAAACTGACAGTTTCAACAGGATTGGACCAGGCCGATATTGTTGTCAGAAGAGTAGGGATGAGGGAAGATATCATATGCATGGTAAGAATTTGGTATGGTGAGGTTGAGTCTGAATAAGTAAGAGTTTAACCTTTAACAGTACCCAGATCGAAGTTGTGTTAGTATGGCTTTAGTCACTCTCGGGAGGACGCTCTACTCTGCAGCTATTTCACGTGGTTTAGGGCTCCGTTGTTGTTGTTGTTGTGGTAACGACGAAAACACTCCTCGAAGGGTTTGGGGAGTACTGCCGAATTAACAGTCCTTGACCGGATTTTTAACCCGGTACGCTCCGGTACTCCCTTAGGGCACTGCCCGACTATCGTGGTAGCGATTTATGACCAGTGAAATCTTCTAGGTCATGTCACCCCTCCTTCTAAGGAAGGATAAAATGGCTAATGAGAGGTCATATTCCGGCATATTCCAAACCCTTAACCCGCGGGGGCGTTGAGGGCTCCGGCTCTCGACTCGGTGTGGAGGTAGTTTTTAGCCCGCCTGTGATGCTGCTGAACAAACAAACTAACATTAAACGTTTTTGTCACTTGATAAAGGTGGGACTTAGATGATATTGGAAGACATCCCGTAGCAGTTGTGATAGCAGTGTTTTCGCATACTTGCAATTGTCTCGAGTCAAGTGACTTCCTGCTGATCTACATCTTTTGAGGCTATCGGGGTGGCATGATTAGCAAAGGAAGGCTGTTGTCAAACGCTATACCCAAGATTTTATGGTGGTTGACAGTAAGAAGCGTAACGTCATCTATTTCGGCGCTTAACTCTTGACTCATGAGATATCGTTTATTTATAGTAAAAATTCGCTTAGTGAAAAATCTGCAAAGAGCTATTGACCCTTTCCCAGAGCCATAGTAGGACAGTCGTCAGCGTATGAGATTAGGGGGGGAAGCGTCGATATGTAGAAATTAAACGAAATGGTAATTAGGATACTAACCTTGTCTAATTCTTCCTGGTTCAGATATTCTCCTTCTGAATAAGCCTCTAAATAACTCTGCGCCCCATAGAGAAGCTGTTTTAACATCTTCATGGCGATTCTGTCCTTTTAATTTTTAGTCCTTGTCCTACATTATGGCTTCCTTTGAGTCAATGACTTCAATCTTTAACGACTTTTCCTTCCTTGTCATTTCCAATTGATGCTCGCTACTGCTAAGAAGAAGAAACTGGCGTGCTTTGTTGCACAGGGGTTAAAATTACTTGAGAAAGGAAGCTCTTTTTATTTATTGGGCGCCATATTGCTGCTAGTAAATTAAGCGGAAGCTTTTCTTCCAATTTGTGTTTGTTACTTCTAGTTTTGTCCTAGAAATTTGGCGGACCTTCAGGTCTGAAGAAGTTTGCGAACGGAATCTGATTAATGTTGGCTAAGAAACTTTTTCGTGACAAAAGCTGCCGATCACAGTCAAGAGGCAAAATCATTTAGAGGCATCGGAAAGATGTCGAAAAGTTTTTCTTAGTATTACAAGAAAAGTGGCTTAATATATGGTTTAAGGTACAATAAAAATAAATGGCACAATATACAATAGGTATATCTTCATAAACCTCCTAAGAGATTTTTAAGCCGAGCTTCCCTTCCAAATTGTGGTGTGCTGCTTATTATGTAAAGGTAAAAGTTTTGTGGTGCTATAATAAAAGGTGAAATGCTTCAAAAACACCCATATGTAAAAGTCTCCCGATATCTACCCTTATTCGCTAACCAAAATCTTAGTATTTGTAGTCAAATCGACAGTGAAAGCTTTTGAAGCATTGCCTTGGAAACAAAGTGGATGTAAGAAAGTTATATGTATTAAAGCATTTATTTAGGCCACGTTCCACTTATACGTCGACATGTTATACTTATTCGAAGTTATTTAAATGTTGTTCAAAAAGTATGTGTTTTACATATACATATATAAGCATGTAGCTATATCTTGATGTTATTAAAAGTACTGTTTATCGAAAATCAATGAAATATTTATGAACACCGTTTACGTTCATTGTAGAGTCATTTATCTAAATTAATCCTAATAACTCATTGCAGTGGTGCACAATTACGCCAATACAAACGCATCAAGAAATACACTTACATATGTACACCTCTATAAACATGCATAGTACATATCTAGAAAAATAAAAATTTAAGGAGAAAGCTTATCTACGATTGGCAGAAAAACGGTGAACGCTTACCTTTAAGTATGTGTGAAGGCGAGTGGTAGCCCTATATGGGAAATATCTAGTTTTGAACTAGTGAGCTTTATGATCTTCATGATACGCCAAGTATTGGAGAATACCGATGATAAGAGAAGCGACATGAGCGATCTCTTTGTCGATTAAAAGTAGCTTTTAGCAGTGCTACCATAATTTAATTTCACTTCCGTGCAAAGCTCATACGTCTGGCCCAAAAGATTTTGATATCGACTGAAAAATTGGGGGTAGGGAAAAGTGAGTCATTGACTGAGTTGAAAGAGAAAGAGTAGAAGGATGACTTGAACTTCTTCGGTGTGTACAATTGGCGTCAGTTATGGATGAACCTATTCGGTTAAGCACGAATAAATGATGATGATGCACTAGTTCGCTTCTAGTCGATTTGTGGGCCTGATTAGTTTACCAGAAATGGTTTTTAGAAACCAAATGGCGAGTTCTAACTGCCTTCTTGCGAAGCAGGGGAAGGTGTTTTCTTTTTTATAGCTCCCTGCAATACATTTTCCAGCCAATTTCAAGGGAATTCTCAAAATAGGTAGATCTGTGCCCCACCTAGCGAAATTTTTTTGATAAAAGTTACTCGAAAATCGATCGCAAGATTCCCCACGTTTTTCAACGATTTGTATTTGTTTAGATCAGCGCCATCTAGCGGAATTTGATGTACAGTGTATTGCAAAGTATTTCATGGTTAATTTACGTTACAAGTTTCAATGCTCTAGCTTAGTCTTATATTAATTGAAAACAAGTAAGGACGGCGCTGTCTTCGGCTGTGCCGAAGGCTTTATACCCTTAATGAATACGTGCAAACTTAAATACGCATTGTTTAAAGTTCTCTAAAATTTTGTCAGCAATACATTTAATTTTCTTTAATCTTCCAAAATGAGGGATAAATGGCCATAATCCTCTTATCTGAACGATCAGTTGTATTGGAGATATATGCTATAGTGACCCGATTATACCGGATCCGACAAATGTCTAATATAATACAAAAATACATCCGTGTGCCAAATTTCATTGAGATATCTCAAAAATTGAGGGTCTAGTTTGCGTTCAAACAGACGGACGGACGGACAGACGGACATACGGACATGGCTGTATGAACTCAGTTCATCGTCCTGACCAATTTGGTATACTTAATGGTGGGTCTATCTCTTATATTTCTAAACGTTACAAACATCGGACCAAAGTTAATATACCATTTCATGTTCATGAAAGGTATAATGAATAGCTACACTCAACATTTTAAATAAGTTTTCCGTATATCTCGATCCGGGTGCCACCTAACGCTTTTTTTTTTGCTTTACATTATGTTGTCAAGGAGTTCTTAACTACGTTACAACAGAATGTTAACTAAAAGGCTTTGCAAGATTCCGAAACTTCGTATAGAAATCAGCTACCATTTCTCTGATGAAAATTCAGAGGCTACCGAAATTGATCTATAAGAAAAGCAAAGTCGGCCTCTTAATTTTCCTTCTCCATTCTAATAAAAACTTCAAACAATTAATTAAAACAATAATATTTTCATAATAACTAATAACTAAGTTGTCGAGGTCTTGACTAGCGACAAACGAACTAGTACGTATTTGGTACTGTAGCGCTAGTTTAAAACTAGAAATTTTAGACACAAGTATTTGATTTACAAGCAGGGTGGGCACCACTCCAAACAAAAACACATCACAAGCATGCACTTAAGTGAGTATTGATTACGTATTATAAAATCATGCTAAGCCGTAAAAAAAATTGCGCTAAACGGATTCAAGGTAAAGCCACATAGGGCATATTCAAGTTCAATAAACAACGCAAGTGGGCTCACAAATACTTTCAAAGAATAAAAACAATCACAAGGCTTGATTGATTGGAAACGATTTCCCGCCAAAGCCAGATGAATAGGCATGCGTGTCGGCTGGAGCTGGGTTTAATAAGTGACGGGAATGAGCATATAATTTGGCAAACTGATGGTAAAAATATGCAGGAGGCGGCAGTGAGTATACACATACAAAAATATTTATGTAACTTACATTTATTAAAAAAATATAAAACCGCAGTGAAAGTAAATTTGAAGTGTATACACGTAAACAAAATATAAAGGAGATTGAATCGTTTGCATGGTTAAATGATCATATTTGTGAAAACGATTATAGTTGCAAACACGTCAAGATATTGTATAGTATGGCTATATTTCCAGTATTAGCGTACATATGTTTTAAATGAAAGTGTAGAATTTTTGTATTTAAAACCGTAGACACAAAGTAAACTTGCATAGATGTAGAGAAATTGGTTGGTACATCGTAGAAACTTGAATATGCTCCAATCCCTAAAATCAGAAAAGGGTTATCCAAACAAAATTTAGTTAATAATTGCAATAATTGAAATCAATAAGAATTGTCCAAAGTTGAACGATATATAAGTATTGTATACTCTTTTTGCTGATATTGCTCCTGCTTTTGGTAGGAATTGCGAGATATCGTGCTTTTATAGTTACCGAAAATCCTCGGATTTATTTTGTTAAAATCGCGAGATTATCGGGAATGCAAATATATTACTAAAAAATAAAAAAATATGTATAATATTTATATGAAATTATCCTTACACTTTTGCTGGCATTCAATACTTTTGAACACTTTGTTTTTCTTTGTGTACTGTGTTACACTGAAAACATTATTTTAAATTTAACAAAGGTGCCATTTGCTCAAGTCAATTTTAAATTTATCAGCCGCCTTAAAAACGCAAGATTAACAAGATAATCAATGCTGTTCACACTTCTTTATATGAAAGGGTGAATAACAACATATCAATAAAAATTATATGTATACTGAAAAAAGAATAATTATTAATTAATTGTTTATACCTAAAAGTGAGGTATGGGCACTACTCCGCATACGAAAAGTAGCCGGAGCTCATATTGAGACGCGTCACTCGATTGAATCACCGCCGTCCAGATGTTGCCTTCGCGCTTTATAAGCGTACACGGCCTGTATTCCGCAGACAAATATTACCATCATTGTTCCAAATGATTTGGAGGTCGGCCACAGCACTATACCGCAGTCCACAGATTTAAACTAGGTTAGAATTTATAGTCTAGTCTAGATAATTATATATTGTAAATAGGTACAAGCTAGTTTAAAATTTAGCTGTAAGAAATAAATAAATATTTTCGGTTTCAAATTCTATTGCTATTACTTTTTCATTTTCTTGGCACCATACCTCTTTTTTTAAGATTGGGCTTTCATTTCTATTAGCACCGTTCGCTCACTTATTTTTCTTTAAATGGTTTTTTGGACCAAATTTATGTTCATTTAGATCTTCGTGTTTTTTTCTAAGTCCAGAAAATGGTTACATACAAAACTGTCGTCTTCAAAATTACGTTAGCATATGTCTTCCTTGTTTTGTTCAATTAAGTTGCATTACACTTGAATTGAGAAATCAATTCTAGTATGAATTTTATTCAGTTCATCAATATTTAAAAAAAAAATTTTCATTGTGAATTTACTATTATAAATTAATATTTCACACTGAAAAGCCTGAGCTAGATTTAAAAGATCTTTTGCTCTCCACTTTCATTTAAAGCTCAGGACCTTTCATATGAATTGTATTAATATGTGAGGGCATGTGGGAGTGCTATGCAATTTTTTTATATTCGAAGTGTTAATTTGTATTTTTACCTATATTTCATGGCAAAACAAAAACAATAGTGCTACAAGTGTATATGGGTTGAGCAGCCCTGAAGATGTTGAAAAAAATTTTAAATTCAAAACATTATAAAAAAATTGTGTACCTTGTAAATAATTTTCATTTTAAATAAAAGCCACTACTTCTTAAATATTTTAAGGCCAGATTCCTGAACAATTTTTTTTCTAATTTTTTCAACCTAAGCTAATAAAGAATAGCGAATGCCTGAATAGAAAAATTACACCGCAAAAATCCCGCTATTGATAAACCCAAGTAGATGTAGGCGGTTTTTTATTCGTCATTCTGATGCTATAAGATAAAGATAATTTTCTTTTCTGCTAGCCTAAAAAAATGTTTGAATTGAAAGCAACAAAAGAATAATACTACATTTACACTGAATTAAATGCATGATTTTCAAACAACAGATCGAAATGCGGCTCATTTCTCCATACAAATCGTATTCACAAAATCACGCATTCAAACAAATTACACAGCAAATGCGATGAATTCATATAAGTTTGGTTAGAAATCATTAAACATGTTTGAATGGTACTTTATAACAAAGGAACGAACGAATTCAAAGCCGATATAAACACATTTGAATTACTAGTCTGAAATCACGCATTAGAGGTCAGTATAAATAAGTTATAAGGTAGGATATGTCGCTAAGTGCCTACGAAAAAAATTTCCTTTGGTGAAGGTTTAATACATGGCGTGTACGTAATAAATGCCATACAAATCAATACATTTTTGACATCAACCAACAAAAGCCATAGTAGGGATGGACATAATTGAATGATTTACTAATCATAATATATTCCCCATTGTATTTGTTTAACATGCGAATATAGGTTCAGAGTAAACTTAAGTTTCAAATTAAGGAACTCCTTGCGAGGACTTCTCTTAAGTTAACCCGAATCTTCCCACGATTACCATATGGTAATGCAAACATGCCGTTGCAATTTTAAGTATTATGTCTGAAGTAAATAACAAAAACAAAAAAGAATAACTGTATTTCACGCAGAATAAATGCAGCTCACGGAAATACATAAGCTTTTTGTTATTTTTAGTGCAGCTAGCAAAGCTATAAGACGTCAAAGTCAGGTGAAAAAAAAAAGTGAATTATTGTGGTTTTTTAACATGGCACGTCGGTAAGTATATGAATAACTTTTTGATTTTTTGATATATTTCCAAAAAAATTACATCAGTTGGTAGCTAATGAAATAAACTAGTAAATGCAAGTTTAGTTTTGTTTGAAATTTGATTTTTTGTGTAACTTTTTTGTATTTTACTCAAGGCGTTACCATATGGTAACCGTGGGACGTCTAGGGTACAGGGTTTTAGTTACCTTTGGTGTAGTTTTTTTTTGAGATTTTTGATCATATTTATTGATATTTTGTGAATTACAGCGGTTTATCGTTGCAAGAAATGCTTGATTTCATTCAAGAACTCGATGAAGCAGAAGATCAAAATCAACTGTGTGATATTCCAACCACTCTTTATATCGAGCCTCCTGTGGATGGCAACGAATCTGGCGAAGATGACGCTGAAGATGATTGTGCGGGCATTCCAGATAATGTTTGCTCAGCTAAGAGGTGGCTGCGAAGTTGTTATAGCTAGAGGGCGACGTATGCAAGGTTTCGATGAAGAGGAGGATATGGGAGGCATGTTTAGAGACGGTATAAGCATACCATCATTTTAATCTTATAAACCCTAAATTTTTCAGCACCAAATCCAGGAGATTTGCCTGTTATTGAGGTTGAAGACACTTTTAGTGAGATGGAGGATGAAGAAACAACGGCTAATAGTTCAGAATCTCCAATGAGGAAGCGCTTACGTAAAATTGAACCGAAACCTTCAAACGTTGCACTGCCATCAGGAAACATGGAAACTGTATTTGAATGGGTCAAGAACAAATCATCATCTCTAATTCTAATTTTTCCAAGCGCAAATTACGAAGATTGTCGCCATTCACTGCCACACGAACAGTTTGAAAAATTTTTTGATGACACATTATTGGAACATATTTGCGAACAAAGTGCGTTATATTCGGTGGAACAGAATAGACCGAACCCAAATATAACAGTCAGCGAACTTAGAGCATTCATAGGCATATTGATCGTCACTGGCTACAATTATCACTCCAATTACAAACATTTGTGGAGTCAGGATGAAGACATTCGGAACAATCTTGTCAGTAACACCATGCGTCGGAATCGTTTTCAAGAGATTTTGCAAAATCTCCACTTCGAAGAAAATTCCAAGTCTTCTTCAAAAGACGGCCCAAATCCTGACAAAATGTGGAAACTGCGTCCTCTTACGGATCATTTGAAAGCAAAAATGATAGAAAATTTCCATCCGGAACAAAATCTTTCTTTCGGCAAAAGTATGATATCCTATTTTGGTAAACATGGATGCAAGCAATTTATAAAGGGCAAGCCATTACGATTTGGATATAAAGTCTGGTCCCTATGAACTCCATCTGGTTATTTGGTGAATTTTGAAATTTACCAGGGGAAGAATCCTCGATCGAATTTGGAGTACGAAGCAAAGTTTGGAAAATGCGCCGCTCCTTTAGTCAGCATGATCGACGATTTTCCTGATGAATTGAAATCGCTGTCATTCCACTTTTATTTCGATAACCTGTTTACTAGTTATCCTCTGTTGGCATATCTCAAGTCATGCGGATATAATGGTACTGGAACAATCCGAGAAAACAGAATTCCAGCAAGCTGTCCACTAGTGCATAAAAAAGATTTCAAGTCAATGGAAAGAGGTTACTCTGAATCAATTGAAATGAAAAGCACTGGTATTTGTTTGGTGAAATGGTATTTGTTTGGTGAGGATCCGAAATCAATGGCACAGCGTTATTCGAAGGCAAGTGGATCGATAATAAATGTACCCCATCTTTGCGCAATCACGGAATATAATAAATTTATGTGCGGAGTAGACCGATTAGATCAAAATCTATCCCTGCACCGCATCGCATACAGGGGAAAAAAGTGGTGGTCTAGCATTTTTACCTGGCTGTTAGATGCTTGTATTCAAAATGCATGGCAACTTTACCGAAAAGATCAACATATCAGTCAGTTAGAATTTCGAGGACAACTTGCAGTATACTACTGCAAACACTATGGTATACCGCCCAAAAGTCCTGGACCTGCGCCCTTTCACAGATATGCATACCAACTAGGTCGAGTTGAACATACTCTGCGCTAGGATCAGGGTGGACATTTTGTGGTACCATCAAATCGTAGGCATTGTGCCGGTGACAGATGCAGAGTTAATAGACGAACTGCATGTGGTAAATGCAACGTAGGACTTTGCGTACAATTTTTTGCTCAGTACCACACAAAACCATGATAAATTTCAGTTCAAAAATGTTTTTTTTTTTCATTGTCGTGAATTCATTTATTTTACTTATTTTTTAAATAAAAGTGTTTGAAAACAGTTATTTTTTGAAAAATTAAAAATAAAACGACATTCGAAAACCATTTTGTCTTTCATTAAAAACATGTACCCTAGAGGTCCCACGATTACCATATGATAACGCTAGTTTTCCGCATTTTCCGGAAAATCGAAGCGAGGAAAATGAAAATGGACTTCATTTAAGTATACAACATTTCACAAAAATCCAAAACAAAAAAAGTTATAGGACTTCCCGGGTTAATTTACTCTAAAATACTGATATATGAGTTAAAGTTTAATTAGCATTTGAAAATTTCTTACAATCCCTTTATTTGCTGCATTGAAAATATGTTAGTTAATAGAAATGTTTTCCTTTGAATGATACATTTCCATAAAAAAAACTAAGTTAATAAAGGTTTTTATAAACACACACTTTTTCGCAGAAAATGGTTTGTATCAAAATGATACATTTTAAAAATAGCATTACAGTTGCAAAATGTTTCTAATACAGTATCTTTGGTCTTAAATAAAAAAAACATTAAAACTCGAATTGGTTGTTATATATTTTCAGGTTAAATGTTTTTTCATAAATTTTCTACCTTCTTTCCAAACGAAGTTGTTGGAGCATAACAAATACAGAAATCACAAGCCTAAAATTGAGGTGCGCGGATTTTAACTACATATCTCGAAAATCTATGGATTTTTAAATTTTGTCACCCCCAAAACATTTGCATGTTATAAACTTTGTACTATTCTACTGAACCTGATATTAATACAATAAGATCGGCTATTGTGGGCACCATTTTACTTCAACTAAGTATTCTTTTTTTATATCGCATATTAAATTATCTCCTCAATTTGTTGCAAAAACAAGCTGAATTCCCAATGTTTCGTCTGTAAGATCAAAAAACCTGAGATGACCTCAAGAGTTATTGAAAAAACGGGTCGGTAATGTGGGCTATGGTAGTCGCGTAATGTGCTCACCGTCTTACTTCGATTTTAATTCATGGTAGTTGAAAGAAGGCATAAGTTTCTAAAATCATTTATTAAATTATTTTTCAAAATTGTTTCTCAATATTTTTGTTTGATAGATCAAACAAAATAGTTCGACTCAAGAAATCGGTGATTAAGCTGGCGTTTAATGTGGGCTAGGGTATCCACTTTCATTACTATGTAGCCCACTATGCGCGCTCAATGGCTTAAAGACAAAAGCGACTTAAAACATTCATATAAGCAGTCTACAATTTTTTTATCTATTTTTTGTGTATTGTTTAAAATAGTGCCGAGTAACTATCTTAATTTCGAATTTGTTACAATAATATTTTTTTTATGAAATATCGGTAATACTTCACGCTATCGAAAAAGGTCAACTCTTTCTCAAAAAAATCTGCATTAACTGCTCAACAGCAACCAATACAAATCAAAATGCGAAAGGAGGTGATCAGCCGATATATGAATATCAAACCTAGGACCGAAAAATGCTTGTGTATATTTTATTTAATGAAAGTTATGGCCAAAGCTTTCATTACCACACCAGACAATAATAAATGACTTTACTTCATTTTATGTTCCAGCTTGTGGTGTACTGCCACTAAGTTTTACTATAAGTAAGCATGACCAACATATTTTATTCCGACTTCGCAAGCCATCTGCCAAAAAAGAGGAATTCTTATTGAAGATAATTATTAGGGCAGAAAAACACTGTTTGATTACACTGTTTCATTTAATTTTTTAAACCGGTTGCATATATTTATATTGCTTCACCGAATCAGGTTTTTTCCTTTTTACAAAAGTTTTATTTTTATATTTCTAATATAACTTTGTAATCGGGTTGTATAAAACCATTTTTCAATATTTCTTGTATGCCCTACAGTTTGAATTATGTTTTATAAACTCGAATTATGAAATATTGGATATCCATCAAAATATCTGTAACGTCAACCGGTTTTTTTAGATAGCTTTGCACTTTGCCGTTGCTCATTGATCACATACAAGGAAAAAACAAAACAAACTGATATCAAACTATCACCTCTTTTATAAGCTTACATTTTAACTGTACCATTTACAAAAGAAATCTGAGACTTGTCTAAACGACAGTATTTTTTACTGGCACATATGTAAGCTTTTGGTAAACTCATTATCGTATTACTTTAATCTACCTATTTATTACTAATAACATCATCTTCGAGGCAACCATGATCACCATCAATGCAACCTTCACTGGCGGTTTGCAGCATTTGATTTTATTTGTACGCTCCTAAGAAAGCTTGAAGGTGTCATGTGCTTATCACGAACTTCTAAATTACACTTAACACCTATTAAACCGGATTATCGCCCATAAGCGTTTGAGTCCGTGCATACGCGTATACGCTTAACACTCGCATGTATGGATGAGAGTAGGTATGACCAAAAGGCGTTAAGCAAATCAATATTTGAAAACGAATATAACACATACATATTCCTGTGTCCATATGTACAAAAGCAAATATTGAGTGTTTAGTTTAGGGTTACTGTAAAATCATATCATCGATTATCGCTCAAATTCATCAACCACTCATTTTACGTACACCAATGCACATTTCTGCCTTTCGATTTTGAAGATGGAGCACACAACCAGGAAAAGGTTAAAAGAAAACTAGTAACTTGAGCAGATATTTACATTTGGTTGCATCTAAGATGTGTAAATATTTGTAATGTGGACATATCTATAGGCATTTGTACAACCGTGCCCCGTTGCGTGGTCACGTTTCAAAAAATTCCGAGATCCACAATGTATAAAAGGTCCTAGACTTCAGGTTTCATTTTGCATTTATAACTTTCGCGTAGAGAGAGCGCATCTCGTTATACACTACTTTTATCTTCATCAACACAGCTCAACATTGATCAGGGTTTAAATTTTTTATAACTAGACTAAACATGGTTACATCTAAGACAAAGGGCACATTATCATATGTCAAGTGAAAAGACTCTTCCAACTACTCTGTTCTAATTTAGCTTAAAAGGGGCCGAAACTCTCAACTTTGCTTAAGCTAGACTCATTCTACGATCAGAAGATTTTGCAGCCATCATAAAATTAAATGTTCAACCATTGTTAAGATACATAGACTGTGGGATACGCACAAGATATCCACTGCAAGAGAGCATTCAAGTTTCCAGCAAAATCGTTTTTTGAGGGATTGCCAGTATGCAATATTATTAAGCCTTGCGAGCTCATCAAATATTCAAACTCAAACTGATGAATATAGTCCGACGGCACGCTCAGCAAGAATTTTTAGTTATTGTGGGATTTTGTAAAACAATTTTTTTAAGTTATCATACGAGCTTTATCCGTTATAGCGTATACATTTTGTTTTAGTATCACAAATCAGTCATAAGGCGGATAAAAACTCAAAACTTACTTAGGTTTGCTAGAACCCATTGCTTCATTCCAGTTTCTTTCGCAGCCTATTAGAGATAGTCGTCTATAATTATAGTTATTAGGTGTAGTAGAAAAGGTGGGAGTTAGAATTAAATTTTAATTTAATTGTATGTTACTTTCCCA
Organism: Merzomyia westermanni; assembly: GCA_949987695.1. NCBI lineage: Eukaryota > Metazoa > Arthropoda > Insecta > Diptera > Tephritidae > Merzomyia > Merzomyia westermanni. The sequence goes on along the minus strand of OX465289.1, from coordinate 51,313,655 downwards.
ACTTATTTGTGGTACTAATAGAGAAAGCATTTATTTTTTCGATTTTCTTTGAACGCTTTGAAAAACATTCACTTTGATCAAAGAGACGACAATCTGTGTCACAACAAATTTGTGCATTTATTGTATTTTACCGTTTTCTTTCATCACTTTCCTGTTCTACACTTTCATTTCCGTAACTCTCTTTACTGCTCCTTTACTTTACTCCCTTTTCTTTTCCGTTCCGCTACGCAAACAAAGTATATTAACTTCATTCTCCTTACGGTAGTATGTAACGGGATAAACGGATCGAGATAGATATTAACTTATGTATATCAAAATGTGGAGGAGGAAAAGAGAAATTGATAGAGCCATGTCCGTCCGCCCGTCCATCCATCTGTTAACGTGATAACTTGGGTAAATTGAGATATCTCATTGAAATTTTATATGCAGGTTCCTTGGCACTCATCTCCGACCGCTATTTAAAATGGGCGAAATCGGTTGAAGGCCACACCCATTTTTAATACCTAGTAGTGGTACGCGCACACGGTATATTAACTTCGCCTGACGGTGGTATGTAACTACATAAACAAATCGAGATAGATATTGACTTATATATATCAAAATGTTTAGGAGGAAAACAGAAATTTTGAGATATCTTAATGAAATTTGGTATTCAGGTTGCTTGGCACTCATAAACGAGCGCTATTTAAAATGGGTGAAATCGGATGATATCCACGCCCACTTTTTATATATAGAATATTTTTGAAAATACAAAAAAAGTGATTATTCAGTACATAAAACCGTCTCTTCGTCCGTCTGTATGTCTGTCCGTCTTTCTATTTGAACGCACATTTTTCAAACATATGCATGTATTGGAGTTTTGGAAAAAAATATGGTTAGCAGCGGTTGGTAGGGAAACTATTTATATACAGATAAATTAATTTACCCCTCAGAACTCATAAAAGAATTGCTTTTATTGAAAACATTTAGCTGGCCACGAACAAAAAAGTATTAAAATAGACCTGCGTTAATTTGGATGCCATAATAGATCACTACTAGGTATATAATGTTCGGTTCCAACCGAACTTATACCTCCTTACTGGTTTTGATTTATTTTATTTTGTTTTATTTTATTTTGTTTTATTTTATTTTATTTTATTTTGTTTTATTTTATTTTATTTTATTTTGTTTTGTTTTATTTTGTTTTGTTTTATATTATTTTGTTTTATTTTATTTCACTCTATTTTCCTATTTATATTTCACTCAAATCTAACCAAAAAAGGAAAAAAAAATATTTTTTTTTTCAAATTAAATCTCAATTTAGTTTTTTATAAAGTGCTATGTCCACAACCATTTTTTGGAGCTTATCACGTTTCATTTTATATGCATATGTTCGACATGTCAGCTTTCCGCACCATTTGTTATCTCTCTCTTCGCTTCTTCCTGAACTATTCCATTGAAATTATTCCGAGTTTCATATTTATAATATTTTAATTCCGTATTGCATTTTAAAGGAATTATGGTGTTATCTGCTTTTCTCTTTACTTTTCCATTCTAATGGCTTGGTATTTCTGTTATTCCATATCATCATAGTACCACAAGCAACTAAGAGGGACACAAGACTAAGTTTTGAGCATACAAACACAACTAGTATGTGGGCATATAGATAAACTTATATACATACATATGTTACATACAAAATTTCCCACTTAAGCATAAGTTCTGAACACACAAGCACTTGCTTCACGTGGAAGTATGCGCTGTTATTGCATCGTGCATCTTTACTGCTCCGGAAGTCAGCTTGGTTGACCTACCACATTGTGGATGCATATTTATACATCAAAAAAAACCATTAAGGTCATACAGGTTTGCACAACTTTTCCAAAAATTTGAGATTTTTGGTTGTGTAAAACACGCTTATCTCTGAAAAAATTTAATGTTTTGAATAAAGAAAAAATAAAAGAGTTAAAATTGTTTCTTGCTGCTGTATTTCGATTGACCGATACAGCAATAAATAAAAAATTATCATTACTTTTTCGGCAAAAAAAAATTAAATTTCTTTCTCAACATATATTCCTTCAAGCTTGATATATGTGGTAGAGCTCTTAATAATCGATATATCGAATTTTTCGATAGATTTTCATAATTCGCAAGAAGTGGGCATGGGAATATCTCAGCTCAAAATTTATAAAACGACTTGAAAGAACGGACTATCCCCTGAACTTAGCATGCACTAACTGTAACGTTGACGAGTGCATACCTCTAGGTTGGAACTTAAGTTTGCTCTGCCCAATCAACAAGAGAGGCGATCCCGCGATTTCCTTAATATCGCATACAAGTAACTATCTGGCGTATTGTGTTAAAGAGTGATGCCTATAGTAAACAAGCTGATTGGACCTTATCAGTGTATCTCATGAACTGGTGAGAGGTCTATCGACCGGATCTTCAAGATACGCCCAAGCCTAAAGGAGACCGATGATAAGAGAATCGACACAAAACATCTCTTTATCGATTTCGAAGTCGATTTTGGCAATGCTACTATGATCGGGTTTTCGTGTAAAATAAAATGTTCATGGTCTCAGTCTCACGAACTTTCACTGTCCTAAAGTGACTACTTATTGGAGGTGACCTTAATGGTCGTTTTCACTTGTGCTCTCGTACGACCATAATGAAACTCAGTGTGCTATACTTTTAACCATTGAAGCTGATGTTTGAGAGCTCTTATAATACTAATCTATCTTTTTCTTGGTTTCGAGTGTGACTCTGTTTACTCAAAAAATTATGCTGAATCAGCACAAATACACAAGGGTTTCGGCTATAAGTTTCTATTTTTGACAAGCTAAGTTGCGCAGCTTAGTCAAACTTTAACAATAGTCTTTAAAGAGCTCGTGATAGATGGGAGCTGTGTTGGATTTAAAATTAGGGCTCGCTGAGTTCAAAAAAAAAAACTTTTAATTTTCGAACTGCCATTGTAGTTTTCTTATTCTCTAATCTCTCTCCAATCTGCATGGCTACATTTATTGAGTTTTGCTTGGCTCACTGAGATATTACAATTGTTGGAGACCATGGTAAATATTAAAATGGCTGCTGTGTTATTGCAAGAACTTAGAACGTAGGGCCCTACAGAAAATGCGATGCCCGGAACAAAGCATGAAAGTAATCCAGGATTAGGATTGCAAAAGTCCCGCCCATTCTTTCAGATACTGTTTAACTACAACCGAAAAAAGATATCTGGCCTCAGGCCCTAAAGTCGAAAATTTAGGTTTTCGCTATGTCACATCTCTTAGTCATACTTTGTTGAGTAGTACAAGGTTCCAGCATAAGATGATCCAATAGATGCGGTTGTACATGGTCAGAACAACGAGAAACCAAATTGAATATGTCCTTCTTCCTATTGCAGCACAAGTTTAAATAGAGCAGGCTGCTCACGATAGATGCAGCTGACAACTTATCCACTCGGCTTTCGGACCTGGTAAATTCCCTTGTCTTGGCAAATATTCATCTGTAGTCACATCCATTTCGAAAAAACAAAACTCACAAAATTGTGTTCCGTTTCATTAGCCATGTAGGTGCTTTTTGTTAAGTGCGACAGCGACAAGTTTAAAAAGCTTCATGAATGACTTTTCACTTATTAGCAATGACCCTGGATTTTCTTGGAGAAGTGTTAAAAAGTTAAATCATCCGAAAAGCGCAGTACATATTACGCATATGTCAAAGGACAAGGATCAGCAAATACCTATGTATGTATATATCAATATAAGCCTTTGCTTCTTTTTAAAGAAAAAAAAAAAACAATTTTTTTTGGCCCAAATATTTTATTTTACTTAACTTATTTTCGCATTCTAGGCCAGCTGCCTACACAAAAAAGGCTGCAGAAACATTTTTCAAGGTATGATAATAATAAGGATGTTAAGCTTCTTTAAATGGTAGGGAAACGGTTGAAAACAAGCGTGCAGAAAAGGGATGGAGTTAAAAACAAAAAGAAACAAGTAAGGAAAAGGCTGTTTTTGACTGTGCCGAAGACTTTATACCTTTGATGAATACGCATCACGGTTTTAAGTGTACGATCCCTACTTACAATTAGTACAAACTCTGCAAAACTGACCATTTAAAGACACATAGCCCAAACCCCATTTAGCGGAACAATCGATTGTATGGGAGATATGCATTGTATTGCTCCGATTTTGCTGATTCCGACAAATGATTAATCTCATGCAAAATTGCGGCCGCATACCAATTTCATGGCGGCTCCATACCAAATTTCATCAAGATATCTCAAAAATGAGGGACTAGTTTGCGTACAAACAGACAGACTGACAGACGGGAATGGCTAAATCGACTCAGCTCATCGCCCTGATCATTTCGGTATACTTATTGGGGGGTATATCTCTTCTTCTTCTCATATTTACAAACATCGAACCAAAGTTATAATACCATTTCATGTTCATGAAAGGTATAATAAACAAAAGGAAACTTTATACAAAGAAGATATTGTCAACATATTTTTGTATAAATGGAATTTAAGGTATGCGAAACGCCGAAGGCCTAAGAAGATGACAAGAGTGAAAATATTTCTGTCTGCTTGAGTGAAGGGCCAGAGGCTAAGCGTATGAATGTATGACAAGTATTTTCATAAGACGTCAATAAAGATAGTTGCATGTACTTATATACATATACACATACAGTTACAAGAAACCAGATTTGTTTTTTAGTGCCGGCATATGTGTTGAAAAATGGGGTGGAAATATAAATTGTTTCTTCTTCTTGACAATTGTGGGATAAAATTAGCTTAAAGTTACACCTTAAAATTGGGTTTATGTAAATTAAATAAACTGAAAAGAGCAACAGCAGGCAGTTCTGGTAGAGAATAGTCGAATGTATGCATGGAGCTGTCGTCTGTCGAACAGATTTTGTAGAACCAAGTTTTTGATTAACCAACTCCCGAAGATATCCAGTCACAATGAGTAGATGATTCTAACCTAGATGATAGGCTGAGTTGAAATTTTTTGTTCACGCTTTATTATTAACTAGCCCTTATTCGCGGCCTTGTCGACACTTAGAGAAACATATAATTTTTCGCACTTAAGGGATTATATTTTCGTTAACAATGTTACAGTTAATTGTTTGTAATGAGGTGACGCATATTTTCCATATGACCTTATCATCAGGCAAAATCATAGTTGATTGGAAAAAACTTCAGCATCTAAAATATTTAGAAGCAGTTGTAAAAATGATGTGGTCAGCTATAGGCCCATTTTCAAGTTATCTTCTTTTTAAAAATTTTGTGTCAGTTGTCAAAGAAAAACTACAATTTGCTTGAAGCAGTCTGATATGCACCAATTAGTACAATTTTGCTTTAGGGAATCACTATAGCTAATATTTCCTAGTCCCATTTTACGGCTACATATCATGTTCCTCAAGGCAGCGTTTTATTACTCTTTTTGTTCATTATTTTTTACAAATGTCTAGCAAAGTTCCCAGCGTCACTCGGATTGTAAATAGTTCATATATTCCTCTTATCCTAAATGAGCCTTTGCTTCTCTCTCACCCATTTTCCACGCATCCCTAACTCCGTCACAATTATCGCCGTTCATGCTCCTTCTTCATTTCATATTCATCACCATACTTTCATCTTTATTTTAATTTCCATTTTTATCTTCATCCCAATCTACGTTATCATAAGTTTTGACACGTAATTTTTTAATTTCTCCTACAAAAATTAAGACCTGTACTGTTTGGCAATAGCGATAAAGTCTACTCAATAAAATTTCAAAATCATAGCAAACTCGGATTATTTTTCAAGACCTCTATCGCCCATGGAATATGGTTTTTTTATCAACTATACAATAAACTTGTTTGACTCACTTATAAGCAGCGTTGTTAATAAAAATAAGTACGAAACATAGCGATTTGTTCATAAGTATAAAGGATTATATCACCTTCCCCTCTCTATTCCAATTTCATATTTCGTCATCATAAACCTCTTTTCCTCAACTTCCATTTCTATGCCCTATCCCTTTCTAGTTATCACATAAGTTTAGTTAAATTTCCATCTCTATCGATACTTCCAGTGGAGTTTTTCCGAAATACTTCCTCCTTTCCATCTCCTTACCCTCCTCTGTTTCTAAATCTACAATTAGATCCCCATATCCTAATGGGATACCTATCCCCATAGATGAAAATAGTTAGGAATATTCTAAAAGTTGGTTAGTTGAGCTCTTCAACATTTCGTAAGTCGCTTTCAGTCACTATACCTCTCATGAACATAAAATGGTATTATAACTTTGGTCCGATGTTTGTAAGTATGAGAAGAAGAAGAGATAGACCCACCAACAAGTATACCGAAATGATCATGACGATCAGCTATGTTAGTCTTGCAGGTTTCGTGCTTATTATGTATGTAATGTGTGTAGTTAAAATCAGTCAGATCGGACCTACATAACATATAGCTCCCATACAGTCGATGTTTCCGATAAATGGGGTTTGCGCTATGTATCTTTAAATTAAATGGCAGAGTTTGTATTAATTGTAAATAAGGATCGGCCACTTGAAACCGTGATGTGTATTCATGAAAGGTATAAAGTCTTCGGCACAGTCGAAGACAGCCCTTTCCTTACTTGCTTTTTTTTTAAGAAATATTCAACGACTTTTCTAGAGTTTTATTATAGTACAGAGATTGGTTCCTGCTTTCAAACTTCTAAATTTCTTCTTTATGCAGACCTCAATATTTACTCTGTAATACGATATCGGTGTTTTCCAATATCCGAAAGTATCTTTCTCCGAATATTAAAATGTCCTCCCATTCTATATAAAGTAAGTTGGTAAGCGGTATTACATCTCCGGAGCGTTCCTCCGATTGTCTATAACTAGATTTCAAGAACTTGGGTGCCAGACGTTATGTGAAATAAAGTTTTTCGACTTATGTTAATAATATTTTTAGTTGGGCTTCATCCGGGGTATAGCACATCTATTTCTGACCCTCACAATTTGAAAAAAGGCAGTACTTTTCCTCATGCATAGGCCGCCTTGAAAGGACATAGGAAGTTTAGATCAAATTCACTTTACGACTTTTGCATTTTACTAATTCTATCTTCTCACATGAGTTGCGTTGTCTACTTTTTAAACCGCAAAGCAGTCGATTCTGATTTCCCGTATTCATCTTTGTTTCTAATATGGCAAATAGCTCTGTAGATTGTTCCTGTGTCTTGGATTGACTATACTTCAATGCGCACATGCGTAAGCACAGATTTGTAGCTCTGCTTTACATACTCGTAGTGCTCATTAGATCAAAAAATGCTAAATATGCTCCAGTTGTGAGGATCATTGCTGAGTTAAATAGTGTTCCAAATATCGACCTGTCACCTATGTATGCTTTCCTTGACAATCCCCTGACTTTTGAAAGGGAAAATCTACCAACGTCATAGGCAAAATTTGTCACATTTTGTTTTAGAGAAGCAAGATTTGATGGACAAAACCAACCCTCTTAGCATCTTCACATCGAAATATTAACATTTCAAATGTTAATAATGTTAAGTCGAAAAAAGTTGTGTTTCACTATCGATATATATATATAGGTGAAGATATTAAAAACAGATTTCAAATGTGCTGGTGTAGACTGAGTTGAGTATAGTGAATAATTTTATTTTTAGAGTATGCAATAAAAACTTTATTGGAAGAAGTCTAATAAAGCGTGTAGGTAAAAAATAACTTACTTCTGAGATTTTCTGTATCTGAAATATTAGTAAAGAGAGAATAGAGTGACACCAACCGCCTGCTGCAGGATATCTTATTGAGCATTTAAGCCAAACACTTTACCTAAATACTTTTACCAAAAAAAAAGTAAAAAAGAAAATAATATCAGTCTGGCGAGATCAGTGATTTCAAGCTATAAATTACATGAATATTTATTTTTTTACTTGAATATTTGCAAATTTCTATTGTCATTTTGCTGCTGGAGGTCGCATTTGGCGATTGAAACCCATCATTTATCATATTTCAAATATTCCGCTCATTTTTCAAAAGTACCAAATGATGGCATTGTCATTTTCAGTTACTGTAGTCATATTCAACTTTCAAAGCATACCTACATACATTTGTTATTGTTGTCAACCCTTTGCTAATAGTAAATGCATACGCTAAAGTATATGCGTACAAACTTATAAAAGTGTGAGTAAACAGTAGGATTGAGTTGCCATCTTTGAAACGCCTCAAAGTGAATATTGAAACTAATCAAAATCGCGCTTGAATCGATTTATCTTTTAAAAAGACAAAAGAATTGCTGATTGATAAGAGGTAAACGCTCTCTTATACCTAAATACACAAATATGTACACACATGAATCACAGCTAAAATACTGTTTATCCACTGTGTGAAACTGTGTTTGGTAGGACGTGGCGTATACGTAACCAATTGCGCCCTAAAAAAGCCGGAATTACTTACCACTACATCTCTATTTTGATGAAGTAGTTTACTAATTTTGTAATTTGTTTATGAAATTTAGTTCAATCATTCACATGCGCACATTCAATTTACCCTCTTATCTTATACGTATCGATGTGCCTTTGTTATATGTGTCATGCTTCGTATTTGTAAAACGCTATACTTATTGACCTATAAGGCAAGTGGCCAATATAAAACACTCGAGGTTAAAAGGGAAGTGTCGTGTCGATCTAAGCAAACACATAAGTATGCCAGTGGTTGAGATAGAGGAAGTTAACAGCAGCGTAAGCATCGAAACCGGCAGCCCAAGCAACAACAAACACTATTGAACCTTTATGTAAACACTCGAAGCTCTTTGTTAGCCAATCAACCAACCAACCAAACACGCAAAGCAGGCAACCAAGTGGCAAATCAGTCAAAGGCATATACAAAACACATTACAATAGAGTGAATCAGCAAAAATTTTGGTTTGCACAAAATTGTAATATATATACCCAGCTGTGGGGTTCTTAGCCAAAATATTTTGCAGGCTCGTAACGACTTAAACTTCTTAAACATTGTAGTAGAGCACAAAGAATTTTTTACCCCTCCTGAAGCAGCTTAAACTAAAGCTCGGTATCGTTTCTTTTTTGAGCTGCATTGGTTGTGGTGATAATGCGCTATCCTACCTCACAGGGACAGCACAGCTTACATCAAAAATTGTTTGCAAGTTTTTTTTCAAGACGGGGTGGCTTCTCGAAACCAAAAATTACGAGAATAAAGAAAATCGTTCCAATAATAATCACTTTAGTTCACCTTTATGGTGTAACTAGCAGACCCGGTTGACGCTGTTCTGTGCAAGAACCACACTTTCCAGGGCTCTCTTTACATATTCCTCTCTTTTTTACTTGCTATTCCTCTTCCTTTTCATTTCCCACTCTCCAGAGTCACTCGAAACCATGCAAGGGCTCGGATAAGACTAAACCCCATGGTTCGCTTTCATCAACTTGAAGCAGCAGAGCTAAACAACACCGTTACAATATATTACAAGAGCATACTATTGCTGGCGTAAGTTGACCTCATTGGTTTCAGCAATCGCACCATAAGTTATGCCTTCTCTACTGTGTCATGGATTTCACCATAGTGCAGAACTAAGAAGCTCCGGCCTAGAGGGTTTTCCAATATACATCAGAATTGGGGGGCAGAGGAAGGGGAGAGGCAGGTGGAGGTTGACTTGTGCTCCCTTATGTTTCAAAACTGTTGCCAGTTTTCACTTAAATGAGAAGGCTAATTTGCTTTGTGACGCAACGGGAAAAATCCCCTAGACGGTTAAGCGATAATAAATTATTAAATAAAAAATTACCACCCTTCCCAACTTTAAGAAGCTAAACCCAAAGCTCCCCAAAGTAACATTGAAATCAAGTCAGATTGAGTTCCTCAAATCGATGTAATAGTTTCCTGACAAAAATTTCTCGATTACCGCTATTTGCTTCATTAATCTTGCCATCCCTAGCTCTAAGCAGATATGGGTATACAAAGGACTATAATCAACAGTAGAGTAAAATTGAATTGACTTTGAGCTATTTGCGTTTGTTTTTGTTATTCTCACGCACAGAGGCGTAGCACGCAACAACAGCCTGACGTTGCCTAACAGGCAGAAATGCTGCTATTTGTTAGCTCGTGGCGGCTTTTGTTTGCTCATCTTCCGCTGCCTAACAGAGTTTGAAGTAAAGCTTATTCTTTTATAATCTAATAAAGCCAAACATTCTTGATTGTGAATGAAGCTACATACTTGTCACATATACAAATGTGTTGGCGTTGATGTACACATGAAGGGGATTTTGAGGAGCAGGACCTCCATATTGCCGAAAATCTGATCACATCATTAGATATAACAAAATTGTAATAGATAATGCACAAATATCGACATTATCGATACCAATATGAACGAAAAGAACACATGCGGGTCCTTATTAGAGTAAGCGGAGCCGAAATAACAACTTTTCAATATTTTATCTGTTTATCGGTATGTTTGTACGCACATATCTCGAAAACAACAACATTCAAGTCGATGAAATTTTCGTTGATTTATTAGATGTCGCGCTTAAAAATTAACGCGGTGACAGTTTCGGTATTCATGGTAATCGGTTTATTTCCAGTGAACTTACTGTTGAGTACTTTAACATTTGAAATCGTACAACCTTCGTTAGTAGTAAATGAAGTAAATGAAGTTCATAGTTATCGAACCCAGAAGGAGTAATTAAGGAATTATCGAATTCGTCACTATTATGTGGAAGGAGAAAAAAAATAGAAAACGCTTTATTCAGTGCATCGACCTAAGGCTGTTTGCTGTTGAAAAATAAAATGATTTTTTATACAAATGTTCTAGAAGATTATTGCTGAAATTCTTCTCTATGTACGTATACGAGGTGTGTTCAAAACGTATCCCGAATTTTGAATTTTCGCTGGTTACGTATATTCGAATTTCGAATTTTTTGTGGCGTTATGTTGGTACTCATGTCTCTCACTTATGCCGACAAGCGTCTTCGATTTTTACCTATTCAAAAAAATGGATCAAAGAACCTGTATCAAATTTTGTGTGAAAAACGAAATTAAGTGCGCGGATGCATTCCGAATGTTGACTGTGGCATACGGAGAAGCTACCTTGGACCGAAGCAACGTTTATCGGTGGTACAAAATGTTCTCAGAAGGCCGAGAAGATGTGCAAAGAAGAACAAAAATTGGCTTTTGCACCACGATAACGCCCCTGCTCACGCATCGTTGCTTGTGCGCGACTTTTTGGCCAAAAACAACACACTAATGATGCCGCAGCCACCGTACTCCCCAGATCTGGCCCCCTGTGACTTTTTCTTGTTCCCTAAACTGAAGAGGCCCATGAAAGGACGACGTTACGCTTCTCTTGACGAGATAAAGACTGCATCGAAGGAGGAGCTGAACAAGATACAAAAAAATGATTTTTTGAAGTGCTTCGAAGATTGGAAAAACCGTTGGCACAAGTGTATAATATCTCATGGGGATTACTTTGAAGGGTACAAAATAGATATTCATGAATAAATAAATAATTTTTGAAAAAACACAAAATTCGCGATACTTTTTGAACACACCTCGTATACCCCGAATCTTTTCTAACTAGTGACCATTTTCAAACAACATTTTGGTGATTTCGCTTTGGAGCCTACAAATATTTTATTTTTATCTTCATTCAATACCCACCCTGTAGTAAAAATTTCCCCAAAATGCAGTCTTGAATGCTACCTTAATTAATCGCTCATTCAAAACTAGCAGATCTAGCCCTAAACTGTTCAGAAGTGAATCGGTTAGGAACTAGGAAGCTAGGCTTCTTTAGAACCATCCTAATCCGAACCGGTTAAAAACTTAACATTTCATCTTATTTTCTTTTATTTTATTTGTTTTTATTTTATTTTCACTTTCATTTTATTTTTTAATTTTATTTTATTTGATTTTACTGTATTTTATTTTATTTTATTATATTTTATTTTAATTTGTTTTTATTTTATTTTATTTTAGTTTATTTTATTATATTTTATTTTATTATATTTTATTTTATTATATTATATTTTATTTAATTTTATTTAATTTTTCTTTATTTTATTTAATTAGATTTTATTTTATTTTATTTTACTTTATTTTATTTTATTTTATTTTATTTTATTTTATTTTATTTTATTTTATTTTATTTTATTTTATTTTATTTTATTTTATTTTATTTTATTTTATTTTATTTTATTTTATTTTATTTTATTTTATTTTATTATATTTTATTTTATTTTATTTTATTTTATTTAGTTTTTATTTAATTTAGTTTCTTTTATTTTATTTTACTTTATTTTACTCTATTTTATTTTATTTTATTGTATTTGATTTTATTTTAATTTGTTTTTATTTTATTTTATTTTATTTTATTTTAAAACTGTTCAGAAGTGAGTCGGTTAGGAACTAGTAAGCTAGGCTTCTTTAGAACCATCCTAATCCGAGCCGGTTAAAAACTTAACATTTCATTTTATTTTATTTTATTTTATTTCTTTTTATTTTATTTTCAGTTCTATTTTATTTTTTAATTTTATTTTACTTTACTTTACTTTATTTTATTTTATTTTATTATATTTTATTTTATTTTAATTTGTTTTTATTTTATTTTATTTTAGTTTATTTTATTATATTTTATTTTACTATATGTTATTTTATTATATTATATTTTATTTAATTTTATTTTATTTTACTTTATTTTATTTTATTTTATTTTATTTTATTTTATTTTATTTTATTTTATTTAATTTTTATTTATTTTATTTTATTTTATTTTATTTTATTTTATTTTATTTTACTTTATTTTATTTTATTATATTAAAATTTTTTTTATTTTATTTCGCTAAAATATTATTCATATCTATAAGTTTTGATTTTGTAATGAATCGGACAGTCACTAGGATTTTGCTCTATACTTTTCGACAATATTTATTTAATTGCCGCTTTTTGTACGCTACAACTTTATTATATCTGATTAAAAGTTGGCTTGCCTACATTTAATAAATTGTACTTTTCCGTGTATCTTAATTTTTCTTTCTGCTTTTGCTTTTCTCCCAATCCCATATACCGTTACTCTTCTTTATCCTCTAACACCACCAACATTTCAAATTTCTATTCCTACTTCCCTTCTTCTCCCATTTCCTCTGCGGGTACTAATATGTCCATAGCGTCGAAGGTATATCGAATTAACTTTTATTTGCTTCTGGTACCGCTATCTGTTGCCAGGGTTTTTTGATGTATAGAACAGCTATCTACACATACAATGTCAATAACTTGAACTAAATAAATTCCTAGCTATGCCGAATTGCTACTTCAAATACCCTGGGGGCTTTTCTGAACCTATCGTGAAAGTTTTATAGGGATCGGCTATAAACTTTGGACATTAATAAAGCACAAACCAAACACAAAAAATGTGGGCGCGGCACCGCAGAATTTTATAAAATTATGTAAATCCTGACTAAAGGACACATATATTTAAATATTAATAATAAAGACCAAATACGGTCACAGTTATGACGAATTGAAATTTTATATAGCCGGGCGTGACATTCCCACTTTTCCAAAACTATGTAAATCTTGACGAAAGGACACATATATCCAAATATCATTGATTTAGACAAATTAAATTCAGAGTTATGACGAATTGAAATTTTATATAGCCTGTGGGCGTGGCAGCGCCCACTTTTTAAAAACTATATGTAGCCTATACTTTAAACCATAATCCCAAGAACATAGTATGAAAATTTAATAAAAAGCAATTTAATGCTTTGGACGCCTATAAAGCGCGGGATACGACCATTTTCGAAAATTTTTATTTTTCGCATGTTTTCGCTTACAGACATTTTGAAACGAAAATTGAAATGGTATAAAGGAATTTTTTTTCGCAAAGTTACTGCCAAAATGGTATACCTATGTTAATTTTCTAAATCTTTCGTATTAAAGTAGGCGTGAACCTTAGCCGATGTCCCTATTTCTTTCCGGAACATTCCTTGTATTAATATAAATATGTGGGCTAAATTTCGTTTCGATATCTTGAACGATTGATTTATGATTAATAGGATTTCTAAATTTAACTTGTTCAAAAGGGGGCGGTGCCACGCCCATTTTCAAAACTTTCTTGAAACATTTATTTTATGCCTCCATCTCAATGTACTCACCAAATTTTATCCTTATAGGTGTATTATGTACTGAGTAATCACTTTTTTTGTGTTTTCGAAAATTTTCTATACATAAAAAGTGGGCGTGGCTATCATCCGATTTCCCCCATTTTAAATAGAGCTCAGAGATGAGTGCCAAGGAACCCGCATACCAAATTTCATAAAGATATCTCAAAATTTACTCAAGTTATCGTGTTCACAGACAGACGGACGGACTTGGGTTAATCATTTTCTCTTTCGTCCTGAACATTTTGATATATGTAAGTCAATATCTATGTCAATCCGTTTATGCCGTTACGTACTGCCGTTAGACTAAAGTTAATTTACCTTGTGTGCGTAGCACTACTAGGTATAATAAACCAAGTATAAACAATTAATAATAATAAATCCGACAATATGTAACTTGCATGGTGGCTTTTCGTTTGATTCTGAAGCTTTTCTGACATGCAATTTTTTTCAGCACTGTAGTAAACTGGGATTCAGATGCGATTTAGCCTGAGATGTTTAGTAATTTTCTATAAACGCTGCCTAATAGAACCAGCAAATAGTAGGCTTTAGAAGAAAAGACAACCTCATTAGTTAAGGACCATTTTTGAAAATGAAGAAGGCATTTTCTGTTAGGATGATTGGATCATAATTGTTAAGATTACAATACAGCTAGTTGAACTTTCTAGGAAAAGCTGGCATGTTTGGGAAGGTCATATTCTAAGAGGGTGTTGCATTTATATCACGCAAACTACCCTCAACAATAAATTCGATCAGCTAAACAAAGAAAGTAACAAAGTCAAGACACAACACTCTTAGAAATAAGGATATGGAGGCTGCATTGAACACATTTCACAAAACTAGGCCTCTTAACCTTCATGTGCCCGGGATATAAAACTTACGTACGTTGTAGTAACAACGTAATTGCATGCAAAACCAATGTAATGTTAAGAAAAATAGACTTGTATGGTGTTTTTTTTTTACTTGTACGTGTGTAATAACCTTTTTATTTAAAAATATTGAGTTCAGGTGATAGTTTTAATACAAAAAATGTTTTAATTTTCAGGAGTTGAACAGCATTTCCCCAAAATATATGTTTCGGCATGTGCATTGCACACTGTTTTTTTACACCATCTACAGATTTTTCGTGTGTTGTTACGACTTCCTGTTTCACAGTATTGACAAGGTACAGGATATTTTGGTTGTTTATCGTTGGAAATATCAGGTAAAATAGATGAATCAATATTAGATGTAGCAGAAAGTGATCGATCCAGTGCCATTTCGATAGCTTTACGTGTTTGATGGAATCCCAGCACCCGAGGAACTTGAGAGCGCTGTTCAATTGCTGGCATAAAAAGCTGCTTAGACAAGCTCCGCAAGAACTTTCTTCGCGCGTCTGTGCGACGGTTATATGGATTGTTTTCCGAATCCGATCCAAGTGCACTTATGTCCAGCATGTTATAAAACATGGCCAAAGGCCAACGCAAAGTTTTGCGTTTCGTTGAATATGCAGAAAGCATTTTATCCATTGCGTCGACGCCTCCTTTGTTTGCATTGTAATCAAGGATGTATTGCGGCTTGTTTTTCTTTTCAGCTACAATTGAATTTGTCAAAGGTGTGCTGGCAAGTATTATAACTGCTCTGCCTCTTTTTGGAACATAAGATACCAAAGAAAACTTTCCATCGAGAAACCCGAAAATGGAAGATTCTTCAGCACGATTGCGGTCTGCCTTCATTTCATATGGTACAAACGTTTTATTTTGACACACAGTACCAAGAATAGCAAGACCTTTGGACATTAAATACTTGCCTAAGTTTAACGATGTAAAAAAATAGTCACAAATAATAGTCCTTCCGGTGTTCTCCCAATGGCATACTAATCTTTGCACAACACCTTCACCGTTACTTGCTGGACCAGCATTTGAGTTTTTTCCAGTATATATTTCACTTTTGAGTGGATAGAACGACTTAGCATCGCATGCAAACCAAACCTTTATCCCATACTTGGCAGGCTTAGAGGATATGTACTGAGTAAACCTAGTACGACCGCGATAAGCAAATAATTGTTCATCCACAGTAATTTCTCCAGATGGTTGGTAATATTTGCGCAGATTTGCGTTCATTTGTGTCCACAATTCAGATATTGGAGCAGCCTTATCGGCTTCTAGCCTAACTGCTCTTGTACGCTCGCTGTCAAATCTAATGAATCGAACAATTTCTTTGAAACGTGACTTGGGCATTACTGCTCGATAAAAGCAAATGCTTTCTTGGCTCCATAGCACATCCACATCTTCGTCATTTGATTTATTTACACCTGCTACCAACACAAGACCTATAAATGCTCTTAGTTCAATTAAGGTTAATTTCTTCCAGATTTGTTTATTTCCAGTGCAGTTTTTCTCGTTTCAAGTCTCATAGGCCTTTCGTGCTTTTTCATTCGTATCTACTAGAATTTGTTGCAGCATTGATGGAGTGAATATCAACTCAAAGACTTCAGACTCAATTAGACCCTGGGTAGCCCGAGTTGGACCCACAACAGTACTCCGAAGTACATTATGGCTACTTACGCGAACAGCTTGGCTAAGAAAGTTCTTAAGCCATGCAGTTTGATCTTTAGCGATCAACGCATCATGTCGTTGGGTAATGGGCGGTTCGCCTGAATCAAAATCATGCTCGAAATCTGCTTCGAATATTGCACCCTCTTCTTGCTCATCATTGCGAATGTCGTCCTCTTCAATAATTAATTCATTTTCAGCGTCGGATTCTTCTGTATTGATACCAATCAAACCACCAGCGCCAATATCGTTCGGGTCGGAACTCTCATCATTGCCGACATTGCAATCATCCTCCAAATCGAAATGCTCTTCCTCCTCATCAAGCTCGCGCAATATATTTTGCACATGATCCTGAAGTTCTTCGTACCTTAGACTGATAGTTTACTGTTCCTTTTAGCATTTTTGGCAAAGGAAATGTATATGTATCTAAACTTACCGCTTAACAACTCGCCGTTCCTGAATTTGAACACGCTTTGACATGTCTATACTTGTTTTTCCACAACAAATGTATGTCTATTTGTAAATTTATTGCTTCCTTACACTTGTTGCATCCAGCACATGAATACAAGACTGATTTTCTTGAATGCTAAAACACACCTAAGCAAACATGCAAAATATAGTACGATTGTTCTAATTTACACATACACACACACAAACGTACTTCGGTAAGCTAAGCGAAGCGACAGTTATAAAAAATCGTGTTGCGACAAACTGAAGTCAACTATAAAATACTATTTTGCATACATTTTATATGGTTACTACAAATGTAGTAAGCCGGCCGCAAGATGATGTTTTTTTCAGTAGGGTCTAGAGGGCAGGCAAATAATAGTTCTAGTGATATTATACTCTTAATTGAATTTGATTTGATAATCAGGAAGCTACTAAAAAATTCGGGCATTGTTGTTTCGGAAAATTTTTTTTTATCTCACTTTTTTTCACAATTTACTACAAATGTAGTAAGCCGAGCACATAAAGGTTAAGAAGCCTATTTGCGGGGTAAGTTAAAAAAACAATTAAAATGTCTTATCGACCAAAATTATCTCTTTTGCGCAATTGAGTATTTGGCTTGTATGATACAATTTTTTTCTTCTTCTACATTAAAATTTGGCAAAGGAAGCAAAAATTTTGCAGCTGCCTTATACTGCAAAATAAGCAAGATCCAATCAACAGCTAACTTTAAGGATATGTCTCTAAAAATGCACATTGGAGAATGCTTACAAGCACACATACATGTGAAGCACTTAAAGCAAATACAAAATGACTTCATAAAAGGACACCAGCATGGAAAGCATAAGCGATTTCCTGAGCAATCAAGAGGGCGTAAGATGAACAGACAACACCACCTAAGTAACGTGGAATGTTGGCAAATGTGAAACGCATGAGCACATTGCCAACAAAATACTTCCATAATACATATATACATGCAGGGCACACAGCAGGAAAAATTGGTTCGGTATTTAGATATACGAGGTGTGTTCAAAACGTATCGCGAATTTTGAATTTTCGCTGGTTACGTATATTCGAATTTCGAATTTTTTGTGGCGTTATGTTGGTACTCATGTCTCTCACTTATGGCGACAAGCTCGGCCATTTTGAATGTTCAGTTAATTGTTGACAGCTGCTTTGCTTGCACGTCGTCTTCGATTTTTACCTATTCAAAAAAATGGATCAAAGAACCTGTATCAAATTTTGTGTGAAAAACGAAATTAAGTGCGCGGATGCATTCCGAATGTTGACTGTGGCATACGGAGAAGCTACCTTGGACCGAAGCAACGTTTATCGGTGGTACAAAATGTTCTCAGAAGGCCGAGAAGATGTGCAAAGAAGAACAAAAATTGGCTTTTGCACCACGATAACGCCCCTGCTCACGCATCGTTGCTTGTGCGCGACTTTTTGGCCAAAAACAACACACTAATGATGCCGCAGCCACCGTATTCCCCAGATCTGGCCCCTGTGACTTTTTCTTGTTCCCTAAACTGAAGAGGCCCATGAAAGGACGACGTTACGCTTCTCTTGACGAGATAAAGACGGCATCAAAGGAGGAGCTGAACAAGATACAAAAAAATGATTTTTTGAAGTGCTTCGAAGATTGGAAAAACCGTTGGCACAAGTGTATAATATCTCATGGGGATTACTTTGAAGGGGACAAAAGAGATATTCATGAATAAATAAATAATTTTTGAAAAAACACAAAATTCGCGATACTTTTTGAACACACTTCGTATATATTGTTCTTGAAAGGATAAATAAGAAGTGTCATCGCATTATCGGCTCTTATCAATCACCGCAAATTCCTTAAACACATACCAATACACCAACTACTGATCCGGATCCAATGAATGTGTGGAGTGAAAATTCATTTCTGCTTCACTTCACTTTTGCTAACCTTGACTAAGATATCATATACTCAAGTACCTTTATATGTGAAGATAGTTTTTCTTTTCGCTAAAATCCGCTTTCATTTCTAACCTCTTCAGAAGCATACTTGTAGTAGTTTAAGTACAAAATTGTTTGAGTGGTTGTAGCGGAAGTGTTTCGCAATGAAGCTGCTAACAGGTGAAGAAGGGATCCATTTGAGTGTGTCACTTTCTTTGGTGTAAATACTAAAAAATACTGCAATATAATTATATAGATATATCTAGTAATTTTTTGTGATTGACATATTTTCCAACTTTTATTTCTAAATAGAAGCCACAAGGACGTATACATACACATAACTAAATCAGTTTTCATAATTATAGCACATTCAGAATTTAGTACCAATTCTCTTCTATATAATATTATTTGAATGCCGACATTTCCGTTACATAAATCTAACAGCATGAACTTGTATTCTAAATTTTGTGCATGCTTTTCAAAAGTTTAAAGAAGTTTCCAAAAACCATTTTTTTTCAATTTTTCGTTATATAAAAATTCAATGCTATTTTCCAGACACTGAAAATTTTTACTGCGGCATAATT
This sequence comes from Merzomyia westermanni, assembly GCA_949987695.1. Lineage (NCBI taxonomy): Eukaryota > Metazoa > Arthropoda > Insecta > Diptera > Tephritidae > Merzomyia > Merzomyia westermanni. Next base: position 51,294,032 of record OX465289.1, on the reverse strand, counting down.
GAATTTAATGGACATAAACTGCTTTCTGATTTGAAATAAACCATTTTTTTTTTAATTTTTGAAACTTGCAAAGAATTTTTATAATGTTAAATATTTAGGTACATACTCGTACAACTGCTAACTTTCTATAAGAAAAATAATGTAATTCGAATAATTCGATGACCGTTTTTTATTCGCAATTTCGATGGCAAATCATATTTTTAAATTGACAGCAATACAATTTTTGAATGCAAAGCAATAAAAAATAAGCAAGCATGGCAAATTATAACCACTCGAAATTTTGGTTGCTCTAGTAGACCTCCAAAGAACTGAGTAGATACATATATATAGGTTAAGCTAGGGTGAGCGCCTCTCCACACAGCCGACAGACATACCTAGGCAGGATGGCCCATTCGGGAAATTTTACCACCCTGTTCGTTTGAGTATATATATATCCAATTACTAAAGTACTTTAAAATGTATATATATATATACCCAATGCTGTACCCAATGAACCCAAAATATGGTGTGAAAATATCATAAAGATCGATTGAGTACATTGGACGCTTATTCGTATGCTAATACGGATATCAAACGAATGCTGTTTCAAGTCGCATTTACACAAATATATTTCTAAGTAGAATAATCAAATAGGATTGCCATCTTATATTTCGTATTTTTCTTTTAGTACTTAATTTATATCGGAAAGGGCTGGACACTTTTTTATGAATCAGGTTTGAAACTGCAATTTTTTTGTGTTAGTATTTCTACAAAAATATTTTTAGTAACATTATTTGAAAAACAAATTTCACTCATTTGGATGAACTTGGATTTAAAGCTTTCCTACTCAAGTTCTAACATTTACTATGCTCTTGATTTACAAGTATTTCAAACAAACTAAATTGTGCGGCAACCTGGAAAAGCATCATGCCAACCATGTTAGGCCAAGTAGTAAACATTTGAGGTTCTGAGTGTGTTAAAGCTATGAAACTAACTAAATACTAGCTTGTTACAGCAAATCTGTGAGTATTACAAGAATGTGAGTATTATTGAAGGTGGCACTTAATTCGTTTTTCTTACTAAATAGACGTTAATGACAAGATTTGATTGAGAAGGTAGTGAAGCATTGACAAGTGAATTTTCGTTAAGGAAAGTTTTTTTATAGAATAAGTAATTCTTGAGAGCCTATAAATTTGTCTTGGCAGCAGTTGTTCGTGTGAATAAAATGAATTTGAAACTTGTGCCTTTCTTTTAATTTATCTTTCGAGGATAAGCAAACATGAGGACTAGAAGCCTAAGCATATCCAAGGTGAGGTCAGCGCGAAATAATACCCAATACCCACATAACTAAAGAATTTGTGTGTCCATAACATAGTCCCCTTAAGGGTGAGAACTTTTATTTTTTTCGCCTACCCACAATTGTATACAAGTTAACACCGCAGAAGTCCAAACTGTTTCCCACACGCGCCATACATTTTCTGCTGATGTGCTGATATGTCTGCCACTTTGGGATATCATATCGCACAAATTCCGTGATCATGGGAAGCAGCTCATTCAGGTGTCATATCACTTGAATAGCCTAACCGTGGGAAACGGGTTGGCTGCATGTGAAGGCAAGGTAGCTTACACTAAGAAAGAATTGTAAATCATAATTTAGTTTTAGTTCAGACTCAAATAAACAAAGACGTGCCCACAGCGGCACTAAAAAATAATTTTTTTCTAAGTTTAATTAGCCAATGAGCTAAGTTACACATAAAATTTTACTACTTTAAATCACAGAAGTTAAATAACCAGATGTGTCTAAGATCAGTAACACTTGATATCTGTACTATCATTGGTGGGTAAATCTGTCGCCAGAATTTAGGTAGGCAGCAGCTCTTAAAAGTAGAGAAGCAAATATATGTGTCTGTATACAATCACATACGCTTTTTGGAAAACCCTGGCCTTTCTTCCGATATCAAGGATTTCTTTCCATGAAGTTGCCGTATTAGATATGCATTCGTTCGATAATAGTGTACAGTATCTATATAGCTCAACAGAGACGCCATCAGATTCAGCGGCTTCTTTACCTTTAATGAACATGAAGTACTATGGAAGGAAGAATATTTCAACATACCAAAAAGCATTCCGGAATGATCTGGAAGATGAACTAAGTCGACTACCCTGTATCCAACTTCCCGCTAGTTTGCCTATTTGGACGTAAACTTGTATCTCAATTTGTAAGATAAAGAAAAACAAATAAGGAAAAGGATGTCTTCTACTATGCCGCAGACGTTATACCTTTCATGAATACGCATCACGGTTTTAAGTGTCCGATCCTTACTCACAATAAGTAAAAACTCTGCAAAACTGTTAATTTAAAGATACCTGATTTATCGGAACAATCGATTATATGGGAGATATATGTTATGTTGGTCCGATCTGGGTGATTTTCACCACACACATTACGTATATAATATGTACCAAACCTGCAAAATTTAGGTTTCTAGCTTTTTAATTGCGAAAGTTATAGCCCAAAACCAGTTGCGGACTTAACGTTCACCAAAACAGACTGGGACTCTAGGCAGAATAGCCCCAAGGCCGCTTTAGCAATATATAAAATTGTATTCACATTGTCATAAAAAATAATATATATATTTCTGAATATAAGCTTATCAAACAGGGTAATTTCTTAAGTCAAGCACCTCATTATTCATTTTCCAAAACTACACTTTTCCACAGCTTTTGTGTTTTTTTTTTTCAATCATTTTGACCATGTACAAATACTGTTTTGGACCATTGGCATTGTGGAGTGCATAAAACTAAAAGTTTTTGCTTTAGAAGTGTCGTTTATTATAAGCAAATGCTTAAAAATCGTTAATTCTCAAAACGTAGTGAATCACAGTGCTTTTTACATGAAAACAATTGATATCAATGAATTGATAATAATTGATAGTAATTTATAATAATTGATAATTATTTAATAATTGTATTATGAGATGCGCGTTGATTCTTTATAAATATTTATGATGATGATAAAGTTGAGGAAAAATGCAATGTATTTGCATAAATGTACTGACGGCAATTAAATCAAAATAATTTTACACAGACCCGTCAACATTGAGAGCCGTTAACGCTAACCGGGGTTTAATTGACATATTTTGCACGGTTGGCTGTCAAATTAACCCCAATTAACGTTAATCGGCTTTTATGAAAACGGCTCTGAGCATGCCTTTTGCCTAGTGTATAATTTGTCTCTAGTAATTTTTAGCGTTAACGTTATTCAAAATAGTAACTTTCCGACTCATCTTCATTACCTCTGGGCCTAAAACACGTCTTTGGGTACCCCAATAACAATTTTTCCTCGTTTTTTAAGACTTGTAAGTCAAAGTAAAATATTACCCAAGACATGGTTACTTTTGTGCGCAAGTATTTTTCATTCTTAACATCTCAAAAGCAGCCGTGCATTAAATCCTGAAATTCGTTCAGAAATCGTACAATTTATTTTGGCATTTTAAGTAAATGCAATAAAAAGTATATATTAATAAATATATTTAATTATGGGGGTAGTGCAGTGTTTAGTGTATAATTCAAACAATTTATTAGTGAAAAATTTAGACTATGGAGTTTGTGCAGCATAAATTCTGTGGTAAGACTGCCAGGTACCATATTGCCAGTGGAATACCTAGCAATGTTTAATTTGAGTGAAGTTAATAACATCAACATGGTTTTGAGGCCCTAATTTGAAACTATCGACTATCGAGATTTATGTTATGTTGGTCCGATGTCGGTGATTCTCACTACACATACATATATACTAGTCACCAGGCCTGCAACATTTTACGTTCCTAGCTTTTTAATTGCAACAGTTATAGGCCAAAACACGTCTATCCTAACTATCGACTGTATGGGAGCTATGCGTTGTATTCGTCCGATCTTGCTGGTTCCGACAAATGAATAATATAGTACAAAATGTCGGCCCCTTACCAAATTTCATTGAGATATCTCTAAAACTGAGGGACTAGTTTACGTTCAAACAGACAGACAGACGGACGGACAGACGGGCATGGCTAAATCGAATCAGCTCATCGCCCTGATCATTTCGGTATACTTATTGGTGGGTCTATCGCTTCTTCTTCTCATACTTACAAACATCGGACCAAAGCTATAATACCATTTCATGATCATGAAAGTTATAAATATTTGGAGGGATTAACCCCCCAGGAGATTGAGGCCGAGCTTCTCTCCCAATGCACCACAAATTGGTCGAGCTGATTATAATTTTTCCTAAAATTTTTCGGGACCTACAGTTTTATAGCCACTCCAAACGGCATCTGCAAAGCAGATGAATTTTTGCTAAGAAGCCTTCCATGGCAGAAATGCACTCGACCCCGATTTGAGAAAAAAAAAATTCAAACACTTTTGATGTTACTTGTCCCAGGACTCCAACCTTGGACCTCCGATGTGGTAGGCCAGCAATACTACTTCCACACCACGGCGGCCGCCAACTTTTATTTGGTATGCGGAGGTCAGTTTATAATATACCAGCGGTTCGGGTATAAATACAATAAAATAGGAGAATCGAGGTATGTGCTAATAAAATGTACGTAGTGCAATTCTAAATAGTGGTTTAAGCTATAAGTTCAAAGATATGGATCTTGTAACTTTACAAGCTTCTTTATACAGCCTATCAAAGGCTGAGGTAGTTAGTGTTTGTCTTTCCTTTCAAAGTCTTATATGTATGTTATGTTTTTTCGAGTAATAAGCTACTATGGACTCGGAGCATGTTTTTAAAAATTTTATACGGCTGGAAGCTCAAAGTCTGATTGTTACTATGAATCGCGTTTGGGCTATGTATCTTTTAATTGATAGTCATGCCATTTCTATGCATAAGTTGCTGTATTACCTCGCTTTATGCATTTGGAACTGAGTAATGTTCTCTATATTATATATGCACTGAATCGATTTGGTCATCACTTTTTGTCATTAACCTAATTTGTTTCGATAGAAGATTCGAAGGTGTTTCCGTCAATATCCACTGTTTCGCACCTTTGGTTTTCTTAATGGTAACGTTAGCACCGTTTTCTACAATATTATTAGTGGCATAGTATTTACTACAGGTCTACGACTTTGCAAACAAAATTATTTGAGTTTAAGTTTGTTTGAGAGGCAACTGTTTCGCCCCATTTAAGTCCAATATAGATTACGCATTAAATATTAACTTCTTGACAAGTGCTAAATATAATAACTGGTTATATTTACTTTATCATTTCAGGTAATGAACTACCCACAGACTGTGGGTAGGTGGCGCGTATTCAGTGAATTTAATTTTGGTGTGTAATGCGATGTTTGATATTTCCTTTTGAATTGTAAAATGTGCTTGGGGTAAATTAAAAGCTTAAAGCCTAAGTGTTTAGAAATGCAATTGTCTCTTATACCGTTCATGATTTCATTGAAATTCAGGTTATTTGGATATACACATTTTTGCATGTTAGTTGACTTTGAGTTTTTAATTGCAGATAAACATATATTCCCTTTGTGACCTAAAAAATAATATATCGTAGGATAAAAAAAAAACATATTTCATTTTAACCGTTGACTATAAGATAGCCGTATTTCGAAATATTTTCGAAGAACTATCTATCTCATATTTTTTTTCATAATCGTCTTATATCAGAATTTTGTTCAACATCCCCCTTTTCAACATTTGATTCAAAACACCTTTTGCCAGCGGACTGTGTTTTAAATTTTCGATAGAAACTAGGCATGCGAGTATTCGAATAAAAATTATTCGGATAAAAAATCCATTTATTCGAAGGCTATAAATAATTCGAATAATTTATACATTTATTCGAATAGTATTATTCGAATACTAGTACTATTCGAATAACAGGTATTCGAATAGTTGAAAAAATATCACTACAATTTATGCACACATTTGTACACGCAAACATACATACAAAACGTGAATGAATACTCATAGGAACAAGCAATAAAGACAGTGAATTTCGCTTCCGACATGTCTCGCATTTCAATACAACTATTCGAATAATAATATTCGAATAAACTGATAAATTATTCGAATAAATACTATTCGAATTTTTTCAAACGAATATTAATATTCGTTTATTCGAGTAGCATTTATTCGAATATTATTCGAAAAGTCACGCTACTAATAGAAACTCATTGTGGCGATATATTATTCAAAGAGATTTTGATACAGAGTGGTTTCGTAAAATTTTTGTTGAAATATTATGATTTCCACTCAACGAACTATTTTTGGTGTTCACCAAAACAGGTACAGGGTGTTTTTTTTAGAGGTTTGTTTTTCGAATAGAGATAAAACTGGCATTTTGTGGTCAAATCTGGCAACTCTAATGTCATTTATGTTCAGTTTGGTTTGCCATTTCATCATGAACAGGTTGACAAAAGAACAACGCTTGCAAATCGTGCAAATTTATTTCGAAAATAATGGTTCAGTTCGCGAAGTTTACCGTGAGCTCCGTCCATTTTATGGTCGACATAATCGTCCATCAGAGCAATTAATTCGGTTAACCATGGATCGTTTTCGCACTACGTTTACTCTATGTGATAATACGCATCCGCAGAGACGTCGAACAGTGCGCACCGAAGAAACAATTGCCGCTGTAGAGCAAAGTGTTGAAGAGGACCCGAATGAATCGATTCGCCACCGTGCACAGCAATTGGAGCTTTGTCCATCAACTTTATGGAAGATTTTGCGCAAAGATCTTGGCTTGCGACCTTACAAGATCCAGCTTGTGCAAGAATTAAAGCCGCGAGACCATGCAATGCGTCGTGATTTTGGTGTATGGGCCGAAAATGAGATTGATTTCGATGCTGATTTTCATCGCAAAATTTTGTTCAGTGATGAGGCTCATTTTTGGTTGAATGGCTACGTCAACAAGCAAAATTGCCGCATTTGGAGTGAAGAGAATCCACATGAGACCCTTGAAACGCCATTACATCCACAAAAACTGACTGTTTGGTGTGCTCTATGGGCTGGTGGAGTCATTGGGCCATACTTCTTCCGCAATAATGCTGGAGAGGCAGCTACCGTTAATGGAGACCGGTATAGAGCCATGATAACCGACTATTTTGTTCCCGAATTGGATGGCATGAATGTGGATGAGTTGTGGTTCCAACAAGACGGCGCTACATGCCACACAGCGCACGTCACAATCGATTTATTGAAGGAAACATTCGATGAGCGCATAATTTCGCGGAATGGACCTGTCAATTGGCCACCAAGGTCGTGTGATTTGACACCATTGGATTATTTTCTTTGGGGATATGTGAAGTCGCTCGTCTACACCAACAAACCAGAAACGTTAGGGGAATTGGAAGCCAACATTCGTGGCGTTATTGCCGACATACGGCCCCGTATGCTCGAAAAAGTGGTTGAAAATGGGACCTGTAGAATTGGCTTTATTCGAGCCAGCCGCGGCGGCCACATGCCCGAAATCATATTTAAACATTAATGGCATAAAATTATCCTTCCAATAAAGCCAAATTGATGGACCTTAAACGATTTTCTTGTCTTTTATTTCAATTCGAAGTTCTATACCCCGAAAAAAAACACCCTTTAGGAGACTCAAATTTGCCATTTATTGCCTATACATTTAGTTTGACCTTTGCATCATCGATAGCATCGATTTATTCACAATAGTCAGGTGATGCAAAAGATGTTTGTTTAGCAGGGCTCTTAGCTTGTCTTCACTGAAGCTTTCTGCAAAAAATAGGAAATTCAATCTGTCTCATAACTTATGAATTTGAATATGTAGAGAGAGGCCCATCAATATACATACCTTAGCTAAACTTGTTTATTTATTCGTATAACTCCTAAAATAAAAAGTTTTCTTTAAAAACCAAGGTTTATTAAATTAAAATACTCTTCCATTTCTCGAATTTAGACTCCCGTTCTGGAATGCACTGACTTTCGGGGGGTTATTAATTTTAATTCCAAGCATTATGAGACAACGTTTGTCAACACGGCAAAGAATTTTATTCGAAAAGTGGTCCCAATTAGCTACGGAACTCATCATAAGAAAAAATATTGGCATTGTTAAATGAATTCTCGCGAACAATGAATTCCCCACCCTCCCCGCCCAGGTTATAGACGCGAGTATTACACCAAAAAGGACAAAAATCAAAAAATTAACACCAACAAAATAAATAAGGCTGCCATTTATGTATCAAACGTTCGACAATGTATGAGTACGGAAATTTTTAAATAGCATTTAAAAACCGTAAGACGCTACAACATACAAGGTAGCGCAAAAGTAAGCTTCCGATGTTCAGCATATCGGTTGTGGCACGTGCAGTGTGTGCTGTTGCACCGTCTTGTTGGAACCACATGTTTTCCAATCCCCATTCATCAAGTTGCGGCAAAAAGAACTCGTTGATCATTGCTCTGTAGCGCTCACCATTCACAGTAACCGTTTGGCCCCGACCGATTATTGGTCAACTAAATAGTCAGCAATATTGCGCGTTTATTAACGTGTATTTCGCATGTGTTTACTACACAAATGTCAAAACAGAACTGACTTTAGGGGCCAATCGCAAAATTTATAGCATTTTCTGATAGGAGGATTACTTTTGCGCCACCTTGTATATATAGCAACACGGAAAGCAAAATCGAAAAATATGAGAAAGTTAATTCTTCAATTCCTGAAGAAGACTTCCAACTAAAGTACAAATATCGACTAAATTTAATCTAAATCTAAATAAATAAAGATACTATATTGTATAATAAAATATTTATATGGTTTTCTTAGCGGTCAATCCACGATTAGCATTTCTTCATTTAAGACTGGTCAACAAGTAGACATTGTTTACATCGACTTTGCAAAGGCTCTTGGGTTTTCATTCCACTATTTTCTTTTGGATTAGATCTTGTATCTCCAACAGAACCTCCTTTGCGGAAATTGTGAATACAAAGTCATATACATTTCAGTCCAAATCTGCAGTGCCTCTTCAAGCATTCTTTGACAAATCTATATCTTCTTTTCGTCAACGATACAGGATTTTGTTTTAGAAGCTCGAATTATCGGCTCCATGAAGAGGACCTAAATGTGTTGAGAACCATACCGATCATGTCACCTGTACCACTGCTGCAGGCTAATCTTAATAGTCTGACTACTTCGAGTAATTTACACCGTAGTATTAAAAAAATTATTTTATATGAAGCTTTCGAAAAAGTAAACACTCATACGTATTAGTGAGTGTGTTGATCTTGTGGTAATGTTTGATTCAGGGTTAACTTTGCAAATTACATTCGAGTTTTTAAAAATCAGTACACTAGAAAAATGTTATTAATAGTTTAGTGCATTCACAACTGGAATATGTATCTATAATTTGGAATCCGAATTATGGTGTTCATTCTCAGAAAATTGGAAGAGCACAGAAAACTTTCATTCGATTCTACGTCCGCTTCATTTCACATTGCCATCTTACAGTGCCTGTTGGGCCCTTATAAGCACGAAGTCGCTGGCACTCATGCGTTCTGTTCAAAATTTGATGTTTATGTATGATTTAGTTTGTGGTTTGGTAGACTTTTTGGAACTTTAAGAGAACTCTCGGTATGCAATATCCGTTTCAAGTTAATTTAATCCCAGCTAGTTATCATAATTCTGACCCTATCCGAGGTATCACGCAGAATTTAATAAAATTTTTTTTAGTCTTGATCTGGACTTAGTAATAAAGTGTATGGAGTTGAAAAAAAAAGTTAAATCAAAATGTTCGTATAATTTATAATCACAGCTATGACTATTGACAGTAGTCACTACAGAATCAAATTTTTTGTGTTTCAACAATTCCGAGGTTTCGGAATTTGGGTATACACTTTTCTGCGACAGTTTAGCTTGAAAAAAGTATTTTTTTGAAATTGAAGTCATACCAAAAAATTTAAGATAATTTTCATAAATATATAACACATAATTCGTTTTCTGTTTCCAATCCCAAAAATTAATGTATTGCAAGTTTTTTGTTTATAAAAAATAAGCATTTTGACACCGTCTTTGCAATCCATGATTGTTCTATTCTAGAAGGGCATACGAATTTCGAAAGGCAGCGCAGTACTTATATGTTTTCTTTTGTTAACTGATTTTCGGTAAAAGGCACGTGTCTGCGTGTACTTATTAATTTATGTTTATTTAGTGTATTGTGGATACATAGCAATTTCAATTTGACTTTGAGTAAACGCGCCCATTTAATGGAGCAAATACTTTGATGATTGATTGATGTTAGCGACTTTTCGTTGTAGCTTTAAACAATTTCCGCTATGACTTTCTTTATTTTAAATTATTCACGCAGTTACTAAGGTATGTTTGCTGATGTTATTAGACACAATAAAATTAAGAACGCTGTGAACTTGTAGACTGCCCATTGAGCTGTTCAATAAGTGCCTTTTTGGACTAAGGTGGTAGTTCTGGAATAAAGCTATCTTTTAACGAACAAAGATCGCGCTCTAGGAGTAACTAATACCTGTCTTAACCCTCTGCGACTGCCGTGCATTTCTTTTCATTATTCCACTGACGTGGTAGTCCAGCAGACACTATTTCAATAGTTTATCTCGTCTCATCCTGTTTCAAGAACTTAATGAAACCATCCCCATGTTTAGTGCAAATATTAAGGTTTTCATTTATTGTAATACTTTTTTATTTCAAAACCCTAATTCATTTTAAATGGTATTTATTTAACTCGCTCAAATTAAGCCTAAAAAACGTATACCTTTGTACAAAACAACAAAAACATGTTTCAAACGTTATATTTTTTTTTTTTAAGTTTTAAATTCTCATAAAATACACTTAAGTTTATTCGTTTTTTACATTTTGAACATTTTTTATGTTAAATATTAGAGTTTCACAGTTTGACTTCCCAACGCTTATACTTATAAACAAAATTTATAATATTAGGAATAGCGTATTTTAAAATCTACCCAGCCTCTCCTGCAAGGGATCATGTTAACATTTTGATACGAATTACATATTTTGGCAGATTTCGTAAAATTACTTTGAGCACTACAGGTAAATTGGCTCCGAGCTGTCACAGTCAAAATATCTGCTTATTTTTTTATTTTCGATGGGCATATTGATCAAAGTTTTCTGGTTATCAATCAAAACAAAACTGACCAGATATAAAAAGTTTTTAAACAATTTCACTAAAAGGTTGTTAAGGATACGTTACAAAAATGTAACACAAATACTGACGTAGTTGTCTCTCAGAAACCTGCCTCGTTACTGACGTGGTTGTCTGACACTTTTCCGCTCTCACCAAAGCGTGTGCTCGATTGGACCCTTTTCATCAAAGTAATCTACTCATGACCATAAAATAAAAAGGTAAGGAAAGCGCGGGAATCGATGATTATAAAATAGTGGCGCAAAATACGTTTTTCCGTTTATTGGTGTCTGTCAGACTACCACGTCAGTCGCAAAGGGTTAAGGTATGGGACAATATCGTGGGCAGTGTCGAAATATTAAGGAAAAGTCCATGGGATTTCGAGAGAAAAGTTTTCCTTACCCTACAACCAATTGCGAGTAACAAACGGCATTTAATGACCAGCAGGGAAAGCAAATATCTGGATAGGCGTGCTGACTTACTAAATACAAAAAAAAATGAATCCTTGTTTATCAATTATGTGAATTTACTATTTGAATGAACTATTTTTGTTGCTGGTTTTTTATGACCTGTTCATTTTTACATATTTTTGTAAGTTTAACGAGCTGAAGACCAGTTGATAATAATTCTTAGTTAATTATTATTATTTTTGATTAGCTTAGACTTGTGGCTTTTAATTTTTCCTCTAATCAAAAATAATAATAATTAACTAATAATTATTATCAACTGGTCTTGAGCTCGTTAAACTAACAAAAATATGTAAAAATGAACAGACCATAAAAAACAGCAACAAAAGTTCATTTTTAATTTTATAAAAATTACCACAATTTCGATGAATGTCGACAACAATAAGTTTTAGAAATTTTGTTTAGCGAAGAATAATCCCAACTTGGGGTTTCAATCGCCCTCTCTAATAGGGTCGATTACCCTATGTAGTACATATTTTGGTTGTTACTGTCCCTATATTTTAACATAAACAACTTGTGTTCATCAATTTTGAAGCGTGAAATCTTACCGAAGTCATCCTTTTGGCCTGCAGCCTACATTTCAATTGAAACGTCTACACTTTACTTGTTTTTCTTTTCACCTCTATTTGACTTTTTCGCTATTATAAAGCTTTTGACGTACATACATATCTATAAAGTAATCACTCATTTATCATGCAATTATGTTAATTTCAGGATTTTCGATTACATCAAGCGCGATTAAAGTGGAGCCGCAACAAAAAGTTGAGTGGAATTCTACGGCATAAAGTGTCTGCATTTTTTTGTGGGATTTGTGGTGAGAATATTTAATTATTTACATACATGGACGACTAAACATGATTGATTTTTTGTTTTAGTGATTGTTTTTCCATTTACTTCAATACCTCAATGTGGAGAAACATTTGCATGCCACGTGTACTTCAGTAGTACAGAAGGTTCAATGTAATGCCTCCCAATGATTTAAATAACTAAATTCATGAGAATTGTTAGTATGATGGGACAAGAAGTTGAAATACATTCGTACCGTAGCCGTGCATGAATACGCTGAGTTGCACAAATATTAACATTTTACACTTTCGCCGATTTCTAGCGATGTATATTAGATATATCTAAAATGATAACCATGCATATCTTTTAGAACAAAAAAATGTACACAATATGTGATAGCAAAGCAAAAATTAAAGCATGCAACCGCTTGGAATTAACTATATATTTAATTCTTCTGTAGCACAATCGCTAATATCAGAAATATGGAAAAGATATTGACAAAAGGAATTTACATTAAAATAAAGAAATATTAGTGGATAGCAAATACTTGATCAGATAGTTTGTTTGTTTGTCATCCGATTTGGTTGATTTTTAGCATCAACGCACAGCATATAGTTACTCAAAACCAGTACACAATTGCATCGAAAATTCCTGATGAAATTACGAGTAATTGTCTACGAAAATAACAAAACTGTTATACTGAAAAGTGGGTGGCGTCACGCTCAAGTCTATAAAATTTACAAAATTGATCTCTAGCCGAGTTTTGCGAGTGGCCACAAACCGATTCTTATCATTTTCACAATATACTGTTACCGTTATAAAAATCAATATTTTCAACGCATTCCTTCGTATGGGTCACGAGGAGTGCATAGGCAAACAGTGCTTCATTTATTTGTAATAATTCATTAAAGTTTTCTGCATAAAGCCAAAGCTGCCAACTATAGTATCTGACTGCGTTATTGTACATTGGACTGGGTCGATTTATTAACCGATATCGCGCCATCGATTTTTCGATAGGTTTTGGGCTCAGGCAAAAAAAGTTCGACTACGCATACCCAAAAAAATAATTTTCGAGCCTGCGAAATTTAATTTGTTTGACCTTTTTCGACCTACTAAAAAAATTTTCATGTATACCCTGTCCGGCCCAAAAATATACGCTAAAAACGTTGGCGATAACAGTTTTTTCAAAAAAAATTTTATTTGCGGGTTTTGGAAAAGTCGTTTTTTCGACCAAAACAAGTCCCAAAACCCGAAAATAAAATTTGTTTTCAAAAAACCGTTATCGCCAACGTTTTTAGCGCATAATTTTAAGTGGTACAGGAAATATGAGACAAAATCGTTTTCATCGAAAACATTTTTGCATGTATGCTGAAAAAACCCTTAAAAAAATGGCGAAATGCATTTCGCAGGCTCGAAAATTATTTTTTTGGGTATGCGTAGTGGAACTTTTTTTCCTGAGCCCAAAACCTATCGGAAAATCGATGGCGCGATATCGGTTAACTTTCGTCATACAAATCGACCCACTCTATTGTACATACAGTAGTAGCGCAGGTGATAAGCGCTTCAGCTACGACGCTTACATTATAAGGTTCGAGCCCAGGTTCCGGACAAATTTTTTTTTTTTGTTAAATTTAATTTGTTTTTAAGTATGTGTGTGAAAACTTCTTATCATGATTTTTTTTAATTTATTATATTTTTAATCCAATATTTTTTTGTCTATGACTTCTATCTTGGAGTGAAAAAATCTAATTTTTTCAAAAAAAAACGCCAGAAAATGTGTCCAGTATATCAAAACAAAATACTTAAAAAAAATACCTAAATAGCTTCATGAATTTTTTATGAAATCAAATTTTTTCTCAATAATATTTGACTTAAGGTAAACATATATGTAGCCGATATGTAATAATATTATAATAATTTTATATCACAACCCAATTCCGTCGGAACGAGAAAATCAGTAGAGAATTTTGATAATTTTCATTATTTCTTTTCTATATTTAAAATACAAAAAGGCGAAAACACAGTTTGTAGCTTCTTCAATTTCTATTGTCGAAGTGGTTAGAAATCGTGTTAATTTTCCTGAAGACATCAACTATTTTCTTCTGAAAATATTTTAATTTGTCAAAGGGCAGACATATAACCCGAACCCTTACATATGTAGACTAAATTTGGCCAGATAGGATGATGACCTTAATAATAATAATAACCCAACTTCCGGACAAAAATTTTTTTTTTTATAAAATTGAATTTCTTACCTTGACTTGAATTTGTTAAGTTTTTAAAGCAATCTTTTCTTAAACCCAATTTTTTGCAAAAAAGCCGCAAGAAAATTACTAAAAATTTACCATAACAAATTATATAAGATAAATACTTACATAATTACATAGTTTTATAATTTTTTTTTTAAGAATTTACTTTTTTCTGATTGATATAGGACTTAAGGTAAACTTATACGCACAGCCATAAGAAACAATAAGTTCAGGTCATATACATATATATCACAAAATATTATTGAAATGCTATAAAAGTCGATTTCGCAATGTCAAGGTCCCATTTGAAGGCAGATATTGAATCTTACTACCGAGATAATCCGCCATTGATTTAATATTTCATTAGTTTTAAGTTTAAGTTTAAGGAATCTGTAAATCTAGTCAGTAAGGTTTTTGCCATTGACTTAATAAATGAATTGAATTGAATTGAAAAAAAAAATGTCTTCATACATGTCTAAATATTGGTTAAGGAAAAAAACCAGAAACCCACAAACGGAAGTTGTAATTTTCCCCCGTTAAATGGGTTTCAAAAAAGCCAGATCTAAATAAAATTCCTAATTGACAGCGCTGTCTGTTTATTCAAAACAAAAAAACCAAAATGGAAACCGGCCTCATGCTCATATTGGGAAATTTAAGGAACTTCAAAATAAACGCTAAATTCATTTTCAATCAAAATATGTATATGTGGACATACTCCTACCGGTGAAATATTTTCATTCTCTCACTCATTGAGCATATTCAGTTAAAGTAGTGGCGTCGGTGCGTACAACTCATATTTCATTTGCTCTCCAAAAGGTAGAAATATTTTCATTCTCTTATTCATTAAGCAAATTGAGTTAAAGTATACACCGGCGTCGGCGCGTCTGTCCAATTTAATTTTGAGCGAGAGTTGCCCTCCCCTATACTGAACTGTACCAAAATCTTGAAAAAAATACCTATTTGTTTTCAACATATCTCGCGCGTTTTATTGCAAGTTCAAAATTAAAATTTTTAGGGAAAACACAATAAAAGCTTAATTTTTTTAATAGAACTCTATTATAAAAATGAGATTCAAAAGCATCCAAAGTCGCTTTTTTTTAACGCAATCAAACTTCTATTTTTTGTAAAATTCTATAATGCAAATGAAATTCAAAGGTATTCATGGGCACTATTTTCGGTCGGTTATTTAGATGCATCGTAAAATATTTGTTTTCAACATATCTCGCACGTTTTATTACAAACAATAGCTCAAAATTAAAATTTTTACTCCATTATAAAAATGATTTTCAAAAACACCCATAGTGGCCCCTGTTCATATAATTCAAAAAAATTTTTTTTTTCATGCGCAACCAAACTTCTACTTTTTTTTTGTAAAATTCCATAATTAAAATGAGATTCAAAGGTTTTCATAGCCTCTATTTTCGCCCGGGTACTTAGATGCATCCTAAACTCCTGAAAAACCCTAATTGTTTATAATAAAATGTAAATTTTTACTGTTCATAAAACTCCAATATTCAAACGGGATTATAATTCAAAATTTTAGATCAAAAAGAAGGCAGAGTCAAAATAGGAAAGTGCGTCGTTGAGTTGGAATTGATGAATTGAATTTGTAATTTTCTCCCGGTAAATGGATTACAAAAAGCACTTCCTGTATACTAATAACCAAAAAATTACAATATGGCAACCATGTCCAAACGGTGGACATATTTTCACTCACTGAGCACATTGAGTGAAAGTAAGCATTATATTTATTACTAGCAACCCGCACCTTGTTTTACACAGGTTGATAATGTTTAAAACAATTGAAGCATGTTCGCGAATAACGTTGTAAACGACAAATTTCAAATAGTTGAGGAAACGAAAAAAATAGTTAACATGTGGTATCTAGATTGCATTTTTTATTAATTGTTTTTTATATTTAAGTGAAAAACAACGTTTCTCATCTTATTGTCTAAAAAAAAATATATATAAACTCAAAACACAACTACAAATACGTTCATAAGATTTTCAAAATGGAAAAACGTTTTATATCCAAAATAAAATGGATGTTATCGCGTTCTTCCACTACGCATAACTTATAGTACAATGGCGTTTAAAACGTTTTTCCATAAACATTTTGCGAAGATAAAGAAAGTTTAAATATTTTCAAAAAGAATGAAGTTTTATTTCAACAAAAAAGTTAACAAAGCGATTACTTTTTTCTTTTTAACCAACAAGACGTAACTTTTTTCTCTTCTTACAAATATACATAAGTAAATGATATTTAATTTTTACATAAGCAACTACGAAATGTATTTAAAGTCTTATGTGTGATAAATTTATTTATTGCAAGTTCTTATAAAACTCTGCATAATTTTCTGGCAAATAGGACGCCATTGCAAGAAGATCCTTTTTTTTCTCAGGGCTTAATTCAGTAAGACCATTTCTAAGCACCGGTGAAGTCTTATTAGATAAATTTTTTTTTGGTCGAATAGTGTAGCATGACCAGGATTCAGTAATGCTATGATTTTTGCGCATTTTAAGGGTGTTCGGATCATCTCTTGAAAATTGAAGCCATCGAGCATCCGTAATTTTGCACATAGAATTTCTAGTTAAATTTTTGTTTAGAAACTCAAAGTTTTTAAATTCATCGGAAACCATTTGATGTACATGCAATGGATTCGAAGTTCTTACTGACTCAATCATATGGCACACATCTTCTGGGGTATATAATTGAGCTGTTTTTTTTTGTTTTTTCAATTAGCGCAAAATCGCGATCACAGGGGAGAAAACTGTGTCCCGATGTTGAGGAAATGTGTTTCAAAATACACGATGCGATTTCTGCAGATCCTCTTTTTGCAACTGTTTCATGCCATGTATACATATCTACTGCATTGTCTGACATATTATGACTAGCGAAATTATAATTTGAATACTGCCGCTGATAAAAGACATCGGAGTGTGTCAGGTTTGGTGTGAAAATCACTTGCTGCATGTCGACACAAATGACTACAGTACTGTGTGAATTTTTGGCGGTGTTGGTATCATTTCTAAGCTGTAAGTAAGCTTTTTCTGCCTTCTCGTGATGAGCTGCAGCTAAGTTTTGCATACTTTCGAATCGTTCTGTATTCGTGGCAGCAACCATTTCAATAAAATACTTATCGCAAACCTTTCACGTATCACTTCTCGGGTAACCAAATCGTAGCTTAAATTCCGTATGAAAAATATGCTTGTATGTGTCATAAGAAATTGCAGTATCAGGGTATTTAACTTTGTACAGGGTGTTTTTTTACAGGTTTGTTTTTCGAATAGAGATAAAACTGGCATTTTGTGGTCAAATCTGGCAACTCTAATGTCATTTATGTTCAGTTTGGTTTGCCATTTCATCATGAACAGGTTGACAAAAGAACAACGCTTGCAAATCGTGCAAATTTATTTCGAAAATAATGGTTCAGTTCGCGAAGTTTACCGTGAGCTCCGTCCATTTTATGGTCGACATAATCGTCCATCAGAGCAATTAATTCGGTTAACCATGGATCGTTTTCGCACTACGTTTACTCTATGTGATAATACGCATCCGCAGAGACGTCGAACAGTGCGCACCGAAGAAACAATTGCCGCTGTAGAGCAAAGTGTTGAAGAGGACCCGAATGAATCGATTCGCCACCGTGCACAGCAATTGGAGCTTTGTCCATCAACTTTATGGAAGATTTTGCGCAAAGATCTTGGCTTGCGACCTTACAAGATCCAGCTTGTGCAAGAATTAAAGCCGCGAGACTATGCAATGCGTCGTGATTTTGGTGTATGGGCCGAAAATGAGATTGATTTCGATGCTGCTTTTCATCGCAAAATTTTGTTCAGTGATGAGGCTCATTTTTGGTTGAATGGCTACGTCAACAAGCAAAATTGCCGCATTTGGAGTGAAGAGAATCCACATGAGACCCTTGAAACGCCATTACATCCACAAAAACTGACTGTTTGGTGTGCTCTATGGGCTGGTCGAGTCATTGGGCCATACTTCTTCCGCAATAATGCTGGAGAGGCAGCTACCGTTAATGGAGACCGGTATAGAGCCATGATAACCGACTATTTTGTTCCCGAATTGGATGGCATGAATGTGGATGAGTTGTGGTTCCAACAAGACGGCGCTACATGCCACACAGCGCACGTCACAATCGATTTATTGAAGGAAACATTCGATGAGCGCATAATTTCGCGGAATGGACCTGTCAATTGGCCACCAACGTCGTGTGATTTGACACCATTGGATTATTTTCTTTGGGGATATGTGAAGTCGCTCGTCTACACCAACAAACCAGAAACGTTAGGGGAATTGGAAGCCAACATTCGTGGCGTTATTGCCGACATACGGCCCCATATGCTCGAAAAAGTGGTTGAAAATTGGACCTGTAGAATTGGCTTTATTCGAGCCAGCCGCGGCGGCCACATGCCCGAAATCATATTTAAACATTAATGGCATAAAATTATCCTTCCAATAAAGCCAAATTGATGGACCTTAAAACGATTTTCTTGTGTTTTATTTCAATTCAAAGTTCTATACCCCTAAAAAAAACACCCTTTATAAGATATGCATTTTTTAATACTTAAATCAGGGCTTAAACAATTTTTCTCTGATGTAGAACGACTATAGTGGCTTTCTTGGCTAGGAAAGCTTGATATGTGTTCCATAACACACATTTTCTCCGCTTCAACGATTTTGTGTGGACGATTTTCATGTTTACCACGCTGATCAGTAACAAGTTTTCCAAATTTTAATTTTTCAACCAAAATTTGTACTCTGCGTTGCGTTATCTGAATAAAAATATGAATAAGAAGTAGGTAATAAATAAATAAATAAAAAAACTCAACACTTATTTACCTGGAATGTGTGACAAAACATATTTTTACACACTCTTTCTCTTTGACCGCTAGAAGACAACAAACAATAGCAGATTGTGGTGTTTCGCCTAGAAGTTCCCTCATTAACTCTTCGTCTTTGAGGTTCACTCAATTCAATGTAGCAACTTAAATATGAACTTTGATAGTTGTAGTTTTTTTTATAAAAACTATCAAATAGCTCTTTTATATGTAATAAATTAAACTTATCGCACTGAAAATTGCATCTGCAGCCACAAACCTATGTATAAAACAAAACTCAAATATATAGTAGAAAATCTTGAACTTAAAACGTTTTTCCACTTTACCTGTTCAGGCGCGTTTTTAGCCGGCACTACTTTATTTTTTCTATTCACATATGATTGCCTACTATTTCTTAATCTTTTATTGTTTAGGTCTTTCCAATTTTCATTATTTATTTTCCTTTTTGACCCTGTGTTTGTCTTATTAAGAACACATGAATATTCATTTCTTGACATTTTGCACAGATAACATGTAACGTTCTTCCACTGACTGCTTGTATTAGAGAGCATTTTGAGTGGGAATGCCTGCAGTAATTTGCTCAAATTTTTTTTTCAGACAGAAGAGAGTAATTATAACTATAAAATGCAAAAAAAAACAGTTTTGAAAAAATTGTCGTTTACAACGTTATTCGCGAACATGCTTCAACTGTATAATGTAACAAACATACATACATACATACGTCCGAAGTGAAGTAATGCTATCGAGCCCTTTCGCGAATTCATCAAATGAATGGCTCACCACAGCTGTCGCTTAAAGCACGCCGACTTATTCGGTTGGCAGCGAACAAACACACAAACAGATTTTTTTGGAAAAAGTGCTGCTTTTGTTTAAACAATTTTGGTTAAATTAGAAAGAAATCAACTTTTTTTTTTTGATGCAGAACGAAAGTAAATATTTCAAACTTTAACTTCAAGGAAGATTCATTCTAATCGGTTGATAAGGTTATGATGTATGGCTGTGTAAACCAAAAATTTATGTTTTTTTACCACATTTTGTCCGATTGCCTCGCCCCCTTTATATATTCCTTCACATTATATAAAAAAAGTCCATCTCACACATCTAAGCTTTAAAATGCAAAAAAACCGCTTTCAAATCGGAGCATTCTGTGCGAAGCCAATCCCGTACATAGATTTTTAGCGACTTTATTTTATAAGTAGTATAGATAGATAAGTCTAACTATGTTGTTGGTATAGGTCCATCAAATCCAAGTTTTTTATTGAAAAATTGACCAAATCTGAAATCTGGGGTGGCTCTGATGGTGGACTTTCAAACATTCCTAAGGATTGTTTTTGCCATCTCTTATTAATGATTACCGGTCTTTAATGGACTGATTTTTTTCGGTTAGTTGTCAAATTACCCGCCGTTTAGTGTGAACCGACTTTTATGAAAGCGGCCCTAAATTACTCAACTATATATAGTTAATTCCAGTAACAAAAATTTCTCAAATATTTCGGCCTGTAGGCAGTGCTGAAAAAATATGAACAGAGGATTTAATAACTTAAACTAATTTGAGGTGGTCGAATTTCGACCACGGGATGTACTAGTATATATTAGAAGGCTAAGACTTATACCAGTGAAAGGTATGGCTGTCCCAAACCTTCGGGGAGTATTTTTGTCGCTAAAAAACATAACAACAAGCAACGCTAACACTTTTTCCATACCATCAATTAGAGTTGTTTATGTAATTCAGCCTTACAGTTTTTTAGAAATCATGAAAGTTTTATTTTTGCGTTAAATTTCATTATACAATATTATTTAAAAGCATTCATGGCCGAGATTTTTATATAATTCAAAATTTTATTTATTAACGCAAACAAAGTTGGAAGTTTTAGCTCCAATATGACAAGCGCCGTCGGTGCATCTATGTAACCATTATAAATGTTATTATACTAACTATGTTGCTGGTATATCTCCATCGAATCGAATGGTTTTTATGACAATTGCGATTTTGAAATATTAGCGATAACCAGGGTTTAATTGACAGATTTTGTTCGATTAGTTATCAAATTAACCGTCGTTTAGTTTTAACAGGCTTTTATGAAAGCAACCCTAAATAACGAAACTTTAATAAATTCCAGTAACAAAAATTTATAAACTATTAAGACCTCTATGCAGTTTGCGACAAATAATTTGAACAGAGGATTTAACAAGAGAGATACTAGTCTATACAAATATATTAGCGAAAATCGATTTGAGCACAGGCTTGGACAAAGATTAATCGATTGCAAACCAATTTGTGATAATATTAAAGGTACCCCTAAATTTGCGATGCGAAATTGAATTAATTGCATTTATTTCCATTGACTTTGTTTCTAGCAAGGAAGTGTCAGATAGATCCTGAGAATGTTATTCAGAATACTAAAAACTTGGTGAATTTCTAAAATAGTGGTGTAGTGAAATTCTTTAGTGTTCCAATAGCTTTTGGTCGCTTTGTATATAGGTATAGATGTAATTCATACATCCACATTGCACGCTGAAAGAAGGTAAGTCACGAACAAATTTTTAAGAACAGAAACATAAAGTTTAAAAATTTTAAAAACTATTGATTGTGTGTTATCTCTTGTCTATTGACTATGTTGTTTTGTCGCTAGAATGTATTATTAAAAAAAAAAAAAAAAAAAAAAAAAAAAAAATAACAACATCGTCACAACAAGGAAGACAAAGGAAAGACAACGGTGCTAATCAGTAAGGATGAATATATAGCAAAGACAGAGAAGCTCATCGAGGAAATGAAATGCCGCATTATTAGGGATAACCCCACGGATAAATACCAGACCGAAGTTAAAGAGGTTATAAAAAATGCTACCAAAATAATAGACGAGAGGATGGCATATACCCTAACAAAAATGAATCCATCTGCTCCTCCACTCATTGCGTTACCTAAAATCCACAAGCAGGGTACGCCGATGAGACCTATAATTAATTTTAAGTCCGCGCCGGGTTATAAACTGTCGAAACATCTAAAAACGATTTTAAAGGACACTCTGAAACTAGGGCACGAATACACAATAAGCAATACGATAGAACTACTACAAAGACTTGAGACCGTTAAACTCACAAGGAGCAGTAAACTCGTATCCTTTGACATAAAGGACTTATACCCGTCAATACCATTAACAGATACAATGGATATAGTCAACAAAACACTACTGGACAAAACTGAAGATAAGGTAAAAACTGCGCAAATTACCAACGCGCTAAGAACAACGCTGCGGCAAAACTATTTCCGGTTCAACAACAAAATATATAGACAGACAAACGGACTAGGAATGGGTAACCCAACATCGGCCATTCTCATGGAAACATTCATGCAAAACTTGGAAGGAAAATATATACAGGAGTTAAAAACCAAGTTAGGCGTGGCATTCTACGCTAGATACGTGGATGACATCATCTGCATCCTAAATGACGATAACGAAGAGCAAATACTAGAGTTCCTCAACAGGCAACATAGCAACATAGAGTTCACAATGGAAGTAGAAAAAGATGGAATAATGAACTACCTGGACCTAACTATAGGGATTGACAGAATAACAAATAGGTTCAACTACGGCATTTATAGAAAACCGACTGCCACGGACACCATTATACACTCTACATCAAACCATCCGCAACAGCACAAAAATGCAGCATTGAGGCACTTAGTGGATAGGCTTCAGAGAACGCCGCTCACACAGGAAGCATACTGGAGAGAGCTTAATACAATATATAACATAGCGGCGAATAATGGATACAAGAAAGCACTTGTGGATAAACTCAGAAGTAACAATGGAACACAAAAAAGAGTAAACGTAGAGGAAAATCCAATGGTTTGGACGGCAATGACATACACTGGAAAAGCGACGTACAAATTAGCAAAGTTCTTTAAAAGATATAACATCAACACAGCATTCAGAACATCTAACAACGTCGGACAAAAACTAAGAACCGACACTAATTCTGATGACCCATTCAACAGACACGGAGTGTATAGGCTTACTTGTGAATGTCAATACAGCTACATAGGACAAACAGGAACAAAAATAAGCACAAGATTCCGAGAGCATATCAGGGACTACAACAAAAAAACACGAAAACCCACCATAATACCAGAATCTAATTTCGCGAACCACATGTTTGAGAACAACTGCACCCCAGCTAACATAAAAACAACGGCTCGAATACTTCACGTACAAGGAAAAGGCCGGCGGCTTAATGTACTTGAGAACATCGAGATATACAAGTTAAAAACATTTGACGGCAGGATCATAAACGAACAAACCAACACTATCTCTGACGAAATATTTGAACCCTTAAAACTAGTTTACAAAAAACAGCACAAGCCAGCAGGTACAGCAACCAAACACGTAACAATGAACAAGCAAAAACGAAATATGAACCAAACTGCAAAAATCACCGATTTCTACCTACCTCAACCTACAGCTTAGCTAACAAGCGGTATGTCTACATACCTACAAAAACAACCCTTGGGACAGATAACAATTCGGACGTATCAATACCGCGCACACACACACGCATATATTAACGTTACCTACCACGACCACATAGATTGACATTACCTGCCACAGCACCCACGGACTATAAAAACAACGCAGCGGATAGACACAGACCAGAACGAAACTAGGCATTGAAAATGGCAGAACGCCGAAACCGGTTTGTCACAAAACCAAACTTGGCAAGGGATGACGGAAAATCGTTCCAACAAAAATCATATTATTAACTCCCTTTGATGGCAGAGACTGTGTGGCTTTGCGACCTACTTAAGAGCGTTCTCCGCCTTGGCGGCAAACAAAGTGAGTGCAGAATTAAATAAGGGATCCCATTTTTTAATGAAATTTGGCAAACAGGTTGCTTTCCAGGGAAGATAGTATGCTTTTTAAAATGGGCGAAATCGAACCATAACCACGCACCTTTTTTCGATATCGAAAAACGTATAAAATGGGTTATTTCAATAATGAAAGCACCGCACACATATGAGTGAAGAAATTTTCAAACTTTGACTCTTCATAACTTCAGAACCGCTTACGCTAGTATAACAAAATTTCGTAGGAAGCATACTATTGTTCTGATAAATGCACCCATGGAAAATAAGCGAAATCGCTTTCGACCGCGCCTCCTTTTTCATAAAAGTTATATGGAAGGAGGTATAAATATTGAACTGCCCATATCTAAATAACTGATAGAGGTATAATAATATAATTTGGCAGTTACATCAATTTTCTTATCCTTTATATAATTTTTGCAAACTTTTGGAAGGTGAGCGTGGCACCGCCTACTTATGAGTCAAGCAAATTTCAAATTCGACTGTTACTAACTTCAGAACGGTGTAAGATTGAATTACGAACCGGAAACAGCCATATCTCCTTCCCTGATGCAGATATAATGCTAGAATTTTGTAGTTACAATGACCTGATGACAAACAAAATATCAGATTCCAGCTATTATTAATTTCAGAACCGTGTTAAATAAAATTACGAAACATGATACGAGGTACACTATCTACGCTCTTCACAATTATATATAGCCTACGCTGGAACCAGTGAATCAAAGAATCTACTGTGAAAATTTCATAAAGACCGGTTAAGTACCTTGGGCGCCTATACAAGATTAAAATTTTATATAGCATGGGGGCGTATCACCGCCCACTTTTTCAAGAGTATATATAGCGTATAATGTAACCAGTGAACCGCAGAATCTACTGTGAAAATTTTATAAAGATCGGTTAAGTACTTTGGACGCCAGACACACATTCATTTATATTTATAAGATTGCCCACATGGTAGTAGCAAAAGTTTAAAACCACTATAGGTCATAACTCCACAACAACTTACCCCGACCACTTATACAGAGTTGGGTATTTAATGTTCGGTTCTACCCGGAATTAGACATCCTTACTTGTCTTCTTTCTTTTCCCCTCTTTTCTTTTCTTTTCTTTCCTTTTCTTTTCTTTTCTTTTCTTTTCTTTTCTTTTCTTTTCTTTTCTTTTCTTTTCTTTTCTTTTCTTTTCTTTTCTTTCCTTTTCTTTTTTTTCTTTTCTTTTCTCTTCTTTTCTTTTCTTTCTTTCTTTCTCAAATGCAACTTAAGCCGTATTACTTGAGTAACTTTAGCTCTACGTGTTGAATTTCGTGTTAAGAATACCAAATATAAAATGATCATGCATGAAAACCCGGTCTAGGGACAACGATTTTTTTTGCATACCAGTGTAATTGCTGTTTTTCTACACTCTTCCTTCTATTATAAATGACGTAATTTTCCGTTCACCACGTTGTCGTCTTCTCGATTTACGTAATTTTTTCATCTTATTTAAAAAAGCCACACACTTTCAACGTGTTGCCAAGCACACCACGATTGAAGGAAATCCCAACGCACAATAATAAAATCGTCGTAGCGCTTTATGCTCACGCCCAATTGCACGCCAAACGCAGGCTAACCTCGTTGGCCTCACATGAAACGTTTTTCCCACTTTCTACTTAAAAGATGCCAATTTCCTTAAGCCTTATTATCTCATTTCGCTTTTTACGAAAAGTGTATTCTTTCCCGCATCCTTGAAAATGCCCACATACACAGCCAGCCTGCACGCGTCGCTTACACATGACGTCAATGTATGGCTCGGCATACTAAACGCATAAAGTGACTAATATTTTTGTAGAAGACAAAGAAAACAATCAGTGTCACAGCTGACAGGTGTGCGTGTGTGCGCATTACGTGCACAAAGTTCATAGGAGGCACATGCTGACATACTTATAAACACAAACTGAAAACGAGATCTTTTTCTATCAAGTTGGAAGAAAGCAACTAACTTTATAACAACTTAGGGCAATGAACTTTCCGAAACCAAATCGACACCACAATTAGAAGTCCAATAAAGACACATGGAGTTAATATCTAGCTAAATCTAAGGAGGATGTACCATAAATTAATATTAGAAAATTTGGAACTATAAAATTTGCAATCCAAGTTCTAACTTCGAATCGAAATATTAGGAGCCGAAATCTACGTGAGAAGTCTATAGCATATTCAAAAGAATCGCAGCTTCGTAACATGCCCAATCTATATCATATAAAATCAGTGAAGAAGCCTATGTACGCGACCTAAGTTATTCTTGGTATTTCCTTCGATTATAGCATTAGGGTGTCTTGTTTACATTAATTTTGTTCTTTTGATAAACGAAACTTAACGTTCTCTTTCTCTTTCTTTCTCTTTTTCATTTCCATTTTCTTCTTTGCATCCTTTGCCTTTTTACTCTCCTCTAATTCGCTTTACCTCTTTCTTATCCATATGAATCTCTTTTCATTTGTTTTTTTTCTTCTTCCTTTTCTCTTTATTTTTATGTGTCCTTATCTTAAACCTTTTCTTTATTTTTATTTTCTATTTCTTTTTGTTTTCTTTTTTCTTTTGTTTTTTTTTTGTTATTATTTCTTTTTTGCAGGGTAAAACCCAAATTATCCGGTATGTACATATATGCGGATATTGTGGTGTGAGTGTAGCGTAAATCAGCTGAGGAATAAGGGTGTCTATTAAAAGTGTAGCTTGCGGTATTCACACCTGAACTGTTCGTAAAAAGTGAACTTTTTATTTGGGCGGAATTTCTCTTATTAGATACTCAGAGTTGGTATTGATGTTTTGCATGCATTTTGGCATTCTGCTTAGCTTTTTTTGCAAACCCGGTGAAAAAAGATTACGTCTTAAGTTGAAGTGTTGACAGCACTGATCAGTGGAATTTTCTTTTACTTTAATGAGAGTATTTAATTTCTCAGGTTTTCCGTAATGAGCAAATACTTAGTTTCTAAATTTCTCTAATTCAATTTAGCTGTCTAACTTTTTAAAATTTTTATAATTTTTTTGTATAAAGTGGAGGTTCGTTGGTGAAAGCTTTTTTGAAAAAGTAGATTTACCTATAATTTTGATAAAGACAAAGTGAGATTCTTTTATCAATCTGGCTGTCTTAGGAGCCATCAAATATAAGGTGTCGGAAGTATATTCCGCTCAGTTGAAAGGGTAATGTGGAGGTGCAAATTGGCTTTAAATAGAACTTTGAAGCGATATCAATAATATATATTTCACGTGATTGTATTGAGCAAATTAAAAATTTTGTTGGAATAAGATTTCGCATTTTTTTTTATTATATCTTTAACTATACCTTTAAGTAGTTTGGCAGGTATTCAGTCACTTTATTACTTATGACCTGGGATATTCACCATTCTCACGTTGTTAATGTATTCACCTATGTGCATTCTCAATGATTGGGATATCGAATTCATTATCTCCTACTCTATTAGCAATGCGGAGAGAAGTCCTCTTCATAACCAAATTATGTTCTGTACATTAGTTACCAGGTCGCGGTTATCATCAGCTTGTTTTTCTGTTGAACTTTTTTTAATTTCTTCTTTCAGATCTCCAACTCACGGCTTTCAGTCTCAGGTTATTGTTTCTTAAGGGGCGCCTCCCTTATTTCTTTACCCCACTACATATACTGGTATTCCTTACCGGTGTTCTTTCTTCCCTCTGTATCGCTTTAGTGTCCACAGCAATAGTACGTGGTAACTCAAAAAGTTGTTTCCTTCAACTCTCTGAGAGAAAGCGTTAAAACCGGTTGAAAAAACGATCACTTAAAGTACTGCTTCGGTCGCAGTTCCTTTAAGCAAATTTGTAATATCCGATTCCAGTTTCAGATGCCCCACTTTTAAAGTCAGTATTAGTTATGTTCAGTTGTTCATTCTACATGCTGGAGTGGGGAAATTCGAGACTCATCCAATTAGAGTAACACAGATCTTTTATGGTTGGGCTTGAGGTATCCAGCAAAGCTGGTTAGTTGGTTAATGTGCCGCTCGGGAGAGAAATATTTTCGAGCTCCAGTAGCGCTCTTGTCGCCATTTTGATGCACTTGCTCCTGGAACCATCCACTTATTTGGATGATGCTGTTAGTTAAGTCTGTTTTATTTACGAACAAACTATCCGGTTCTCTCTATATAGTTCGCAATGTCCATTATACAACCTTCCTTTCTTGATTTGTTGAGCAGGTCTACTGTTCTATGCTTGTTGAATGTGGTACAAGTTAGTTTAGAGATTTTTCAGGCATCGGTGGAGCGCCAATTCGAGACCGAACCTGCTATGCATGAGCCTTTTTATGGATGTATCCCTACCGCCTCGGAAGCGTTCGTACCAGCGCCAGCTTTAGCCTGTTCGCCTGCCTTCTCATTACCCTCGATTTTCTTATGGCCGGGAGTGCATGAGAAGTCTGCAGCCGCATCTAGCATTATCCTGCGGCTGCTGGTGGCCTTAGAGGATGTGATGGGGGATTCAATTTTTGCAACTTGGCTGTCAGTGATACATGTGTTCTTACTGTGTCTTCCTTCAAGAAGCCGCAGGCCTTCTCTATCCCACTTCTGCTTGTTAGATACTTGCTGAATCTGGAAGACGAACTGAGAGCGAGATATTTAGTTGTTATGAAAACACTTCGCTCGGTGTAGAGGGAAAGTGATTCGTCATGGCATGCTCTGTTTCTCCGCCAGTGCTTTCTTGAGGAAACATCACCTCGTCTGTCGTTGACTATACCAGGTAACCCGCGAAGGATGCCACCATGACCATACTGCCTCGAGTTCCACTAGCCAGACTCGCGAAGTCTGACAGCCGCACGAGCTGCAGTGGTAAATGTTTGCCTACCTTAAAAGGCCGAAATTAAATGAAATAATGTATGGGTTCATGTATGGGTTCATGGCCGTAAGCGGGAGGAGAGTGTGTCTAAATTTAGTTGAAATTTTGCAAACATCTCAAGGTCCGATGAGCCGATATAATCTTTGTAGTTCATGGTACATGGACTTGGTACTCTTGATAGTTATCTCTAAGAATTGATAGCTGGCAACTAATTGATGAATGGTGATATATAGAGCATTGCGCACTCTTGAAGAATTTTTGGAATATAAAGCATTAAAATTAGCCCAGCATAAAAGTATGAGAAGTAAGATTTTTGGACATTTACAGCGAAACTGTTCCCAAGTTGTTTTTGTTTGTAATATAATTTTTCGTGCTTGACAGTCACGCGAACTTGAACTCTTTAGCGATTTGCCAAAAGCGAGGAAAAAGTATATATTATCGTATATGTGTAAGCGTTCAATTTGTTTACTTTACCCTAAACTGCGTGTTTCTGTCATTTACAGCTATTTTCAATTTTACCACGCCCTTTGTCAACTTTGTTACATTTATTTATTCAAAGACTTTAGTTTTTCTTTGCTGTGTCAACAATTAATTTCAATTTGTTGTGAAACTTCATTTGTTGTTCTCTAACACGCTGTCACTATCCAAGCGCAAAATGCCGTTAGGCTGATAGCAAACAACTGTACATGCTAACGCTAGCAGGTGGTACACATTGTCACGTTTCTAGCAGAGCTTTAGACAGCAGCGGCTCAAGGACTAGCAAATGTCGCTGACACTCTCTTGTTAGTTAGTAGTAATCAGCGTGGATAAACGAAACAGGAAAGGCCTTCGTTCTACCTTCACAATGCTGTGTGTAAGTCAAAGTGTTGGCAAAGTTGTTGCTGTTGTCTGCCAGTAGTTAAGGAGGCAGGCGGATCTAAATGAATGCTTATTAATAGGGTAATTTGTATTCGAAGCTGGTACGCTTCTCTAACGACTTGCCTTTCATCTCGTGGACATACTACTGCTCATCTGCTGCTCCTAGCACTTTTCAATATATTTCTTATCAGCCGATAGATATTTCAAACACGCGAGTGAGTAGCTGCCTCAAAAGTAAATATGTACAATGTACATTAGATCGGATTGAATAAAAAAGTTGCAAAAGGCCGCCCCTATATTTGCAGAGGGCTCCAAAAAAAAAATTTTGTTTATCCTTACAAAAACAGCTCAAATGGAGTTTTTGCTGTAATTTTGTTATTCGACATGCGATTTAAAAAACTGATATGCCAAAATTTTAGTCTTGTCCTTTTGAGCTCCGAAGCCGTTTTCACTGAGTTTAGTCAACTAACTGAGTTTTTTGTCCTTAAAATATCCTTCTTGTTTCACCAAACAAAAGCGGTTTAAATTTAAGTCACCGTTTCTTTTGAACTGATTGACTAAAGCAGATCAGTAAATCAATGAATACTCATTTATAATGATTATCCGTTTGATTAATTGTTTTCTTGAGAATTAATTTAATGATTGATTACCATTAATTTCAATTTTTAATGATTATTTTTCAATTATTTACAAAAATAATAATAAAAAACCATGATTTTTTACGATTATACAAAAATCAAAAATAATCAAAAAAAAAAAATTGATTCCATTACTTTTGATTTTGTTTGGTTATTTTGGATTTTTGAAAATTTTTTTTTAATGTACAGTTGATTAAGTTGAAGGGGTTTGAAAGAACTGTATGCAAAACCTATCAGCCCGAGGCTTAGAAAAGAAATGTGCCAATTATAGCACCCTTTACTGAATCAATCTCTATATTGAGTTGAAGTTCTTGAGCCTCCTTAAAAAAAATTTTATCAGCTACTACCCGTTTTCTGCTTCCTCTCCAAGACATCTGAAGCTGCGACTGAAGTCCTAGCGTGTCTGAAGAGAACCCTTACCAGGAATGATTTCCTCAAATTTTTCTAGGCCAAGAGTGTATATATGTAAGAAAGACAAGAAAGGCTGGATGTTTTGGATATGGAAAGAGCTGATCAGTGCGAATTTGTGTTATTTAAAGTACTCCTATCTGATAGATCTTCGGTATTCAGTGCTGTGTTACATACACATGAGTTCCACCGCTTAAGTGCGCCTTATTCGTTGAAGAAACTAAAAAACCGTCTTGCCTCCTTGTTTACAGAGCTTACGCTTGCTATGCGCTAGATCTCGACTCCTTAGTTTGCAGCATACTAGTACAGTCGTAAATTTTATTCATTTAAAAAATAAGCTTTTCGTAAACAATATAAATTATTTCAAACTTCTTAATAAATTTAAAAATAATAATGTCCCATGAGCTTCTCTGATGAAATTGAGTGTTTATAAAATATTTAGATGCTAACAGCAGAGGCACAATGGTGAAAGTTATTGTTCTGCTGGATTCACAAAGAAGCCTTAGGAGAGTTCTATGACCAACTAGAACGCTTGTTCTAAATTCAGTGAAAGCTCACTTTTTCAGTACCCACATTTTTCCTGCAGGGTATCTATTTATCAGTTTGGTATCAGCGTGAGTGCCTTCATTTAGGATAAGACGGATTTACTAATAGGTTTACGCATTTTCATTACTTCTGATGTTCCTGGTTATACAAAGTCCATGATATATGCTTATAATTTGTATACCATGTAGCACTAGCAAATTTAGATTTGGATTTTGAAATAACTAAAATTAAGAATTGTTAGAGAGACACATCTTAATTTTTTTAATCTTTTTAATAATTAATTTTAATTGATGTGCTTTGTATGGAATTATAAAATTGATAGCAAACCGGGGGTTTGTGGGATGAATATAGAATTTCTTTTACTAAAATTATATGGAAAATATATCGAGTGAGCTACAAAAATTCCTTCATCTGTTGATTAAGATAATAATTTGAGAATATATTAAGGCTTATTAGGGAGTGAGAGATGGAGAGGAAGAGATATACATTTTTTTTCGCAGAAGTTACAATACGACCCGTTTTCGGTTTCTTCGGAAAGTTGACAAAATGCAGGGAGAAATATAAACGTATATGACAACCTCTGTCAGGTCTGTCAGCAGATTATAAAAGAACGTCAAGACTGAAAAACTTGACGTGCGGAAAACTTGACGGCTAGCTTCAAAAATGGTATTCGTATTAGTCGATGGAATTACGTTTTCCCAAGGGAATAACACTGTACCAACGGCTAGTTCTCTATGGGTTCGAATCATTCGCTGATAGATCCCGATGTTTGAACTCAATGAGTAAAATGCATGGCTGCAAGTAAGATTTAAAACTACGCTAAGAGTAAGAGCTATTCTGTGTTTCTGAGACTAAGATATTGGAAGTACAGGCCGAGAAGACTGCTTTCCGACTATATTTGATAAGCACGAATTTATAGTAATCTATCAGGCGATATAATGCTACTCAAACCTCAATCGATAATCTTACGGAATTCTCTTTCCCCTTAAAACCCATCCCACGAAGTGTGGAGGGCACCAAAGGCTTAGTCATATTATTTTTGTTGTGTGCTCTTTCTATTTCGTTCGCTTGTGTTAGTCGACGAAATGACTGATTGTTGTGGAAAGGGCTTTTTAGAAAATAAATTAAGAGTAAAACCAAATATTTAAATAAAAACTATAATGTTTGCCGGGTAGTTTGAGTTTCGACTTTAGGGAATGTTTCCTACAAATTACCAGACGTCACAAAGTTAAAGTGGTTCCATCTGTTTCTTTTTGTTATTCTAACCAGTGTTTCTCACGTGGTAGCTTTGCGACTAAATTAAGTGGTTTTACAATAGTCGAAAACACTTTGTATTTAGTAGATTTTGTCGTTGGTATGCCCACCATAATATTGTTGGTTATATATTGATTTCCATTCGTTTGCCACTCACATACTTTCTCAATCGAAAGTTTTCTGGAAAAATGATTAAGTGCTTTCTTTGAAATACAATTTTTTTTAACGTTAAGCACACTAAAATAAAAATTGTTAAAAAATATATTAAAAATAATTTGGTTTGAATATTAAATAAACAAATAATCATATTGAAATGATAATGAATTAAAAATTGTTAATGGTTTTCAGTGGAATTTTTTAGTCTTAATATTTGGAAGTGAAAATAAAGAATTGGGAACATTGATTTGAACAGCTGATCTTTCTGTCTTAGACACCAGTAAAGATTTACTGAGCACTCGTGATCTCGTACGCATTATACTATAACTATTAAATAGCCCTTTCAAACGACTGTTAAAGCTGGGAGAAGATATTATAAGCTAGATGGCGCTATCGTCGTAAGTCACTTTCAAGTTTCAAAAACCTTAAGGTTGGCTCACAAGTAACCACGACCTGTTGCGGCACTTGTAAAGCTGCTTAAAATCTAAAAAATTTAAAAGCAACCATTTGTGGTAGAAACTAACTCACAGCGACTACAAATTCCACAAACTAAGTTACTTGTTTATCAAAGTTATACATTTCGTGACAGTTACGTAATCGTTACACGCTAATAGTCTCCGTGTCCGTTACTATTACTTTGGTGCTAGTTCGTTATAAAGTAAAAATAATTCTTCAAATAAATGGCAACAGTTTTTTTTAAACAGATATGTTGTTAATCATCCACGGATTCAGCCCTCGTATGCCACACTTATATTTTCAAAATCAAGAAAGTTAAGATAATAGTTTTGATTTTTGCCGAAGTCAAAAAATTCTTAACGCGCCCAAAGAAGTTTTTGCTTCCTACAACTTTATTAGATGAAACAACCTGCTTGGTATATAGACTTTTTCGCAACTTTATTCGCACGCCGCACTTTTTCCAAGGCATGCCTTCCCTTTTGATTGCTAAATCGTCTTTGTTCCTGGTATGTATTGTTAAATGACATGGCGTATACGTAACCATAAAATTTCAATGTACTTCTATGTATGTATGTAGGTGTTTCAGTAATCAGCTAAATTGTTGGAATTTCTCGGTAACATAAATGTGCTGCTATAAATTTAGCGCCATTATTTAATCGTGTGGGTGTTTGGTGTCTCAAACAAGAAAAAAATAATGTAAATAATGAATAAAAAAAATTGAGGAAAATCTTTCTATTGTATTAGAAGAGAGTAAACACATAAAGGACAAACTCACATGGAAGACTAACTGTATGATATGTATAAACACATGTGTACATACATTTCATATACTTTATTCTTAACGTAAAAATGTATGAGCTCAAACACATTTATTTTTCTATTAACAAATTTTTGTGCGCTGCTGGTGATACAGTTGGTTAATCATGTCCTCTAGATTGCTTACTCCTCGTAACCGCTCGCTGGGGCTTTGTTTACTTAACAAACTCTTTTGGTATGCTTCGAGTCGAAATCATTGTAACTAAATTATTTCGGCATTAATTATTTACCAACACTTCAGAGTAGCGTTGTGCTTACACGTCCATATAAATGTATTTTTATTACCACACATAGCTCCGTTCCCCTTGTATATTTGTGTGTAGGATATATGTATATGCTTGGTCATTTGTTGTTGGATTTGCGTTATTTGTACGCAGTTTGTTTGAGTTTTGTGAGGTTAGCAATACTTTTCATGCTTTTGTTTGCTTCGAACAAGAATTTGGTCGTGCTTGCGTATGGCAAATATTTTGAATGTAATTTGCTTACTGCTTTATGGATTTTTTTATTTACTTGCAGTTTTTTTAATATGAAAAACATTAATGCAATTAGGAAATTTGTTGATATGCTTTCACATCTTCGCTGTTTGATTTTTATTCACCATAATAGGATCACGCTGCTTAGAACGCATGAAAGTACAAGGTGGCGCAAAAGTAAGCTTCCGATGTTCAGCATATCGTTTGTGGCACGTGCAGTGTGTGCTGTTGCACCGTCTTGTTGGAACCACATGTTTTCCAATCCCAATTCATCAAGTTGCGGCAAAAAGAACTCGTTGATCATTGCTCTGTAGCGCTCACCATTCACAGTAACCGTTTGGCCCCGACCGATTACTGGTCAAATAAATAGTCAGCAATATTCCGCGTTCTGGAGAAGTGTAGCGTAACATTGTTTATTAACGTGTATTTCACATGTGTTTACTACACAAATGTCAAAACAGAACTGACTTTAGGGGCAAATCGCAAAATTTATAGCATTTTCTGATAGGAGGATTACTTTTGCGCAGTAACCGTTTTTCACCGACCGATTATTGGTCAAATAAATAGTCAGCAATATTCCGCGTTCTGGAGCAGTGTAGCGTAACATTGTTTATTAACGTGTATTTCACATGTGTTTACTACACAAATGTCAAAACAGAACTGACTTTAGGGGCCAATC
This sequence comes from Merzomyia westermanni, assembly GCA_949987695.1. Classification (NCBI taxonomy): domain Eukaryota; kingdom Metazoa; phylum Arthropoda; class Insecta; order Diptera; family Tephritidae; genus Merzomyia; species Merzomyia westermanni. The sequence continues at coordinate 51,258,599 of OX465289.1, read as the reverse complement.
GCAAAATTTATAGCATTTTCTGATAGGAGGATTACTTTTGCGCCACCCTGTAGTTGAAATTCAAACCCAAAACTTTTTTTTTTATTTATCAGCTATTAGCCCAATTTCCCTTCTTCACACTGCTGTTCCTTTCTTTTAATATATTTTCCTTTTCTTGCTGATCCTTTCCTTCACTATCATTTCCTTACCTTTCTTTGATATCGCTTCATTTAATTTTATATTTCTTCTTTTATTGTATTTCACATTCTTTTCCATTATTTAATTTTATTTTTTTTTATTTTCCTTTCTTTTCTTTTCCTTTCTTTTTTTTTTTTCTTTTCTTTTCTTTTCTTTTCTTTTCTTTTCTTTTCTTTTCTTTTCTTTTCTTTTCTTTTCTTTTCTTTTCTTTTCTTTTCTTTTCTTTTCTTTTCTTTTCTTTTCTTTTCTTTCCTTTTCTTTTCTTTTCTTTCCGTTTCTTTCCTTTTCTTTCCTTTTCTTTTCTTTTCTTTTCTTTCCTTTTCTTTTCTTTTCTTTTCATTTCTTTTCTTTTCAATACACACAAACCCAATCACAAATAAAAAAACAAAACTAACTCCGGTGTTGAATACTCTTAATGGATCATCATTTATTTTGTTTGTGTAAATACTGTTCGTATCGTCAAAGAAGTTTACATATTTGCTCATATTTTACATTGCTTGTTTAATGCCTCCAACAAAGCAACTCTTTCGTGGTCTTAGGAGAACCGCTGACACTCGACATCGTAGCCATTGATCAATGCACTTACAACAAATAAATCAAATATGCATGACACGTTTGCTTACAGAGCAGCGGCTCTTTAGTGCATGCATGACATGTCTACCCACACAACTACGGTTCTATAGTCGAAATACATGTTTGCCATTTGTAGTGGTGTAATCTTTAAACAAATTTTTCTAAATCGTAATTAATTTGTTTTAACTTATTTTGATTGATTGCACTGCTGTTTGGATAGGCCTATCGATACATACATAATTGCGTATACCCTAGATATATAGCTTGGCCGTAAAGCTGGACAAGCCTTCGCAACTTGCGCATTTATATTATAGAAGATAGATAGTAATGGAATGGGAGATCTTTTTCATCAATTATTGCACTACTGTCGTATTTTCATTGAATATAAAAAGAGGAATCTACGATGCACTTCTTTGACATTACAATAGCAGAAAGTTGGTTGGCATACAAGGGTGACGCTGAAAGTGGGTATACGCAGGAAGGTTCAAATGGACTTGACTACCTTCGGAAAAGATTGGCTAGTACTCTTGCAACAATAGGTACAACAAATTCTCAGTTTCTTGAGAACACTACGAACAAAGAGGAGTAAACAGCCCTAAAGGGTTAAAGTGTTTGCAACAACCTCTAACTAATATGTTTTATGATAGAAGAGATCACATAAAAAAGTTTAACTCTTCACAAAATAATGCTGTTCGCTGTAAATACGTAGCCTTTAAGCAAGCAATTTATTTTTACTGCACAAAATGTCACTCCCATCTCTGCATTAGCCGAAATTCTGACTGTTTTTATGAGAACCATTCAACATAACTCCACAAAAGTGAAATGTTAAACTGTTACCTGCTTCAGAAATAAAACGGAATTTGATTACAAAATAAACCTAATTTAACTTTTGTTTTTCGAAATTTTATTTAGCTTAACGTATTCTATATTGATTAACTTGATTTTTCATGTCCGTTTAGGAGGACATCAAATTTCGACCTCGAGCGTATAACTAGGAGATTTCTGTTTTCAATAAAGTGCTTCCAGAATAAGTTACAATAATTAAAACTGCTTAGAAATAATTTTTTGATACGCTATAGATGCCGCAAAAGAAACAAAGAAGAAATTTCTCATATGACGTAGTTACAGATATACCCCCCTGTACATGTGAGTGAGCAATGCTCCAAGTTACAAATAGGGATACACAATTCCTTTTTTTAATATTCACAAATTTTTGTTAAAGGTTTCAAATAAGTTATATAACCATTGTTACTAAATTTTATTGATGTAGGTTATTTGGTTACGGATATATAGGATAAAAAAGTCTGAGTACCAGACCCCATTTTCCAATATTACCAATATCTCTCAGCTGAGCCAATAGTGTGTTGTGTATCTTCTTGTCAAAGATTATTACCCGGGATTTATTCCTCTAGGAGATATTCAAATTTTCACATTTTATGCTATATATAAGAGATACCCCCTATGCACTGAAGATTTTTGTTCCCTGTTCGCCACAAAAGGAGTTGAAAAACTTTTATTGTGGCGTATTTATGTACAATATATAATATATAGATGTAGATATAGACATAGACATAGACATATATATAGATATAGATATAGATATAGATATAGATATAGATATAGATATAGATATAGATATAGATATAGATATAGATATAGATATAGATATAGATATAGATATAGATATAGATATAGATATAGATATAGATATAGATATAGATATAGATATAGATATAGATATAGATATACATATACATATACATATAGATATAGATATAGATATAGATATAGATATAGATATAGATATAGATATAGATATAGATATAGATAAAGATATAGATATAGATATAGATACAGATATATAGATAAAAAGGTAAGTGGATATTAGAAGTTCGTAGACATAGAAATTTAAAACAGCAACAATTTCACTTACCGATTAAGAACAATATCACAGAGATTATAAACCATAGTTGATATTGATGATGGGGCTGATGTGAGTAAAAATACTGTTGTTGTTGTTGCTGTTGTTCTTGTTGATAATTCGGATTTTGACTATAATATTGATGATTTTGTGTGTTATATTGTTGTTGCGGCCTATGATAATGCTGATAATGATGTTGTTGATGTTGATTTGTATGCCGTTGATACTGATAATGTTGTTCACAACTCATGTTTCCTTTGGTTGGAGTACACACACACACGTACACGAACTCCTACGCCACTCTCCCTGAACACTTCGCTTACTAGCAAAGGTGAAATGTTAATACTCGTTCGCGTTCATAGAATATCTAATGTGGCACACTTGCCTCCATCACATATTGACGTTTGTGAATATACTATAAATATAATTACATAGTTGAGCACATATACACACACAAACACATATATGATTATTTATGCCCATTGTAAAACAATAAAAAATTTGTGAATAAATAAGTGTTACAGCGTGTGCTTGTCGAGAAGCAACAATTAATGTAACTCGATGATGCCCTTTGGAAAATGTGCACTTAAGTACATTTTATATACAGGGTGTTTTTTTTACAGGTTTGTTTTTCGAATAGAGATAAAACTGGCATTTTGTGGTCAAATCTGGCAACTCTAATGTCATTTATGTTCAGTTTGGTTTGCCATTTCATCATGAACAGGTTGACAAAAGAACAACGCTTGCAAATCGTGCAAATTTATTTCGAAAATAATGGTTCAGTTCGCGAAGTTTACCGTGAGCTCCGTCCATTTTATGGTCGACATAATCGTCCATCAGAGCAATTAATTCGGTTAACCATGGATCGTTTTCGCACTACGTTTACTATATGTGATAATACGCATCCGCAGAGACGTCGAACAGTGCGCACCGAAGAAACAATTGCCGCTGTAGAGCAAAGTGTTGAAGAGGACCCGAATGAATCGATTCGCCACCGTGCACAGCAATTGGAGCTTTGTCCATCAACTTTATGGAAGATTTTGCGCAAAGATCTTGGCTTGCGACCTTACAAGATCCAGCTTGTGCAAGAATTAAAGCCGCGAGACCATGCAATGCGTCGTGATTTTGGTGTATGGGCCGAAAATGAGATTGATTTCGATGCTGATTTTCATCGCAAAATTTTGTTCAGTGATGAGGCTCATTTTTGGTTGAATGGCTACGTCAACAAGCAAAATTGCCGCATTTGGAGTGAAGAGAATCCACATGAGACCCTTGAAACGCCATTACATCCACAAAAACTGACTGTTTGGTGTGCTCTATGGGCTGGTGGAGTCATTGGGCCATACTTCTTCCGCAATAATGCTGGAGAGGCAGCTACCGTTAATGGAGACCGGTATAGAGCCATGATAACCGACTATTTTGTTCCCGAATTGGATGGCATGAATGTGGATGAGTTGTGGTTCCAACAAGACGGCGCTACATGCCACACAGCGCACGTCACAATCGATTTATTGAAGGAAACATTCGATGAGCGCATAATTTCGCGGAATGGACCTGTCAATTGGCCACCAAGGTCGTGTGATTTGACACCATTGGATTATTTTCTTTGGGGATATGTGAAGTCGCTCGTCTACACCAACAAACCAGAAACGTTAGGGGAATTGGAAGCCAACATTCGTGGCGTTATTGCCGACATACGGCCCCATATGCTCGAAAAAGTGGTTGAAAATTGGACCTGTAGAATTGGCTTTATTCGAGCCAGCCGCGGCGGCCACTTTCTTGTGTTTTATTTCAATTCGAAGTTCTATACCCCTAAAAAAAACACCCTTTATATTAGGTATAACTGCATGTATGTTTATATGTACTTAAGTGCTCTTATTAAGTTGTTGTTCACATTTGTTATTAATAATCACTTTTGTAAAAAAAAACCACAAGTACGAAAATTAAATTATGGTATGACATAATAAGTGGCGTAGCAAGAGAGAAAAAGCAAAAGGGCAAGCGCTAAAGTAGGGCAGTAGATGTGTTACTGCGGAAGTACGAAGAGTTTTTATATTGCACAATCCCGTATAGTGAAGTAATAAAAATATACAATTAATTAATCACTGGAGAAATATATATGAATATACTTAGTCTCATTTGTATTTATGCAATTTCTTTTTGTTCCGATAGCTCTTATGGATGTAGCACCAGTTTGAATAATGAGTAATGCCAAACATTTATTTTACTTATGAAAACGTTTTCTTGCACTGCTCAACAAAAATAATCAAGCGCAAAAAGAGCTTTCAAAAGGAAAAAAACATGGCGTTCCTCTTTGCTCGAAGCGCATCCAAAACGACTTGCGGGCAAATACAGTGACTTTGATATCATGTCAGCCTTTGATATCATGTCAGCCAATGAAATGCTGTTGTTGAGACTTTATATCGCTTTGCCTCCAGATCCTCCACATTTTCCCTGCTCTTAAATAATGGTTTACTTCGAGGGTTCAAATTCAAATAGGCTTTGAGTTCTCCTCAAAGTATTCCTCATAAAAATCGAACTGATATTCGAATTTCTATTTACGAAGTTATTTTCTTGTACCGGATTTCCAATAAGTGTCAAATGCTATGCCAATGCCGTTTTTTCCACTTCCCATAACTCATATTTACGTTCAGGTTCTATTTATATCTAGCAGACCCGGACGTTGTCCTGAATAAAATTTGAGTTGCCTATATTTATAAAGTTGTACTCTCTTTCCTCCTTACTTGGCGCTTCCCTGTAATTTATTCCTATATCTTAATTTTTCTTACTACTTTTGGTTTTCCCCACCCCCACAGCCCTTTTCATTTTCCTCTAACACCGCCTCTACATCTGAAATTTTATATTCCTATTACCCTTCTTCTCCATTTTGCTCTGCGGGTTCTGATATGTACATAATTTCGAAGATATAGCGGTAACATTTTTTTTTGGTCTTAGTACCGCCCACTTTGCCAAAACTATGTATAGCCTATGCCGTAACCAGTGAACCCAAGAATATACCGGGAAAATTTCATGAAGATCGATTGAGTACTTTGAACTAGTAGTGGGACTATTTTCGAATAATATTCGAATAAAATACTATTCGAATAAACGAATAATAATATTCGAATAAACGAATAATAATATTCGTATTCGAATAAATTATCCGTTTATTCGAGTATTATTATTCGAATAGTGGTATTCGAATAGTTGTATTGAAATGCGAGAGACGGCGAAAGTGAAATTCACTGCTTTCATCGCTTGTACCTATGAGCATGCATTCACGTTTTGTATGTATGTATGTATATTTGCAGTGATATTTGTATAACTATTCAAATAGTACTATTCGAATAATGCTAGTGTTCGATTAATACTAGTATTCGAATAGTTTTATTCGAATAATGCTAGTGTTCGATTAATACTAGTATTCGAATAATACTGTTCAAATAACAGTATAAATTATTCAAATAAATATTAATCGAATTATTTATAGCCTTCGAATTTATGGATTTTTTATTCGAATAATTTTTATTCGAACAGTCCCGTGCCTACTTTGAACGCATATAAGGACACACAGACACACATTATTTTTTGTTTATAAGAAAATTAAAACGGCCTTTACAGTTATATTATTATGCCGAAATCGGGAGTTTAAAGTGGCTTTTTTTCTGTGTTCTCTGCTGGCCCAATTTGGTTTATCGTGCCCCAACTACGCGTTGACACCTAATTATAATTCTTGAAATACATGATTTAGTATGATTTTATGTACATTGAGCCTTGCTGATATTTAAGCACCAAAAAGCCAATGCTTATGGAAAACCATGGTCGCATAAATAAATGCTATTCGATATGGAGTTGTGTTGTTACCGAAAGCCTGACCCGAAACTCGACAATTTAACAGAGATGTAAATCCTTATCTCCCACTCTGCGACCATTTGTCCTATAGCACTCTATCCCTCTCTATGAGTATACATTATCTTCTCTATTGCGTTATTCCTATATCTTTCAGGTAGGCCGCATTCTTTTATCTTCCTTCTCATCTCCTTATTTCATTATTCCTTGTATGTCTCTCTAGAATGCTTTTCTATCTTTCTATAATCCGGTCACGTGCTTATATCTCGGTCCCTATTTACTACGTGCCATACTTTTTTCCAACAATTTTTCGCTCTCTTTCGGCACTTTTTGTTACTTTTCCTCTTCTTTTCTCATATCACAGTTTTATCTGGTTTTTGAAACCTTCCCTTTGTGCCCTTTAACTCTCTGTGTACTTATTAAGTCGTCCGAAGACGCTGGTCGTATGATCGCTTAACTACGTAGGTATCTGCATACATCTAATTCAGATCGTCAATCTTATTCAGTACTCACCATAGCTCACTCATAGGGTTCCATAAATATTTCGAATAACCTTTCTCTAGAATAATTCCAGGCTGAACTTACAGCCATAGAGGAGGCTGCGCGCTGGCTACTTTAGAAAAACAGCACATCAGTGTCAATATACTGAGACAGCCAAGCAGCGATCAAAGCCCTTCAGAGTAGTAACACTGCTTCGAAGGCAGCACTCGACTGCAGGAAATCGCTCAATGAACTGACTTCGAATCCACACCACTGATATGGGTATACCTGGAAACCGCGCTGCTGACGAGTTGGCAAGGGAGACGAGATCGAAGTTGAAACTAATACAAATCATTTCCCTCCCCACCCCTCTTGCCAAGACTAAACACTGGCTCCTACTCACATTTGAGGAAAAAGCTTATTGTAGATGAACACTGGAGACTTCATGCGAGGTGTCCAGGGAAACTTAGCGCACCATCTTTAGGAAACGATCCGAGTCCATACTCAACCTAAAACGTTCCTACCTAGGCCCTTTGATGGGATGCTCATGGGACTTTGTCTAGAGGGAATGCAAGGTGAACGCATGGGGATCCCTTCAAATGACTTCTGTCGTAGCTGTATCTACGAGGAGGAAATAGAAAGTGTTGAACACTTCCTCTGAAGCTGCCCCCCCCCCCCTAGTTAGGACTCGATTGGAGTGCCTAAATACGAGCATATTCACTAGTTCAGCGGAGCTGGACTCTGCCGGAATCGGAAACATTGTGGGCTTTACTAAGCAGACAGGATGATTAAACTTCTTAAATATTTAAAAGAGGAGGCGACTCAGCCCTTATTCAGTGGTATCACAATGAGCCATTCCTCCTAAGTGTCTCCCTCGGCGGTACAGAGATGCAGCCACCTTAACCTAACCTAACCTTCTCTAGAATACTCCAAGAGACGGTTATTCAGATGTTGTCAGTATTCAAGTTTCTTCACCATTTAACAGGACGGGTACGATAAGGGTGTTATTTTCGTTCTTCAAAAGAGGACTTCACTTCTCAATTGCCTACTCAGTTCGAGGTAGCATTGTTGTTGCAAGAATAATTCTTCGTTGGATTTCTAGGGTGTCGTTATTGTTGGTGCTAATTCTGTTTCCCAGCTAAACGCGGTCTTTTACTATTTCGAAATTATGTCTGCCATTAAGGGCGCGGTTTTCGAGACCACTAAGCCCAGTCGCTCTTACTTGTGAGTCAAAAGATTTGCATGTATATAAGTAAGGTAAGGTGACAGCGACCCTAATAGGAAAGCAAACATGAACTCAGAAGCTAGTCTACTTGGCACTGCTCTAAGAGAGCACTATACGTTCCGCTTATCGCTGTTTTTGTTACTTTGAAAGCAAAATTTATCAGGAAGGCTCTTTTAGTAGCAGATCAATTGTCCGCTCGAACGATTCAACATAGCCAATCCTGAAAGGCCGAACCCGTTTGATTAGAGCGTTGGTGAAGGGAAAGGGAACTTCAAGGTTAACGCTCAAGAGAGCGTTACGTATGAGGAGCTGCTCTTATACTCAAATGTATGAATATAGTCTGACCTGATCCCCGAAATGGCTTTTGAGTATTTGAACTGTGATGATAATGGAAGAAAATATTTTGAGTTACTGTACGAATTTATGTAAGGAATTCTTAGCACGCGGATAATATCCATAAATACCGAAACCTTAAAATGGAGTAGCCATTAATTACAACGTTTGTATGTACAAAGCGCTACGCCAGCTTATTGCTCACTTTATAGAGCCAATGGCTACGTCGGTACATACATAAATATTTCTATTAGGATGCCTGAAACAACAAAACCCAACATTAACTATGGAAATTGTGATTCATAAATTCATAAATGCGCCAAGCAATTTTGCATTCAAAAACACCAACAACAAGAAAAGCAATTGGAACTCTGCAATTTTAGCTTGCAGCAATAACACAACATAATAGACATTCGGCGGGCATTTTCCTTTCACTTCACGGTCTTTCAACAGTGTGCGGCAATGCCAATAATTATGCTATGCAGCAAGCGCAGTTGCATTTTCGCTTTTTTTCTTTGTGTTTATTATACCCACTTGCATAGCTTTCCTAGCGGAACACTTACACACAAGCAAGTCCTCTTACATTTGGCCTTTTCGCTCGACCCCTACAATTAATCGTCATTAGTTTGAAACGACGTCTGGCTGCTAGCATTGCACTGCTGCTAAACTCCCACCCGGCTGCTAGATAGCCATGTCATTCACTTCAACACTTCTTTTATACACTTAAATACTTTGTCTACATGAAAATCGTCTGTGCGTTCTGTTGGCGTTCTGAATGCTAAGCTGTTAAATGCCAATTGGCCCGAGATGTTTGATGAACGTACATAAATTTTTATTCTATTGCCGTAAAACTAGCCAGCCAATCTTTTATAGCTATTGGAACTACCGTGCATACAGGCTTTGATATATCTATACATACATATGGATGTACAAAGTGACCTCAACAATTTAGGCAAGGAAATGGTTCAATCGATAGTCAAGCGGTCATTTGGTCGCTAGTTTGCACATGCTATTCACCGGTTCGTCGGGAATCATAAATTTCGATTAAGGGAACATACATTTTTGATTTGTACGTTTTACGCCGATATATGCTTGCATTTGGGATGCCAAAGTTTTGGACGCCGAAACTTTCAGAATATGATTTAACAATCCCGGTTCAAAAAAGTGTTTAGTAAATTTGTATACCTAGTACGCACACAAGGTATTTTAAGTTTAGTCGCGTAACGGTGATATGTAACGGCATAAACGGATCGAGTTAGATATTGACTTAAATACAGGGTGGCTAATGAAAGCCGCTACCAAAAAAAAATTAAATAACTTTTTTTCTATTTAATGAATCTGGTTAATTTTTTTTTTATTTTGCAGATTGACTTTTACATTTAACAAAAATGGATAACTGGGACACTGAAACAAGAGTTTGGATTGTCCGCCGCTATCACGCACTGGAGTCCGTAGTTTCGGTTCAAAGAGAGTATAGGCGCACATTTGGCGGCAATCCTCCGAGCAGATGGACCATAATAAGACTTGTAAACAATTTTGCCGAGCATGGGACAGTCAACAGAAGACCTTACCATCGAAACCCTTAAGTTCGAACGGAGGAAACAATCGCTGCTGTAGCTGCTGCCATACAAAACAATCCACGTGTTTCGACAAGAAGCTTATCTGCTCAAATGGGTGTAAGCAGACAGTCATTACAGTCAATTATGCACAAAGATTTGGACTTATTCCCATATAAAATTCAAATGGCCAACAAACTGAACGCTGCAGACTTCCCGATTCGCTTGGAATTTTGCCAGAAGATGCTTCAAATGGTGGAAGAGGATGGAAACATGTTGAACTGTCTTTTCATGTCTGACGAGGCCCATTTCGATTTAAACGGCAACATAAACAAACAAAATTGTCGAATATGGAGTGCTTCCAACCCACAGATACTCCATGAGACGGAATTGCATCCACTTCGTGTCACAGTGTGGTGTGCAGTTTCATCACGCTGCATTGTCGGGCCCTACTTCTTCGAAGAAAACGGTCACACCCTTACGGTTACTGGAGACCGTTACTTGAGCATGTTGAGAGAGTTTTTCTATCCAGAATTACGCCGAATGAGAATTTCTTTCAACTCTGTGTGGTTTCAGCAAGATGGTGCAGCTCCTCATATAGCCCAACCTGTTATGACAGAATTGCGACGAAAATTTCCCAATAAGCTGATATCCAGAAACTCCACATTCCGTTGGCCACCCAGGTCGCCTGACCTTACTGCACCTGACTTTTTCTTGTGGGGTTATTGCAAACAGGAAGTCTTCAAAGCAAAACCAACAAATTTGAATGAACTAAGGCAATCCATTCGAGAAACAATTGCGGCTATTCCTGTCTCAACTCTCCAAGCAGTAATGAACAACTTTTTGGTAAGATGCCGCACATGCATCGACGAGCAGGGGGGCATTTAAATTCCATTATTTTTAAAACTAATTAAGCTATATTTAATAAAATTTAATGAGCTTTAACATGAATAAAACAAAAATGAATTCCATACACTGAATAAAAAATTATTTGAGTTTCTTAATGTAGCAAAATTCATCAGCCACCCTGTATATATCAAAATGTTCAAAAGGAAAAAAGAAATTGATTAAGCCTTGTCCGTCCGTCCGTCCGTCTGTTAACACGATAACTTGAGTACATTTTGAGGTACCTTAATGAACTTTGGTATGCAGGTTACTTAGCACTCATCGTCAAGCGCTATTTAAAATGGGCGAAATCGGATGATAGCTCCGCCGACTTTTTATATATAGAATATTTTCGAAAACACAAAACAGTGATTACCCAGTACATAATAAACCTATAAGGATAAAATTTGGTGAGTCAAATTTTTTGATTAAGTCAAATTTATAAATAATATTAATCATAAATCAAAAACCGTTCAAGAAATCGAAACGAAATTTAGCACACATATTTATATTAATACAAGGTATATTCCGAAAATGCACATAATGGGCGAAATCGGTGAGGAACCACGCCCACTTTTATAAGAAAGTCTTTGAAAAGGATCATAGATATATTTAATAGGCAATAACTTTGGCTACTAAAGCTTTACCTCATTTCTATTTCACTTTCAAAGTGACCGTAAACCAAGAAAGTCGAAAAATATGCCATAACTTTAGCAGAAATTCGGTTCCACCCAAACTTATCCTTCCTTACTTGCTTGAGTTTTAAATTTTTGAAGCAAATTTTTTAAATTGTTAGAGGGATGATTTTTATGAAATTTTAAAAACAGAACCCAATAAGCAACTTACTTTAGCAAGCTTTTCGTTTGGACAACGTTTACTATAATCGTTGTTAAACGTTTGGAAAAAAATGTCGAATCAACGAAAGTGATCCCTTTTTAAACAATGGGAAATGGAGTTTGGAAAACAATATTTAATTAACGTTTTATTCAACGTAATAAGGGTTTGTTGAAAACGGATAAAACTCCAATTGAGGCAACGACGGTGAAAACGGGCCAGTAGCCTAATTAGTATATACTAGACCTTTGCTCCGAAGGTTGCTGGTTCGAATCCCGACAATTTCCTCAACTTTTCTGATTATATAAATTATTATAATTATTTTAAAATATGTTTTATAGTTGCCTCAGTTAAAATGAGATAATTCAATAATGAAAGCACCTACAATAATGAAATTTGATGGATCTATTTAGTTGGTCGTCCTATTGACGATTTTTCTAAATTTTTTGCAAAAGGGGTGTGGCACCGCCCACATATTAGTAAACAAATTTTCAAACTTTGACTGTTAATAACTACAGAACCGTTTACGTTAGAATAACGAAATTTGGTAGGGTATATACTATGGCTGTAGTACATACCCCCATATAAAGGTATCGAAATTGCTTTTCGAACACGCCTACCTTTTCAGTAAAGTTATCTGAAAAGGAGGTAGAAATACTGAACTGCCCATATCTCATTAACAGATATAGCTTGAGTGATATAATTTGGCTAGTGCATCAATTTTCTTATTGTGTAAACGATTTTTGCAAAATTTTGCTAAGCAGGCGTGGCATCACCCACTTCGTAATCAAGCAATTTTTAAATTCGAATGTTAGTAACTTAATAACCGTAAAAGATAGAATCACAAAACTTGATAAGAGGTTTACTATGAATATGTAGAGTCCGCGTACGGAAATTAAGCAAACTCGTTCGACGACTACGCACACTTTTGCACTACAGTTTTCTGAGAGGGAGGCATCAAAACCAAACATGCCATATCGCCTTCACTGACGCGGTTAGAATGCTAGAATAAGGTAGTTACTTTGATCCGAGGATCCTATTAATTCCTTTTTTTATTTTTCGAAATGGGCGTGGCATCACCCACACATATATCAACATTTAGTACCTCCCATTTTTTCCAAAGTTTTTTTTTTGATATTTAGGACACGCTTATATAAAATATCATTAGCTGGAATCAAATAAATTCGTAGTTATGCTAAATTGCAACTTTATATAACATGACACTCAAAGGCTCCCTGTACCCACTGTGAAAGAATCATAAATATCCACCGCCCACTTTTCTAAAATTGTGTAAATATTGATTAAAGACACATACCTCCAAATATCATCCACTTTTCCAAAATTATATACAGCCTTTACTGTAGCCAGTGAACCCGGAAATCTACTGTGTTCTGTCCGAACTTAGACTTCCCTACTTGTTATTTATAAGATTGTCGACATAAATATCTGAGAGAAAAACCAACGTTCTGATAGCCTAATGGGTACAAGAGTGTCCCAACATTTTTCTGTTACAGCGAATACCATGTCAGTCGAAAAACTCAACGAATAATCACTCTTGCTAACAATTGCTACTTTGAACTGAGTAGGCAACTGAGAAGTAACGTCCTCTATCGACTGACAAAGAACAGGCCCTATAAGTCTCTCTTCATATCTGTCCGCATATACGGCACGGAATCATTGACAGCGTCGAAAGCAGATGAGATGACCCTTGAAATATTCGACAGAAAATTTTCCCGGAAAATGTATGGTCCTAAAAGCCCAATGAGTGCACTGGCTGGCTCATGTTATGTAATCCGAAAAAGAAGCTCCAGCCTTGAAGGTACTCCTATCGCCAAACGAATTCGGCAGCAGAGGAAAGGGTGGACTCGACTAAGTATTAAGACACAGAAACCCCTGCGCGTTAGGGGTTTAGAATAGGCATACCGGTCGTAAGAGGCGACTAATATGCACAAATTTAATGTCGTGTAACTCGATGGTTGATCTGCGGATATGATACCTCTCACCTCTCATTACCCATCTTATCCTTCCTTACGGAAGAAGGGGTGACATGACCTAGAAGGTTTCACTGGTCACAAATTTCTACCACGACAGTCGGGCAGTACCACAAGAGAGTACCGGAGCGTACCGGCTTCAGATCCGGCCAAGGACTGTTAATTCGACAACACTCCCTAAAACCGTTGGGGAGTGTTTTTGTCGTTACCACAACAACAACAACAAACAGGTGGATAATGACTTAACCTCTCTTGGTGTTTCCAATTGGCGTCAGTTATCGATGAAAAGGGATGACTAGCGTGCTTTGGTAGTCAACGTCTAAAATCGCCTAAGAGCCTACTATTAATAAATAATTTTCACATCAAAAAATTAATATGCTGGGCTTTGAGTATATTTATAGTCATGATAACTTTCCACCCTGTCGGAAAATCAACAAAGCAAACTAAATTATTTAATACACATATCTATATTTAGATTTTAGTAACATATTTAGACTCCGGGATTCTGATGTATATTGGAACGATTTTCTGTCATCCCTTTTCAAATTTGGATTGGAGACAAGCCGGTTTCGGCGATGTGCCATTTTCAATGCCATTTTTCGTTTCGCGATTGCTTTTCTGCAATTTTTAAAGTTAATGATTTTAAATATGTTAAGAAAACATAATCAAAGCATTCTTACAATCCCGGAATTTTTGGTACTTAAGAGCACGGCATACCGGTATTAGCATCTCTGGTGTGCGTACTAAGCAGTACATTACCGAAATAGCCAATAAATGTAGTAGTTCGCGACTAGACTTTTTAAGCCAGTCATTCTAATTTATAAAATTGTTGGATTAGTACTTAAACAAATATTAAAAGTGCGGAGAACACTGTATTAAAGCGAGTTGCAGCAAAAGCTTGACACAGTGTAGCAAATTATCCGCTGAACTATGATATTGACTTAAGTACAATATCTATACATATAATGAAATTGTAATAGTACATTCCAAATAGTCAAGAAAATTTTAAGGAGGGAACATTGTTGGGCCAGTGGAATGCGAATCAAAAGTGTCAGAACTTTTTGCTGTCTGCATTTATGTTTGTGTACGTATCACTCAAAAACTGCTGACCAGAAATGAATGCACCTTCAACTTTGAATTAATAGGCATATAAGTTTAATAAAAGAAAAATTCCTCTTCCATTCTAATAAGAACTTTAAATAATTAATTGAAAATATAATAATTAAAAAATAAAAAAACAATCAGAATTTTCATAAAAACGAGAAATTATTATACTTGGTCTTGAGCTCATTTATAGTAATGGTAATTAAAAATAAAATTTTTTTCGATAACTCGATCACCAGTTTCGAAATTATCGACAAATATGTGGACCAGAGCGACGCAAAATATATTAGTACAATATGGGTATCAAACGATAGTTGCTAATGAGTGATGTAATAAGCGATGCGATTAAGTACTGAGACCAGGAGAAGTCTAGTTATATTATAAATATTTTGATTGTGAGTAAGTTATTTTCTATAACGTGGAATTATTACAAATGAAAGCACTTCCTTTTATCTGCAAAACCGGTGCAATTAGTTGAAATGTTTGAAATAATATTTGTGCTTTTCACACCTCGCTAACAATCTCCTACTTTGGTAGCAAAAATGAAGAAGACTAAAAAGAAATGTTCGGAGTGGTCAAATGAAATTTTTCCCACTGTAGTGGCGCCAGTAATTGAAGGTGTCAACGCTGACAAAAAGAAAATGTGTGGTTATCATTCGATATCAATCACAACCTTTATGTGCCGAAAAGTAACCTGTATACCAAATTTCTATAAAATATCTCAATTTTTAAACAAGTTTTCTTGTGCAAAGATATCCAGATAAATAGCGATATTTCTCTATTTATCATTAGAACTTTGATATATTGAACTAATATATACATTTGTAAATACATATATATACAGCGGGGTGACAAGTTAATTTTGAAATTAGTGCTATGCTAAATCAAAATCAGTTTGTTTGACAGCAGGGCGCATGGAGGTACATACATACGCACATCCAAAATACCTAATTATGCTTATTAGTTTTATGACTTCGCGTGTGTTACTGACATATATTTGGGTTGTACTTTGTAATTGTAGTTATTACCGCTCAATGAGGGGGGCTCATCAAAACCAGTATAAGTCGATTAAATGTATGAATTATACTATATATAGAATTTGTGAATATGTAAAACCTTAGAACTAACTTTTGTAAAATCACGAAACTTACATTGACCATTTTTATATTTTCATTAAAGTTATGAATTAAGTGGGAGGTATCATCTAGGAGTTATAATTTGTTCCTTGAAACAAAAAAAGTATTTTTAAAATTTCAATAGTTCTGTTGCCACTTACTTGCATAGGCGGTCTTGCGCTTTCACTTACTTTACGTTATTTTATATATATATTTATTTAAAAATTCAGTGCAACGAAAGTCAGCTGATTATTCGAAAAGTGATCAGTGCATTTGTTAAGTTATCCTAGTTAAATACTGGCTTAAAGCACGCGTACAATAATGGGATTATAATTTCCTGAAAGTCGCAAAACGTGTGGCCTTCAGACATCTACAATTAGCTTTTCGCACGTATATAACGCGATCGCAGAGTAAAAGGCCTCTCTATCATCAAAAAAAAATGAAGACAATTTTATAAGCGTAACATGCATGTTAAGGCATTTAATGACACTGGAAAAAACCCTTAGTTACTCATACGCCGTGGTGCTCATAAGATTACTAAATATCACATATTTACTAGACGTCCGTTGCACAACTAGCTTTGCAGCATTGCCTGTATACATTTCGTACCAGATAAGCACATTTCCATAATCAAAAAAGGTAATTTATTGCTATCACATCCCAGTAAAACTAGGGATCAACGTTTTATTAATCCTGGAGTACTACCTTGAGAGTATTGGATAACTCCCTATTACTCCATATAGTTCTGTGTATTACCATATAATTTTGTATACTCCCTTTTAAAATTGCATATCCTATGGGACGAGTATTAGAAAAACTCCATTTCGCCTCCCAACAAATAGTAAAGGAGTTTTTGTTATTGCTTTTTTATGAATCGCAATCGCGTAATAGGGGAGTTTTGAAGAATTTCAGAAAATTTCCCAGTGGTCAGATTCTGTACATTTTGACTACTCGTCGAGCGGTTAGCTTATCGCCATTTTTTTCGTTTGTTCTTAACGAAAATGTGATTCTGGATCTCTTGTTTAACGCCGCTAAACAGCTGACCCTTGATCTTGACAAAATATGGCAATACAGCACTAAATTTCATGCAAAAAACTCAAAACTAATTCTTTTACTTTTTCCAAACGTTGAAACACTTGTAAATATATTAACGCGATTGTTAACACCTCGAAAATAATTCGCGAAATTAATAATTAATTAAAAAATTATTATTAAAAAATAATATTCATAAAAATTAAAAATTTTTATTCTTGAAAAGCCACTTATTGTGAAAATAAAAAGTTATAACAAATGACAAAAAAATATTGAAGTAGTACAAAAGAGTTTAAAAATTTATCATAAAATTCATTTTTTGCTATCACAAAATTTTTTCAAATATGATTACGAAAATGGTTCAAAAAATAGTCGACAACAATATATACTCTATTATAAAAATACATTAATTTTAGTTATAAAATTATAAATAAAAATATCTTTAAAGTATTCATAACAAATAATCAATTATGCATCTGCCATCAAATAAAAAGTGATAACAAAATTATTGCGAAAAGCAAACAAGTTTTACCACTAAAAAACTATATACAACCTTTTAATGATATCGGATAGTCATATTTAGGGCACACTTCCCTCCCAACGATACATTAATAATTGAATAATTTAAGTTTTAGCGTTTTCAATCATCTGGAGAATTGCATTTGAGTACTTTATGTTCCAAATATCAAAAAATGTCATTATATTTGCTTCTGAAACACACAAAGTTCTACCAAAGGATCTGTGGTTATACTAAAGACAATATAAGTAGAAATTAATAAGCCAGTGCCTTTCTTTTGATTTAAAATGAATGTACTTTTTCAACTTATTAGGACACCTCAATGTTAAACGCAGAGTGAACTAGATACTTTCAGTACATCGTTATTTCGTTATCTACTATCAATAGTAACGGTTAATCAATTATATATCAATTATAAATTCTTTAATAAATCAGTATGTCTTGTGAATATATGGCAGATTCAATCTTTTACGCATAAACACTCCTATTTAACCACAATCGTTAACATTCCTCAAAACCTACTGTATGTAATACAGACCTGTTAAATAATGATTACTAATCTTAATGATTACCCGTTTGATACATTATTTTCTTAGTAATCTATTTAATTACTGCTTACCATTAATTTCAATTTTTAATGATTATTTTCCAATTAATTAAAAAATAATCAAAAAAAATCATGCTTTTACTATTATAAAAAAAATCAAAAAAAAGTTGTTTTGATTACTTTTGATTATTCTTGACTTTTGATTATTCAGTAACTCTATACCACTGTGGCCGCTACCCATTACATCCCATCCCTAATAAGTGCTATACTTACATGCATATGTGCGTGCATTTGTACAAACGAATTTTATGCATCTCCTTTACATATGTGTATGTGTATATCTGTGTGCTTCTACAACAATACTGAAAAAATCTAAAACAGTAAAAAAAAAAAATAATAATCAAAAGTAATCAAAGCAACTTTATCTGATTATTTTAGATTTTTTTTAATCGTAATCAACTAACAATTACCTTTTCTTGAAAACAATTAACATAATCATGATTCGTATGCCCATTGATAAGTCTCTGTGGCAAAAATATGTTCCGGAAATATTTTCGCAATGTCGACATTTTTGCAAAAGTTCTTCGCTAATAGAGTTTTACATAAATTCTTCTTTTCAAAAATTTATTGCTATTTGACGGTTTAACTAAATTTCACGTAAACTACGACATATGAAAAGCAATTAAATATATTTTAATATACTTTCGCTAAATTAAAAAAAAAAAACTTTTAATGGTTTTTGTCTATCCTTCATCGGGACATTTGGTTTGAATCAGTGTTCTCTGGCTAGAAAAAGTTTTAAAAAAACATATTAGGTACACTGGAACTATACAAACTGATTTCCGAAGAAAGAAAATGGTGACTTTTACCGTTTAGGTGAAATGAGGAAAATAAGAAAAACATACACATGAATATATACACGAATCTTAACAAAAGTGTATATTTATATACCCCAAAAATCAAGAGGCACAAAATAGTACTTGCAAGTAGAGTACATTTTGTCGAAACATGACTTCAATGAAAAAGTTAGAACGAGATCTTCTCGGCGAGTAAAGAAAACATAAAAAACGGGGAGTTCCCAGTAAAACTAGACTTCGCGAAGAGCTGTTGTTTTAAAGTTCAGAAAGCGGTTTAATCCTTCCTCCAATATGGAAAAGCTGATATTTTGCCCTGCTCAAACCAAAAATAATTAACGTTTTTTGAATTTGCTTCATCATAGGACTGCTTTTGCTAACCCCTGCGGGTCAGGGCTTTAGGATATGTCCGAGGTAGACATGCCGGTCGTAAGAATCGCCTAATACGCAAAAAGGTAATGACGTGCAACTCAATGGTTGTTCTATGGATATGATGCCTCTCACCTCTCACTACTCATCTTCCTCTTCCTTAAGAAAAGAGGGGTGACATGACCTAGAAGGTTGCACTGGTCATACTAAATCGCTACTACGACACTCGGGCATGTACCACAAGGAAGTACCGGAGCGTTTCGGCTTCATTTTCGGCAAAGGACTGTCACTTCCCACAACACTCCTCAAAACCTTCGGGGCATGTTTTTGTCGCTACAAACAACAACAACAAACAACAACAACTGAAATTGATGTTAAAGTGAGAGTAATTTTTTGGCAACGGTACTTGGCAACGGTACTTGGCAAGGGTGCATGTGATGGATCGAGAGGAACCCAAATTATATAAATGTGTGAGTGCAAATTTTGTATTATAGCATAAGGCTTTTGCTTATTAAAAGATTAAAAAGATGAAGAAAACACTTTATGCAACCGTTTCAAGCGAAGCTATTCCAATAGCCGGAACTCTATTATATCACTTATTAATAACAATCTATGCAAAACTTAAGAATCTACAGAAATTTATGTATCCAGTGAACATGATTGATAAGCAACCAGTTTTGTAGAATACTTTATATATAATAATCTTTCGACGGATTGATGGAAATGTTTATTTAGTTGGTTTCATTAAACTTATTCTAGTTTATTTTCTTACTTAAATGGCGCTCAATCGTCTAAACGGGTTTGGCCATTCAACATAGAGCGCCAGTAGTTTCTTCACTCTACCAGCTGGTGCCAATTGAAAAACACAGCAGGATCGGAAGTCGGCCCCACTTGGTTCACCTATCCGAATGGTGGCTGTTGCTGTTGTTTTTAACGACAAAAACACACCCAGAAGGTTTTTGGGAGTGTTGTCGAAGGTGACAGTCCTTTGTCGGATTTGAACCTGGTACGGTCCGATAGTACCTTCGGGTACATGACCGAATGTCACGGGAGTAATCTGGTATGACCAGTGCAACCTTCTAGGTCATGTCTTCCTATTCCTCTGCTTGCTGCGGCTGTCAAATCTAAGAATACCCTCTGGGCCGGAGCATAATCGATTATCAGCATGGACTTGTTTAGTCAATTCAGGGGCAGCATTATGCTTTTACTTATCATGCTTAAACCAGTCCTGTACTGAAGCAAATTCAAAAAATGTTAATTATTTTTGTATTGAGCCGGGCAAAATATCAGATTTTTCTTATTGGAGGAAGGATTAAACCGCTTTCTGAACCTTAAAATTACAGCTCTTTGCGAAGTCTAGTTTTACTGGGAACTCCCCGTTTTTTGTGTCTTCCTTAGTCGCCGAGAAGATCTCGCTCTAACTTTTTCATGAAGTCATGTTTCGACAAAATGTACTCTATTTGCAAATACTATTTTGTGCCTCCTTGGGTTTTTGGGGTATTTAAATATATACTTCGATTAAAATTCGTGTATATATTCATGTGTATGTTTTTCTTATTTTCATCATTTTACCTAAACGGTAAAAGTCACCATTTTCTTTCTTCGGAAATCAGTTTGTATAGTTCCAGTGTACCTAATATGTTTTTTTAAAACTTTTTCTAGCCAGAGAACACTGATTCAAACCAAATGTCCCGATGAAGGATAGACAAAAACCATTAAAAGTTTTTTTTAAAGTTTAGTGAAAGTATATTAAAATATACTTAATTGCTTTTCATATGTAGTAGTTTACGTGAAATTTAGTTAAACTGTCAAATAGCAATAAATTTTTGAAAAGAATTTATGTAAAACTTTATTCGCAAAGAACTTTTGCGAAAATGTCAACATTGCGAAAATATTTCCGGAACTTATTTTTGCATCAGAGACTTATCAATGGATATACGAATCATCATGATAGGAGAACAAAATTTTGTTTGTGCTGATTTGAAAACTTTTGACCCAGGTATGATATAATAATAGTTATAATCGATAGTACGAACCGCGAGAGTAGCGTATCCAAATAACTGGTTAGCTCCGTAGTTCCTTTCACTGCAAAATTAATATAAAACTACTTACAGGTAGCTCGTTCTTCAGTATTTTTCCTGCAGGATATTTGTACAATAAACTGCGCTTTTTCTGGTCCGTAATTTTCTTGTCACAAGTTTACAGCTTTGATTTTTATATTCATTATGGTGATTACTTTTATGACATTTCCTGCGGTCAAATACACATACATACGC
This sequence comes from Merzomyia westermanni, assembly GCA_949987695.1. Lineage (NCBI taxonomy): Eukaryota > Metazoa > Arthropoda > Insecta > Diptera > Tephritidae > Merzomyia > Merzomyia westermanni. The sequence goes on along the minus strand of OX465289.1, from coordinate 51,236,961 downwards.
CTAAAATTTTCAGGGTATGTATATGTGTGTGCAGTAAATAATTTAGCGGTTTAGTTTAACGTTCGATTACCAATATAAGTGCTCGTTACAATGAACAAATGAGCGATTGAATTAGTTAAATAACACCTGACAATGAAAGCAATTAAATTGTTATTAATAGGGATTATTGAAATTGATAGCCGTTGAAAGGAATGATGGAAGTAAAGAATAAGAAAAATAACAAACAATTGATAATATCACAGGATATTTATTTTGAGGGAGATGATTAATTAGAAGAAAATGAAATTATTTTGTGCCATTCTTAATTAATCGAGTAGAGCGTAATCGAGTGTTATGGAATTGTCTGTTTCAATATTGTTCATATGTAGAAATAAGCGGATAAGCGTATTTCGGCAGATATGCCTGATAGCCTGGCGGAATAGATGGCGGACATGTTTATGTAATGCAAATACATGACTTTTTGATTAAAGCTTCGGGGAAGTAAGTATTAGTAAAAGAAAGAAAGCATTGAGGGAATCCAATACAGATCCAGCACGGATTACTGGTCTTTGCTGTTAAAGTGATTGATCATCATGGCAGGAGTGTTAGTTCGAGTCCCATTTGCGCAAAAAATCTTCGTAGAGATGCATAGTGGTTTGTCCCCGCCTGTGCATGAGTGGGAAATGAATGTATTTAAAGCTGTTTCAAGAAATGTCCTAGCAATAAAAAAAGGACAAATGTATGTCAGTTTGCAGGATTTCAACCGACGTTTTCCACATCAGAGTCGAAAGCCTTATATACTGAGCTATGACAAAGGCAAAAAGGTTTTAAGAAAATATCAATGACTTCAATAGGTTTGGGGAAAAAATGTATTCTGCCCGTTTCTACAGCAAGTATAACATTTTTTTAGCTTTGAAACCATTTTAAAACGTCACCGCGTTACACACATTCTCTCCTATGAACCAAATATACTTTTTCGGAAAGGGGAGAAAAAATAAAAATACACATGTATCGGCGATTTTCATGTATACGACAGAATTTTTTTTTTATGTATAAAGTATAAAGCTCGTAGTGTCCGTCTGGCCGCCTGTGTGAAAGACTTTGGATCGATTTTTAACCCTTTTGCAATTCAATGTTTCATATGTCATACCAGTTGTAAGTGTTGTAAAAGTCATAAACAGTTTAGTGTTAGAAAGTTACTATTGATAAACTACAATTATATGGAGTAGGGTGGGCCGAAAAACAATTTTTTTTTTTCGGAACGCTTTAGTAGTTTAAAAATTTTGAGTTTCTCCAAGTTATGCCGAAAAAAGAGAAAAACAATTTTTTTTTTTTTGTTTTTAAATCTGGAAAATCTGAGAATTGATAAAAATCTATTTTTTAAAAAATTTGATTTGATACAGACATTTCCACGAGTCTGCCTGCAAAAATTCAGCTCGATTGGGTCACGGAAAAAGGGTTAAAAATCGACCCAAAGTCTTTCACACAAACGGACAGACGGACACTACGAGCTTTATACTTTACACATAAAAAAAAAATTCTGAGGTGTACATGAAAATCGCCGATATACGTATATTTTTATTTTTTCTCCCCCTTCCGAAAAAGTATATTTGGTTCATAGGACAGAACTAAGCTCGTCTTTGTAACGCAGTGTTATATACGTATACAACCTTTTCAGTACATAATTTGTTTTTTATTTCACTACTCAAATAACATTAACCTCTACACCCAACTAAACCGACCAGTATATATGCTGGTATGCCGTGCTTATAACCAGCCCTTTTCATGTAGCTTTTCTTAAAGGTCACACTCTACTTCTCTTCTCGTTGACAACGCCGTTCGTGCGTGAAATACACGAATGCATTTCAAGTATCCTATTAAGTGTCCTTGAGTCTAACTTAACAGTCAGTCACTGATATCCTGCTTAGGTGTGTTCAGCGTGTCAACAAAAGCAACAACAAGCGCTTTAAGATGTTTTAGTATGAACATTTCTTTATAAAATTTGACAAAGAACGAGTATTTAAAACGTATTAAGTGTGTAAAAGAAGTATTCAAATTATTGCTTTGGTAGATTTTCACTTGAAATATTGTCGTGCTTTTGCAAAAAACATGAAAGAGCCAATTTATCGGTTTTGAGTTAACATGCTAGGTGGATAAACCACTAATTGTTCTACATTTTACAAGAATACCGTGTAAGATACCTACAAGGAAACCACACCTTTTTGTAATATAAGCTACTTCAATCAGCCAAAATATGCTGACTTTTCTAAAACAATAAAATTTTAAGTTCTATTTTTGAATATTTTCATTTTAGAGCATGCACGCTTCTGCCAAGAGAGCGCCAATTTGTATATAAAGTGGAATAATGTTATTCATGCAGTCACTGCTCATTATATGGCTTCACCACTTATTATACACTTATGTTTGTTCTCTTTTTGTAGCTTTAAGTGCTGTTTACACTAACGGTCGTCATAACAATAAAGCTAATAAGGACCACCCTCAAATTGAGTAATCCCTGCATGTTGGTACTTATGTTTATATAAACTCCGATTTTCAAAGCCCATACCAAAAAATCATATGGAAAACGCTTTTCAAATTGTTTTTTAAAAATTGTTCATTTCGGTATAGTATTCAGCAAGCTATCCGAGAGTATACGCATTCAACCCAAGAAGCGTTAATGTCTTCGGCAAAATATGTATTTTAGTAGTAAAAACTTAGTTTAGAGTTTAGAGTCATTTTCCTACCAGGGAACTTATCCGTTAGAAGTCCACGAAACGTTTAGAGTCTCTTAACTGCTTTTCAGCAGTCAAAAGATATAAACAAAGACAATAGAGATAAGGGAGAGACATTTTTTAGTAGGTTAAAATTAGTTTATCTTATGCAGATATTGAACGAAATTTAAAATTGTTCTCCTTATTTCACTATTGGGCAACTAACTTCGTTATGGGCTTGGTTTGATTTTATAGATTTTCCCACAAATATTGTCTGTTAAGAAGAATTTGATGATTTCTTAAGCGTTGTGCCTGGAATATGCAAAAACTTAAAAAGCACAGAATAAATAAGTTCTAAGATGAACTTCAACAAATAAAATAGAATAAAATAAAATAAAAAAGTAAGGAAGTCTAAGTTCGGGTGGAACCGAACATTATATACCTAGTAGTGGTCTATTATGTCATCCCAATTTACGCAGGTGTATTTTAATACTTTCAGTTCGTATTTGCGTTCAAATAGACCGACGAACAGACAGACAGACGTATCGAAAGACGGATGGCTACATCGACTCACCTCATCCTCCTGAGCATTTCAGTATACGTACAAACATTTCATGTTCATGAAAGGAATGAATATCAAAAAAGATATACAACTTCGCTTTTGCAGTGGGGTATTAACTACTTGCACGGATATTTTACTTTTCACCCTGAAGGTTTTGATATACATTAATAAATATATATCTCGAATCGTTTATGCCGAATGAAGTAATTTACCTTGTGTGCGTAACAAAAATAGATATACAAAAAGGGTATATTTTATAGGCGCCAAAGAACTCAACCGATCTTTATGAAATTTTCACAATACATACTTGGGTTCACTGGGTACAGCATAGACAATATATGGTATTGGAAAAGTAGGCGGAGCCACGCCCCCAGGCTATACAAAGTTTCAATTCGTCATAATTCCGAACTTTTTTGGTCTAAATTAATGAAATTTGGATATATGTGTCACTTAGACAATACCTACATCGTTTTTCAAAAGTGGGCGGTGCCACGCGCACATATTTTGTGTTTTGTTTTGCTCTTGAACTTTCACGATAAGTTCAGGAGTTCGCTGGGCACGACACAGTCTGTATATAGCTTTTGGAAAATCCCCCAGGTCATATAAAGCTGCAGTTCGGTATAGATAGGAGTTTATTTGGTTCAAGTGAATGAAATTTTATATATAGATATGTTCTATATATCAAAACGTCAATACAACGTCTATCGGGTTTGCTAGTATATTATAAAACGGCCAAAGCAAACCACGAATTTCAGCAATCTTTTGTAAAACTGAGAGACAAGTTTGCGTTCAAATAGACAGACGGAGAGACAGACAGACGGACGGAGAGACGGGCATGGCTAAATCGACTCCGCTCATCGTGCTGATAATTTTAGTGAACTTTTCTCTTCTTGTTCTCATACTTACATACATTAAATATTTATGAAAGGTATGAAAATCAAAAAAGATATATAACTTCGCTTTTGCAGTGGGCTATTAACTACGTGCCCGAATATTTCGCTTGTGTGTTTCCCGATTTGGGTAATTTTTGGCAGCAGTATAATACATACTACTGAGAAGCAGCTGACCAATTTTGATTGAAATATCAATACTGAATTATAAGCGATTGCCTTTGAAAATAGCAGAAATTGCAAAATCTAATTGATATAACTTGCTTAGTTGTAGAAATATCGCTCTTTAAATTTTACAAAAAAAATTTTCAGAACTATGTTAAAAAACTGGGCGTGGACATTAACCGATTTCGCCCAATTTTACAGCAAACAGTTAGCTTTATATATAAAACATTATCGCCAAATTTGGTTTCCACAAATCAATTTTTGGCGGAGTTATGGCATAAAAAGTTTTGTGGAATAGTCCACTATAAAAAGGGCGGGGGCGGCCATTTCCGAAAATTTTAAGTTTTTGGATTTCTTTGCTTACGGAAACTTTAAAACTGAAATATAAATGATGTAAAGCTATTTTACGCAAAGTTATTACCTATTTAATATATCTACGATCCTTTTCAAAATCTTTCATATAAATTGGGCGTAGACCTTAACCGATCCCGCCCATTTTTTCCTAGAACATTTCTGGCATACCTGAAAACCTGCGTGCTGAATTTCGTTTCGATATCTTGAACGGTTTATGATTAATATTATTTCTAAATTTGACTCAATCAAAAGTGGGCATTGCCACGATCATTTTCAAAAATTTCTTGAAAATTTTATTTCGTGCCTCAATCTCAATGTATTCACCAAATTTTATCCTTATAGGTATATTATGTGCTGAGTAATCATTTTTTTGTCTTTTCGAAAATATTATATATATTAAAAGTGGATGTAGCTATCATCCGATTGCGCCTACTTTAAATATCGCTCGGAGATGAGTGCCAAGGAACCCGCATACCAAATTTCATTAAGATATCTCAAAATTTACTCAAGTTATCGTGTTCACAGACGGACGGACGGACGGACGGATATGGCTTAATCAATTTCTCTTTTCGTCCTAAACATTTTGATATACATAAGTCAATATCTATCTCGATCCGTTAACGCCGTTACGCACTGCCGTTACGCGACTAAAGTTAATATACCTTGTGTGCGAAGCAGTACTAGGTATAATGAAATAAAGTAAAATTTAATTAAATTAAATAAAGCTGATAGTAGGAGGATTTATATGTATTAAATTATAAAAGTCACAAAAGCTTATAAACTATTTAAAGTTCGTAAACTTTTTATAATATAATTTCGACAGGTCATAATATGATATTTATATGAATCTCCTGAATGATTCAGCAAAATTTAACTGCCATACTGTTTTGCAGAGATGTTTAGTTTAGAATTTCCACAGGACACTTTCACCTTTCGAGCTATGACTAAAGAAACATTATGAAATGCGTAGTCAAAATTTTGAAGTCTTTCACACTTATTCTTCTCTTGATTGTTGTTATGTTTTATTATTTTGGTTGGTTTTGACGTAAAATTCCAAAAATATGATACAAAGATTTGTTTCTTGATCATTAACAAGACTGACAGTTCTAAGTGATTAAAAAACATAAAATTTACGCTATCATTTCAACAGCATTGACCAACAAGCCTTGTCTGAATTTGTTATTGTTTACTTATACTCGCACATATGCTTACATACTGAACCAAACTTTTATGTATACATTTAAGTAGTTTTATTTTTCTAAGAAATTTTCTTTAAAAAACAATAAAAACAGTGGTGAGCCATATAAAACACAGTTTTTAATTATTTGATTTTGTAGCTTAGCACTAACAGGATGAAGTCGATAACTAAACATACCGGAATATAGCCTGTATTGTATTTTTGCACTGTGTGTCATACTCTCTGATGTATGTCAATATATGAACTTTTTATATTTTTTAACAGAGAATTTTTCTTTTTTCTCTCTTATAATTGTGAATTATTTAAAAATCATTTATGTTTAAAAGTGAATATTTTTTTTAAAATTAGTTTATTTTGACTGATTGAGGTAACTAAGATTGCAAAGTATTAATGCAGAAAATTCAATGGTTAATACAGTGACCCTATTTACTCGAGATTGGAAAATTAACATATTCATGCTCTTGGAGTGAAGATAAGGTATTGTGGGGTCATACAAGCAACTATTAATATTTATGAATTGATAATCAAGTTAGCATATGAAATGTTACCAAACACCAACAAACAATTATATGTCAAAACTTTTCTTCGAGTTTTGAGATAATTAGTCTTTAAAAAGTAATTAGACATAACACTATTTATTTTCTATGAATAATTTTGATCTTTATAAATTAATAAATTTGTAAAATCCCAATAAATAAAATATTTTTGAAGCAATTTCGAAATCAGTCAGAAATCAGACTCAACTTAAGCGCCTTCACAAAATTTTACGTTGACATTTTTCAGTGAAATATTTTGAGATTTTTTCAAGCGTGCATAAGAGTCATTTTATAAAATATTTTTTCGAGCGGACATTTAATTTAAATTTGTTTTTGAGTTAAATTTTCTTGCAGATGGAAAGCTACTTTTTGAGAAATATCTCTAAATGACGTTGTTTTATAAATTACATTTTAAATAAATCGAGGTTTCTACAGTTTAATACTGAACATATCGAGCCCTAACTGCCAAAAGTACAAAAGTGACCAAATCAACAATTTAAATTTCTGATTGGCGGCGACAGCACATCTATATGGAACCAGCTGACTAACTTTCAAAGATCTATTAGAACCGTGCAGAAATGCAGGCTAAAGCCATTTAGACTTTACGATAAGTTTTTACACATTTTATAAATTTTTGATAGTAAGCTCAGTTCTACTGTAAAATTGTATTTCAGCCGCTTTATCCACTTTGGCAGCAATATCTCAATACTTCTAAGCAGTTAAATCTCTTAAAATATTTAAAATTTCTTTCACATCAATATGATAAATTGGAGTGCCAATCCTTTTAAATTGCACTCCGGTTTTCAATAATTTTTATTTCCAGAACAGACAACCGCATAGAAAAAAATTTTAAAGTTTACACAAAGCTTAGGAAGTTTATTTAATCTTTGTAAAATTTGCAACAAAATTTCAATATTTTTGGGCAGAGATTTTAGAAAATTTTTGAGTACGCAGTTTTATAGCTCAGTCAATTTTAGTATAACATTGTACAAGTTAGAACTCGCTAAAAAATTGTGTCAAGGGTGTTGAGGATTTCGTCCACAACGTACGAAGAAAAATAAATTTTGTACGGAAAAATGCCCAACATCCTTGGCAAAAAAAAATTCAAAAAAATGCAGGTAAAATTTTGAGGTACTTCCTACTTACACATGAGCTATAGAACTTTGTTTATGGCAGTTTATAAAAGCTAAATCAAATTTTCTGAACTAATTGTAATCTTTGAAATTTTTTTATGTGGTTTCTGTAATGGAACTCGCTCTATTTTAAATTTAAATTATTAAAACACAGATTCTTTTTATTTCATCGAACGATATCAAATTTAATTTCACTACTACTATATTGAACACATCTGTACATCAAGCTTGAGCATTTGCAGGAGAGGGCTTTTCAACTTTGATGCACCTAAATTAGGTTAAGTTCGGTGCGTGTTACATCCCACTTGGCCATAGTGCCAAATAAGACCACATTAAATGTCGAACACACAGACAAAGAAACCGACAAAAAATAAACACCAACTGCATGCTAATATGTAGTTAAATTTAGAATTTCACAAAAACAATTGCATTTGCAAATTTGTTATTTGTCCACTCGTATTTTCTATTTGTTTTTGTTGCACATATGCAATAATATGTTCAGGTAAGTGAGAACATTAGTTTGTCGCCAATGCTGTCAGTCACTATAACATTTGTTGTTGTTGTTGCAGTTTTGTTAGTTTTTTTTAAAGTTGTTGTTAGTATTGTAGTTGTATATTTCGAATGACAACGTAAGCTGTCACTACTATTAATTAAAGTCGACCAGCCGCCAAACCAAAACAATGCGGATAACAACCGCAAAACAACGCGAATATACAAATGACTACTAAAACAACGCACGCACACAGATACCTATAGGACTGCCCAACACACACACACACACACAATCATTAACACGCCACTAGCACCGACAAAGCTAGACAAATGCTGCTAACTGCCAGCCTTCGACGACACGTGGTTGTGATGTTGTTGGGCGGTGAGTAACAATTGCCTGGATATTAACACAAGAACATTGTGACAGCAATTGCAGCCTAGCTACATTTTCACTGTTTTTTTATAAATTGCAATTTTTTCGTGTTCTTTGTTTAGTTTTTTTCTGTTACTGTTTTTCTTTTGTTTCGCTTGTTTTTGCTTCTATTTTTCGTTTTGCTTCTTTTTCTTGTTTTTTGGGCACACAAATTGCCATTTATTATTTTTATGCAAATTTTGCATTTTTAGTTGCCATTACCATAATTTGTTGATGTACTTTGTGCTGCCTTTTGCTATATACAGTTGTACACACGTATATATAGCTTGCTTTCTTCCACAACTCCGTTACTCACAAGCGTATACCACTTAACTTGCACACATACACACTTGCTCTTCTTCTTCTCACTCGAAAATTTACGAAACTTTCACGTTTATTACTTTTGTTTCACGCCAAAACTTCTACAATTCAATATGATTATGACCCTATCTGCTATATATTTTTCGCGACGAGCGTAACAAAGCGACATGCGAACCGTTAGAAGTATAGATTATGACTAAAAAAACTTGTGACACGTTAACAGCGCCACCAAATGTCGTTTATTGGCATTAAAATTGCACTTCGGTACATACAATTTTCACAAATATTCCATATTTAGCTCATTGTTGTCATTCTCCATAGCTAAAGCAAGTGCGTGTCTCGGCGCTTTTGTATACTCTTAGAATTTAAAAGCTTAGTAGGACAATTGAGCGCCGCTGCAAGCTTTTGCGCATCGAGAGAGATTTGAGCTTAAATAAATTTGTGTAGTAGTAGAGTAGAGTTTCAGAATTTATAAGAGCATATGTTACTGGAATTGAGCAGCGCTGAAAAGGATGAGAAGTTTCTGTTAGAAGAGTCCTTTACTCGTGAGCGCACGTGAATGTCCTTTTTATGGCATATTCTTTTCCATAAATCTCTTGTGTTCAGTAATTTGGTGTGGAAAAGACAAGTACGAAATTGATTGTGTGGGATTTAGTCCTGTCACTTTCTAATATATATATTGGCTATTTTTTATACGTCATATCGATGCTAGATAAAGTTTTTTCTGCATGTTAAGGAAATATTTAAATTGAAGGCAACAACAAAATAAGAAAGCAGAAATAATTATAAGCGCTGAAAATGTTGGTTGTTGTCTTTCAAGCTTATGGTTCATGTTTAATTTTTAAAGCAATTTTTAAAATGTGTAGACATTTTTTTTTGTTATTTTATTCAGCATTTGATAAGTGGATATTATTTTATGTAATAGGAATGTGATAATAAATGGATTACAAAAATTTAAGCTATTCTCTTTCTGTTTAATAAAAAATACTGTCTAATCAAATTCTGAATAATTATTTCGAGAAAAATGCATATCAACCTGAGCAATTATATTCACTCCTTTCGAAATGGCTTTTAAAGCAAACATATACAAATATTGTTACATATCGCACACCTAGATCTAAACAGCGATTAACTCAAAAATCACTTCTTTCAGGGAGCGTGAAAAACTGATTACCACAGCCTTGTGGGCAGTAGGACTTTTTTGCATTGGTCAAAAGGGTTGTTGTTGTTGTTGTGCAAGCGACTACTTATCCTGCCTAAAGTATTACCTCTCATCCTACACTGTCATCAAGTTCTTCTAACGGAAGTCCCAGAAACCTCGTGGCTTCAACAGGGGTGGACCAGAGTGAAATTGCTGTTAGAAGAGTAGGCTCGTTTGAGCAGATGAATAGGGGAGATACGCCGCATGCCGGGCAGACATTTGGCATGTCAGGGTTCAGTCTGGATAGGTAAGAGTTTAGTCTGTTACAGTACCCAGAACGAAGTTGGGTCAGCATGACTCTTGTCTTCCTAGGTAGTTCGCGTTCCTCATCCGCAATAGGTGAAGTTTGTCCCTGTAGGACTGCCTTTGGCGGGAGAGAGCTGAGAAAGGAGTTTACCGACACCATGTGGATGAGATTGAGGTCCCGCCGATGCACCTTCGGCGAAAACGGGTCTATTTGTCAACCGAAGAAATATGTTTCAATGGAATTTTCTTTCAACCCTATAGTTTGGTTAAAATTTTAATTTTTTTAGTTACCTCCCTATTGCTTGACAAACTGTATATATTTTTGGGGTTTGTTTTGAGTGCTAAAGCTGTATTTGTTGTAACATATTTATAATGCGTTACAAAAATAAAAAACATGTTTTTAGATACACTAATGTTGTTAAACATATCGAGCCCTAAACGCAACTTTGACGCAACCAAAAAAACTCGAAAATCCGTGTTTGGACCGATATCGATACGAGTAATTATGTTTATTTTAAACCATATCACAAATGATTACAACTCTAATATGTACCATTAAAAAAAAAAACAAAGGCAAATATGATGTAAGTAACATTTTGCTTTAAAATTGTTAATATTTGTAAACTAAAAAACCCTTTCCTCTTAAATTTTATTTTTGTTGGTCACACTAAAATTGATGTAAGGGCTCAATATATATAGGCTGAGTTTGGAAACTACCCAATATTGTAATAACAATGATTTACACATCATAAAAAATACTTATTTTATATCATCTCTCAAGCATATTTATAAAAAATGTTATAGCGAGTTTTATTTATTATATGAAAACAGCTGATGATTTGTGGCGGATGCGGATCCCTTTACACAAGGATTTTTTTTCTTACATAAACAGTACCTTAAGAAGCACTTTCTCCACACATTTTTAATGGCACTTTTCTAGAATACGCTCCGTTGGGGGTATTTAAGCATACCAAGAAAGATAAACGCAAATTGCAGGGGTACTAACGCAGCAATTTGCGGACCACTTTGTTTAGCTGTGGGAAAACTGTGTAAATATTTCACACGTGTGTTTTTTTGTTGCACTTACAAAACTTTTGATAGTAACGTGGAAATTTTGAAAGTGTTCTTCAATTTCTAGACTCAGAAAGAAGCTAATACTTGGGGTTTTCCACAGTCTAAGGTTTTTTATCACAACCCATTGACTTCGACTTAAAAAAATTGTGGTTATACCAAAAAAACAAAGCTAACTAAAAAGACGTCAATAACATAGGTGTAAACTCTGTTATTACTTTAAAACAAGGCAATTATGAATTAACTTGGATACCCTCTATTTAGAATTATACAACAAAATCAAATTTATTGGTTTTACAGCGGAATAAATGTGTTTAAAATTTGAATAAACAAAACAGAGCTAACTCTAAATTAAAACTTTTGCTAGCAATAAAGGAATAATTCGAAATAAAACCCAGAATTTTACTCATATTACGATCAAAACAGATCCGACTCAAAATGAAATTAAAATTTTTTTTATATTAATCACTTAACAGCGACAACTCAAAATAACTTCAGTACAATTTTCTTGGTTGTTTTAACTACTTTATATTCAACAATTTGGGAGTTTTATGTATTCACGTTTAATATTGCAGTATTTAAATTTGATTGTTTATTATTGCATAGAGCGCACCCTGTGTGGTTTGTGTGTATGTGCAGATTCGGAGTAAGTTGTGCTACTAGTAGACATATATTTACTATGGTTTTGGCTCAAATTTTGCTTGCAATGGATCTCGAGCTTCTTATCTTATAATATATAATATTATATAATATAATAAGGGTTGTCAACTTATCATATTATAAATAATTTTTGCCCTATTCGATGTCTTGAATTAAGCCAAACTCCATAAGTTTCCCTTCATAGACGTGATGTCCTTTGGAGTTGTGTGGAAAAACATTACCTATGTATTAATTTAACCTTGCCGTGGTGCCAAAAGTGTGTTCCGAAGGTAATTAAGCGATGAGATATACAATCAATATGCAGAAATAAGAAATTTATATTATGCAAATGTTGAAAAACAAGTCGGTCCAAAAGGTTTAATTATCCACAAAAAATTTTTACACTTAATGAAGGGTAAGACACCTACTTAGTTCGATAAAATAGGTGCTTCCCTTAGTCATTATTATATCGATTTAGAGAGGACTGGTGTAATTTGAGCAATTTAAATCTCTCTCATTTTCATACCTCCCATCTCCTACATCCCCACCTCCACCTTTTTCCTTTTCATCTTCCTCCTTCTTGGCTCTCTATGCCCTTCCTTTCCTTCATTCTCTGCTTCGCCAACTGCTTGATTGTTTCATTGTTTCGTTGTTAATTATGCCAATTACTTTTCTTTGTTCTACAGTGGACGATTTATTTGTTCCCTTGATGGTGTACATTTTATTGACAAACAGTGTAAAACCTTTTTGGAGAAAAACTTGCATTCCCTATTACTGAATTCAAATGTTATAGTATAGACAATTTCAAGTGTATAATTCAAAACTCGCAGAAAGTGAATAGAACAACAGCTCGTTTAAAATTATAAGCATGGTGTAAGCAACATACTCGGATTTAACTCAGAAACTACCAGCGCAGAGTTACTGCAAAGGCGCCGCGTAGCACAGCGTTACCCAAGAGAGCAATTTCAAACCACCAATATTCCCACTAACCATTACTGTTACGCAATATTTATTTAAATTTAAAATGATTTCATACTAAATTAACCTTGACATCATGACCAATAAAAGCCACTGGCTTGCCTGCCTCTATTGTTGCATTAGTAATGAAATGAGAAGTCTACTTAGAGACAATTTAAAAGCAAAGAATTGGAATAGTAATTTCTTTAATTTGCATTAAAACATTGCCTCATAAATGGTGACCACTCAATGTCGAGGTACATGGCAAAATATCACTACAACAATTCAACTGTACGGTACGGCTAGTAAACTTAAGTCATCAAAACGAGTGCAGGCTCTTGGGAGGCCTTGTGTCATACATAGACGCTTCGCTTTTGAACTTGTATTTACATACACGCTATAAGAAGTGCGCATACCCAATAAGCAAAACAGAATCGCCACAAATTCGAAACGAATTCGTTTTCGCTGATAATATAATCCCGACTTTACTAGTGTTGGTCTCATACAAGTAATAGCCAGTATATATTCGAGTACTCTGCTCAAGTACCGCCATTTTGTAGTCGTTTACCTCATAAAAGTGCAAGGACCGATATCGAGTACATTGGAAGAGTATCGAAATCGCATATCAGTTTTAGCTTCTCGCTCGTTTGCTTTGATAATTCCAGCCTAATTTTTGTTTTAACATTTCATTAAATTGGCCCTTTTTTCTTCCCGGTCTAAATATGCTAACTAAGCAACACCCTAATCTAAAACCTAAAATATTCATGAATACTGCTTTCCGCTCATGAAATCCAACAATGAATGAATAAGTACGGTCAGTAGGTCTCGAGTCATTTCCGTCGTTTGTTTTTGACTATCGCTTCCTCCTCTCGATAATTTAAATGAGTTCTGGTATCGAGACGGTATCCAAACTACATTAGGCAATCCTTCTCAGCAATACGAAGCGAATTTGTTGAACCCCGAAAACGGGGACGATGTTGATTTTAGTCGCCTCTTACCACAGGCATACCTACCTCAGCCATATTTCAAGAGGTAACATTGAAAGTGGTATGAAAAGTTTTTCAAAACGGTGTCGCCCCTCGGCAGTGGTATGGAAAACTTTCCGAGTGTATTTCGGGGATAGAAGACTTCTCAAACAAACAAAGTCCAAATTGGATAAGAAGCTCGTTGCAAAAATCACCTTGGAGGTATATTATGATATATCGTTTGTATATCGCGCCATGCATTTATTTATTTATTTAACCCGTAGGGGTAAGATATTATTCTCGAAGAGCTTAGCTTACCTATTACATCTTTTTATTTAGTTAAACAAAAATTTAAGTCCACGAAAGTTGCCTCGAGAAAACCTACTTTCGCGTAACCGCCTTTAATGCGTGACGATATCAATATCGTTTTTGTGTTTATTGGGTTTATATAAACTGTATCGTACTAATTCGCAGAAGATAAAAGAGTACTGGTCCAAATGTGGACCAAAACCTCTAGCAGGGATTAAAATAAGAAAATTAGCTCATCAATACCTCATTTTCATTATTCATAACTTTCGCTGTGAAAACCCTCAATTTGGGACTGCAAAACATAGACTATAGCTATGGAATATTTCATAGCCTGGTTGCGAATCACAATAGCATGCAATGGAAATGAAATAAACGAAGGAAATAATTACAGCTTATGTTGCTTAAACACATACTATGAAAACTGTTGTCGTATACTAGTATGGGTTGAACATTTTTCTGACTAGTATGATTTCAAACAGAAAATTATAAAGGGTGTTTTTTTAGGGGTATAGAACTTCGAATTGAAATAAAACACAAGAAAATCGTTTTAAGGTCCATCAATTTGACTTTATTGGAAGGATAATTTTATGCCATTAATGTTTAAATATGATTTCGGGCATGTGGCCGCCGCGGCTGGCTCGAATAAAGCCAATTCTACAGGTCCAATTTTCAACCACTTTTTCGAGCATATGGGGCCGTATGTCGGCAATAACGCCACGAATGTTGGCTTCCAATTCCCCTAACGTTTCTGGTTTGTTGGTGTAGACGAGCGACTTCACATATCCCCAAAGAAAATAATCCAATGGTGTCAAATCACACGACCTTGGTGGCCAATTGACAGGTCCATTCCGCGAAAATATGCGCTCATCGAATGTTTCCTTCAATAAATCGATTGTGACGTGCGCTGTGTGGCATGTAGCGCCGTCTTGTTGGAACCACAACTCATCCACATTCATGCCATCCAATTCGGGAACAAAATAGTCGGTTATCATGGCTCTATACCGGTCTCCATTAACGGTAGCTGCCTCTCCAGCATTATTGCGGAAGAAGTATGGCCCAATGACTCCACCAGCCCATAGAGCACACCAAACAGTCAGTTTTTGTGGATGTAATGGCGTTTCAAGGGTCTCATGTGGATTCTCTTCACTCCAAATGCGGCAATTTTGCTTGTTGACGTAGCCATTCAACCAAAAATGAGCCTCATCACTGAACAAAATTTTGCGATGAAAATCAGCATCGAAATCAATCTCATTTTCGGCCCATACACCAAAATCACGACGCATTGCATGGTCTCGCGGCTTTAATTCTTGCACAAGCTGGATCTTGTAAGGTCGCAAGCCAAGATCTTTGCGCAAAATCTTCCATAAAGTTGATGGACAAAGCTTCAATTGCTGTGCACGGTGGCGAATCGATTCATTCGGGTCCTCTTCAACACTTTGCTCTACAGCGGCAATTGTTTCTTCGGTGCGCACTGTTCGACGTCTCTGCGGATGCGTATTATCACATATAGTAAACGTAGTGCGAAAACGATCCATGGTTAACCGAATTAATTGCTCTGATGGACGATTATGTCGACCATAAAATGGACGGAGCTCACGGTAAACTTCGCGAACTGAACCATTATTTTCGAAATAAATTTGCACGATTTGCAAGCGTTGTTCTTTTGTCAACCTGTTCATGATGAAATGGCAAACCAAACTGAACATAAATGACATTAGAGTTGCCAGATTTGACCACAAAATGCCAGTTTTATCTCTATTCGAAAAACAAACCTGTAAAAAAAACACCCTGTAGTTGGATAGTAGTATGTTTACTGACTAGTCTGATTTTTCAATGCAGGGATGTTGATGATTCGACGTACAAAGACGACAATGTATTTCTGCTTAGCATCTGCACGGTTTGTGAGTGAACACTTGTACTTGCTTGTAGAACAGAGTTGCACTGTAAAGGAACTGTCACTGGATGTGTCAAAGAACCGCTAGATGCGTTGGTAAGACAAGCATAGATGAACAATGTATATGTATGTATATATGTGAACAAAAGTTTACAAAAGCGATATGTCCATATACACTTACATAGAGATGTTGTGGGAGTAGATATCTGTGATGTCAATAATGCAATGTAAATAGAGGATAATGACATTTACGAAGCATACATAGATCTACAGGGTGGCTGATGAAAGCCGCTACCAAAAAAAAATTAAATAACTTTTTTTCTATTTAATGAATCTGGTTAATTTTTTTTTTATTTTGCAGATTGACTTTTACATTTAACAAAAATGGATAACTGGGACACTGAAACAAGAATTTGGATTGTCCGCCGCTATCACGCACTGGAGTCCGTAGTTTCGGTTCAAAGAGAGTATAGGCGCACGTTTGGCGGCAATCCTCCGAGCAGATGGACCATAATAAGACTTGTAAACAATTTTGCCGAGCATGGGACAGTCAACAGAAGACCTTACCATCGAAACCCTTCAGTTCGAACGGAGGAAACAATCGCTGCTGTAGCTGCTGTCATACAAAACAATCCACGTGTTTCGACAAGAAGCTTATCTGCTCAAATAAGTGTAAGCAGACAGTCATTACAGTCAATTATGCACAAAGATTTGGACTTATTCCCATATAAAATTCAACTGGTCAACAAACTGAACGCTGCAGACTTGCCGATTCGCTTGGAATTTTGCCAGAAGATGCTTCAAATGGTGGAAGAGGATGGAAACATGTTGAACTGTCTTTTCATGTCTGACGAGGCCCATTTCGATTTAAACGGCAACATAAACAAACAAAATTGTCGAATATGGAGTGTCGAATATGGAGTGCTTCCAACCCACAGATACTACATGACACGGAATTGCATCCACTTCGTGTCACAGTGTGGTGTGCAGTTTCATCACGCTGCATTGTCGGGCCCTACTTCTTCGAAGAAAACGGTCACACCGTTACGGTTACTGGAGACCGTTACTTGAGCATGTTGAGAGAGTTTTTCTATCCAGAATTACGCCGAATGAGAATTTCTTTCAACTCTGTGTGGTTTCAGCAAGATGCTGCAGCTCCTCATATAGCCCAACCTGTTATTTGAATGAACTAAGGCAATCCATTCGAGAAACAATTGCGGCTATTCCTGTCTCAACTCTCCAAGCAGTAATGAACAACTTTTTGGTAAGATGCCGCACATGCATCGACGAGCAGGGGGGGCATTTAAATTCCATTATTTTTAAAACTAATTAAGCTATATTTAATAAAATTTAATGAGCTTTAACATGAATAAAAGAAAAATGAATTCCATACACTGAAAAAAAAATTATTTGAGTTTCTTAATGTAGCAAAATTCATCAGCCACCCTGTATATGTATGTATCTAAACCCTCATATATTTAGCGAGAGCGAACGTCACTCAGCAATAGAAATGAATGCAAACAATTGTTGAAACGCCTAAAAGCGGACAACAACAAAAATACGAATGCAAATCCAATGTGCAGCGCAAACAATATGTTTAACGTGGGTGAAAATACCAGTGGAAATGCTAATGACATAATGAGTATGCCGCACTGTGGCGAAATCATCAGCAGTTGTGGACCTGATCCTGACTAACCAACAAACAAACGCATACGCGAGATTGATGTGAAAATATCTCACATACGATGGACAAATTGGCGCGTCGCATTAGTAATCCCGCAGTGATGCCAGCACGCAAGCTAGATGTACGGTAGTAGTAGGCGGCATTTAGTAGCTATAGGGCAGCCGTTAATATATTCCGCGAACAATGTTTGTACTTCTATGTGGAGTAATGCAATTTATGCTCCACTATAGATGGCATACCATCATCCCAAATGGATACTCAACGAGTGTGGCAAAGCTAAGCCGACTATGCGCCTGTATAACCCAAGTCTGGTCAAATTCTGCTTACTGCACAGTGTACCATTTTGAGTTCTATTGTATTAATATGAATATGCCTGGACGGTTATACTTACGCAATCGCTAGTAACTCACAGTGTCCTCAGATGCCTTACTTTTTGAATGATAATTTAACTCGTACTCCTGGACTATAACGTTCTGTCGGAAATTGCACTTAGAGAGCAGTCGCTGGAGAAAGGTTGAACAATGATCAGCTGTCTGTCTCACCAACATTTTGAAAAGCAAGGTTACCGATCATTGGCGTCACTAAAGATTACGACGGACCTCCAAAAGCATGCGAAAACTCCGTGTAAAATAACGGTGAAGAAATTGTCAATCCATTCCTTTCCTTCAAATTTACTTAAAGAAATTCGAAATTCATAAGTAAAAATACTACGGTTTTCTTTCCTTAATTAACTTGCTTAAATGATGCTTAGCAGTCTAAATGATCTGACGCTAATCGGTAGCTCCACGGGATTACAAGTCGGTATCCACTGTGTATTTCGCCCCCCCCCCCCCCCCCCCCCACCACTGTAGATCCCGTCTCTTTTACTCTGACTCCACCGTTTGGTTCAGATGATAATATCTTATGCTGAGTTTTAATTCGGTGGACACTGTCAACAGCTGCGTAATGTCATAGAGCTCATCATAAAATCTTCGGTACTAGTTGTCGTCAACGCGTAGGGAGCTGATTGATCAGACATTGCCAGTTTGTCCAAACTTCTGCACCGTAAATCAAGACGGGTAAGGGTAAGTGACTTAAAAAGTGCTATTTTCGTTCTTCGATAGATGACTTTATTTTCCATTTGCCTACTCAGTCCGAAGTAGCACTTGTTTGCAAGAGTGATTTTTCGTTGGATTTGTAGGCTGGTGTTAATGCTTGGTCCCAGTTACACGAAGTCCTTTAAAATTTCAAAATTATTACTGTCAAAAGTGGTGTGGTTGCCAAGTCTCTTTCTTGGAGTACACATAAGTTATTGTTAAGACCAATGATGTCTATGTCATCAGCATGCGCCCTCAATACACGTAAAATATTGTTCCCGAACATTTAGTTCTGCAGCTTGTATTAAATTCTCCAGAAATTAATTAAAGAAATTGCTGAAGAGGCGGGCACTCTGTCTGAAACCTCGTTTAGTTTCGAACGGCTCCGAGATATCCTTCCCAATCCTCACAAAGCTGGTGGTATTGCTCAACGTGGCACTCTTCCAATTTTTTCTTCTAGAAGATGCATCCATTCAGCGCCGGTACGAAGAACTGCCGTGATATACTCCCACTGCTCATGCATTACGCTGGGTTTATTTGCGCTCTCAGAGAGGTAGTGTGACAAGCGATCTCATAAATAATTGGCTGTTCATTGCAGTGGCAACTTTTCGACATGCTCTTTTGTCGTCGAGTTTCGAATCTTGGCTGCTACTAGGTACACGGCTAAAAATTGTAACCTAAAAATTTGAAACTTTTTTGGGCTACATATATGTCCAAACCAAATTTGGTTTAAAATTTAAATTGTGCCAGTTTTCGAAAAAATTACCGTGAAGAAAAGAGTTTAAATTTCAAACCAGAAATGTCTTAGCAATTAAAAAACATAAAAAACATTTGTATCAGTTGACAGGATTCGAACGGACGCTCCCGCGTCAGAGTCGTCTGCTCTACCCACTGAGCTACAGCGCACACAAAACTGTAATGAGAAAAATTCAATGACTTAAAAAAGCTTTCAGAAATAAATGAAAAGAAATTAAAAAAAAATTTTGACATTTTTTTCAGTTCAGTTTTATTTCTAATTCGCAATAAATTCAAAATTGGTGTAGGTAATTTAATGGTTTGGAATTTATTACAAAAACGTTTAAAAAATTGCTTAACTTGTTTAAAATTTATTCTCAAGTTCTTAGCCGTGTAGTGATCAGAGTCGATGTTATATTTTCATATCATGCGAACATCTAACTCACATCATGTCATACGTCTATCACAACGTGGTCTATCTGATTGGGTATTTTTCGATCAGATGACAGCCATTGAACTTGATTGATAATTTTTTGCTTCAATCTGGCGCTGGATGTGACCATGTTTGGGACAACAGCACAGTCAATCAGCCCACAACCATTTGGCGAAGTCTATTCCTCTTTAGACACCCTGACCATGAAGTCGTCAAGTACGACTTAGAAGGTATTTAACGCGTTTATATAGCAAGTCGCTTGATCCTGCTTGTGGTCGTATCAGACGCTGCTGTTTCAACAAGCCCTTAAACACACTGTGTCAGAGAGGGCTTACCACGTTGTCGCAAACGGACGTTGGGTGGCTACCCAGAGGTTACTTGGGATGGCAGCGCCCGGAAGTAGTAGATACTTAAGCCGCATGCAAAATAATATCTCTGAACATTCCTAGGTGAATGACGGTCAGAAACTTTCCTCATTACAATTACAGTTACGAGAAGGAACTGTAAAAGCAACGAAAAGGAAGCGCGAGAATAGTTATGATGATGACTAAACGGCTAAGAATGATGGTGGATATTTTCGTAAATTTAGGATAAGAAGGAGACGGACACAAAAACCAAGACGAGACTGAAAACGAATTGTTACGTTTCGGTTACAGTCATTTGAAGTTATAGCTGAGCGGACTATTTTTTTATATGGTTACAATTCTAGTTCCTATTAAGGTGAGCGTTACGATCACTGTAGCGGTCGAGGTCAAGGTTTCACTGGACTGTCCCTGTTACGAACACAGTTACCCACACATAGTTATGAAACAGATACAATATCTAACATTGGATAAACAACTTGATGTTGGCCAGAGCTTTGATTGTGTAAAAATTCCCTTGCAAAATCACACTATGTGACACTTTGTTTTATTCCACTGTGTTTTCATACTGCTACTACATTCATCATTGAGGTTAGATTTGTAATTAAGTATGAATTTTCCATTTACTAAATACAAATCCCAACATACGTCACACATTTTGGTGGTCGGAGGACGGTTTTTTAGGTGTAGGTTTATGTGTAATTTAGCAACAAAGCTTTAGCTGTAATCATTATACCTATCAAACCTGCATTCCAGCAAAACAGTTACATATATATGTATATGTGTGCGTAAGTGGCAGCGGATTTTGCGCCCTGTGCGCATTAGCGCTAGTTTTGCAGCATTGGAAGTTGTGATGTTGCAATTTCGTACATAATGTACATATACCCAAATACAGTGGTGGTCTTATAATTAGAAACTGCTATGCAGCAGGAATGGGCGTTTTGAAAAATTTTAGTGACGAGTGACGAAAAAGTAACAAATAAAAATTTATTTATTATTAAAAAAAAATTTAGGGATGAGTGAATTGTTATTCAAAAAATTCCCCAAAGATCCCAAAACTATCCCGAAATGACACCGAAAGGAAGCAAATAGTTCCACCCAAAAGCTTATTTTGTCCAGCAATTACTCCGAACTTCAGTCAAATCACGTCAGTGAATCTCAATTTACACAGAAATTATCCAAAAAATCTTTATAAATACACATTTATCTATAGGCACATATGGGTATAATTTTGCTGTATCTCGTTGTGCTTATTTTTTATTTTCAAAAGCTTCAATAATAATTGAAATTGTATTCTTTATTCAAAGGGTTTTGAATAACAATTCACTCATCACTAAAATTTTTTTGAATAATGAATAAAATTTTATTTTTTATTTAAGAAGTTTTTTATTCAAAGTAACCCAACCTTGCTCTGAAGGCATAGTTTGCCTGCTTTATTTCAAATACTTGTACTGTGGAGAGAGAACATTGCTTCTCAAATAATCCCTGAAAAATCAGTGCGACTGATGTCTAAATAGAATGATCAATCAATACTTTTCGTCTACAATGTGTTACAATTGATGACAATGATTCCATTTTACGCATAGTTGGGATAAGTCGATTCAAATTTATGTAGCCTACTTATAGGTGTAGAAAGTAAAGCTGTCCGACAATATCATTTCAGGAAAAAAGGAGACCAATTAGTTCATAGGACATGCTCAAACAAAAGGAATCACTTAACTCAAAACTGGCTTAAGATCAAAACTGGCTCCTTTGCGTCTCATTCCGGATTCATCCTAGACTTATATCATTTTTTGCAGAGACTGCTCAGTCCAGTGTTACACTGTGATTCTGCAGTGAATTTTTCGACTAAAAGTGAAGGGTTTAATATTTGCAACTCTCAACAGTGACAGGGCTTCCAAGTCTTAAATTGATGCCTTATCAAGGCCAGAAAAGTTAGAGATATCAATATCATTAGCCTTGCAAGCATTAGAAAACTTAGCACCAGAGCTTCAACATACAAGTGCGTGGTTTCTTTTTTCAGGCCCACCTCTGCATATATAAAAGAGTGACACATTCTAATATTTTTGTAAGCTAACTGTAAAACTAGCCACAAAATGAATGCGGGTATGCCCAGCGAAACCCTGCGATTTTACAAAGTAATTGCCGCGTTGGCGTTAAATTTAAATTTGAATTAAGCAAACACACAAAAAATCATTGTTCATTCGCATTGCTTTCACTGAAAACACCGACTTTGCATCCTATGCACGCACACTAGCACAACTACGCTCATTCACAATTACATACATATGTATGTATGTTTGTCGCCCATTGTACAAACAACTGAAATGCTCGGGTATGCAATTATTTGCAACCGCTAAAACTATAAAATGGGAACCAGTTCATGCTTTGTACAGTTAAATTAATGCGTTCTCATTCAAATGGTGCGCAGCTTTGGCTTTAAGTTAACCAAAATTTATATTCTGGCATTATGAAGTGATTTAATTGGTTACGGTTTATGTTTTCGTAGACATGAAATAATAACTTTTCGATCGATATGGATCTATATATACCATATATAAAAGTGACTATGCGTGCCTTAGTGACGCTTTAATCCAATAAGGGCTTAATTGATTTGAATGAATTTTTTTTTCTTTTAGATAAATCTCAATCTAAGAATTCTATACCAGCTCTTTCTGTGTATCACTTAGTATCTAGGGAACGGTACAACCGATTTTGATAATATCTGGTATATTCGAGAAAATATTCTTTATTTATTTATTTTAAGGATCGCAAATAATGATTATTTTTATTTTTTACTCACTCTTGAGTAATATTTTATTTTTTATAATAAAACTCAAAGCATCATATATTCTGAACTATCTGGAATTTCGGCTTAAAAATTTGAACTAACAAACTTCTTACTCAAAAGTTCTTAATCCTAAAGCTACATTTTCCGCACCAAATAATATTTTGATTTGAAATTTTGGGTATTCCTCCAACTGAATGTAATTATTATGGCGTATTTATTATTTTTTGGATTGTGTACGTATTTTTACGATTTTTTTGCAGTCGTACAAAATTGTAACGTAAATCCTAAAGTGAGCCTGAGGGGCTCACTCTGTGCATAGTATTCCTATCATATTTAAATTAGATGAAAATTTGAATTCGTAATATGCAGAAAGTTATAGTAGGCACTGCATTTTTGAACTGTTGCAAAATTTAAATCTATTGAATGCAAGAAGTCGTAGTAGGCACTGTATTTTTGAACAGATGAAGAAATATACATACATATTCAAATTCTTTACAGTTTTGTTGATTGTGCCCACGTGTATACTTGTAGTCTGTTATTTCTTATTTGTATAAATACGTAATTACATAACTGTGAAAAAATTTTGTTTTACGATGGCTAAAAAACGGTTGAATGATTTGGAGTTGGAGGAAATTTTGGAGCATTGGGAAGCGGAAGATGGGTCTGATGGTGAAGTTAGTGACAACAATGATGATGATTATAATGATTCCGAAGTGGACCAGATGACTGAAGCATCTGAAGAAGAAGATGAGATTTCGGATGAAAACGAAAATGCAGATATGGAAGACAATGAAGCCAACTTCTACGTTGGTAAAGATTCTAATATTTGGAGCAAGTCTCCACCACCTTCATCTAAAATTAGATCAACGAATATCCTCAAAGGAAAGGTTGATGCAGTTGTTTTACCTCCAGGTAAGTAAAAATTATAACAGCAGAGATGAGCACAAAACTGAATTTATTCATACAGGTGCAACTCTATTAGACGTACTTGATTGCTTCAAACTCTTTATAAATGATGAAGTTTGTGATGAAATTATAAGGTATACAAATGAAGAAGGATCTGCAGTGTACATAAAATTAGGAAAATTGTGGCTCGTGGTAGACAAAGATGAACTCCTTGCTTTTATAGGACTTTTAATCATAGCTGGCCATATGAAATCCAATAATCAAAGCTATAAATTATTCTGGGACAAGCTGTATGGAATAACAATTTTTAAAGCCACTATGAGCGCTTCACGTTTTGAGGAACTTTTAGGGTTTTTACGCTTTGACAATAAGTATCCGCCGTCAAACGGATAAATTAGCACCTATACGCTCTGTTTGGGATAAAGTTAATCACAGCTTTGGAAAGTGTTATATGCCCACGGGGAACATTGTTGTTGACAAACAGTTGCTGCCTTGCCGTATTAGGTGTCCCTTTATTCAGTATATGCCATCTAAGCGGGATAAATATGGAATTAAGATTTGGTGGTTATGCGACAGTGCTAATGCATATCCTCTTCGCGGCATTCGATATACGGGTAAAGATGGGAATCAAAGGGCTGTTGGTCTTACCAAAAAAGTTGTTGAGGAGCTTTGCGAACCTTACTATGGTACAAACCGCAATGTAACTACGGACAATTTCTTTACAAGAAAAGAACTAGCTGAAAGTCTATTGAGTAAAGGTTTAACATTGGTAGGAACGCTAAGGAACAACAAAACATGTATTCCTCCAGAATTTTTGCCGAACAAGTCTCGAGAAATTTACTCAACAATCTTCGGGTTTCAAAACCATATAACGATTGCCTCTCATGTTCCCAAAGCAAGAAAAGCAGTTATTTTCATGTCGACTATGCATCATAATGATACGGTCTTTGAAGAACAAGGAAAACGAATTTCAGAGATCAATAAATTTTATAATAAAACCAAAGGGGGCGTAGACACATTTGCCCAACTAATTCACGAATACATGATCAAGCGCAAACGTAATAGATGGCCTCTTGCCTTTTTTATGAATTTAATTGATGCTGCAGGTATTGCTTCATACAATATTTGGATAAAAACTCATCCAAAGTGGCACGAAAAAAAGAAAAATAAAAGATATTGGTTTTTGCGGGAATTAGGAGAAGGCCTTG
Organism: Merzomyia westermanni; assembly: GCA_949987695.1. Taxonomy (NCBI): domain Eukaryota; kingdom Metazoa; phylum Arthropoda; class Insecta; order Diptera; family Tephritidae; genus Merzomyia; species Merzomyia westermanni. Next base: position 51,211,731 of record OX465289.1, on the reverse strand, counting down.
TGGAGTCACAAATACAAAAAAGACAGTCGGCCAAATATATGCGAGCAGAAACACAAGCAGCCATAAAAGCTGTAATACCACCACCTGCTGATTCGCAACCCTGTTCTTCTCCCACCTTGAAACGAAAGCGCTGTCATCTTTGTCCGACGAAAATATCCAAAATGCAGAAACAAATTTGTAACAAATGCAAAAAAAAATATATGTAACCAGCATTCTAGAACTACGAAAATTTGTGAAAAATGTAATGAATAATTTGTCCTTAAATACTTTATAAACAAAATTTTTTAATGTTATATATTTAAAACTCTTTAAAAAATGAAATAAATATGATTGGAAACGTTCTAGAATTCGTTACTTCATCTGTACGAGTACATATAAAATAAATTACCAAAACTATGTTTTTACGCACTTTTCTCTATATGAGCTTCAGAGTCTCACTTTAGGATCTGTGAAACTTTTTAAAATTAGGAGATTAGGGTTAAGCTACACTAAATATTTTTAGGAATTTACATTGACAGTTGACATCTTGAGATAACACTCTAGCAGCTCAACCTAATATAAACGCAATCTGGCGAATTTCATTTAAAAATTTCTCATGCACATACAACTTGTATTAGAGTAACCTAAATTAAACGCACAGCGTATAAACCTCACTCAATTTGCAAGTTCTGTTTTGCGTGCCATTTACAACTTAAAAAAATGCATTTTGGCTACGAAATCGAAATTCACAGACCATAGTACAATTTAAGGTTGTTACTAAAAATTTAATTGAAACGAAAAAAAACAGATCAGATGTTTGGTTTCTGACCATTAAAATCTTTACTGGTAGAGAAAAAACCTGTTAAAGTGTGTGTGACGGTAGAGCTTATTTTAATTTTTTATGTTAGCTTTTATTCTTTGTTGCTACAAATTTAATGATTCACGGAGTTTTAGTTTAGGTTAATCCATCATTTAGTCATTGATTTTCAGCTATCTGTTACCTGTTGCTCCAGAACTAGTACGTCAATTCAAAAATATGCGAATAGTTCATTATATAACCTCTCCGAATCTATATTCCACAATCTATTCATTATTTGCATATAAATTATAAGGAATATGTGACAAATGGGCTTTACTTTAATATTTTAAAACATCAGCAAACTTAAGATAAATACATTTATTGATTGGTACCTTTGAGCGATTTTGTTTTTTTGCTTTGACCAAAGTAAAAGTAAATACGTACGCGCTTTGTTCAGATTAATCTATGAAAGTGAAAATATGTCATAAAAAACCTTTGCGAGACATCCTCACATTGTACGTCTAGTAAGATATATAAAAACTACACTCAGGGGCCCACAGCCCCTTCTCAATAGGCAAAGGCCTACTGAAATTAGTTTCAGGACGATTCGGTATACTTTAATATCTTGCGAATCTGAGGCTCAATAGAAACTGATTTTAAATGAAGAAGAATCAATGAAAGAAGCATGAGTAGTCACTTTCAGAAATTAGAGTTGCCTTCTTTTATTTTAGCCTCACTTAATCTAGGGAATGAAACCATTGGTGTAGCTACTGTGAATGTTTTTGCAAGGTTTACACTTATTAGATTTTTTTTTAAATTAAATTCGTATAAAATTAAAATACTTCTGGTTGTCACCTAATCCAAATATATTAACTCTTATGTACAGTAGCTAATTTGTCGCAATTCATTTGAAATATTTCTGTTAAATTTTTGTATTTTTTTCTCCTACAATCTTAGTTTACTTATTTAAATGCTGCAAAATGTTTTTATAAAGTTGTCAACTATTTGGTATTTAAAAAAACTAAATGATATGTTTCATTACGAGTATCAAACGAAAGTCATGTAACGCGTATTTCAAGGCAGGTATTTCTCTTAAGGCTTACTTCCTAAGCTTGCTAACTAATACTTCCTTTATATTTTTGTTCGTAACAGCAATTATCTCAAAAAAGATTAAACTAAAATAAAGTTATGCACTGAAGCTAATTACTATAGTTGGTTACTAGAACTACAAAGGAAGAATCATAAGGAAATCTGTATTGATGAGTGTCTAGAAGAGACTTAATTACACACCATCCTCGAGAAATGTCATTCTATTTAGACTCCTGAATAAAGTTTTGGTTATAACTCCAAGGGTTTGCATTGAACATTAGGTTGAACAGTCCGGTCTGTGGAGGCCTCACATAGACTGAATATGTCCACCTTGTGAAAAGAACAATTTTGTTAAAATTGTTTTGCTTGGACGATCATTTTCAACAGCTGCTGCTCAAGTGGTGTCTCCTCTAGTATTTCTGATGCTAATTTTACGGCTACAACTTCGTTACCGGTGTCCCTGGTACCGGGTATTGCAGCTCCCGCACGTTCCATTCATTTGTCTAACACCAAGTCTCCAACCGTCTGTTGCACGGTTATAGCTGGTACCTAGTCCATTTCGCGATCATATACCCACCACTACATTCTCTGTTCTTATCTAATTTTGAATTATAATCGTCCCCAATAAGAGCGGTGGGTTTGCAATAGGTCGCTTCTTAAGTGGGTTTGTAAGGTACTGCCAATTTATTTGGTTGTATTTTATTCACAGGTAATTTTAGCATGGAAAAACTTTCCGCAATTCGCTGGACTAACCACCCACCATTTACCGACAGTTTCGATAACGATATTCTGTACATAGATTTCACTATAAGCTGCCCACAGATATCTGACAGCCTTCTAGTACTATCAATCGCCTTTCACCAATCCACCACCTTTTTCTCTTTTCGCCTGACTAGATTACTTATGACATGGCTGTGTGACTGATTTATATAATATCAAGTAATTAATTTATATACATTATTAAAGAAAGTGAATACTCGACTCTGGATCAGACTGCCTAACTTTGGACAAGATCTACCTCACAATGCATCAGAGTAATTGGTTTTATGTGTGATTTGAGTAGCTTGTTTATGTGCAATGACACACCACTATGGCAGTGAAAGCAAAGGAAGGACAGAAGAGAAACACGGAGCAAAAAACAGTCAAGAACCTACAACATAAACTCAGGATAAACAACATTGTCGCAACGAAGGCGGACAAAGGCAACACAACTGTGCTAATTGAAAAAGATGAGTATATAACAAAAACCGAAAAACTCATCGAGGATATGGAATGTCGTAGAATAAGAGTGAACCCCACGGATGAATACCAGAAAGAAATCAAAGTGGCTATAAAAACTGCAACAAATATAATAGATACAAACTCGGCATATACATTAGTCCAAATGAACCCGTCAACTCCACCACTGATTGCGCTACCAAAAATCAACAAGCCAGGCAATCCAATGAGACCAATCATTAATTTTAAATCGGCACCATGCTATAAGCTATCTAAATATTTAAAAACAGTATTGAAGGACACACTGGAACTTAGCAACGAACACACCATAAATAATACATCTGAACTAATAAACAAACTTAGGAGAGTTGAAGTGACAAAGGACAGCAAATTGGTATCTTTCGACATAAAAGATCTATACACATCAATACCACTAGCAGAGACATTGAACATAGTAAACTCTATAATACTACGTAAAACAAAAGATAAAGTAAAAAGTACGCAAATCACGAACACGGTAAGAACCACACTACGTCAAAACTATTTTCAATTCAACAATAACATATACAGACAAACAAACGGACTTGCGATGGGAAACCCAACATCGGCTATTCTTATGGAAGCGTTTATGCAAAACCTGGAAAAAGAGTATATACAGGAATTAAATTCCAAATTAGGAGTGTTATTTTACGCAAGGTACGTGGATGATATCATATGCGTTTTAACTACCAACAACGAAGAGCAAGTACTGGAGTACCTCAACAAGCAGCACGGGAACATAAAATTCACAATGGAAACCGAAAAAGACGGAGGAATCAATTATCTGGACCTCACAATAAGTATTGATAAAGCTAGCAATAAATTCATTTACGACATATATAGGAAACCAACGGCCACCAACACAATAATACATAATACCTCGAACCACCCACAACAACATAAAAATGCAGCGCTAAGGCACTTGGTACAAAGATTGGAAAGAACACCTCTTACACAAGAAGCATATAGAAGAGAGCTTGGAATAATATATAACATCGCTACAAACAACAGATATAAAAAAGCACTAGTAGATAAACTCAGGGGAGACCTTAGAGAACAAAAAAGAAACAATGGAGAAGAAAGTACACACACCTGGACGACAATGACATATACTGGAAGGGCAACATATAAATTAGCAAACTTCCTTAGAAAATACAACATCAACACAGCGTTCAAAACATCGAACAATTTAGGACGGAAGCTAAGAACCAAAACTAACTCAGAAGATCCATTTAGCAGCCATGGTGTATACAAGCTCACTTGTGAATGCCAGCACAGTTACAAAGGAAAAACCGGCGACAAGTAAGAACGAGGTTCAGAGAACACATTAGAGATTACAACAAAAAGATACGGAATCCGACCAGAATCCAACTTTGCGAATCACATGGCGGAGAATAAATGCCCCCCCGGAAACATCAAAAAACAGTCAAGGTCCTACATGTACAAGCAAAAGGCAGACGTCTGAACGTACTCGAAAACATGGAAATCTACAAACAAAAAACATTCGACGGTAGAATAATAAACGAACAGACAAACACTGTTTCCGACACAATTTTCGAACCTTTAAAATTGGTTTACAAAAAACAAAGCAACCACTCAGGTACAACAAACACACACGCACCGACAAATAAGCACAAAACAGCAAAAGATCGAAAACAAAAAACAAGCAAAAAAGGTCAAACAACAAAAATCACCACCTTTTACCTGCCTCAGTCAACCACAAAAAAACCGATCGATGCAAACCACCCCCGTTTCTGAATGTACACACACAACACATGCACACACGTACACAAACAGACACCCATGCGGACGTTACCTGCTACCTACTATAAATACAAGACAAACGACCACAACAGATCAGAACGAAAATCGACACTGATGATGGCACAACGCCGAAACCGGTTTGTCTCAAAACCAAATTTGACAAGGGATGACGAAAAATCGTTCCAATATACATCTATAACTTTGTAGTAAGTAACAAACAGTTTCAAGGATACTCTGATTAAAATATTTGTTGCTGCCTGCCATATAGTGATCTTACAGGGTAGTAACTGAGACTATCTTTGGGTAGGCTACTACTTGATTTCGGTTGACTTATTATCACGTAAATGAAATGCGTGAACAAATCTTTATTAGAACAAGTTACGTAAAGCATTAGCTAACACTGACCGTGGAGCTAGACCTATCGAATGAGTGGGGGTTTTGTATGGTCCCTGGCGAAAGTGGCAACATGTAGGAAGGTAGAAAGTGATGAGTCACACTTGAAGCATTATTTAGTTAGTTGATATGGAAATACTCTACGAAACTTTACAGTTTAGTGCCCTAATGAAAGTCTACGTAAGTATAAATAAATCTTCCTCTGTGCTTGGCATACCCGTGCACACACAATTTCTAATTTAATTTACATTTTAATTCATTTCTATGTTCTTAGCTGTTGAGTTGCTGTTGGCAGGTTGAGCTGTGCTCCTACGTTCCACCAATTCTTAACTTGGAATGTAGTTAACTAGTCACCAACCTTTGTTTTATATTTTCATACTTGCAGCGCTTCTTTAGTTGCTACTTTTGAGCCACTTTGGTGCTAACTAATTTTAATTTCATTCATTTCTTGGTTTCCTCTTTTTGTTTACACACTTATTCGTTTATTATTGTTTTGTTTTTTAGGTTTTTCTTTTCTAAAGATTTTTGTTTTCGCATCTTCTTCTCTTAATGCATTTTAAGTTGGCAGTTCGTAATGAATGCGAAACTTTTAAGAATTTCAAATTAAAAACCATGAAAATGACTAATGAAAACAGCTGAGTGACTAAGAAATGAATGGAACGAATGCCGCACAAGTGCGTACAACAACAATAAGTAACTTATAAATGTACGAAATTGGTGTGAAACAATCAACACAAGTTGGGTATTGTGATTCTTTGAATAAGAAGTACCTATTGCACTTCGAGAGTCGCGTGATTCTAGTTTAGGTTTTTCGGTAGAAATCATTAAATAAAAGTACCCCAAATCAAAGTTCTTCGTCAAAATTTGTCGAGCAATGCTTAGACACTATCAAGTTTTTGTTTTTGTTTTACTTAGTCTCTCTCTCTCTATGGCGCGATATACAACAGGTATATCATCATAAACGTCCTAAGAGATTTTTGCGCCAAGCTTCTCTTCCAATTTGTGGTGTGCCGATTTGAAATTTCCCTACAAATTGGTGGGACCTACAGTTTTTTGCCGACTCCGAACGGCATCTACAAAGGAGACGAATTTTTGCTGAGAAGCCTGTCATGGCAGAAATACACTCGAAGAGTTTGCCAAACCACTGCCGAGGGGCGACCCCGTTTTGAAAAACTTTTTTCAAATCACTTTTGATGTTACCTGTACCAGGGCTCGAACCATGGACCTTCGGTGTGGTAGGCCGGCAACACTACCTTCACACCACGGCGGCCGCCACTTTACCGCCGTTTTACTAAGTAAGGTACATATATTCTTTCTTGCAGACGATTTCATTTTGTTGGTGTTTTTAAATCGAAGAGTTAACAAACATTTCAGTCAGATGTCTCTGAGAGACTAGAAGGATATAGATAAATCAACTCAACTTATTGACTGAGTCATTTCGGTATACTTTTTGATGAACGTACTTAAATAAAATGTGAAACATAAAAATTTATTGATTTTAATATATTACTGTAAGGCTTATTATATTTTTGTTTGATTGCGGTGAATTTGAACTTTAAGTGCCGTAGCGTAATCGGTAGTGTTCTATTTGTACCAAAGGTTTAAGGTGCGACTTCCAAGAAATTGATTTCAAATTTTAAATGCTTTCGACAACTCCCAATGCGGAAAACACGTTGGAAAGCGTAAGCTAGTAATGTATTCGACATTCGTTACCACAACAACAACATCAAAAATATATTGTTTCTATATGTTACAAAGAGAAACTAGTCACTCTTGGCAACTCTTTTTTATCAAGCGTTATTCCCGACACACCAAATATATTCCCGGGTGATGAGCCCCCTAGCCACAATTATCATATTCTTATCTGCTCAATTGAGAGGACCCTGTTTAAACTGCTAGTCACAGATATTGAATTATATTTATCATATGCCTCTCTGTTAACATGATAACTTGAGTTAATTTTGAGATATTTCAATGAAGTTTGGTATGAAGGTTCGTTGGCACTCATCTTTGAGTGCTATTCAAAATGGCAGAAATCGGATGATAGCCACGGCCACCTTTTATATATAGAATATTTTCGAATATACAAAAAATTTGGTGTGTACATTAATGTTAAGGCAGAAAATACAGGTATATTTAAGAGGCAATAACTTTGCAAAAAAAAATTGCTTTATACCATTTCAATTTTAGTTTCAAAGTGTCTGTAAGCGAAGACATGCCAAAAATATAAATTTTCGAATATGGGCGTAGCCCGCCGTTTTATAGTGGTTTCTTTCACGAAACTTTTTATGCCATAAATCCAGCAAAAATTGATTTGTCGAAACGAAATTTGGCGAAAATGTTGAATATATAAAGATAACTGTTTATTGTAAAAATATGCGAAATCTGTTAAGGGCTACGCCCAGTTTTTAAATATAGTTCTGAAAAATTTGTTTGTAAAATGTAAAACGCAATATTTCTATAACTATGCAAGCTATATCAATAAGATCTTGCACACATAATAAACTTTTTTAGTAAACCTCGACCAGAAAAAAAATTTGGTGAATTTTGTGGAAGTAGCCGTGGCACCACCCACTTATCAATTTAACAGTTCTGCTATTTTCAAAGACGAGTGCTTGTAATTTCAACGAGATATTTCAGCTGCTTTTCAATAGTATATGGTATATTTCTGCCAAACATTAGGCAAATCGGATAACACACAAGCAAAATATACGTGCAAGTTCTTAATACCACACTGCAATAGGGAAGTTACACATCTTTTTTGATTTTCATACCTTTAATGAACACAAATTGTTTGTAAGTAAGAGAAGAAAAAGAAACGGGAATATCCGTTATTAAGTATACTGAATTGAACAGGATGATGAGCTGAGCCGATTGAGCCATGTCTGTCTGATTGAAATAGACCTACGTAAATTGGGATGCCATAATAGATCACTACTAGGTATGTACTATTGGGTTCCACACGAACTTAGACCTCCTTTCTTGTTTCCTATTACTTCCGTTTGAACGAATTGATAAAAGTTATTACAAAAGATGTGACGACTTTGAGGGCAAACAAATATTACACCAACAATAACATCCGGTTTGTTAGATACGCTCAAAAGACATATTAATCTGTTTGCGAATGAAATTCAAGTTTTAATATCGTTTTCATGGTTTTTCGTGGTCAAAAAATTTTAAACCAAATTTATCATGTTACGATCGACGGTTTACTTTTGCTTCCTCGATATATATTTTTTCAGAAAAAGTTTGCCACGTAGAAGTTGCTCACGTAGCAGACCGAGTGTGAATTACACATTAGCAGTACCCAGCTGCTCATTAAACAAACGAGCGAAGTGTGAGCAGACAACTGAAGAAAGACCGAAGACAACTCAGATCGAGTGGTATTTAAATTATCTTCTAATCCCTACCTATTACAAAATAGTCTATGTAATCTAAAATATAAATGCGCAAGTTGAGGGAAATTTTCCTACTTTATGGCCAAACTATACATACAGGGTGGCTGATGAAAGCCGCTACCAAAAAAAATTTAAATAACTTTTTTTCTATTTAATGAATCTGGTTAATTTTTTTTTTATTTTGCAGATTGACTTTAACATTTAACAAAAATTGATAACTGGGACACTGAAACAAGAATTTGGATTGTCCGCCGCTATCACGCACTGGAGTCCGTAGTTTCGCTTCAAAGAGAGTATAGGCGCACGTTTGGCGGCAATCCTCCGAGCAGATGGACCATAATAAGACTTGTAAACAATTCCACATTCCGTTGGCCACCCAGATCGCCTGACCTTACTGCACCTGACTTTTTCTTGTGGGGTTATTGCAAACAGGAAGTCTTCGAAGCAAAACCAACAAATTTGAATGAACTGAGGCAATCCATTCGAGAAACAATTGCGGCTATTCCTGTCTCAACTCTCCAAGCAGTAATGAACAACTTTTTGGTAAGATGCCGCACATGCATCGACGAGCAGGGGGGGCATTTAAATTCCATTATTTTTAAAACTAATTAAGCTATATTTAATAAAATTTAATGAGCTTTAACATGAATAAAAGAAAAATTAATTCCATAGACTGGAAAAAAAATTATTTGAGTTTCTTAATGTAGCAAAATTCATCAGCCACCCTGTATAAGGTATTGACAAATAGAAATGTATGCATATGTACGCCAAACTGCAGGGCCCCTAATCAAAAAAACTCAACAAAATATGAATTATAATATAGAACAAGTAAGGACGGCGCTGTCTTCGGGTGTGCCGAAAGCTTTATACCTTTCATGAATACGTGCAAACTTAAATACGCATTGTTTAAAGTTCTCTAAAACTTTGTCAGCAATACATTTAATTTTCTTTTACTATTCATAAGAAAGTATCTCACCAAGTTTCAAGTTTTAATCTTTTAAAATGAGGGAGAAATGGCCATGATCCTCTTATCTGAACGATCGGTTGTATGGGATATATACTATATATAGCTCCAATCTTAGCGATTTTTTTAACAAAATTTTTATTATCTGTAAGCAAATATCTCAGCAAGTTTCAAGTTTAAATCTTCCAAAATGAGGGATAAATGGCCATAATCCTCTTCTCTGAACGATCGGTTGTATGGGATATATACTATATATAGCTCCGATCTTGCTGACTTTTTTATGAAATCTTTCACTATCCATAAGAAAATATCTCACCATGTTTCAAGTTTTAATCTTTTAAAATGAGGGAGAAATGGCCATAAACCTCTTATCTGAACGATCGGTTGTATGGGATATATACTATATATAGCTCCGATCTTAGCGATTTTCTTAAAAAATTTTTTATTATCTGTAAGAAAATATCTCACCAAGTTTCAAGTTTAAATCTTCCAAAATGAGGGATAAATGGCCATAATCCTCTTATCTGAACGATCGGTTGGATGGGATATGTACTATATTTAGCTCCGATCTTAGCGATTTTTTTACCAAATTTTTAATATCTGTAAGCAAATATCTCACCAAGTTTCTAGTTTTAATTTTTGAAAATGAGGGAGAAATGGCCATAATCCTCTTATCTGAACGATCGGTTGTATGGGATATATACTATATATAGCTCCGATCTTAGCGATTTTCTTAAAAAATTTTTTATTATCTGTAAGAAAATATCTCACCAAGTTTCAAGTTTAAATCTTCCAAAATGAGGGATAAATGGCCATAATCCTATTATCTGAACGATCGGTTGGATGGGATATATACTATATTTAGCTCCGATCTTAGCGATTTTTTTACCAAATTTTTACTATCTGTAAGCAAATATCTCACCAAGTTTAAAGTTTTAATCTTCCAAAATGAGGGTTAAATGGCCATAATCCTCTTATCTGAACGATCGGTTGTATGGAATATATACTATATATAGTTCCGATCTTAGCGATTTTTTTACCAAATTTTTTATTATCTGTAAGCAAATATCTCACCAAGTTTCAAGTTTTTATCTTCCAAAATGAGGGATAAATGGTCATAATCCTCTTATTTGAATGATCGGTTGTATGGGAGATATATGCTATAGTGACCCGATTATACCGGATCCGACAAATGTCTAATATAATACAAAAATACATCCGTGTGCCAAATTTCATCGAGATATCGCAAAAATTGAGGGACTAGTTTGCGTTCAAACAGACGGACGGACGGACGGACAGACGGACATGGCTGTATCAACTCATTTCATCGTCCTGATCAATTTGGTATACTTAATGGTGGATCTATCTCTTATATTTCTAAACGTTACAAACATCGGACCAAAGTTAATATACCATTTCATGTTCATGTAAGGTATAAAAATTAGGTTAAAAATTACACCAACACAAATGCCAAACATGTATTCACACTATAAAGCCGTAGTTGTGTGAGTAGATATATCATGCATGTTATTGTATTACCTCTGTGATCGGCTCTCACTGTGAGTGCGAAGAATTGGTAGTGGACCAATTAAAAACAAGTATTCGCACTAAAGAGCCGATATTTGTGAGTAAACGTGCCATGCATTTTTCTTTAGTTGTTGTTATTGTATTGATCACGCGTTAGGATGCCCAGTGTCAGTCTTGGAGACATTAAACACTCACACACTCCCACACACACACCGCCCAGTTGGAAATGGTAATGTTTGGTAATGCATTCATGACTCCTAACACAGTTCGTGTCCTACCAAAGTAATGTGTCGCTTAATAGGCAGAGCGACACATTACCGTATACATTACCTTTTCGTATAGGAATTAATGTATGAATTGGTGTTCATTACAAGAAGCATCCTAAAGTGATACGTAATTTCCACTTCTTGACATGCCAAATAAAAATAGGGGTATTCAGTTCAAGGGCGGCACTTACAAAATCGATATTCACTAAAATTTACCAAGTCACCGAAGTTGAGCTGAATATTCCAAATAAGTTTTTAAAAATATTTGCAATGCGTGAATTTTATTGAATATAAATATTTATTTATACTTGTACATTTTTATCGGCTTGTGATTTTGTATCGTTTTTGATAAGACATTCAGGGTATTCGTTTAAACTCTTAAGTACCTCGTAAAGCTCGATAAATATAAAAGCTTTTCAACATTTACGATTAATTTAATCATATAAACGAATACCCTGATTGTGTTTTAAAATAAAGAATTTACATTTAGACATTCATACGTTTTCTTGTACATTTTTATCACCTTGTAATTTCTTTTTTTTTAATAAGACATTGTTTTTGAAAGTAGCGTCCTTTTATTTACTAGCTTTATTGCAGTGCGAACATCGTTTTCAAAAGTTTTCTCACCATATCCCTCCTTCTGAAGACATCCTAGAAATAATATATAAAAAATAATAATAATAAAATAAATAAACAAAAAATAAAACAAAACGAAATAAAATAAAGTAAATAAAATAAAATGAAATAAAATCAAGTTAAATAAAACTAGAATAAAATTTGATTGAATTCTAAAAAAAAGGATAATATGAAAAACTGCAACTAAATTTAATTTTAACCATCAAATAAATTTGCATGACCTAAAAGTAATAAAGAACTAATTTAAAAAAACTTACTGAATAATATTTCATTTAAACGCTTTAAATTTTTAAAGGGTACCATATCTTTAACTCCGCCGTAGTTTAGCTTTAAAATTACGTCCTTACTGACAATTCATACTTTCTGATAGTAATATTGCCGGTAATTCATCGAAACACAACCTGCTGAGCCCAAACTTTGCACCCCATATGGAAAGCTTTTGGCATAGGTTCAACTGCTGAGCATTTTCGAGCAGCTCGTCGGATTTGTCCTTATTGCTGCCCTCTAATATCAAACATCCATCTTCATCACTAATCACTTCTGATTTATTAGAAGATGCAAAATTGTAAGCTGTTTGGGAGCAGGAGTCACTTGCACCAAAGTTTTTTTCACCACAAATATTTGTTTTTCGTTTTTTTAGCAACCGACGCCAATGGCGTCTCGAGTACATAGTCACAATTCTTTCACTTTTCACACTTTTTCACATATATATATATATATATATAATTTGAAACACATTTATCAATTTACTAATTAGTAAATTAAATTAATTTATTTATATAGTTTTTCACACCTCTCTATTTTTCACGTCTACACCGCAAAATTGTTTTACTGAAAATGCAAAATTGCATCAGCCGAACACGCGACAAAGAGAAAAAGACATGAAAGAAAAAAAACCTTTCAACGCATGTATCGAAGAGGTCAATGGCACATTACCATGTCGCTTACATTGGCATGCATGTTTTCGTTCATAGGAATTCGTGAATGTACGAGGTGTGTTCAAAAAGTATCGCGAATTTTGTGTTTTTTCAAAAATCATTTATTTATTCATGAATATCTATTTTGTGCCCTTCAAAGTAATCCCCATGAGATATTATACACTTGTGCCAACGGTTTTTCCAATCTTCGAAGCACTTCAAAAAATCATTTGTTTGTATCTTGTTCAGCTCCTCCTTCGATGCAGTCTTTATCTCGTCAAGAGAAGCGTAACGTCGTCCTTTCATGGGCCTCTTCAGTTTAGGGAACAAGAAAAAGTCACAGGGGGCCAGATCTGGGGAATACGGTGGCTGCGGCATCATTAGTGTGTTGTTTTTGACCAAAAAGTCGCGCACAAGCAACGATGCGTGAGCAGGGGCGTTATCGTGGTGCAAAAGCCAATTTTTGTTCTTCTTTGCACATCTTCTCGGCCTTCTGAGAACATTTTGTACCACCGATAAACGTTGCTTCGGTCCAAGGTAGCTTCTCCGTATGCCACAGTCAACATTCGGAATGCATCCGCGCACTTACTTTCGTTTTTCACACAAAATTTGGGACAAGTTCTTTGATCCATTTTTTTGAATAGGTAAAAATCGAAGACGATCCAAAACACGTGTAAGCAAAGCAGCTGTCAACAATTAACTGAACATTCAAAATGGCCGAGCTTGTCGGCATAAGTGAGAGACATGAGTACCAACATAACGCCACAAAAAATTCGAAATTCGAATATACGTAACCAGCGAAAATTCAAAATTCGCGATACGTTTTGAACACACCTCGTATTCATATACGAAAAAAGTAATGTATTACTCATTTTCCAACTGGGCGTTGTTGTGTGAAAAACGTGGCATGCATTTTTGCTTAAGTTGTTTTACTTTGTTGTGATGGTCCTTAAAGGTACAACTGCTGCCTCTATAGCTTTTGTGTTCAATGCTCTACGGAGTAACCTTTAAGGGAATTTGAGAGTACTCTCGTATAGGCCCTCCATGGAATATTCAGAAGCAAAAAAATGGAGTACTCCGAGATGGAGTAGGTGATCCCGTCCTACTGCATTGCCATATAAATAGGAGCATCTCTTTTATATGAAAGAGGATAAGCGTTCGAGTACTCTAAATCTGCTAAGGAATATTTCCGTTTTTCTAATGATTAAGCAAGCAAAAACTTCAGCAAATATGTAAACTTTATTAATGATACAAACATTATTTACAAAAACAAAATAATTGAATATTTATAAAGAGTATTCAACACTGTAGCTTTGTTTTTGTATTTTTTGTGGTTAGGTTTTCGTGAACTGAAATAAAATAAAATACAATAAGGATAGAAAAGGAATGAAAGGAAAGGAAAGGAAGGTTAGGTAAGGTAAGGAAGGGAAGGGATAAGCAAGAAAAGGAAACAATGAAATAGGAAACTACAAAAAAATAAAAATAGAGACGCTAGTTAATTTTAAATATACATTTTTGCTATAAAAAACTTAGTCGTAAAATTTATGAATGCTTACTGTTGCCTACAGCTCAAATAATGCATACTGTTCTAATGTTAAGTAGGCTATTCGCATGTTTTCTCCCCGATACTGTTAAGAGCATGCCTACATGCCAACCCTACAAGACAGGTACCAGTTAAATGGTTGGTCAGATAACCTCTCGGCCTGACTTGCGTTTGCGTTATTTTTGCTTATTTTTCTCAATTAGTTTCTGAAGAGCAGTGTGCCAGATCTAACCATGTGTTTGCTGTCCGTGTGCACACATACAGTATACGGCATCCCTTTCTTGCGCATGTACAACCACATCTGTCTACACTCTTCACTCTCATTATCCATAATGAAAAGGTGGGTTAGCGCTAACAGTCAGCTATAATGCAAACGCACGCCACCACTAATGGTTATGAGTACGGCAAACATGCGCCAGGCCTAATGGTTATGAATGACGGAAACTTCATATATAGCTAACAATGAAAAGACAATTGTTTGTATTATTAGATTTGGTTTTTAATGTTTAATATTATTTAAAATTACACAACTTTTACGTTAACAATAGCCAATAAGATCTATAAATACATACATATTCATATCACTAAACATTTACAAAATATAATTTCACTCCATTTGCCGCAAGTTGAAAACTCCTTTGCTCGCCCATCTGAAAATATTAAATTTTTGGTGCATAAATATATAAACCAGGACTTGAGTTGTTTAATAACAATAAATAACACTATATACTTGCCTTATCTAGGCGTATTAGTTGCAATTTCTCTGCAAAACTCCTTATTAAATATTTTATACATTTTTTAACGACGCACTAACATTTCGCTCACAATACCAAAGAAGAAGATACACAAAGAAAAAGAAAAACTTAACAGAAGGATTTGTGTGTGTTAGTAATTTACAAATTTCGCTTGCATGTATTAGTGAGTGTGGTTAGGTCCGTCTAGTAGGGAAGTCATCAATCTTCTCTTTCCCCTCGATCCCATTATGAACCGTAATCCAAATAATGGGTATTTGTAAAGTGATAACCTGCGCACCTACCTACTTTGAGGTAGTGTGTTTTATTGTTGTACGATTTTGAAAAAAGATCCCTATATTACTAGTTGTTTTTCAAATGTTTAATGATTTTCAAGTATGTTAAATCACGAATATTCTCGCTTCAAATATATTGCAAAACGACGCACAGGACTGAAACAAAATTGTTTTTTTTTTGTTAAAAGTTGGCGGATATACCTGTTTTTCGAAACGCCTATTTTTAGGTCCTTTTTAATACTTTGATGGAAAATAAAAAAAAATGTTAAAATATGTGCTCCGTCAAATAAACAGTAGTTATTTGTGAAATATTCAGTTACTTAAATTCATAAAGTCTACCTGCGTCCAGCTGCAACTTCACTTTTTACATCAAATAAAGTTAAACAACCTTGGGCATAAATACGCGCCTGAGCAGGTATATATAATTCAGTATGGCCGTAAGGTCGTTTTTGTTATTGGAACTTGTTAACAACATACATTTTTTTAGTTACGAATTGTATACCTCAAATTCATTTAAATAATTTGAGTAGGTATATAAAGCTATCCACGCACACTATCATTCGTCTTTTGGAGATTAAGAAACTTAGTATTCTCTTTACTTAAATAAAGTGAATAGTATTTTTTAAATATAGTTCACAGTTTAATATTTAGTCAGACACACTCGAAGCCAATTCTAATATGTATCTAGAAAACTCGAAACTATTTGCGGTGTTTAAATCTACAAAGTCAAGACGGGACTTCGTTGAGGCTATTATGAGAGAATTAGTGAGTGCAACAAGCATTAAAGAAAAGGAAGGCCTGGAAGAAAAAATTGGTTTACAATACATTATGATAGAAAGAAAATGGAAGGACGTCTATCGTAACAATTCAAAATTTCGAAGTAAGCATGAAAAGTGGCTAGGTGACAAAACTTTTTTGGACGAAGAAATGCCTAGCACGTCAACCAATCCAACTAAAGGGAGACCAACAAAACCCATAGAAGAGTGTTCTACCTACACAAGGAAAAGGAAGCTGTCTGATACCACTAAAGCTATGGCCACGACTCATCTTTCAGAAGCACTGGCTATTAAATATAAAAAAGACGAAGAAAAAGTGAAGTCTCATATAACAGAAGCAATTGCGGTAGCAAGTCCAGTGCGACTGATGAGGATCAAAAACAACATTCCCACACCAGCGAAGAAGCTTTGGCGCTGTTTATAGATCTCGGTTTAACGAAGAAGAAATATATTATATTGCGTGAGTCATCAACGTAATGCCGATATTTTACCTGGATACAAAAAAATTACTCAAGCCAAGAAAGAAGCAGTTCCTCTAAGTCCCAAAATAACCGAAGTATCAGCTGAAATTGAGCTACAAAACTTTATGGATCATACGTCTACACGGCTCCTTCAAAGTTTTACTGAAGAAAAGTTGAAATCACTGCCAAAGGAGCTAGCATTGATAACTAAGTGGGGCTGTGATGGATCATCAGGACAATGCGCATATAAACAAAGAATAAATGTAGACGATGAAACAATTACAGATAGTAATATGTTTATGGCTTCTATTGTTCCATTACGACTAAAAGATGAAGTTTCAGAATATTGGAAAAATCCACGTCTGTCATCAACTATATTGTGCCGCCCGATATTATTTAAATACGAGAAGGAGTCTGCGGAACTCATAAAAGCTACAGTGAGTGATATAAAAAATCAAATTGCCAAATAAAACCAACAATAATTGAAATTGAAGAGGGGAATGTCATTACAATAAAGCATGATTTTCTTCTAACAATGGTCAATGGAAAAGTTGTGAACTTAATAACAAATACGACATCTACAATGAAATGTCCAATTTGTAAGAAGAGCCAAAAGGACTTTGAAAATCTTTATGATTCAATAACTGACGAACTAAATTATGAGTATGGAATATCTCCTTTGCATGCTAGGATAAGATGTATGGAATTTGTTTTGAAGCTGGCTTATACACTACCACAACAAGGAAAAGTTTTCGACGACAATACAACATGTAAGGAGAAACAAAACAGGAGAAAAAAAAATAATTCAGGATGCATTCTATAAAGAGATTGGCCTTAGAGTTGACTGTCCAAAGTATAGATACGGAAATACAAATGATGGTAACTCCTCAAGAAGATTTTTTGAAAACGATGAAGTGACTGCTCGCATAACAGGAGTTGATAGAGATATTGTTAAAAGTTTTGGAGTAATTTAAATATTTTAAACTGCCATGAACCAGTAAATGGACCCAAATTTAGAGAATATGCATCTAAAACTACAGAGTTGCTGCATCAAATAAAAGAATTAATTAATTTAGTAATTTATAAATACATACTTTTCGTTATTGCATTTCTCTAAAGTTTATCAAATTTATTTTAAAGCTTAGGTATTTCGCCTTCAAACGAGTATTAAATTTTTATAGCAATCAATACGTCTATCGAGTTTGGTACAAATTGGTAAAGCGGTTACTAAGATCAAACTTTTTAGCATAAATGGGCAGTGCCACTCCCCTTTTCCAAAATTCGTTGGCTGTTTAATCTTTAGCTCAAATAAAATTTCTTTGAACCACTTTCAATAACTTTTAGTTATTAATAAAATACATATTTGGCTTGGAAATTAAAAAAAAAAGACATGTAAAATTTTACGATGAATTTTGAATCACCTTGTTATTGTGGCACCAAAAACGGACATTTGAGTTTTATAAGAGTATTGCCATTTAAAAGAAACAATACGTCTATCGATTTTGGTAGTTATTGATTACGTGACTACTTAGATACAACTTTTTGTCATAAGTTGGCAGTGTCACGCTATCTTTTCAAAATCATTAGTTTATCTTATTTAATGCTTAAATACGTCATTATAAGACAAATCTCATTTTAGTTTTTTATTTTTTACTAAAAACGTTTTTTTTTTTGCATTTTTCTAAAAATTTTCGATTTTGACGAACTTTTTTGAAGCACCCTGTATCTGTTACATTCTGAGCTTTCACGCAATAAAACTTCAAGTAATTAGCTTTCATTTGCATTTAAAATTTTTAAAATATCTTCATTGGTTCAAAAGTTATGATTTTTGCAAAGAAAAAACTCAAAAGGCGCCACTGTGCGACGGAGGTTTAAAGATTCAGATATAACACTCGAACCCATCCTGGAACCGTCGGTGTGGATATCATCTGTCAAATGCCTTCGAGCATCTTCTTAAGTCATTCACACTTCAAATAACATCATTGCAATTTCTCTTAAATTTCTGGTTGTGTGGATGAAGGTCTATTCCGCTACTAATTGTGTTCGTCGAAAGTTGATTGAGGATGCCGGTTGAATGGTCTGGAACTTTGGGACTCTGGATATATTTCCAGCACAGAGATTCTCTGAGTGTCTGTTCAGCTTGTGCTGATGTTCAGATTATATTGAAGTCGATTTGATGCTGTTTTTAAATGGGGCTAAATCCGTTGTGGGGTAAGTACAATGTGAGCTTCTGTCAAATTCAAGCATAAAACGTATACAAATCTTCTCTACCCTCTCCTCCAAGCATTCTTTCTAATTGTTAGTAACAGACACTTGGTACTAGACGACCATATTAGTTGTTTCTCGTTTATTCTTGTTGGTCTTGTTGGAAGCAATGTTTTTACACTTACTTCCGAATACTGGAAGCTCAGTCTTGTCACACACCTGTGCCCACCAACTAAAATTTTGGTGTGCTAAAATGTACTAGGATGCAATTTATGGTGATGTGTTGCAGCAGGGTGCCACACCCCTCTTTGTGCTGTCCCTATATGTATCTCCTTAATAACTCTGCTAGGCCTAGCTGAAACTTGTATGGCCTCTCCTCAAATCGCTAAGGAGTGTTGTTGGGTTACTCAACTTCACCAAGGTGTCCCCTAAGAAGGGATTTCTAATTTGTTCTCAATGATCATCATTTGATCTGTTTTTTATAAGCATATACATCTATGTTTGCGAAAAAAAAACAATTCTCGGCAACTGGCTTTAATCCATGAAACTATTTGTCAGCAATGTTCTTCAAATGTCGGACAAACATATATATGTTTTCGAACTAGAGCAACGCGCTTACGTATAAACATTTCCTCTGTTGACATTTTGTTTCTTATTAAGTGATGTTGAAACGCATTGATAAAAGTTCTTAAACAATTTTTTCAAAATGTAGAAACTGAAAACTACATCATAAAACTTGTAAGCACTAATATTATTCGCTACTATAGTAGCAGATAAAGTTGAGCGCTTATTATACCTTAAAAATATTCAACGCAAATGAATAAGCGAGTAAAAAAACCAAAACAAGAAAGCTTAAAATCTGTTTTTCGTAAACTCAAACAGTTAGGTAAATTTGGCAGCAGAGGGATTCATTGATTGGATTGACTGTCAATGGCATTACAAAATGGTATTAATCAACTTCGTAAGAACACAAATCATTCGCAAAGAATGCATGTAGAAATGCTTCAAGAGATTTGTACAAATTAACGCTAATCTCCATTAAATGAAATTTCTTGCAAAAGATGGAGCCACTAGCATTTAAAGGAAAAATGCAAAACTTTTCATTGTTGAAACTAACTGAACAACGCAAGCACACAGTCGTTCCGCGTGCATATGTAAATTGCGCATACGCTAACAGCAGCACATACTCGTATAAGGCTGAAACTAACGGAATGTGTATGTTGGTAAGAGAAAGTTTTGCAACAATTTCTATTGCCGCCGGTGGGGAGTTTTGACGCCACTTTCTTGCCAATACAGTGAAAACTCAAACTACTGACATACAGTTAATGCCGGTTTTTCAAATAATAGTTTAATTGATCCAAAGCGAAACAGAAAAGCCATAAGATCACTAGTCTAGTCATGAAATACAAATCGTGAATCGCGACTTAACAACTACTTACATGAAGTAACATCTCCCTATGGGAAGAGATATATCGCATCATAGTCGTCTGAAGTACCAAGGAAAACCGTTGAATTATCAACTAATTACAGCTAGTAAGTTGTGTAAGTGTGGGTAGCTTCAGATGCTGACTAACACAAATCATACCCGAGAGCTTTGTCAAGAAAATTTTGAAGAATAATGGAAACTTAGTATCTAATTTGTTCGGGGAACATTTTCCTCATCGCTAAAAAGCGTGTGAAATGATAAACCCGATAGCCAAGTTTTATCGTACTTAAAAGTAATAAAGCTTCGGCAGCTCATAGGGTTGTTGCATCACCTAAAATGTCTCTCATCATCCGTGCCTCCACTTATTGAACAGAATCAGGGTCAATGATCAGAAATAAAAAAAGATCGTCTTTGGTCCACAAGTAAAGCCTATCGACTCCAGGCTGCGGTACCATAGGAAGGAGGGAACACGTGGAGAATAAGCTGATCTTCCGGATCATGATAAGATGTTTGAACTTAAGAGAGACTTCGCAAGTGTACTGTCGGGCATTGTAATGATGAAACACAATAGTTCGCAAAAAACTACGTACGATTCAGTTTCAAATCAACATCGAATCTGTCTAAAAACTCTGCATAATATTACCCGGATAACATTTCAGCATTTCATTTTAATCGATTTCAGTGATATCCCGTGCATCTCGAAAAACCTGTGCCCTAACCCGTTTCTTCTTGCCGCCACAAACACTGAGCTTGGCGAAACATCCCTATCCCTTTTAAAAATGGACGCTGATGAAGTAAATTAAATTATTTAGAAAGCAACTAAAATTTTTTTCTTCTACTACGTATTTGTGGATGTATGTGTGTATGTATGTTCGAATTTGAAGTTGGTTTTGTTGTTGTAACGAAAAAAACACTCCGTGAAGGTTTCGCATGTGCTGTCGAACTGACAGTCCTTGACTGGACTGATATGACCAGTGCAACCTTCTAAGTCATGTCAGCCCTCCTTCCGTCAGGAAGGGGAGAAAGGTAATGAGATGTGAGAGGCATCGTATCCGTAGATCAACCATCGAGTTGCACGTCATTACAAGCTTGAAGTCGAAGACGGTTGATAAAATCGAAAGCAATTTTGTCAAGACATACCCCGAGTACCCTATTCTAGAATAGACGATATAGAAAATGTTTTGCAAAAGGGCACCGCCGAAATATAAAAGCAATTGCTATCGAGAAATAACTTGCCCCTAACTTTGTAGTTCTACTCGAAATAAAGCTTGTTTGCTTTAGCGTGATTCGTACTCTGTAAGAAATTTTCGAGTAGAATCCATTCGTTGTTTGAGTTTTATTCTATTCCGTTCGATTTTAATCCATGCCTTTTCGAATGTTAAAAATTTGGTACTCTCATGGTCGAAAGTTAGAAAATTCTATTCGACAACAGTTTAACAGACGAAAATCCACAAAAATTTAATTTGTTAAAATTATAATAGAACCAATAATGTTTTTTTCAGGGACCTGCAACGCGTTTATATTTCGTTATTGTTCCACTGGTAAGCAACAAAACAAAAGTGTATTGATACATAGTATATTGAAAGTAGTAACGAAACTGTGAGAAACGATACTATTTGTAACAAAACTAGTAATAAATTCCCTGAAACGGTTCCATCAGAAACAAAACTCGGCGCACTCGCCTAACGATTTTTCACAATAACAAAGCTGTAACAACAAGGATAGATATAGAAACAAAACTTGTAACGAAATCTCAGCAACGTAATCAAAATGATAATAGAGAGAATGTACTATTACAAGTACAAGTATAGTCTTTCACTGGAGCAGAGATGAGCCGGAGGGGGGATAGAAAGTTCAATTTTTGATTCGTATAAAAAAAGGTGATGTAGATAGGAAATACAAATTTTAATTTATATACATGGGGCAAAAGATTGTGACACATTTACAATAACTAAAATCACTAACAACAGACCAACATACCAAACACATACCCTGCATGTGGCATGTCCCCTCATGATACCAAACATCTTTTCTCCTGTTCAGTCGAATCCACTCTTCTAACACCTACATACATCACTCTGGTCTAACCCTGCGGAAAATGCGAGTTTAGAAGAGCCTGATGACAATTTAAAGTGATCGAGCCCATTGAGCAGGGCGAAGCACTGATAACAACAACTACAACAACTAACAACAGATATTTTAGCGACGAAACAGTTAATTTTTTTTAAATATTTGAATCGCCTTTTATTTCAAAATATCTCACAAAACTGTACGGGCTAAAAATATTTTTATATACACGACTCATTCACAGAAACCGCATAGTAAAGTTTTTTTAGGCAAAAAACGTTACTAGTACTGTCTCTATACCTGAGATTTCGATAGAGTTTCAATCGCAAGAAAACATTTTTTTGTTTCTATACAGAAACGTTTTGTTACGGTTTTGTTACACATGTAGAGTTTCAGGTTTCTTTTCCAAGTTTCTGTGCCCAGTGTTTCGCGCCTGCTTAATGCTCCGGCAGTTTTGTTACGATGAGTTTCGTTGCACTTGTGTTACTTATTGGGAACCGTTCCAAACATTCTGTTTCTAGGTTAAGTTAGGTTGCCGTTTCTAATTATGTTTAAATATTTATGAGTTACTCGGAACAAAGTTGGGTAAAAATTTGAAAAATTCACTACAAAAGTTTGAGATTAGAAGTATTATTTATATATTTAAAAAAATTTTATATTATTTTATAAAAATTAAATTGCCCGGGTAACTACGTTCCTACGAGCCTGAGACCTCACTAGTGGTAATCGAGATGCTTATCATCTGCTCTACTGCGACAATACATCAACGCTGTCCAATACTGTGCTAAAGATTTATGTCATATGTTTTTATGTTTTGGTTTGCGTTTCAAATTTTTGAAACAGTGATATCTACTATTATCAAATATCTTCTAAAGTAAACTCGAACTAACTACATAGTAGCGATGTATATTAGAATCGACTTTTGCTTTCGAGTAGAGCAGCCTTCCGGATGGAGCTACAGAATAAAGACCGTTGATTCTCGTCGATTGAGGTGAATTGTCAGTTACGCATCATTGTTTTTATTTATACCCGAACAAATTCTCCTACTCTGGTAGACAGGCTAAAACCCACTTTTTAAATTTAAATAATTGAGGACCTAATTCAAATATTCGCCGAATTTTTAAACTGGTCTCTTATACATAAATCCTACCTATAAAGGTTTCACTGTATATACATATGTACATGCTTAAACCCATACATGGAATACATTCAGTACGATTATAAGTGTATACTTTGCTTTAGGAAAAATATCTACAACGAAGAACTAGTAGCAAAGTCCAATAAAAACAATTTACATTTAAGCCAACAACTAAAACCACTAAACTAAATGGCAACAGATTTGCATTGGATTTGCCAATAGAATTTATACAAAAACAATTTTTACTTTGCTTAGTTGCAGCATAAAGGGAATTGATACAGCGTATAACTTGTTTGTATGTATATATGGTTGAATATGTGTTCCGTTATACCAACACACACACACTTGGTGGTGTGTTGCAAAAGTTGACAATAACATTTGCAAAAGTGGCTTATTCAGAGCTTTCTGGTATTTGTTGCATTAAATTTTGTTGCTTAATGAAATGGTTTACATTGAGAAGTTTTGTTGGGTACGCCTAACGATTTAACTTCTTGTGGATTAAGTTCGATCTGCAATGGTTTGACTATGTATATATGTAAATGCTTAACTATTGCAAGTGAATTGCTTAGACAATACGTTAATGGATACAATGGAACACACAAATCTACATTCCATATTCACGACAAGCACAAATCATTCATTCACGCATGAGCGTAGTTCAGAGACGCACTTTGCCCAGCCCATGGGTGCAGAATTTTAACGTAACACGTAGAAGGCAACATCTCTCATACAATAAAGAGTTAAAGTACAATAATGTTCACAGCAGTGCTATATGCAAACATAAGAAGGAACAACAAAAGCTACTGTAACAGCTTATTTTCAACACGTTATTATATTGTGCCTTCCCTACTAGACGGACCTAACCACACTCACTAATTCATTTTCTTTGTGTATCTTCTTCTTTGGTATTGTGAGCGAAATGTTAGTGCGTCGTTAAAAAATGTATAAAATATTTAATAAGGAGTTTTGCAGAGAAATTGCAACTAATACGCCTAGATAAGGCAAGTATATAGTGCTATTTATTGTTATTAAACAGCTCAAGTCCTGGTTTATATATTTATGCACCAAAAATTTAATATTTTCAGATGGGCGAGCAAAGGAGTTTTCAACTTGCGGCAAATGGAGTGAAATTATATTTTGTAAATGTTTAGTGATATGAATATGTATGTATTTATAGATCTTATTGGCTATTGTTAACGTGAAAGTTGTGTAATTTTAAATTATATTAAACATTAAAAACCAAATCTAATAATACAAACAATTGTCTTTTCATTGTTAGCTATATATGAAGTTTCCGTCATTCATAACCATTAGGCCTGGCGCATGTTTGCCGTACTCATAACCATTAGTGGTGGCGTGCGTTTGCATTATACCTGACTGTTAGCGCTAACCCAACTTTTCATTATGGATAATGAGAGTGAAGAGTGTAGACAGATGTGGTTGTACATGCGCAAGAAAGGGATGCCGTATACTGTATGTGTGCACACGGACAGCAAACACATGGTTAGATCTGGCACACTGCTCTTCAGAAAATAATTGAGAAAAATAAGCAAAAATAACGCAAACGCAAGTCAGGCCGAGAGGTTATCTGACCAACCATTTAACTGGTACCTGTCTAGTAGGGTTTTTTTGCGGGTGGGTATGAAACAGTGCCTGATGCACCATAGCTGCTACCGTCGCACCAGGCGTGTGTTCGTGGACTAAAAAAAACTTCCCCCAAAATTTTGGGAGCGCTTGTCGCTCCAACTTGTGCATTTTAAGAATGTGTGTTCAGCATACACGCACTTCGGATCTTCGACTTTTTCCATTCTATAAAATACTTTTTGAAGTACCCATGGCCAGAGAGAACTTGGGTAACGTAATAGTTCACCGCGCCAAACTTTCTAGTACTACATACATCAACGTCAGTGATCAGTCTTGCTATCCAGCTGCCTCCGTGTTTACTTTTCCAAAGTCTGAACGTTTCCTCTTTGAATTTTTAGCTGGCGACTATTATGAGCTCTTCATCCGTGCGCTTTTTAACTTACCATAGTTTTCTTCTATGATCTGAGGTCGATGGGGATCACTCATCCCTCTGGTTATTACCTGAACGGCTGGTCCTGTTCGCTACACTGATGTTATGAGTTTACAGCGGTTCTTTATCTTAAGTGTTTCTGTCCATGGCTCAGAGCCATATAGTAGAGTGAGCAGAGGTAGCTTCGTTTGCTTTCTATAGGTCCTCCGATGTTTGCCATCAGCCAGTACTTAGTAGCTATACCTGCTTACATACCTTCTATGTCGCATGCTGAATTTGTACCCACTATGTTAGTTGGGCATCTAATCTTAGGCCTGAATTGTCAACTATTTTATTTGATGTTATAGTTTCGGGGAGGGTTTGGAAGCCAATCTCTTACGGTATGTAGTTTTTTGTTAAAAGTATCAGCTCAGTTTCCTCTGCAGCTAGTTGGAGGACACGCAAGTCAAGCCATTCGTTTGTGCGTATCATAACCTGGTTGAGCTTCCTGCTTGCTTCCTTGCTTCCTTGCTTCTTCTGTATTCCAGGTGATAATGACTGCGGCAATGTCGTTTGCGTATCCGACTAAGTAGGTGTCATCGGGCACTTCTATGTTGAAGATTCCATTGTAGCTGATGTTCCATTGGTCAAGACCAAGAATTTAACCTTGATCTGCTCCGCCTGTGACTTTGATGCACAGCGTGCCTTCTAGAGTTGTGTATATAAGTCTGCGGTCTTCTAAATAGCTTCTGGTTACTCGATGTAGGTAACATGGGATTTAAACCCGTTGCTCCAAGACAGTCAGCATGTCTGTCCATCTCACTCTATTGAAACCTTTTTATTATGTTTGTTATTGCTTTTCTTTGCTGCCTCCACACTAATAAGGACGTCCTCAATTGCGCCGAAAGTGCTCTTTCCAGGCTTGAAACCGTGTTCCCTAGGCGATAGTCCTATTGGTTGTTCTATGATTGCTGCAATACGTGATTTTAGAAACCTTTCCAAGCTGTATCGCTATTAGTACAAACTGCTGTGTCTTCCATATTTTCGGAAATAGTCCGTTGCTAAGGCATGTACAGGGTGGCTGATGAAAGCCGCTACCAAAAAAAATTTAAATAACTTTTTTTCTATTTAATGAATCTGGTTAATTTTTTTTTTATTTTGCAGATTGACTTTTACATTTAACAAAAATGGATAACTGGGACACTGAAACAAGAATTTGGATTGTCCGCCGCTATCACGCACTGGAGTCCGTAGTTTCGCTTCAAAGAGAGTATAGGCGCACGTTTGGCGGCAATCCTCCGAGCAGATGGACCATAATAAGACTTGTAAACAATTCCACATTCCGTTGGCCACCCAGATCGCCTGACCTTACAGCACCTGACTTTTTCTTGTGGGGTTATTGCAAACAGGAAGTCTTCGAAGCAAAACCAACAAATTTGAATGAACTAAGGCAATCCATTCGAGAAACAATTGCGGCTATTCCTGTCTCAACTCTCCAAGCAGTAATGAACAACTTTTTGGTAAGATGCCGCACATGCATCGACGAGCAGGGGGGGCATTTAAATTCCATTATTTTTAAAACTAATTAAGCTATATTTAATAAAATTTAATGAGCTTTAACATGAATAAAAGAAAAATTAATTCCATAGACTGGAAAAAAAATTATTTGAGTTTCTTAATGTAGCAAAATTCATCAGCCACCCTGTATTATATGTAGATATCCAGCAGGGCTTCGGGTAGCGCTTCTGACATTTCTTTGATGGCTTCTGCGGGAACTCCATCCAGCCGTAGGGGCTTATTGTTCTTCAAGCTTTGTGCTGCTGCTTGCAGTTCTGCAGGCGTAAATGCTGGTGCTTCTTCGGGCATGTTGTTCATTATTTTATCCATTACGTTTGCTTCTTTTGCTGTCAGCATTCTGGCCCTAATCTTCTTCAGTACTATCCTGTAGAACAGTTCCAATGAATTCCATTTAACGTCTTTCCGGAGCTCCTCCCATTTTTTTTTCTCTGAGTGATGGCGGCTTTCGAAAGTTTCTTCTCCTTTTTATATGATTCAGCTTCGGTTGTGGGTAGCCCATACGCCTAGCCCTTGTATATAGCCACCTTAGGTTTAATCAACTGCGCCTTTGTTTAGCGGTTTCTTCTGACCACCAGTAAATGCAGCTTTTTGGATTATGTTTTCATGGCTTTATTACAGGTTTGTTTAACGACAAGCATGTTAGCTTTGACACACTATCTGGCGTTCGTATGGGTGTGAGCTCTCTGCAGGTATGCATCGATTTCAGCAATTAGCACTTTACTGTTTAGTTGCGTCCATCCTCGGCGCTCTTGCGGGCCTACTTCAAAGGATATATGATAGATAGTCAACGCTAGAACTCGTACTCTTTTGTTTGTCGTTGGCATTCTTCGCTCGATTTCTCTTGAGTTAATGTCGCCTGCAGTGTCCTCCGTATCATTATTGTCGTGAAACTCTCCTACACTGTCATTGGGTGTAAGGTAGCAGCTTATTAATGCGGCGTGTTGGAGTTGGGCTTAGACGCATTCCGCCCCACTTCCTTTTCTTTTAGTAACGCCTTTGCTTCCAGGCGGGGAACAAAGTTCCGTTTGAGTATTTTATTCGCAGCCGAAATTCTATTCCTGGTATTGTCCGCAGATGCCTGCAACATCTATATTCCTTTCCTTTGTCAGTTGCATTAAGCGTCGTCTGTGTGCTTAAATTCTGCTGCGTACAGAAGCAGCACTTCGCGGGTTCGGTGCACTATTTACGTTTGTTTCCGGGTTCCCCACAACGGATTTTTAATCCCCCTATCGGGCGGTTGCAGGTGCAAATGGTGTGATTTGGGCCAAAGCATTTGAAACATAGCTTCTTTGTTTCGCGTGGTCTCATTCTACCATACATAGCAATATGTCCGCCTTTTCTTTAGTTAGAGTCACACATGCTCGGAACTGTTCTCTTGTATTTGGCGATGTGACGCTGACTTTCATCTCTCTCGAGCCAATGCTGATATTTGACCGCAAAACGTCTATTACTTCCTCCTTGGTAGTCAGATAATCCAGGTCGCGTATCTCTACCATTCATGGCAGATTTGTCCAGTGTGACCTTGAGCGCTTCACAACAGGTGGGCTTTATGTGCTCTCCTTTTTCCAGCTCGACTACGATATCTGCGGTTCCTTTTTTCCGAACAGCTTCAACTTTAACCCTGTCGCCACCCATCTTTACGTTGTTTCGCAGGTTTTTCAGGACATCGGATTAGCTGTTTCCTTGCGAGGGCCTGATTGGCCCTGCCTCGGCCTGCTGCTTTGTCCTGCTAGATCGCTTTTCCTTCTTTGCCTTTTCTCCTACGATTTCGTTTAGGTGTTTGTGTGTACGTGCGTGACGGAATGTAGAAGACAAGTACAGCCAAAACAATCAGAAGCTTGTGCAAATTTAAGTGTGACATAAAATTGGTTTATGTAAAATAAATAATTATTTGCTATTCGTGAATTTGAACTGACATATTGTAAAATGTGCCAAACATATGAATTTCTGAACTGTACAATTTTCTATAGTGTTCGAGTTCAGCGGGGATTCCTGGATAGTACCGCTACAATAATAAGATAATTATTAAAGGTTTGATATGAAAAATGGTATTTTTTATAAAGTGTAATAACTAGTAGTGGGACTATTTTCGAATAATATTCGAATAAATACTATTTAAATAAACGAATAAAGATATTCGTTTCAAAACATTCTAATAATATTTATTCGAATAATTTATCCGTTTATTCGAACAGTGTTATTCGAATAGTTGTATTGAAATGCGAGCGATGTCGAAAGTGATATTCACTGCTTTCATCGCTTGTACCTATGAGCATGCATTCCCTTTTTGTATGTGTGCATGTTTGCGTGTACAAATCCCAGCTTACCCAGCTTACCAAAGTCGGAGCGCTCCGAAATAATGAGCTTTTTTGGAGTGTTATTTAGTAAACATCAAAAATACCACTTTTTTATGAAGATTCAAGGAGCCTTGGAAGAATTGCAACATGCAATTATATGTACTAGAGTTCGCCCAGTGGTTGAAATTCAACCAATAAACTTTATTTTATTTTATTTTTTTGCTGTAGGTATGTTTTATCCGCCTTTTTTTCTTCCTTTCTATGTCGTTCCTTTCCTCTAACATATTTTTATTTTCCTTGATTTCTTTTTTTACTCTCTTATTTTATTTTTTACTTTCCTCAAACTTCTTTTCCTTTCCCTTCCCTTCCTTTTATTTTCTTTCTTTCCCCTTCGTTTTCTTACCTTTCCTTTAATTCCCTTTCCCTTCCTTTCGTTTCCTTACCATTCCTTTCTTTCCTTTAATTTTCCTTCCTTTCCTATCCTTTCCATTCCCTTCCCTTTCCTTCCTTTCCTTTCCTTTTCCTTTTCTTTCCTTACTTTCCTTTAATTTTCCTTCCTTTCAATTCTTTTTTTTTCCTCTATTTGCCTTTAATTTTCTTCGGTGTTTAATACTCTTTATGAGTAATCATTTATTTTATTTTTGTAAACCCTGTTTGTAGGTATCAGCAATGACTTTTACATATTTGCTCATATTTTACATTGCTTGTTTAATGTATCCAACAAAGCAACTTTTCGTGCTCTCAGGAGAGCAGCTGACACTGGGCATCGTAGCCAGTAATCAATACAATAACAACAACTAAAGCAAAAATTCATGACACTACAGAGTATCTATAGTGCGAATACTTATTTTTCATTGGTCCACTACCAACTCTTCGCACTCACAGTGGGAGCCGACCACACGAATAACACAAAAACATGCATGGCAAGTCCACTCACACTACTACGGCTCTTAATTTTTTCCTACAAAGCAACTCCTCGGCCATGCTCACGATTTAGCATAGTACACAAAAAGCAAGTACACACACACACAGCGTGTCTATAGTGTGAATAAGTGAATGTGTAGTGGTGTGACTTTTATGTTAAATTTTTTATATTAAAATGATTTTTCAAATTTTTTTTATTTACGGATAAAAGTACACCTTAAAATTTCCTATCTATACATATAAAATTTGTATATCTTAGAATTATAGTTTAGCAGAAAACGTTTCTACATTGCATTCATCTTGTCTATTTATATATAAGATGTTTTAGAGCATTTTCTGAGGTTTTTTTTTATTTTGCCTAATGGAACTTGAAGTGCCTTTTTCTCCTGAATGTTTATCAAAAGACAAACGTCAACTAAAGTGCATCTAAAATAAAACAAAGTCTATTATAGAAACCACATAGTAAAACTTTCAAAGTTAACACAATGTTTTGAAGCCAATTTTTTAAACATTCATAAACTTTCCTGAACTTTTTACAAACTTTGAAAATTTTATTTGTCGTTTCTATAAAAGATTTTGCTTTATTTTAAATGAAAATTATTAAAAACACAAATAAATCTATTTTACGAGTAAAACTACTTCCAATTTTGTTTCTATTATTCCTGCCACCACTGTATGTATATTCTATATATCATTTTATTGAATCGAATATAGTTTTTGATTGTATGAAGTGATAAGTTCCAAATGAAAAATGTATATGCTTAGTTGTACCTATACATTTAGTTATACAAATATTTTTACATAAAACTTGTTTTCAATAAAGAACTGATTGAATTTCATAAAATTTTAATATTAAATAAATAATACTGTGTAAAACAATAAAAAGACAATTTTCTTTTGATTACTTAAATAAAGATATGTGTCCTAAGCCCTATGAAAATCTTAACAAAAGATTAAAAAAACGGACAAAATGTGCCTAAAAAGAGTCGAAAAAGGCTCCGCAAAAGCTTCAGAAAAGCGTCAATAAAAGGCTCCAAAAAGAGTCCAAAAAGGCTCCAAAATCCATCAGAATGGAGGAAAAAAGGTGCCTAAAAAGAATCGAAAAAGGCTCCGAAGTTCATTAAAAAAGAGCCAGAAAACGCTCCAAATTCATCGGATTCGGACTCATTTCGGACTCATTTTTATGACTCCTTTTGGGTTGCCCGCGTAGAACGATTTTTCGCTCCATTTGGGCTCCGAAAGGAGCTCATTTCGGAGGGTAAAGCTCCGAGAAATGTGCCTTTTATGGCTCCGAAGGGAGTCTTTTTTCGCACTTTTGGTTAGATGGGTTACCAAAGTCGGAGCGCTAAGAAATAATGATCCAAAAAGAGTCCGTAATTTGAGCTTTTTTGGAGTGTTATTTAGTGAACATCAAAAAACCCATTTTTTTATGAAGACTCACGGAGCCTTGGGAGAAGAAATGAATATTGTAGAGCGAATGAACTGCAAGGCTCAGTTATACGAACGATTTACAGCAGTTTCTGAGCCTTTTTGTTGTACGCATAAAGAGAATTGTGAGAAAATAAACGTTGGAGAGCGGATAAGCAGCAACGTGCAATTATATGTATGTTTTAGAGCATTTTCTGAGGTTTTTTTATTTTACCTAACCGAACGTAAAGAGTATTTTTTTTTCTGAATGTTTATCAATAGTCGAAAGTTGGAAGCCAACTGAAGTGCATTTAAAATAAAACAAATTAAAATTATTTAGTATAACCCAATTTATAAACTTTTATAATATCTTTATGCGTAGATATGTATGTACATAAAGTGGTGGCAGGAATAATAGAAACAAAATTGGGAGCGGTTTTACTCGTAAAATATATTTATTTATGTGTTTTTAATAAATTTAAAAATTGCTATTAAAATTTGATAAATCTTCCTGATCTTCGTGTTAACTTTGAGCATTTGATTTATCTGGTTTCTGTACACGATTTTGCTTTATTTTAAAAGAAATTTATTAAAAACACATAAATAAATATATTTTATGAGTAAACAGGCTTGGAGGATGGGGCCGTGTGCAGAAGTCCACGCAAGTGGGGAAAGTTTCTGATCGCTATTCACCTGGGAATGGCCAGAGCGATTCTTTTGCATGCGGTTCAAGCAGCTCACTACTTCCGGGCTTTGCGCCCAAGTATCCTCTGGGTAAAAACCGAACACCAGTTTGTCTTGGATCAAGCGGCTCGCTATACAAACGTGTAATAGAATTCAACTTCCCGTGAAACGGGTTGTGCGTTGGGTTTGGAACCCACCACATAAAACAACGTTCTAATAAAATTCAACAACAAAGCCTCGGATATGATAACCCCTTTTTTAGATGACAACACCCGCAAACGAAATAAGGATTATGAGATAAGGGCACGTACCTGGAATGTCCGGTCCCTTAATGGGAAAGGTGCCGCTGCCCGGCTGGCTGAGGTCCTGAGGAAAGCAAAAGCTGACATCACCGCCATACAAGAGATGCGATGGACGGGGCGAGGAAATACGATCAGAACACCTTGTAACATCTACTGGAGTGGGCATGAAGACAAGCGCAGATTCGGCGTGGGATTTGTGGTGGGAGAGAGACTCCGTCGCCGAGTACTGTCGTTCACACCCGTGAACGAGCGTCTCGCTGCAATCCGCATAAAAGTACGATTTTTCACCATATCGTTTATCTGCGCTCATGCACCGACGGAAGAGAAGGACGACGTGGAAAAGGATGCATTCTACGAGCGCCTGGAAGATGCATACGAGCGCTGCCCCCGTCATGATATCAAAGTCGTGCTTGGCGACTTTAACGCCAGGGTGGGTAAGGAGGGTGTATTCGGCCCCAATGTCGGGAAGTTCAGTCTCCACGATCAGACTTCGCCAAATGGATTCAGGCTGATCGACTTTGCCGGTGCCCGAAACATGGTCATCTTCAGCACTAGGTTTATGCACAAGAAGATCCATCAAGCTACATGGCTGTCCCCCGATCGAAAAACACGCAACCAGATCGACCACGTTGTGATAGACGGACGGCATGCTTCCACCGTTTTAGATGTTCGCACAATACGAGGACCTAACATCGACTCTGATCACTACCTAGTAGCAGCCAAGATTCGTACCCGCCTCTGTACGACAAAACAGGTGCAACAAAAAACGCAAGGAAAGCTGGACGTCGAAAAGCTGCAATCGCAACAGACCGCCAATTATTTCGCAGATCGCCTCTCACACCTGCTCTCAGAGAGCACAATTCAACCTAGTGGAATGCATGAGCAGTGGGATCATATCTCAGGAGCACTCCGTACCGCAGCCGAAGAAGTAATTGGATTCCGGCGAACGAGAAGAAACAACTGGTATGATGATGAAGAGTGCCGCGCTGCAACGAAAAGAAAGGACGAAGCCTACAAGGCAACGCTGAGATCGAATGCAACGGGTGTGTGTGAACACTACCGCGAGTTGAAGAGGGAAGCGAGGCGGCTTTTCCGGGCGAAAAAAAGAGAGGCAGAAAAGCGTGAAATAAAGCAGCTTGAGATGCTGGCCAACGGGAATAATGCCCGAAAATTCTATCAAAAAATTCGGCGAATGACAGAAGGTTTTAAACCCGGGGCAAACTCCTGTGAGAACGAGAACGGCGATCACTTCTCTGCCTTTTTAAATGGAGAAACTGAGCAAGAAACCAGAGAAGATGCCGAACCCGAGCCCACAATCGAAGATGATGGAATTGACGTTCCACAACCCGACTATAATGAGGTTCTAATAGCAATATCCCGATTGAAAAACAATAAAACAGCTGGCGCTGATGGTTTGCCTGCTGAGCTATTCAAACACGGAGGCGAGGAGCTGGTAAAGCATCAGCTTCTATGCAGAATATGGTCGGATGAATGCATGCCTGAAGATTGGAATCTAAGTGTTCTCTGCCCAATCCACAAGAAGGGCGATCCTGCAAACTGCGCCAACTATCGCGGAATCAGCCTTTTGAATATCGCATATAAGGTCCTATCAAGCGTATTGTGCTAAAGACTGAAGCCTGATGTGAACAGACTGATTGGACCTTATCAGTGTGGCTTCAGACCTGGTAAATCTACCATCGACCAGATTTTTACAATATGCCAAATCTTGGAAAAAACCCGTGAAAAAAGAATCGACACACATCATCTCTTTGTTGATTTTAAAGCCGCTTTCGATAGCACGAAAAGGAGATGCCTATATGCCGCTATGTCTGAATTTGGTTTCCCCGCAAAACTTATACGGCTATGCAAAATGACCTTGAGCAACACCGCCAGCTCGGTCAGAATTGGGAAGTACCTCTCCGAGCCGTTCGAAACTAAACGAGGTTTCAGACAGGGTGACCCCCTATCATGCGATTTCTTTAATTTAATGCTGGAGAAAATAATACAAGCCGCAGAACTTAACCGCGCTGGAACAATATTTTATAAAAGCGTCCAACTGTTGGCATATGCTCACGATATTGATATCATTGGCCTTAACAACCGCGCCGTAACTTCTGCTTACTCTAAATTAGAAAAAGAAGCGGAGAAAATGGGATTGGTGGTGAACGAGGGCAAAACGAAGTACCTTCTGTCATCATGCAAAGAGTCAGCGTATTCGCGCCTTGGCAACCAAGCCACTGTTGGCAGCAATAATTTCGAAATAGTAAAGGACTTCGTTTACCTGGGAACCAGGATTAACACCAACAATAATGTTAGCCCAGAAATCCGACGAAGAATTACTCTTGCAAACAACTGCTACTTCGGACTGATTAGGCAATTGAAAAGTAAAGTCCTCTCTCGACGAATGAAAATAACACTCTACAAGACACTCATCGCACCCGTCCTGCTATATGGTGCAGAAGCGTGGACACTAACGACATCTGATGAGGCGGCTTTGGGAGTATTCGAGAGAAAGTTTCTTCGAAAGATTTGTGGACCACTACGCGTTGGCGACGGCGAGTACCGAAGAAGATTTAATGATGAGCTGTATGAACTTTGCGCAGACGCCGACATAGTTCAGCAAATTAAACCACAGCGGCTTCGCTGGCTAGGCCACGTAGTGCGAATGAGCGAAGATGCTCCAGCCCAGAAGGTATTCTTATCGGCACCCGCCGGTGGAAGCAGAGAAAGAGGGAGACCACCACTCCGATGGAAGGACCAAGTGGAGACCGATTTGCGATCCCGCGGTGTTTCCAATTGGCGCAACGAAGAAACGACTGGCGCGCTATGTTGGACGGTCAAAATCGCCCAGGCGGTTAGATGACCATTTAAAGAAGGAGAAAACAGGCTCCAATTTAGTTCTATTATCCCCGCCACTATTGTATGTTTATTCCATATAACATTTTAATGAAAATAATATAATTTTTGTTTTTATGAAGTAATAAGTTCCTAATGAAAAATGTATACGCTATATATTTAGTTATACAAATATTTTTACATAAAACTTGTTTTCAATAAAGAACTAATTGAATTTCATAAAATTTGAATATTAAATAAATAATACGGACAATTTTCTTTTGATTGCTTAAATAAAGATATGTGTCCTAAACCCTATAAAAGGCTCCAAAACCCATCAGAATGGAGGAAAAAAGGTGCCTAAAAAGAGTCGGAAAAATCTCAATAAAAGGCTCCAAACAGGGTCCAAAAAGACTCCGAAGTTCATTAAAAAAGAGCCGGAAAACGCTCCAAATTCATCGGATTCGGACTCATTTCGGACTCATTTTTATGACTCCGTTTGGGTTGCTACATAGAACGATTTTTCGTTCCATTTGGGCCCCGAAAGGAGGTCATTTCGGAGGGTAAAGCTCCGAGAAATGTGCGTTTTATGGCTGTGAAGGGAGTCTTTTTTCGCACTTTGGGTTAGCTGGGAATGTGTGCATAAGCTGTAGTGGTATTTGTTTAACTATTCGAATACCTATTTTTCGAATAGTTGTCATTTATTCGAATAATACTATTCGAATAAAAGTATAAATTATTCGAGTAAATATTACTCGAATTTTTTATATCCTTCGAATAAATGGAATTTTTATTCGAATAATTTTTATTCGAATAATTTTTATTCGAATAATTTTTATTCGAATAGTCCCATGCCTAGTTATAACCCATGGAGAACCCGGTTTTTGAAGCAAGCCAAAATGTGTATGTTTGAGGACCGCGCCCAGGAAAATCCTAAAAAATCCTTATCGGCCTGCGTTGATTCCTCATTACAACCGTTTTGTACATTTACGATGAATCTACGCTGTGTAGCTCTCAATGTTTTTTTTTTTTTTTGTACTGAGTGACATCACTGCTGATAGCTTCTTTCTGCAAAAAATCGTATGCTAGAAAGAAAACTTATCATATCTGAAGTGTTGCTGATGCCTCAGCTTTTGGCTTTGCAGCTGTTGCCTTTTAAGCAT
The DNA here is from genome assembly GCA_949987695.1 of Merzomyia westermanni. NCBI lineage: Eukaryota > Metazoa > Arthropoda > Insecta > Diptera > Tephritidae > Merzomyia > Merzomyia westermanni. The sequence goes on along the minus strand of OX465289.1, from coordinate 51,174,916 downwards.
ATTAACTTGCTTCAGCTGCTGCTAATGTTGCAGCGTTTCCAAGCACTCGTCGGCGATGTTAGCTCAAACCACAAGCGACAAGCCAGATTGACAAGCAGACTATGTTGTTTTTTGTCGTTAAACAATTTAAGTGCTCCAAGCTTATTTTGCGGCAAAAGAAAGCCAATAATTCAATGAAGAGATTCCTTTCGTCACAGCAATAACCAACACACACAGGTTTGTTCATAGAGATGTTTGAGTGTTTTAAATGTAAAATTGTAAAATTCAAAAGCGTAATGTGAGTTAAATTGCAAGTATTTGTGACTCTCATGAAGACGAAATCGATTGCATAAAAAGAAACTAAACTAGAAAAATATATATACGGGAAGTTCCACGTCAATCAGGACAAGTTTCTAAATAAAAATTATCATGATTGCTTAAGAAATTCTAGTTTGGGTTTTAACAATTTTAATACTTAAGGTATATTGGGCATTTTGGAACAAAGTGACAGGTTTTATCTTCGGTTAATGGCAGAGATATTTTTTGACTGTCAAAGCATAATTTACTGACTTACTCTGCCATTTTTCATGAATACCCTTTACTGTTAATACACAGCCGTAGTGCAAGTTTAAAACCAAACTCTCGACAAAAGACATGGGGCAATTTTGGAGGTAAAGATAACCGGTTTCTTTGCACAAGCATAAATAATTACCAGCCTGTAGGTAACAAATTCGGCTTTAATCTGGTCGGGGCATGGCTCGCTAAATAATTATTACCAGAGTTATTATAACGTTATTGAACATGAAATTGAATTATTACTTTGGTCCGATGTTTGTAAGTACAAGGTGGCTGATGAATTTTGCTACATTAAGAAACTCAAATAAATTTTTTTTCAGTGTATGGAATTCATTTTTCTTTTATTCATGTTAAAGCTCATTAAATTTTATTAAATATAGCTTAATTAGTTTTAAAAATAATGGAATTTAAATGCCCCCCCTGCTCGTCGATGCATGTGCGGCATCTTACCAAAAAGTTGTTCATTACTGCTTGGAGAGTTGAGACAGGAATAGCCGCAATTGTTTCTCGAATGGATTGCCTTAGTTCATTCAAATTTGTTGGTTTTGCTTTGAAGACTTCCTGTTTGCAATAAGAAAGTCAGGTGCAGTAAGGTCAGGCGACCTGGGTGGCCAACGGAATGTGGAGTTTCTGGATATCAGCTTATTGGGAAATTTTCGTCGCAATTCTGTCATAACAGGTTGGGCTATATGAGGAGCTGCACCATCTTGCTGAAACCACACAGAGTTGAAAGAAATTCTCATTCGGCGTAATTCTGGATAGAAAAACTCTCTCAACATGCTCAAGTAACGGTCTCCAGTAACCGTAACGGTGTGACCGTTTTCTTCGAAGAAGTAGGGCCCGATAATGCAGCGTGATGAAACTGCACACCACACTGTGACACGAAGTGGATGCAATTCCGTCTCATGGAGTATCTGTGGGTTGGAAGCACTCCATATTCGACAATTTTGTTTGTTTATGTTGCCGTTTAAATCGAAATGGGCCTCGTCAGACATGAAAAGACAGTTCAACATGTTTCCATCCTCTTCCACCATTTGAAGCATCTTCTGGCAAAATTCCAAGCGAATCGGCAAGTCTGCAGCGTTCAGTTTGTTGGCCATTTGAATTTTATATGGGAATAAGTCCAAATCTTTGTGCATAATTGACTGTAATGACTGTCTGCTTACACCCATTTGAGCAGATAAGCTTCTTGTCGAAACACGTGGATTGTTTTGTATGGCAGCAGCTACAGCAGCGATTGTTTCCTCCGTTCGAACTGAAGGGTTTCGATGGTAAGGTCTTCTGTTGACTGTCCCATGCTCGGCAAAATTGTTTACAAGTCTTATTATGGTCCATCTGCTCGGAGGATTGCCGCCAAACGTGCGCCTATACTCTCTTTGAACCGAAACTACGGACTCCAGTGCGTGATAGCGGCGGACAATCCAAATTCTTGTTTCAGTGTCCCAGTTATCCATTTTTGTTAAATGTAAAAGTCAATCTACAAAATAAAAAAAAAATTAACCAGATTCATTAAATAGAAAAAAAGTAATTAAATTTTTTTTTGGTAGCGGCTTTCATTAGCCACCCTGTATGAGAAGTAGAAGACTCACCAATAAGTAAACCGAAATGATCAGGACGATGAGCTGAGCCGATAGCCATGTCCGTCTGTCCGTCTCTTTAGACGCAAACTAGTCCCTCGTTTTTAGAGATATCTCAATGAAATTTGGTACGGGGTAGCCCTTTTGATATATAATAATCATTTTTCAGAACCAACAAGATCGGACGAATACAAAGCATACCTCACATGCAATCAGTTTTTCCGATAAACGTGTTTTGACCCATAAATTCTGCAATTAAAAAGATCGGAACTTAAAACTTTGCAGGTTTTTTACATATTATATACGTAATGTGCCAATGAAAATCAGCCAGATCGGGCCTACATAACATATATAAATAGGGTTTGGACTATGTATCTTTAAAATAACAAGGTGGGACCATCAAACTTTGCAGAGTTTGTACTTATCATAAGAAAGGACCCGACACTTAAAGCCGTGATGCGTCGTCAAGAAACTTATGAAGCCTTCGACACAGCCGAAGGCAGCGCTTTTCTTACTTGTTTTATTTTATTTTATTATACCTAGTAGTGCTACGCACACAAGGTATATTAATTTTGATCGCGTAACTGCAGTATGTAACGGCATAAACGGATCGAGATAGATATTGACATATATATATCAAAATGTTCAGGACGAAAAGAGAAATTGATTAAGCCATGTCCGTCCGTCCGTCTGTGAACACGATAACTTGAGTAAATTTTGAGATATCTTAATGAAATTTGGTGTGCTCTCTCTGAGCGCTATTTAAAATGGGCGAATTCGGATGATATCCACGCCCACTTTTTATATATAGAATATTTTCGAAAACACAAAAAAGTGATTACTCAGTACATAATACACCACCTATAAGGATAAAATTTGGTGACTACATTGAGATTGAGGCATAAAATAAATTTTTAAACAAAATTTTGAAAATGGGCGTGGCACCACCCACTTTTGATTAAGTAAAATTTAGAAATAATATTAATCATAAATCAAAAACAGTTCACGATATCGAAACGAAATTCAGCACGCAGGTCTCCAGGTATGCAAGGAATGCTCCAGGAAAAAATGAGCGGGATCGGTGAAGGTCTACGCCCACTTTTATATGAAAGATTTTGAAGAGGATCGTAGATATATTAAATAAGCAATAACTTTGCGTAAAATAGCTTAACATCATTTATATTTCACTATTAAAGTTTCCGTGAACAAAGAAATCGACAAACTTAAAATTTTCGAAAAATTTTTATGCCATAACTCCGCCAAAAATTGATTTCTCGAAACGAAATTGTTAATGTCGATATATAACCGATAATGTTCTATATATAAAGGTACCTGTTTGCTGTGAAAATGGGCGTAATCGGTTAATGCTCACACCCAGTTGTCTAACGTAGTTCTGAAAAATTTGATTGTAAAATTTAAAAAGCGATATTTCTACAACCAAGCAAGTTATATCAATCAGATTTTGCACACATAATAAGCTTTTTAAGAAAACCTCGGCTGCAAAAAAATGTTGTCAATTTTAAAGAAGTAGGCGTGGCGCCGCTCACTTTTCAGCATAAAATTTCTGTTTGATATTTCAATGAAAGTTGGTCAGCTGCTTCTCAGTAGTATGTATTATACTGCTGCCAAAAATTAGCGAAATGGGAAACACGCAAGCAAAATATTCCGGGACGTAGTTAATAGCCCACTGCAACAGCGAAGTTATATATCTTTTTTGATTTTCATACCTTTCATAAACATTAAATGTATGTAAGTATGAGAACAAGAAGAGAAAAGTTCACTAGAATGATCAGCACGATGAGCGGAGTCGATTTAGCCTTCCGGGTCTTTCCGTCCGTCTGTCTGTCTGTCCGTCTGTCTATTTGAACGCAAACTAGTCTCTCAGCTAACAAAAGATTGCTGAAATTCGTGGTTTGTTTCGCCATTTTATATAATATACTAGCAAACCAGATAGACGTTGTTTTGTCGTGTTGATATATAGAACACATCCCTAGATATATAAAATGTGATTCACTTGAATCAAATAAACACCTAACTATGCCGAACTGCAGCTTTATATAACCTGGGGGCTTTTCCAAAAGCTATATACAGACTGTGTCGTGCCCAGCGAACTCCTGAACCTATCGTGAAAGTTCAAGAGCAAAACAAAACACAAAATATGTGGGCGTAGCACATCCCACTTTTGAAAAATTATATAGATATTGACTAAGTGACACATGTATCCAAACTTCATTGATTTAGACCAAAAAAGTTACGAGCTATGACGAATTGAAACTTTATATAGCCTGGGGGCGTGGCTCCGCCTACTTCTCCAAAACTATATATTGTTTATGCTGTACCCAGTGAACCCAGGTATATATTGTGAAAATTTCACAAAGATCGGTTGAGTTCTTTGGCGCCTATAACAGACACCCTTTCTTATACCTAGTAGTGCTACGCACACAAGGTATATTAACTTTAGTCGCATAACGGCAGTGCGTAACGGCATAAACGGATCGAGATAGATATTGACTTATGTATATCAAAATGTTCAGGATGAAAAGAGAAATTGATTGAGATATCTTAATGAAATTTGGTATTTACTTTTAACCCTTAAATAAAATTAATATTATGACGTAAACTTATATGCTGCTAACATGAGGCTTTCCTTAGGCACACAAAAAATGCCGTATTTTACCGCAACGGAAACAAAACGAGCCACCGCCTACCTTAATGGGCTAATGTGGCATATTCGGCCTTGAACAACTACAGTAATATAGCCATATATTTACCGGCCTACCAAACATACCCAAACGCAATGTATTAATGTACACATACTTTTATATATACCTGCACAGTGTGTTCCATTCGAATGTGTTTGCGGATGATCGCTTGCTTGAATATGTGTTAATTCAACCGTGAGCTTCCACGGGTTAAGAAACTTAATCAATTTCAATATTGTGACGGTCTTGCCATAGATATTCAGAATCCCACTGGCCCATATTTAGCACAATTTGAAAATATTCTATGATAACTAGATATTACAGACAATGCAAATAAACACATACAATGAACAATGTTAGTCAGGAACCTTTTAGCAACGCGGAATCCAACAACTCATTTTTATAAAACCTCAGACATTTTTGCATAGAGCATGAACTCTACATTTATTGAAAGTTGCCTAAGTCACATTGGCGGACTTACAGAATGTTCATCTACTTCATTATGTAGCAATTAAATTATACAATTTACTTGATTTATTACATGTTCAAGTTCTGACAACATTTTTAGAGTAAATTTAACTACCCTCAAGTGTACACCGAGAACACTTCTCTGCTCATAAAATCTCTGTTATATATTTCACTTTGGAATCCATCAAATCAGTCAGAATAATCACTTCTACAAGGTGGCGCAAAAGTAATCCTCCTATCAGAAAAAGCTATAAATTTTGCGAGTGGCCCCTAAAGTCAGTTCTGTTGTGACATTTGTGTAGTAAACACATGCGAAATACACGTTAATAAACAATGTTACGCTGCACTGCTCCAGAACGCGGAATATTGCTGACTATTTATTTGACCAATAATCGGTCGGGGCCAAACGGTTACTGTGAATGGTGAGCGCTACAGAGCAATGATCAACGAGTTCTTTTTGCCGCAACTTGATGAATTGGGATTGGAAAACATGTGGTTCCAACAAGACGGTGCAACAGCACACACTGCACGTGCCACAACCGATATGCTGAACATCGGAAGCTTACTTTTGCGCCACCTTGTATCTATTTTTGTTACGCACACAAGGTATATGAATTGGTTTCGTACAAAATTAACGATATACGAGTATTACTTCATTCGGCATAAATGAATGTATATCAAAACCTTCAGGATGAAAAGTAAAACATCCGGGCAAGTAGTTAATACCCCACTGCAAAAGCGAAGTTGTATATCTTTTTTGATATACATTCCTTTCATGAACGTGAAATGTTTGTACGTATACTGAAATGATCAGGAGGATGAGCTGAGTCGATGTAGCCATGTCTGTCTCTCGATACGTCTATCTGTCAGTCCGTATGTCTATTTGAACGAACTGAAAGTATTAAAATAGACCTGCGTAAATTAGGATGACATAATAGATCACTACTAGGTATATAATGTTCCGTGCCACTCGAACTTAGACTTTCTTACTTGTTTTAATTTATTTTATTCTATTTGTTCATATCGGTATTACGTTGTTGAAAATATTCTAAGGTACCGTGTTCTTAAAAAATATTTTTGAATGTAGATATATCTTTCAAACTTATCAAGTTTTTTTTTAAAGTACATTAAATATGTATGTTTGGATAATGTAATGGTGGTTTTTTTTTTTACCTATCGGCTTGTTCGCGCTTTCAAGTATGTGTAGTGGTTTGTCATGTTGCACATTTTAAACTTTTCTATGTTTTATATCCAAAATGGAAAAGTATACAATGGGAATAGCGCAGCACCTTTTGAAAGGCTTTTAACTGCTCTCAGAATTCACTGCACTACTATTATTAGAAAACATTACAACAGCTGTGCTATGTGCAATGCAGACTTCTTTGTTATTGCTTCTCATGCTGTTGAACTACAATAAATATCTTAACGTAACCTAAAAAGTGCTTGCATCCCAACGCGTATTATAGTTGCATACTGACATACATACATACTTACTTGTACACTTAAACTTAATGCCTGCTTTTCTTTATAACGTACAAAGCATGTCATGTGGTTGGCCGCCACACGATTTTGCCGCCTTGTCTGACACCTTTTATGGTATTAACCAGTATGCTTTAGGAAATATTCTATCAGCAAATGGTTTTTGGTAACAAAACACTTTTAGGTTTCTTATTTGGCATAAGTGTAATGCTTACCTGCCTCCCTAGCCCATGCATACTTATATGTTTTACCTTTTATTTTCCGTACTTTGCTTACGCCTTAGTCGACGGTGGCTGCGGAAGCGTTAAGTCGTGAATTAGATTTAAGGTAAGTACTTCACATGCTTTTTGCCAACATAATGTGCGGTGTGAAAGGTCATTTGTTCCAAATTTCCATCTTAGTTCATACTGCAGTGCCACGTCACTAGTACCTAATACATACATACATTCACACAAGCCTCCTAATACTTACAGTGCTGTTCACACAGCGCTGCGCTATGTTCAGGTCTAATGGGAATATGTGTTACTTGAGTGAATGACATGTGCTTATGGAATATTTTTGTCAGTTGTATTAAATATGGTACGTTAAGGCTGGCTTCCAATGTATTTACAGTATACAGTTGTAGATTTGAATATCTCGGGTACTACTGAGGTATTGGTATAGCAACTTTTTTGCCGTTTTCGGCACCACTACAAGAGTCAAACATGACCTGCAGTAAAATGTCAAACTTGTCAGAAAACATACTACATTTATTCTGAATGAAATGCGCGATTTTCGAAGAAAAGAGTGAAATGCGTCATATTTCTCTATAAAAATCGCATTCACAAAATCACGCATTTAAACTAAATTGCGATGAATTCATGAATTTTGATTTTCGAACACGTTAGAGTTTTTTGATTGATACTTCATTACAAAGGAAATTACGCATTCAACGCTGATATAAGCACATTCGAATTACTGGTCTGAAATCGCCCATTTCAGATCTGTGTATGCAAAACCTTAACGCATAAATGCAAAACCGCGTAAGTGTTGCCACTCAAATTTTACAAGAGAAGCAAAAAACTGTTTTACTTTAGCACGAACCGTTATCTAGTGGGATAAATTCCTATAAAGCTAGATTTTTTAAATATATTTCCAAATTTTATTTTGATTCATTCTGTACAATGTGTGCATATGGGCGGTTTTGCACACATAACTGTTTCTTCAATGTTGTATTATAAAAAAAAATTGTTAAATTGCAGACAGGTGGTCGGTGTATATATAGTGGGTAGAGTGCTGGTCTACCTTACAGAAGGTCCCAGGGTCGGCAAAATCGGAGTTCTTCAGCATAGGCTTGCTTTTCGCCACTGTTTAACAGGCCCTCAGAGTGTAATTCCAGCGAACGCCGCACAGTGGTCTCGTGAGGTTGAAACCCACCTAGATGGCACAAAGCTTTACCGATTTTTTAAATTTAAACGGGGTATTGTTCAGCATCTAAAAAGTAAGTTATTGTCGACGCGTTTTCTTTTAATTCTTTGTCTAAAAAATTACACTGTGCAACAAAATTACAAAATGTTTAAACATTTTTTTCTACTGTTCTACAGATTCTAGACCATATAAAGCATACAATAACTCTCTCTCTATGGCGCGATATACAACAGGTATATCATCATAAACCTCCTAAGAGATTTTTGCGCCAAGCTTCTCTTCCAATTTGTGGTGTGCCGATTTGAATTTTCCCTACAAATTGATGGGACCTACAGTTTTTTGCCGACTCCGAACGGCATCTACAAAGGAGACGAATTTTTTGCTGAGAAGCCTGTCATGGCAGAAATACACTCGGAGAGTTTGCCAAACCACTGCCGAGGGGCGACCCCGTTTTGAAAAACTTTTTTCAAATCACTTTTGATGTTACCTGTACCAGGGCTCGAACCATGGACCTTCGGTGTGGTAGGCCGGCAACACTACCTTCAGAGTCGGTCTCCACGATTTGTAGGAAAAAACCAAGACGAAAATTGGAAGCTTTGCATGGTGTCCAGAGAAAAATTTAATTAATTTATTTATTAAGTCTACAGATTCAAAAAACCTTCCGGTTTGGGGTTAAGCGTAATTTAACATATTTAATACATTTTTGGTGCCCAAATATATGCGATTCCAAGCAAGAGAGTGTAAGATCACTGAGACGTAGTAGATTTAGAGTTTCGAATGAGTAGCTATGACTGCACGGTTTAAAAGAAAAGGTTTCAGGGCCTACCTGATTAATTTAAATATGGTATGGAAACCTTTTAACTAAGAAAATTTAGTCAGATGTATCTGATAGGGGCAATAGACATAATCACGCCAAGCTAGAATGAACCACTCAGCATACCCATCAGAAGTTTCACCATGAACCATGAATAAACACCAAGCATTTCTCGTCGACTGTAATGTAGGCCGCTCTTGAAGTTTTAGACTGTTGCAATGGGAAGGAATATTCCGTAAGGCTCTTAATTGTTTTTGTGCCGATTTAATTTTGTCAATATGAATCTGAAACGCGGTATTCCAAAATGGGTCTGACTAAAGTGGTATAAAGCGTTTTGGTGTTATAAAGGTTATTGAACTCCTTAGACCAACGTTAAATAAAAGCCAACATGTTTATTTACATTTAGAAAATAAAGTAAGTCTGACAAACGGTCTCATAAGAAATAAAGGCCAAGTTTAACTCCTGTAAATATAATTACTCTTATTTCCATTTTAATGTCTAATATTTACAGGCGCTTTTTCGGTTATAAATGTATAAGGCTGATATCAAGAAAGCATGCCCGAAGCATTTAAATTTTTTACATAAACTTATTGGGAATAGAACCTGGACATTTGGTAAGGCACTACCGACTACATCATGATTAGTGCGGTTACAGGCCCGTCAATTAAATAAAAATGCCTTTAAACATACATCGGAATATGAGTCGGTATAGTTTTTGATGCTTTGTTATGTATTAGGCTGATTTTAAGTTGTGTATCGATTACAGAACCCTTTGAATTTATTTTATTTTTAAAATTAAATAAATTTTTATTTACATGAGAAAGTACATTTATTTATGGTGATTGTTGTTGGAGCAGTGCTCGAATTTTTATGTTTATTTGTTGATTGATATTAGAGGAAAAATTACAACGATATGACAGGCAATGGTATGGGATGACATGTTTCGAAGTGCCCAACTTTTCATAAGACCTCTTCTCGGACACTGGGATACGAACCCAAGTGTCTGAACCAAAGCCGCTGTTAGAGTACTCTAACAACTACGCTATGATGCTGATGATGAGCTAACACATCCGCGGTTTTTGCAGCCAAATTTTATTGAACTATGTATCCGCGGTTTTGCAATAGTGCCGTTATATGTCATCCTATTGTAAAAAAAACCAAGTTTTTGGTATTATCGAATGTAGCCTGTTTCCTTAAGGCCGTGATTAGCAAATCTCAACTTTGACACAAATGTCACTTACGCGGTTTTGCATTTTTACGCTGTTTTGCAGTGTCACCGACGATATGTACCTCATACCATTCATTTCAGGTTTGACTTATTGTGATTGTGAAATTCAGTTTTGATAGATAAAATATAAAACCAAACAAACTTTGTATTTATCTCTGTTTCTTACAGCGCGCTTCATGGTTGAGCGGTCTATACTATCTAGTTTAAACTAGCTGCAGGGTACATTCATACAATAGAGGTGTTGCGTGAGTAGAAAATTCATGCATTCTTGCTTGAGTTGTTGGTATTGTATTAACCCAGATATAGCCACTGTCCTTTTAAAAGGACAACGTAGACGATTGAAAAGTCCTGGATAAATCTCCGCTAAGTATCAAAATGTAGACGTCGCTCCGTTTAAGGGTCGCGGAAACGGTACGAAATAGTTTTAGTAGGCTTAGCTACAAATTTTTAAGTGAGGTAGTCAGATGAATTTCACATTAGTTGGGTGAGTCATACTCGCTTTTCGCAATAACTTACAGGGATTGTGCCATTGAAGGCTTTTAAATAGCGGTTTCCTTTTAAGAAGACAATGGGCACTAAAGAGTGGTTTTGGAGTTTTTTAATGGCCTCACTCTACATGATTTGGAATACTTCTTAAAAAGGATGACCGCGACAACACTCCAGCAGACATATATATCTATTTTTTCACCGACAAATGGTTGTGAGAACATAACTCATGAAGACTCCTACGATGAAGATTATAAGTCAGTTAACAATTTGATTCATTTTCAACATTTCGTGGCTTGAGAATGTGTTTTTGACCATAAAATAGCAAATCTTCAGTCGAGTTGTTTCACAACTTTTTCGACGACGAAATTGTTAAACTATTTGCCAAAAAGACTGATCTTTATTCTTCAAGGAAAATCCAAAGTAAAAGTAAAGGAAATTAATGGAAAGGAAAGAAAAGAAAGCTAAGCAGTATCGATAAAAGTACTGAGCAAGAAAAGGAGCAACGAGGTAAGGAAACCCCAAGATAGAATACAATAGAATCAATTAAAAATAGAGGCTGTAGAAAGAAGAGCAAAGCAAAGAAAACGAAAATATATTAAATGAAAAGAGCAGCAGAGTAAGGAGGAAGGAAAAGAAGGCGAATGAAATGAACAACAAATAATTAAAATAAACAGTTTTGAATTTCAGCCACTAGACGATCTCTATTATATATAAAACGCTATGACCCTGGCATAATTTTTATTGACACAAATATTTATATTCTCACAACCATCAGTTGAATGCTATGGCATGGGTTTTACCCGACGAGTAGAGAATTTACCAGCTCTCTGCGGTGGATCCCATCACAATTAATTTGGTTTCTCGTTTTTGCATCTGGCGACAGGCAGTATTCTGGTTAATTTGTTTATATTGGAACCTCGTATATAACATTCTCTACCGCTTACAGTCCACTACTTGTTCTGCTTCAAGTCTCAACATTTTCCAATTTCCATATTTGCTCAAATTTTTCTACCATGAAAATTAACTCTTTATTTTGTTGATAAAATTGTTATGCGATAAATACACTCGTTTAGTTGAGAAAGTACTGTCCTTATCTTAGTATCTAGGAAAACTTCCATGGCCTAAGTCTTGGTATTGCAATCCAAGCCCGTCCACCATATTACGAATACTTCAATGGAAAGGTTATGCTTCTAGGTCAAATAATGAAGAGTAATACCAATTTCTCGGAGCCATTCCAAAGTAAACAAGTTTTAAGAAAATATACCCCCTTTTCGTGAGATTTCTATAGTCTGGTATTATAGAATGTAATACGAGAAAAATGAGTGTAGTCCGAGAGCTTTAACTAAATACTAGCGATCGCCCAGTGGTTGAAATTCAATCACAAAACTTCATTTGATTTTAATTACTTACTACTAAGTTCATTCTTCTTCTTTCCCTTCATTTCTATGCTGTTCCTTTCCTTTAGGATTAGTGTATTTTCGTTTTCTTTGATTTTCTCTTCTTTCCGGAGTCTCTATTTTTATTTTTTTGTTGTTTTCTATTTTATTGTTTTCTTGATAATATCCTCCCTTCATTTCCTTTTACCTTCCTTGCCTTTCCCCTCATACCAATTCTTCCTTTTCCCTATTGTACTTTATTTAATTTCAATTCACAAAAACCTAAACACAAATAATACAAAAACAAAACTACGGTGTTTAATACTCTTTATTACTAATCAATTATTTTGTTTTTGTAAATACTATTTGTATTCTCAATGAAGTTTACATCTTTTCAAGTCAAGTTTTTGCTTAATCCCTGAAAAAACGGAAATACTCGGTAGGAGTATCAGAATACTCAAAAACTGATCCTCCTTCATATAAAAGAGATGGTCCAATTTACTTGGCAATGTCCTAGTATTGGATCACTTACTCCATCTCGGAGTACTTAATTTCTTTGCTTCTGAATACTCCATGGAGGCCCTATGCGAGAGTACTTTCAAAATGCTCCCAAAGTATTAAACATCAATAGGAGAGGCAACAGGTGTACTTTGGAAGACTATCACAACAAAGTAACAACAACTAAAGCAAAAATGCACGACAAGTATACTTACACAACAACGGCTCTATAGTGTGAATGCATAATGTCTCTAACAAAGCAACTCTTCGTGCTCTCAGGAGGGCGCTGTCACTGGGTATCGTAACCAGTGATCAATACAATAACCACAGTTAAAGGCATGTAACGGTTACTCACAGGACAGCAGCTCTATAGTTCGAATACTTGTTTTTCATTGGTGCACTACCAACTCTTCGCACTCACAGTGAGAGCCGATCACACGAGTAACACCACACGTTGTCATTTTTAAACTACTTTTTCTATATTATAATAAAGTTTTTTTTATTGACGACACTGCAGTTTTTCCATACCTATCCATACATATATGATTGTCAATACCTTATATGTATAGTTTGGCTATAAAGTGGGACAATGTCCCTCAACTTCCGCATTTATATCATAGTTAGATGAGTATAGTGTAGCGAATTAAAAACAGACGGTTTCGATGACATGATAAAATACGGTTAAGCAAGAAGGTTTCCTGGCTGTACACAAGTTTGACAGCAGAGTAAGGGCAAGGTAGAGTACATGGAGGATGACTTGGAATAATTTAGTGTTTTTTTATTGCCGTCACTAAGAACTGATGACTGGAGTAATAAAATCGTCTAGTCAGTAATGTACCAATGACGACGATGATGATTGATTTAATATACTGAGTAACTAGTATTTTTATGTTCATATAACTGAAGTCAGCACTGTACTCCGTTGACGTCCTAAAACTAATAAACTTTAATAAATTGCATTTATTAATCCCTGAGCGGCAAGCTACAAGTCCATCATAATGCGAGTAATAAACGTTTTCCATGTAACAAAATTAATTTTTAAGCCAAGCACAAAATAATAAAATTCTTTGTTGTACCATTTAAATGAACAAATGTATATTCGTACATATATATATATTTTTTAAACCATGTTCTCACTACACTCTTCACCAAGTTTTAAAATTTATCCTCCAATGATTGGTTCCATAAGCTACTTGATACATTTTCCCACGATGTGTTGATTTAATAAAACTTAAAAATTCAATATCAATTTCCTGATGAAATTGTTTATTTCTTGCATACATAATCTATGCATGAATTAAGCTTAAGTCAGAAATTGCATTAATCTGACCATGGTCTTAGGACCATATTAAACTTATTGTTATGAGTAACCCGCTTTATTACATCCACTTTGAAATGGAAGATTGCAGAAATAAATGGCCCACTTAAGTATATTACAACGCCACCATCTACGTGAGCTTAGGCAGAGCGGGGCGGGAGCTAGCAGGAAATAGCCTCCTTTCACGAATACGGTAAGAACCACACTACGTCAAAACTATTTTCAATTCAACAATAAAATATACAGACAAACAAACGGACTTGCGATGGGAAACCCAACATCGGCTATTCTTATGGAAGCGTTTATGCAAAACCTGGAAAAAGAGTATATACAGGAATTAAATTCCAAATTAGGAGTGTTATTTTACGCAAGGTACGTGGATGATATCATATGCGTTTTAACTACCAACAACGAAGAGCAAGTACTGGAGTACCTCAACAAGCAGCACGGGAACATAAAATTCACAATGGAAAGTGAAAAAGACGGAGGAATCAATTATCTGGACCTCACAATAAGTATTGATAAAGCTAGCAATAAATTCAACTACGACATATATAGAAAACCAACGGCCACCGACACAATAATACATAATACCTCGAACCACCCACAACAACATAAAAATGCAGCGCTGAGGCACTTAGTACAAAGATTGGAAAGAACACCTCTTACACAAGAAGCATATAGAAGAGAGCTTGGAATAATATATAACATCGCTACAACCAACGGATATAAAAAAGCACTAGTAGATAAACTCAGGAGAGACCTTAGAGAACAAAAAAGAAACAATGGAGAAGAAAGTTCACAAACCTGGAGGACAATGACATATACTGGAAGGGCAACATATAAATTAGCAAATTTCCTTAGAAAATACAATATCAACACAGCGTTCAAAACATCGAACAATTTAGGACGGAAGCTAAGAACCAAAACTAACTCAGAAGATCCATTTAGCAGCCATGGTTTATACAAGCTCACTTGTGAATGCCAGCACAGTTACATAGGACAAACCGGACGACAAGTAAGAACGAGGTTCAGAGAACACATTAGAGATTACAACAAAAAGATACGGAATCCAACCATCATACCAGAGTCCAACTTTGCGAATCACATGGCGGAGAATAAATGCCCCCCCGGAAACATCAAAAAAACAGTCAAGGTCCTACATGTACAAGCAAAAGGCAGACGTCTGAACGTACTCGAAAACATGGAAATCTACAAACAAAAAACATTCGACGGTAGAATAATAAACGAACAGACAAACACTGTTTCCGACACAATTTTCGAACCTTTAAAATTGGTTTACAAAAAACAAAGCAACCACTCAGGTACAACAAACACACACGCACCGACAAATAAGCACAAAACAGCAAAAGATCAAAAACAACAAACAAGCAAAAAAGGTCAAACAACAAAAATCACCAACTTTTACCTGCCTCAGTCAACCACAAAAAAACCGATCGATGCAAACCACCCCCGTTTCTGAAGGTACACACACAACACATGCACACACGTACACAAACAGACACCCATGCTGACGTTACCTGCTACCTACTATAAATACAAGACAAACTACCACAACAGATCAGAACGAAAATCGACACTGATGATGGCACAACGCCGAAACCGGTTTGTCTCAAAACCAAATTTGACAAGGGATGACGAAAAATCGTTCCAATATACATCAATCATTCACCCTGTCGGAAAAACAACAAAATAAAACAAAACTTTTTGGTACTTGGTTCTGATTTCCGTCCTTACGTGTGTCACGCTTTCTCAAGATTTTTCGAATTAGTCAATAATATATTTCCTAGGTCTGCAACTGCACTAATATACATGATCCCGGGTTAATTGTCGCAGTTTACAAGCTCCCACAAAGCATTTGGCTTTGGCAGAGAAAATGGGGTTCTAATCTTTTGCGTAGACGCATTCCGTCAGCCATTGGGCTCTTGTGCTTTGTAGCAGTATTTCACCTTTTTAATCGTCTTATCCATTACCTAGAATTGACATCAATATCTTCTAATGGAAGTCCTGAGAACAATAATTTTCAATAGCATTGGACTATAGTGAATTCGATGTTCTAGTTCCCATGGGAGTTTACGAAGAAGTTTACCAACTTTGTTCGGATGTTGTCTAAGGCCTTCGTGCGTGCCTTTGGATCAAACAATTTTTTATGTGATCTTAGATCTAATGATTCCGAAGACTGATCCTTATTTGACGTTTAGGTGACTCAGCTTCAAGAAATTTTCTAGTACGATTTAGTTGGGGCTTACAAAAGATAACCAGGACTTTGGACAAAGTTAAAGTGAAGTAAATGTTTTCGAACTTCAAATCGATTATGGAATCGTCACCTTCTCCGTTCTCCTATTAAAGTTCAAGTACTCTCCTGATAACGGTCAGCACGGTCTCGTTCTTACATGAGGACGGCATGGCTTCAAACCCTACCTCATAGTATGGCTACGCTGCTATATTTATAAACGTATGTCAAATCCATAAAAACTAAATTTGCCATAGAGGACAGCTATTTCGATTTAATTTTAAGGCACTCATAAAAAACACTTACACAATGACGACTTAACTTAAATTAAGCAGCATAAATACCCAGTACATAATTTCAGTACGACTTTCCAAAATGAGCATATATTAAACAGCCTACAAAATATTTGTTTTAATATTATAAATATTGGTATGCTTTTACAAAATGGGAAACAAGTACTAGGATTTTATATAAAGTACCTGGGCGAACGAGCTCTGCTCGGCATTTTCTTAGGTTGTCATACAATTTAGTTTATTTAGATAATCATTTGGAACAAATTCAGGTTAGCAAAAGTTAGGTCGCTTCTGAGAGTGAGGGGTGAAAATAGAGGCTAATTTAGAAGACCCGTATCGCCGCGTTTGTTTATGTTAGTTCGAATTTTTTTTAATCGACCTTCGAACTTTGCAAATTCCGATTTTCAGCATATTGTTTGTATGGTTTTTTGGCTATAACTCGTCGACTAATTGATATTTCTTCAATCTGTTAAAGCCAAATTATTGCAAAAATTAAATTTTTATTATTAACTTTGATTTATAAAATTTTTGTAGTGCTTATGAAGCAAAATGTTGGACATTTTTTTTCATGCTTTTTGAACATACTTTCCACAAAACTAAGCCTTTTTTCTTTCTGTTTGATCTATAATATGCTTCTCAATTTTTTCAGTGTTGGTTTTGAAGAAACATTGAAAAAGAAATTATAAAAATACGGAAAAAAATATAATTTTGAAATTTTAGTTATGAAAAGTTTTAAGCAAAAAAATTAAATAAATTAAATTAATGGTTTGGCCAGTTGCCGTTTAGCAGGCGGCTGTGGATCAACTCTGCTCTCTCTAATATCTTGGGCATCGTCACCATCATCAGAAAGGTCGATAAATTCGTCCAACTGATATTCTGGAATTTCATCTTTGTCTTCCCCTTCTTCCTCTTTTTCCTCGTTTTCCTCTTCTTCAAAGGGGTTTTATACCACCAACAAATTTCAGCGAGTATTGCATCTGGAGATTTCTTTCCTCTGTACCTGAAATTTTTCATTAATTTAATTTATTTATTTTTTTTTACTTAACACTTTACATAACTAACATTTCAAAATTATATTTATTTCCGTATTTTTATAATTTCTTTTTCAATGTTTCTTAAAAACCAACACTGAAAAATTTGGGAAGCATATTATAGATCAAACAGAAAGAAAAAAGGCTTAGTTTTGTGGAAAGTATGTTCAAAAAGCATGAAAAAAAATATTTCCAACATTTTGCGTCATAAGGACTACAAAAGTTTTATATATAAATTTTTTTTTTAAGTTTAATTATTGCACAGGTCTCTAGCAATAATTTGGTTTTAACAGATTGAAAAAATATCAATTAGCCGACGAGTTATAGCCAAAAAACCATACAAACAATATGCTGAAAATCGGCATTTGACTGCAAAGTTCAAAGGTCGATTAAAAAAAATTCGAACTAACATAAACAAACGCCGCGTTACGAGTCTTCTAATTTAGCCTCTATTTTCACCCCTCACTCTCAGATTCGACCTTACTTTTGCTAACCTGAATTTTTTCCACAGTGTACTTTTACTTACCAGCAATGGAGCGTTCTAAAGACATTTCTTGATAATAAAAATGTGTTTAAAATTTTTTATTAGTAACAAAGTTTGAATACACATAATTGCTGCTTAGTGGCTGCTCAAACAAATTTTTGACAAGTCTTTACAAGATCCCTTGCTGAATTGTATGGTTAGCAGCTGTAGATTTTATCAAATAATCGAGAAAGATTAGGGTCACATCGGGCAGCATTCTGTGATTTCTTCTTTATTTTTAAAGATAGAACTATGCAAAACTTTTTATATTCAATATATATGAAATCTCTTGCAACACTTTCTTCCATACCATGTTCCGAGTACGTTTCTTTTTTCAGGAAACATTACTTTAAATGTATTTGGTCACTTAACTCTTGAAACGCCACATATATGCCATGCATGAACATCGATGAATTTAGCTCCAGTCCGACAAACTCAAAAGTCTATTCCTGATCTTTATGCGCAGTCATGGCAAATGTTGGCCTTACTGGAAGTTGCACCTTAGCGACTCCTTGGATGAGTGCGTCTCTCGGTATATGAACTTCTTTGCCGGTTTTTTCTTGTCGAACAAAAGTGGCAACCCTACTTAGAAATATTTTTTTTTTTCAATACCTTTCGTTTGATCCCCATATTGGCATATTTCATTTCTTTTAAAAAAATTTGATAGTTAACAACTCCGTAAAATCTCAGAATGTGGTACCCTATGTACATACCAAATTTCATCCAAATCGGTTAAGCTATTTTCGAGATATTCGAATATACAAATATATAAGAATAGCTCGTTAAAAGTTCAAAGATATAAAAGCTCAAATGGAAACAATAAGTGGCAATCCTACTTAGAAATGTATTTTTTTTTTCAAAACGCAGGAAAACCCCTTTCTTTTGATACCCATATTGGCATATTTTATTTCATATAAAACAAATTCAGATAGGAGGCAACCCCAAAAAATAACCTATATGGCAACACCTTAGAATGTGGTACACTGTCAATATACCAAATTCCATCCAAATCGGTTGAGCCGTTTTCGAGATAGTCTGGATATACAAATATACAAGAATAGCTCGTTTAAAGTAATGTGATGATTAATTTTTATTATAATCGATCATTTTTGTTAACAACATATTTGAGAATAACTTTATTAATGGTCTTATCGATTTAAGATTATAAGAAATACCCATTTTGAAACAACTTTTGTAGTTAGTGCCATCTGGGCGACGGATCAAAGAAAGGTTAAAAGAAGACCTGTAAAATACTGAGTTTATACTTGTATTATCAGTACCAAAAAACTTCAAGCGTGGAATACTTTAGGAATTCGAAAGTGCAAGTTTGAAAGTACCTTTTCATTGATAAAACATGAAAAATTGTGTAATGGAATCATTTTTTTTAAAATCAGTTCACTCTTGAATGTCTTTAAACAAAGGAAATATGAAGAATTTTTTGGAGCATGATACTTATAAAAACACTTCAAAAGTACTTACAACTGCTGTACTTGAACTTCAACAATTATTTTTTAGAAATACTGTGCTACTGATGCTTGTACTTGTACTTGTACTTGCACTGGTGTCTGCCTTTCACAGGTGTGGCAGTCAAAAACCCACAAATAACTCCTAATCAATATTGATTCTAGTCAACTGTTACGTAACACTGGCCACTTGTGGCAACTATTTATTTTAGGTTTGTTCTTTAAACTTCAAGTTTATAGCCCTATGCTTGAGCTAAATATAACAAAATTCAACTCAATGACTATTGTTATAGTTCTGACAATAGATATGTTTAGGTATGCTGGTACAAATTCAAAAGCTCTATTCATTTCAATTGTTATAATTTTTGTTATGACTTATTGAGTATGTGACAATGCTGAAAAAATTATTTTTAATAAAGAGGCACAGTGATGCGAGGGTATGGAATACCCCATTTCTCTGTCGGGTCTGTAGTAAGGAATGGTAGTCCTAAAGCCTGCAGGAAATTCGTGGAAGGGGGGTGCCATCTAATCACTTCTTTGTCTCTGTAACATAGACATAAAGGAAGTTTATTGGTTGCTCGTGGACCGTGAAGCTCACCGTGAGCCCCAAAAGGCAGACCTAGTGATCTTAACCACTAGGACGAGAATCTAAAGTTTCTAGTCGGCTCCTCTTGATGGTCAACAGCTGCATCTTTCTGCAAAGGGTTCTTTTAAAATATAATTGAACAAAAGTGGGCTTTCTATTAAAGAAAAGGCATTTCAGGGTGCACTGACGACCGGAGAGTTGGGCCTCTGGAAGCGCGCACATACACGCACAGCTGCATTTGCAAAAGTTGAAGACTCCTATATTAAAACAAAAACTTACTACAGGAAATCAAAATGGCCGCCCAGCAATGACTTTATCCATGCGTCTGCCGGACTCAGCAAGTGTATTTTAATCAACTAATTCTTGTCTTGCAGCCAGGCGTGCTCTCAGGCCAGCAACGGTAATACCGAGCCTGGTCATTCAGTACAGAGAGTGGACTATGAACCAGTCAGAAGAAAGTCGCTGGGCCCTTGGGGTTTATTTAACCCTCTGTGACCCTTCTACAATGAAGTACGATCTTCCCATTCCCAACGGTAATGGGAAACACACATAAGATTACAGGGGAACAAAAAGCAGATGAACTGCCTTGGCATGGTTGGGCTCTTGATATCTCAGAAGCAAAGGAGGTCCTTGCACTTTTTGGACTTATCAGTGCCTTATAGCTCATCTGGCGCTGGCTTAGTAAGCCTAATAATAGGTGTGAGTGTTTGCAGTGCTGTATATTCTCTAGGGGTCCGTAGCGCTCCTACAATCAATCACGATATTTAACCATTCCCTAAATAGAATGGATATATTCCGAACCAGTTGCCGCGCTCACTGGACAACGAACTATTGGCGGACATGGGGCACTAATTGGTCTGGAACATGATATTTGTATCAAAGCTGCAATGTTATGGAGGCGGTGCAGCATCATCTGGGCGATTTTCCATCAAAAACCTTCGGGAGCATCTAGAAACTCCGGGTTATTTACTGTCACCCTCACATCAAAAAATGTATAGCAATATTTTTAACTATTTATGTACATATTTTGATAAATTTTTTATAATTAAAAAAATGTTGAAAATTTGTTTGAAATTTTTTTTTTAAACCTTTTTACTTTTTCTAAGGTGAAGTAGAAAGCCTTTTCGTTTGTTGTCATTGTTGGCTGTGCATACCTATAACAATTTCAAATGACAAAGTTATCAGCCCTATTCCCAATTTGTTATACCTAAAAATTGTTACACTTCAACAGACACAATTTTGTTATCCGAAATTGTTATAGGTATGCACAGCCAACAATGACAAGAGAAAACATTTTCTATTTCACCTTATAAAATGTGAAAAGCTTAAAATAAAAAATGTCAAAAACAATTTTAAAATTAAAAAAAAACAAGTAAGGAGAGGGCTGTGTTCGACTGTGCCGAAGACTTTATACCATCAAGTGTCCGATCCTTACTCACAATTAGTTAAAACTCTGCAAAATTAATAGTTTAAAGATACATAGCGCTAACCCCATTTATCGGAAAAATCGATTGTATGGGTCATGGTACATGTTATGTTGGTCCGCTCTGGCTGATTTTCAGTACACAAATTACATACGAGGTGTGTTCAAAAAGTATCACGAATTTTGTATTTTTTCAAAAATTATTTATTTATTCATGAATATCTATTTTGTCCCCTTCAAAGCAATCCCCATGAGATATTATACACTTGTGCCAACGGTTTTTCCAATCTTCGAAGCACTTCAAAAAATCATTTTTTTGTATCTTGTTCAGCTCCTCCTTCGATGCCGTCTTTCTCTCGTCAAGAGAAGCGTAACGTCGTCCTTTCATGGGCCTCTTCAGTTTAGGGAACAAGAAAAAGTCACAGGGGGCCAGATCTGGGGAATACGGTGGCTGCGGCATCATTAGTGTGTTGTTTTTGGCCAAAAAGTCGCGCACAAGCAACGATGCGTGAGCAGGGGCGTTATCGTGGTGCAAAAGCCAATTTTTGTTCTTCCACAAATCCGGGCGTTTCTGGCGGATTGCTTGGCGCAAATTGCGC
This sequence comes from Merzomyia westermanni, assembly GCA_949987695.1. Classification (NCBI taxonomy): domain Eukaryota; kingdom Metazoa; phylum Arthropoda; class Insecta; order Diptera; family Tephritidae; genus Merzomyia; species Merzomyia westermanni. The sequence goes on along the minus strand of OX465289.1, from coordinate 51,152,833 downwards.
ATAACTTGCAGGTAATATTCCTTATTGACCGTTCTTCCCTGTGGCAAGAACTCATGATGCACCACGCCCCTGCAATCGAAGAAACCTGTCAGCAAAACTTTCACATTCGACCGAACTTGGCGCGCTTTTTTCGGTCTTGGTTCGTGCGGCAGCTTTTATTGAGATGATTGAGCTTTGGTTTCCACGTCATAACCATAAACCCACGATTCGTCACCAGTTATGACCCTCTGGAGCAAATTTGGGTCGTCGCGGACAGAGTTTAGCATCTCATTAGCAATGTTCATGCGATGCTGTTTTTGGTCACAATTGAGCAATTTTGGTAAAAAAAACAGGTAAAAATCGAAGACGATGCAAAACACGTGCAAGCAAAGCAGCTGTCAACAATTAACTGAACATTCAAAATGGCCGAGCTTTTCGGCATAAGTGAGAGACATGAGTACCAACACAACGCCACAAAAAATTCGAAATTCGAATATACGTAACCAGCGAAAATTCAAAATTCGCGATTATTTTTGAACACACCTCGTGCATAATAAGTACCAAAACTGCAAAACTTAACGTTCCTAGCTTTTTAATTGCAAAATTTATAGCCCAAAACCCGTTTATCGAACCTATCGATTGTATGGGAGCTATGCGTTGTATTGATATCTCAAGAACTGAGGATCTAGTTTGCGTACAAACAGATAGACGGACAGACGGACATGGCTCAATCGACTCAGCTCATCGCCCTGATCATTTCGGTATAATTATTGGTGGGTCTATCTCTTCTTCTTCTCATACTTACAAACATCGGACCAAAGTTATAATACCATTGCATGTTCATGAAAGGTATAAAAATATTCAAAAAAACAAATTACGAGAAAAACATGGAAACCAGATATGTAAATGGCGACTTTCCTCTCACTAGGCGTAGAGAACTAACGAGAAAGATAAGCGGACAACATAATACTACCACTTTGGACGTTTGCTGAGAATCAGAGAAAACTATGCTAGGACAACATTTCTAAGTAGACAAGTCTTCATCACTAAATACACAGCTTTCGTTACGCTGTCTCTACGTTTGTGTATATAAACAAGTATTATTTGGAAGAGCCGCCAGGATGAGAAAGAACAAAAGTCATTTCCTCCCGTCCTTTTTGAAGTCCAGGACCAAAAAGCATCTCAGACTTTTGGGAAGAGTTCCCCCCTTCTTGAAGTAAAGGAAATAGATTTTTCAAGTCTACTTTCATAAGAAATCTTAGTCCCATACCACTATTAAAAGGTTCTTTATCTTAGTAGCCCTTCCGCGGAAAAGTTTTTGAAGAAATGCCATTCTGCTACGGCAATGTGATGGAAAATCGCACTGCAGGTGCTCAATCCAGTGAGCCTCGCACCTAATGTTATAGGCAAATGGCCGGAAAGAGTCCTCCTGTTATTCCAAAGGACTTTTTAATTCTTGAGTAAATCCTACTTTCCAATTTTACTGCTTAGGGAAAAGAATAGTAACGCTTGCATCGAGTACTCTCCTTAACAGATGTAGTCCCTTTTCAATTTTATTTTAGGTTTTTAAAGAACTCCATCAAAAGTAGGAAAGTAAAATCTTAGTATTTTGAAGAGCTCCAGTTCTATTTTTACGAGCTCGCGTTGAGAATAACTTCCTCCTTGCACTCTACATGATTCCACGGATTTCTGTTGGAGCAGCAACCAAATAATAGTAGTAGAGCTGAGGAAATGTCCTGTCTATCACATAAAGCCACAGATATGATGACGGCTCACTATCTCCAAGCATTCATCTTTTTTTCTGCACTAAAGAGCCGACCCTATCCAGTTTACAATATGGTCTGCAACACCAGAACATATGGAGCACCTTCTGATGCTTCCAGAGGCTCCAATTAATGGCGCCCCTTTTTTGAAAATATTTCTTGCAGCATTGTCACTTATTCAATAGGTCTTAACAAAAATAGTGACTATTGATATGACAAGAGCTTTCGAATTTTTCCAAGCATACCTAAACATATCTACTGACACAATTTCATTGAGTTGAGTTTGGTTATAGTTCAAGTATAGGGCTGTATGTCATTATTGAAGTATAGCAATTGTTAGGTATAACAATTGTAAGGTAATAATGCTGAAACAAATATTTTTAAGATAGAGGCTCGATTTTGTGAGCATTACAAGATGCGCTCTATGCTTTTGGTATTAAAGCCTCTATTATAAACTGGATAGGGTGGGTTTCGTAGTAGAAATGGCAATACTGGGAGTAAGTGTACCAATAGAACGTCAGTGGAAGGTTGTTGTTATTTGAAGACATTGAAGACACTATTACGGTGTGGGCTCTGTAGTAGGGAATTGCAATCCCAAAGACTTCACAACAACTGTGTAAGGGCGTTGTCATGTGGCCACTGTTAGAGCTCTGTTTCAGACGTAAAGGGAGTTGAATGGTTCGACGTACACAGTAATGCTCAATTGGCGTATAGACCCTCTGTAACGTTGCAAAATAATATTAGGCCAACAGTAGTCACTGAGCCCAGAAGTCATAGCATTTGTGTAGAAAACAGTTATTCGACCGATTCTAGCCAACGGGGCAATAATGTGGTGGAAGGCTACCGAGGTGAGGTGCAGGAACAAAATGCCAAGGAAAGTTCAGGGGGTTCCCTGGGGTTCAATCACGGTCTACTCTTTATAAAAGAAACGGACTGTCGAGCTGGGACTCTGGAAAGAGCGCACTTACAGGCACAGCTGACCCCATCTGCAACAGAATTGTTTACGATACAAACTATAAGATTACTTTCAAGAAATGTCTGGAAAAATGGAGAAATCGCTCAGAAATTCCACATTTCAGTTTTTATGGACGGATCCAATACGTAGTAAGTTCTTACCTATTCTCAAAGGGAATGGATGAAACATATTCGATAACAGGGAATCGAAACATCAGATGACCTTCCTTGTCAGCATTGGCTTTGCAAGCCTAATAATAGATTGAGTGTCTAGGAGTATGTAACACTCCTATTATGAAGGCCGATATTTAAATATTCTTAAAATGAAAAGAACATATTCACTTTACTTGTGTCCCGTTAGTAAAGTGTCCGGTGAGTACCGCGGCACGAATGGGTCAAGAATATAATACCTCGTGCCGTAGCTGTAACATTAAAAGGGCGGTAGAAACGATGGAGTACGGTGTGTTATCCAGCGCATTGGCAAAGCAGATGTCATTTTTTTCTTTTCTTTGGGATCATATAAGATGCAGTAACAAGAAAAAAAACTATTGGGTTCACAGGGACTCGCCACACTAACCAACCAACATTCGTATCAGAACTGCAGCGGGGATAAGTTTCCATATGCATAATTATGTACATACTCGTACATCACACATTTTTTATAAACAAAAAAATTTTGATTTTTGAATTTTTTGACACTGTTTTTCTTTGAAAACTTTTCACCTTGTATATGGACAGGGACTTTTGGTTTTGTTTTGACCTCAAATATAGGCACAGATACAAATTTACACTTTGAATACAAAGAAAATGTTTCAAAGTACTCCCATATGCCCTCACATATAAATAAAATCCATACGAAAGTGCCTTAGTTTCTTATGAAAGTGCAAAACAAAAATAATTTGGTATTAGGCTCAGGCAATACCATATGAAATAGAAATTTACACTAACAAATTGATAATGAAATATTTTTTTAAATATTGAGGCACTGAGAAGAATTTATATTCAAAATTGAATGTACTCGAATTTAATTGAACAAAAAAGGAAAACATATGGGAGCGGAATTTTGATGCATAAACCCATTTTCGAGGTCTTATAAGAAACACAAAAAGGTCTAAATGAACATAAGTTTAGTTCAAAAAGCCATTAAAATGAAGTTAAGGCTGATTAAAATGGTCCGAAACATAGATGATCGCCACCGTAACTAGTGCACCTGGGTATAAAAATAGACTTCTGGTCTCAGAAAAATCTGAATTTATTAGCCAGGACTATTCCTTGATATATCAAAAAAATACCAGTTTATTTCAATAGGTAGCGTTTAGATGGAGACAGAATAAAATTTGTTATGCTTATTTCAATTGGCATAGAAAATTTTGTTACCGAAAATGTGTGGAATCGAGAAGTAACCACCCTCAAATTTTATATGTATATGTGTATATTTCATTATTTTATCAAAATCTCGGATATTTCTGAATTTAACTTGCAAATGGTCCTTTTAACAGGTTTAACTGAAACCTTTAGCTGTATAAATTTGTTTGACATTTAGTTTGTTACCTATACTATCTTCACGAGAACCCCCGTACACCAACTTTTGTTATAAGTGTTGAAATTGTGCTGCTTGAGTTACATAGCTAAAAGAGAGAATCTCTGTAATTAAAAAACAAATAAATTCTTAATAAGTGGAATCCATTAACTTTATATAACATATCATGGCCTGAACTGATCCTGCTTGGAACGAACTCGTTATTTAAAAGTTTTTTTTGTGATGTCTCCAAAACATTTTCGAAAATTTTTTTTTGTGCTTACTCAATTTCAAAAAGAAAATCTCAGTGTACACATATTTTTGTACATGTATTGTGATTTACCCTTCCATATAAAATAATTTGAGCACCACTGTATATGGTGAACTAAAAAAGCTTTTCGTTTTTCACTGTTGGCTGTGCATACCTATAACAATTTGGAGTCACAAAATTGTGTCTATTGAAGTATAACAAAATGGGAATAGGGCTGTTAATTAAAAACTTTTTGAACTTTTTCAGTTTTAAAGCAAAATGAATTTCGTTTTACTTATTTGGATATTCCACAGTTAATTTCAGTTTCATTTTATTCAACTCCTAAGCAGCATAGTCATAATAAAAATTAATATTCTGCTATCAAAAAACTGTTATATTACTTACTCTTACTGTTATGTATTATTTTTAAAATATTTAAGAGTTTTGAAAACCTATAAATAGTTGAATCGGTTCGCGCAAACTAGAGTTAATATGCCTTGATAAAATGTAATATATACTTTGATAATGCTTTCTTGAACTTGGCTTAGATCATTTAGTGTTTTGTTATTGATTGGTACTGTTAAATATTAAGCTTTTATACCTTTGATTAACATATGAGAAGAAGAACAAATAGACCCACGAATAAGTATAGGTACTGATATGATATTGAACGAAAACTTGTCTCTCAGTTTCAGGGATATCTTGTTGATATTTTTTTGGGGTAATATATTAATCATTTGTCGGAAGCAGCAAGATCGGACCAATACAACGCATAGCATCCATACAATCGATTGTTCCTATAAATTGATTTGGGCTATAACTATTGCAATTCAATAGCGAATAACACAAAAAATGGCAGCTACAATACTTATAACATACGTAATTTGTGTAGTGAAAATCATCACGATTGGACCAATATATCGTATATCCAATAGAACGCATTTTTTAGTAAATCTTGTATTAACGGTATCTTTGAATTAACGGGGTAAGACCCTCAAGGTTTTAATTAAAGCACAGTTTAGACAACGAGCATAGCGGTAAGGGTCATTTAGTTTAAATAACACTTTTTTTCTCACAATCTTGCATACATACACACGTACCAACGTCCCCAGATACGTATACGGACACAAATATTGCAAATGCATTAGGGTTAACCACCACAAGCAACTTGTCACCCAACTGCCCAAGCGATCAGCAATATATGTTTGTATGTTTTTATGCATGAAAATACACATGTAAGTATATTAAGTAGGTGCTCACCTCTAATTCTACTGCAAATAATGTTAATACCCAAATATATGAGGGTAATAAACTTGACTTTTTTGCGCTGTCATATCGCGTGTCGATGAGGCCAAAACACCACGCAAAAGGAGGCCAAAAAACATGCGAATTAACGAAAAAAATAAATATTACAGCTAATGCGCAAATTGAGCAAAAAAGTTGGGGGGGTGACAAGGTACTAAAATAAGCAAATGACTATGACTAATCTTGTAAGAGTCACGAACGAGCAAGTGCGCGTTAATTTCAAAGGAAAATCCCTATAATGTTGACCGAATGTTGAACCAACAGGATAACGCATATGTTTCGCTAAATTATGTTCATAACCACACGTACTTGGTGTGGGACGTGTGATATGCTAGCAATCTAGACATATTTTAAATAAAAACATGGTTGCATGGATAAGTCCTTAACAATAGAGTACACGCGCATTTCTTTTTACACCAATGCACGCGTGGCCTACTATGGTAGACCATTTTAAAATAGGCATAAACGTTATTTTTTTTACATTTAATTGAAACTAATGATTAAAAGCGTATTTAAATTTATTTAATAGAATACTTTAAACTTAAATTTATTCATAGAAACCCAAATTTTGAAATTAAAATTTATTCAGTTCTATAATAAGAAAAAATAACAAAACTTGTACTTCTGCGATCAATGACTCACATTTTTTTTCTTATAAAAAATTAGTTTTTGTAACATTAATTACACACCACAGCCTGAATTTTAGTTGTCGGGTAAGAGTTTCAATTGATGCACGGCGATCCAAATGCGGTTTTATTAAATCGAACGACAATTCTTGTAAAAAGTTACGCCTAACAACTTTATTATCATTGACATTAATTTGGTTGATTACGCGAGCGTTGATTGCAGCAATGTTCATCAAATCGAAAAATATTGTTAGTGGCCATCGGCGGCAGTTTCTAAGAACACTGTATTGTTTGCACATTTTATCGAGAATGTCAATACCACACTTCGTACTATTGTGAAAAGTAATTATTTCAGGCTTCCGTTCTTCATTGGTATCAAGATCAAGGGTTGCATCTTATGCATTGTAGAAAGGAAGTTGACAGACTTGTTTTTTTTGGACGTAGGACACAAGAGTCGCATCCTTCTGAAAACCGAAGACAGAGCTCTTGATTGTTCTTGTCTTAGAAGCTTTTAATTCCTTTGGGATATCAGGTCTATTCGACTTCATTGTTCCCACAACTGTGATTTTATTTTCCAACAGATCTTTAGCTAAAGGAAGATTCGTAAAGACATTATCCATTGTGACTTTACAACCTAAGCCGTAAAGTGGCTCGAGCACTCTATGAACAACGTCATTCACCTTGTTAGATTTTTGATACGGACCTTCAGGTTGTGCTTCCACATATATCTCAAAGTTGTATACATACGGAAACTTGGTATCTACAATCATGAACCCTTTATTCCGAATTTGTCTGGTTTATTAGGCAAATACATTATAAAACCACAGCGGCCTCGAAAGCCAACGAGTTGCTCATCGAGGGTCAAATAATCACTAGGGACATAGTTTCTGCGACAATTTTCGGCGAACAATTCAACTATTTTCCTTATTGGCGCCAATTTATCAATTTCACGTCGTTGCTCTCTATCATTGCCATCATCAAACCTTAGTATACGTATAAGAAATCTGAATCTATTTATTGACATTGTGGCATATACAATATCCAAGCCAGTATCTCGAGAGTTATCTCAAAAGTCTTTTAGGTTTCGTTGTCCGTTTCGTGAGACTCCCATTATATACAGCACACCCAGGAAAGCTCTAATTTTAATACAATCGGTGGGTTTGGCACCTCTGTCTCTTTCAAAATTGTCTTTCATTTTACCGATGTATATAATAGTGCAATTTACATTGACGTATATAATTTCCTTGGACAAGAAAAGTTCTAACCCCGATAATGGATTTCTTAGCGGCTTCACCTTTCGAACCTGGTGGCCTTACGCGAATAAAATGGGCACGAGTTCGAGTTACTACTGGTACATCTTTACTCCAAACAGTACCATTGAGACATTTGTAATGCCCATTTCTTCGTCTGCCAGCCAATTCTGCCAGGGTAATATCATCTGAGTCCGAAGAGTTTGTGGAATTGTTCAATGTGATTTCCGCCTCACGAACCAGGGCTTCAAAATCCGGTAACGGTGCAAGTTCCTCTTCTTCACATTCGATTGCATCGTCATAGTAGTCCTGATCATCCACCTGTGCAGTATTAATGATGATTATCTAAAAAGTTACCAAATTAAAAACTTATTACACCAATACAGCCGGGGACTACTATGGTAGGCCCGAGACTTTTCCGCTAATCTACAAAAATACGCTTACAGAGACGAAATCGTTTCAGCAACATATCCGATAAAGGACCGGAAATATCAGTATAATCATGTTTAGTACTTTACAGCCCACTACATGAATGTATGTGTTGACTAAGCAGGGCGAAGTATTGCTACTACAACTAAAACCTCGTCACAGCAACGCTGCTTTCGTGATTTAAAAAATGTTGTCAAACTTAAGCTTTGCTCGTTTTCTCAGAGAGAACAAACTTCTGCATGCGCCCGGCTTATCTTTTCGCTCTTAGCTTTGTTTCCACGAACCTTAGAGTAAAAGAACAAGCTGCGTATCTAAGAACAATTTTGACAAACCTCCTGGGATCAAAGAAAGACGCGACCGGAAAGGGTATTGTTCCAAACACTCCGAGTCCTACTCTGGTTCCTGTGTTCACAGAATTCATTCATCTTCCTCAGTGCTCGCTGCTTCATAAAGTTGGTCAAAGAGAGAGAAGGTTTTACGTATTATGGCAGGGAAACTTCCATCCAAACTTAAAATAATGAAAACGTTAATGGGCTCGAGATGTCAGTTTAATCCTCTGACTACCTTGCTGGCCGGACAGCCCATTTTTAAGAACTGCATTTCAAAGTTTCATGACTTTATAAAGTTGCATTCTTTTATCATGATAACGTTAGTCCCATTTTTTGCGATCCTTTTCTAAACCGAGTGTCGATTGGCAATCCAAGAGACATTTTTTCCAGAGTCAATTGTGTTTTATTTTCGTGTTATATGATTTGATCGAACAAAAACGGCTGTGTATTAGTGTGTATATTTAATTAAAATGTTTACGTTTTAAAAACTCTTCGCATTCGCTCTTTGCGACCATTTCGACACTCGTAATAGCTCCATAATCACTTAATAGTCGATTATTGGTTATCGATCAACACTCACAAAGAACGGGATATAAGGAGCACCTCACCTACTTTACTAATATAGAGTTTATTAGATTTTACCAGACCATTTGTAGAGTTTCCCTAAGAAGAAAATCCATTTAAATGGAATATGCCGCACCCTGTTTGCTTATATTCAGTTGTTTTTATTGTGGTGATAGGGATGCACATCATGTAAATTCATGAAAATGTTCAAAATTCTACCATTAACAATTCCAGTTATAGGCAATACAAAAACCCTCGTTCCCCTTTTCTTGACGAACTACAGATTAATCTCAGTTATATCCTAACCTATTTTCAATATTGTAATATGTTTCTTCCATAGACATACAGTACGAAAAATTCCCCCTTAATAGTGAACGGATTGTGAATCATATAAACCATATTCGAGTCCACTTGAATACACACATAAATGTCATCAAAATCGGTTCAAGCAAATATAAAGAGTTCCGTCTGTGGGCTGTCACCCGACAACATGTCGTCAATGACAATTCAAGTCACCAGTAGTCTTAGGATTAAACGAACATCGTTGGAGTGGAATTTTCTCGATTCATCAAAGAAAAAACGAGCTTTTCTATTTCATGGTCTTAACGACTCACTCTTGTATTAGAGACTAAAATTAATGTTTGAATTGCCAGACGCGTGAAGTATAAATTTATCAGCTGGTGTTAAACGCGTTAAGCAGGAAATAAAAATTCTCATAAAACAACACTACGTATTTGGTTTTAAGAGCACTCACACCAAAAAAAGAACATTCATTCAGGCAATGGCTGACAGAAGTTACATTATTGACAAGCAGTGCAAATGGATAGATACATATATATGTTTAGACACTGATGGACAGTGGCGTATCCGGGAGGGATTGGGGGATAGATCCTCCCCTTCGTCAATGAACTATTATTTTTTTACTTTCGATTGAATAACACTTTTGGAGACATGAGCTCCAATTTAATTAAATTTTAAATTGCCCACCCCTTTTAGGTTTATTTATAAATTTTGTTTTTCATGAATTAAAAAAAAAGAATTACATCTACATGTATACATATATATCTTAAAAACACTTACCTTTGCCCAGATACTTACCTTTACTCATATACTTACCTTTATGTCAAATAATCTACAAAAATAAAATATTTACCCTTTTGCTGATTACCGAACACCCTGTAAAGGTACAAGTATTTACCGTTTCCTAAATTTACTTGTACTTACCGTTTGGCTAAATAAGATACACTCTTTACTCATATATATATATATATATACAATGTATATTATACATACTTCCAGTCTTCTAGCTGCGCAGGAGACTAATAGAATTTAAGCTTAGTGAGTTAGTTGCATTACACCCGTCTCGCTAGTATCACCGTTTGTACGATCGATCGACAATAGTTGAGTGAAGTGCGCTAACACTAAATATATTTCTAAAAAAGTTTATATTTGTAATAAAAATATTGTGCGTTTTGTTCTTATATGGTGTAGGGACCCGAAATTGACCCATAGTCCCTCCAAAATTATACAAACCCAATACCATGTTATGCTTTTGATTTATAGCTTTCTTATTTTAGACTAATGACAAAGTGCACTTTTTTGAATATATGAAATTATTGGTTAGTGGATTATGCTTTTGAATATTAAGCCTATACACATATAGTAGTCTTTTCAGACCACCTTCAAAATTCTATAGGCTTTCAAGACGACAAAACCGGTTTCGAGGTATGCGTACACATTGGTTCTGGTAGTAATAAAATAACAGATCTAAATAATACCGTAATTTTCGGGGTCTGATATTGCTGAGCTAAAACTCTACGCCCTTATCTCTCACGTCTTTAAAAACCCGAATTCAGGCGGTCTGAAAATACTAGAGTAGGCAGGCTATAAGTTTAATCAGAGCACGCAACGGCAGTAAATAGATAGCGACGAGAATTTTTTACACTTTTTTTTATAAAAGTATAGCCCATTGTCGAATAAAAACATGCAAGAACAAATTTCAAACGTTGTAAAAAACCTAGGAAAATTTAACCAAGTTTCATCAAAATTCTACACTTTTTAATCAGTTTTATGACCTTTTAAATTTTAGCACTTATAATAAAGTGCCAGGGTGAAGTTGGCAAAAAAAAGTGCCAATTATGGGCATTTATTGATAAATTTATGTTGTCAATATTTTTTTTCCAAAGGCTCAAAATTTATAAAATTTAAACATTTACTCTATAGCTTAGTATTATAAAATTCTTAGGTCAACATTAAAAACTATTTTTTTCAAATAATAAACGCAATGTTTTGAAATTTTGTTAACACACAAGTAAAAATCCCTTACTCAAAAACGGTGCTTTCTGGCTTTGTGTAATAAACTCCAAGAAATAAAGTCTGAGTTAGCGCTTGTAGTGGATTTCTCAAATGACTTGGTAGCGGAGTATTCGTCTTCGTTTTGCGGACCATTATTTTGAAAAATTGGTTCAGAGCTTGTGAAAAATGCAAACGACATGGATATTGAAATCAAAAAGAACCAATATAAGATCAAGATAAAGATTTCTGGAATGGAAATAGGTACTCGATTAACGCAATATAAAACGATCTTCAGAGGTTTCGCTTCGATTTTTTCCACAAACCACAGTGAAGAAAATGACACAAATTTGTTTAAGCCTGCTGAATTTTATAAACCACTTCTTTCAAACCAAAATACCGAAACCAATTTATGGAGAAGGTTCTTCATAATCTTCCGCCAAAAACTGCATTTCAGAACTGCTACAAAACGTTATTTCTAACTTACACAAACTGCTACAAATTTTTCCAACTCTGCCCAACATAACTCGCCAGCCGTTTATTCTTTCTGCCAACTGGCTCCAGTTGAAAACACCGCGCGATCGCAAATTGGTCTCTACTTGGTCTTTCCATCGGCGTGGTGGTCTCTCTCTTACTCTGCTTCCACCGGCGGGTGCCGATAAGAATACCTTTTTAGCGGGAACATCTTCGGTGATTCGCACAACGTGGCCTGGCCAGCGAGGCTGCTGTGTTTTAATTCCCTGGACCATATCGCCGTCTGCGTAAAGTTCATACAGCTCATTATTAAATCTTCTTCGGTAATCGCCGTCGCCAACGCGTAGAGGTCCACAAATCTTTCGAGGAACCTTTCTCTCGAATACTCTCAGAGCCGCCTCATCAGATGTGGTAAGTGTCCATGCTTCTGAACCATATAGCAGAACGGGTGAGATGAGTGACTTATAGAGTGTTATTTTCGTTTTTCGTGAGAGGACTTTACATCTCAATTTCCTACTCAGTCAATGAGTGATTCTTCGTTGGATTTCTAGGCTGACACTATTGTTGGTGTTAATGATGGTTCCCAGGTTAAAAACTCTAAAAAAATACTCTCTTGGAGATTTCTGTATTTTCCTAAATACAAGGTTATGAAAGCAGTTTCTTTACACGAAAGAAGACACTTTAGCTCTTGGGAAAAAAAATAAATTGCATAAATCAGCAAAATTTGACAAGACCTTCAGATTGGAACATTACTGTATTAAAATTTAATGAAACACAGAACTGCATACTCCACAAAATTCAAAAAATTTTGAAAAAATTGCTTCTGAATTTCAAGAACTCTGCGTACATTTTTAAAACCAACTTCAGGTTTCAAAAGAAAATTTCTCACTCCCCCCTTCCCCAAATCGTGGCTACGCCACTGCTGGTGGATATGGACATCTTTGAAGAGTTCCTATGAGTTTTCGGTCAGTCGACAAGATTAAGGAGTGGCGGATACAGTACTGCTAGCAAAAATGTCTTTGGAAGTCGAAACACATAAATACTGAGAGTTCCTTATCAACTCAATGGAGAAGAATATATTACCGGATATAACATCTTTTGGCTGATAAATTGATATACAACTGAAAGGCTAATAATTTGCTCTTAAATTTGTAAATTGCTGTACCACTGATGAAATGACTAAACCAAATCTATATATATATATAAAAATGAATCACGGTTTGTTGGTCACGCTAAAACTTGAAAACTCTCTTTTGGGGGTTTCTTTGTAATTAACATACGAAAGAAAGGGAAAATATGAGGGGCGTGGCACCCCATATACAAACCTGATTTTACAGGCGTAATATTTCCAAGAGGGTTCATGGTAGGAATCTGAAAATTGTTATGGAGATATTCGATATCAATGCCATACTCACGGAAAAACAAACGGGAGTCCCATACCAACTTAATTTTTGAGGCTGAATATCTCTGAAAGGATTCATTGTAGGGACCTGAAAATTGGTATATAGGTATACGATATCAATACCATTATGACGGAAAACCAATTGGAGTTATCAGAAAAATAGGCGTGACATTACCTACGCAAACTGAACTATTCTCACTCCATGTTTCTAAAGAGACTTGTCGCAAAATATCAAAGCATGGTGGATGATATACGAAATCAATGCAAAAATTGCAGCGGAAATTTGTAGCTATTGGAAGTGGGGCGTGGCACGTTCCATACAAACTAAATTTTTGGTATTAAAACCCCTAGAAAAATTTTGGTAGTATAACAAAACATGGTGGGATGATAGGGCTGCAAAACTATCGATGGTTCCCCGATTCGATGTTTTTGAAAGTTTGCACGATACAGTTCAATAGTTTCGATAGTTCGAACCAAAACCATCGATGGTATTGGAAAATACTTTTTAAACAAGAAAAGGTTTATTAATTAATATAAAATGCACGAAGAACATAGGTATGTACAACACATATTCCCCAAAACTAAAAGATTTGAATTGTCGGGTAATTTTCCTCTGCTTTAACCATGCCAGCAATTTCGTTTTCTAAAAGTTTTGCACCCATATCTGCAAAAAAGACAAAGCGAGAATCGTTCTTCTTAAATCTCGGATCCAACAATATTCTTAATATTGAATTATGAAGGCGGAAGCATTTAATTATTCTTGAGTTCTTTCTTTACTAGTACAGTTTTTTGAGATACCACAAATTAGAGGAATTACTACTGAAGTTGTTACAGAAGAGCTTTATGATACTAACACAGTTTTACAATAACTATCGATAGTTGGTAAGAGCGATTCGATAGTGAGGCCCGTTTAGACTTAAATAAAACATTCGATATCTTCGATAGTGGTAACTAAAGTAAACGATATATGAATAGTTCCGTCGCTAGTTTTCAGATCTATGGTACGATATGCGCTTGAATTCAAAAAGCATTACCCCTGATTCTGGGGTGTTGACAAATTGTCAATATTAATAAATAGTCAAGAAAAAAATATTTTTATCATGTTTTTGAACTTTGCTTTCTACTTTGAAGTATAATCAAAAGAACACTTCATACTAACATTTTTGTCTTAACTATCTATGAGTATTGACCATTTATCAAAAACACAGTATCCGGAGTTTAATCTATACAAAAACGAAACTGTGAATAATAGCTACTTTTCTATTAAAAAAAATACAGGTGTGATCGACAATTTTTGAAATGAACTCAATAAAACATCTATTTTAGGCAGAACGAAGTTTGCCGGGTCAGCTAGTTTGGTATGAAATTTGAACTACTTTCGAGATATTGATGAAGAGGTTTACATTTCCAATCTTTAATGTATTTCCAAATAATGAAAAGAGTCGAACTTAAGTACTGTTGAGAATTAAAGTCCCTTACCTCTGGTGGGGGGAAACTAAAATCTTCAATAAAAAGAACAGCTTGATGGTGTTGCTGATTGAGAATTTATTATAGTTCTGGTTCTTCAACTATTTTACAGTTGCTTATATACTAAATCTTAAAATTATGTTCCTTAATCTACTATACAAGTGCGTGTGTTTATGTAAAAGGGACTGATTTTAATGTTAGCCTAAGTACACTTTATCTATTGTTTTGCTGTGTCTTAATCACCGATCGTCTGGGTTTAACGATCGATTGTCTAGACTGTTTCAAGGGGATCGCTTAAATATTAGGACAAGATAAGAAACCATATGTTTTGTATGCTTATCTTTCCTTCTAGTGGACTGTATGTGTGTACATATGTGTGTGTGTGTGATAGGTTTAGGTACCTTATCCTGTTTGTTTTGTAAGTATGTATGTATGACAATACTATCATAAAATTCTTGTGGACTGTATAAATATACTTATTTTAGAGTGGCAGAGTTGTGTGTTCATATTTTTGTATGAACATTCTGCCAAAGGGCAATACTAAATATGTTTTCTAATAATTTGTTCAATTAACATTATTTCTAGCTGGAAGTTCGAATGAAACAGCTACAGCTGTTTTTTGTTTTACATTTCGATCTTAAATATAATACAATGATAATAAGTCCTATTATTACGATTAAAGACAGTGAAGTATGACCACTTATCTGGTGGAAATTGATACCCTTTAATTTGATGTTTTCTTTTTTGAGATCTTCTATTTGCCTTTTAAGTTTAAGGATGTCTTTAGTGTTGTTAATTAAGGTGGAATCAAAAGGTTTAATTCGCAGTTCTGGAATGTTCTCAATGTCCTTTATCCAAGGCGAGGATAGTAATTCTTCCTTGATTGTAGATTGTATCTGATGAGATGCGGTTAGAGTTACTCCTTCATGTCGAACTGTACATCCTTCTCTTATTGTGATAACGCCTTGTTTAGGGATTTCCATTCTCATGTGTTGATTGGTATCGCATTCTAGATGTATTATTGCGTTACTAAATATCTTGTAAAGCCAGCGATTTTGAGGGGATAGTTTAATCCAAATGTTTTCATCTGTAGCGGGCTTGAATCCACATACTTCATTTTCATACTGTTTTAATGCTGCTACTTCGCATGAATTGTCCGTTGCTGACTTCCAAGCCCAATTCCCTGGACATTGGTAATGATCTTCTGAGTTAACTGAACACGTATTTAGATCAACTTGGTTTATTAACACATATTGATTTGAATCAAACTTGTATATTAAATATTCTGCTTTTATATCAGGGATGATCATGTTGCCTTTGTATTTTATTGGCAGCGGATTTAATTTGTACGCGTCTGATGGCTCAAATGACATTAAGGGAATTTCTATGTTAATTACGAGCCGAGAATCCATAATTAATCCTTTAGCAGTCATAGACTCATAGATTTCCTTTAATTCGTTACCATGCTGTTTTCCAGGTAGTACTAATTTGTGTGGTAGTTGACTTTTAATCAAGGATATTTCATTAGTAAGCTGTGATGGTTTTAATAGTTTTGGATTTATTCGACCATGATTTATGTCAATTAATAAATTAATTATCGAAGTTTGAATTTCTTCACATTCGTCCATAATTATTCTTATTTGAATGGTTAATATTTGAAACATTAAAGTCATTCGTTCGGCGTTTTGATTTTGAACTAATTCATGATAAAATTTATTGAGCTGTTGATTCATCTTTTGAAAATTCTTGTTCACTTCATCGGTTGTCTTTTTTAATATATTTATTGTAGAATCAACTATGGATGTCTGTTTCTTAAATAACTTTGCAATATCCTTTTGATTTTCAAAAATGTTTTTAATATTTGATTCCATGCTTTTGCGGTCGTCAGCATCCATGATTCCAAATAAAATATGGTAAAGTGAGCCAACGAATTCGAATGGTGCACGTCTTTTTCTATTTCCTTGCTTCATGAACAGCTCGTTATTTGACTTGAGGTTACTATATTTATGCTTCAAAGTTGTGGTAATCATTACACAAGCCTCTTCATAATCGGTCAATATTTGGCATTGATGTTCAAGTCTGTTAATAAATTCGTTTATTTTATCCATTCGTTCGTAATAGGAGCCTAACTCGTAATAAACGATTAAGTTCCATTTTGAATTTATTACGTCTATTTTGCCAATTGGATCCAAGTATATTGTTGTATTGTTTCTTAGTTCAGCTACTGAAGCACCTGTTCTCGCTGTATCCTTTATGGTTAATGCTTTTACTTGCACTGCTAGCATCAGAAATGTAAAGAACCACATCATCATTGTTTTTGTTATTGTCTGGCCCCCTGTAGTTGCTGTCTTTTTTGATGTTCTTGCTGTCAACAGACTAGTAGCTAGATTTCGCTCTTCTGTATTGCTGTTGTCTGTTGTTTCTAGCGGGCATAGTTTATGAATGGGTCGTTTGATTATCCCATTTTGTAATTTTAGAGTTACAACTCTGGTTTTTCCATCGCTTCCAGGATGAGTTTTTAAAACTTTGCCTAATGGCCATTTTGCCGGATGGGTTTCCTCATTTTTAATAATGACTATTTGACCTTCTACTAGATTGTCGGATTTTGTTTTCCATTTCATTCTTTGTTGCAACATTGTGACATATTCGCTTTCCCACCGTTTCCAAAAATCTCTTTTCATTTTTTGGATCAATTTCCATCTGTCTAATGAATCTCTCGTTGTGTCATCATCTGCTTCAGGACAGTCTATTAGTGGGCATCCTATTAAAAAATGCCCAGGGGTTAAAACATCTATATCGCTTTCGCTATCAATAGCATAAAGAGGTCGCGAATTTAGCACTGCTTCAATCTGTGATAGTAACGTAGTCATCTCTTCGAATGTCAATTTACTTTCGCCTATCACTCTTTTTAAGTGATATTTTACAGACTTGACGCCAGCTTCCCAAATTCCTCCGAAGTGAGGAGCTGCCGGCGGCCCGAAATGCCATTGAATTTTGTCTGCTTCTAATATGGGGGCTATCGTTGAATTATTTTTTACTGTCTTTTTGAAGTCCAAGTCTAATTTTCTGCATGCTCCGACAAAATTTGTTCCATTGTCTGAGTATATATGCTGACTTTTACCTCTTCTAGCAAAAAAATCGTTTCAAGGCAGCTAGAAAAGCTTCAGTTGTTAAATCACTCACTGCCTCTAAATGAATGGCTTTTGTTGCCATACATACAAATACAGCTATATAGCCTTTAAATGCTTTTTGCCCTCTTCCTTTCGAACATCTCATATACATTGGACCTGCATAGTCTATACCAACGTGTGTGAATGGGATCGACAGCGATACTCGAAATTCTGGAAGATTGCCCATTATTTGTTTAGCTGTTTCCTTGCGGTAACGTATGCACCGAGTACAAGCTCTTATAGTTTTCTTTATTGAATTTTTTAATCCAATTATCCAATAATTCCTTCTGATCATGGATTCCATTAACTTGTTTCTTCCATGTAAGGTTGTTTTGTGACTGTTTTCAATAATTAATATTGATAAATGTGATTTATTTAATATTATCGGGTGCTTCTGATTAAATTGAAATTTTGTATTCTCCAATCTACCACCTACTCGAAGAATTCCATTGTTGTCTAGGATTGGGTTTAAGCTTGCGATATGACTTTTATTACTAACTTCTTTTTTAGTCTCCAAGCTCTGAATTTCCTCTCTAAATTGTAACCTTTGTTGATGTTTTATTATTATCTGTTCAGCTTCTTTAAGTTCTGATTTTATCAAGTATGAAGGATATTTTTGGCCTCGTATTCGTTTTATAAATCGCAATATATAAGCAACAACCCTTGTTAATTTCGTTAAACTAGAATACTTCAGTGTTACCTCATCCAAAAAATTTGATCCTTTTGAAGTTGAGACATATAAGGCATCAATTTTGAATATACTCTGCATTGGCCACTGATTTTCCTCTCCTTGTAACCATTTGGGGCCTTTCCACCATAGTTCGTGCTCTACAAGTTTGTTTGCAAATATTCCTCTGGATGCAACATCAGCTGGATTGTCCTTGGTTCCGACGTGTCGCCATATCGCTGTGGGAGCATATAATTTGATTTGTTCTACTCTGGTTTTAATGAACTTGTCTTTATTTCGGGAATTATTTATCCATGCTAAGGTTATAGTCGAATCACTCCAAGCAAATATTTTACTTTCTCTATTGATAATTGTCTTTATCCTTTGCAGTAATATAGCAAGAAGGTGAGCCGCACATAATTCCAGCTTTGGTAGCGTCTTTTTGTTTTTAATTGGATTTACTTTAGTTTTACCAGCAATTATCGTTATAACTGATCCAACTTTAGCATATACAACTGCTGCGTAAGCTTTTTCAGATGCATCTGCAAACCCATGAAGTTCAATTTCAACGTCATTTTTTGTTTCAAACCATCTAGGAATTTTTACTCTTTTTATATCTGGTACGTGTTGCATAAACTCTTGCCATTCTTTTGCCAAATTCTCGTCAAGTAACTCATCCCAGTTGAGTTTCATCAACCAAAGTTTTTGTATAAACAACTTTGCTAAAACGGTCATAGGTGACAGCCAACCCATCGGATCGAAAATTCTCGCCAAATCAGATAAGGCTTGTCTTTTTGTTACTAGCTTTTTCGGTGACAAAGTTATATTGAATCCAAACGTATCTTTGGTTGGGTCCCATTGTATACCCAAAGTTTTAATTGTTTCGTCTTCTGCTATTTGTATTACCTCCTTTTCGCTGTTTGGGGAAATTGCTGCTATAATTTCACTATTATTCGACATCCATTTTCTTAAGTCAAATCCATATTTTCGTAGATGTTTTGATATTTCGACTTGAATGGCTTTACATTCTTTTATTGAGTCTGCTCCTGTCATTAAATCGTCCATGTAGAAATCGTTTTTGATGATGTTTGAAAGCAAGCTATTGCAGGGCTCGCAGAGTTTGGCGATTTCTTGTAATGTTCTTGTTGCAAGAAAAGGAGCGGATGCTGTTCCGTATGTAACTGTTTGCAATTTGTACTCTTTTATCGGCTTTTCTCTCGTGTCTCTCCACAATATGCGCTGATAATCTTGGTCAGCTTCTGCTACTTTAATTTGCCTATACATCTTTTCTATATCGCTTATTACCACAAATTGCCAAAGCCTCCATTTAATAATGATATCGAATATATCTTTTTGGAGCCTTGGCCCTATGAACAGGATGTCATTTAAGCTGGTACCGTTTGTAGTTTTCGCAGATGCATCAAAAACTACTCGTAGCTTAGTTGTGAGACTGTCTTCTCGAATTACGGCTTGATGTGGCAAATAGTATTTCCCGCAATTATTTTCACTTGCTTTTTTCATGTGTCCCATTTCTAAATACTCTTTCATAAATTGAGTATATTGCTTTCTCAGTTCGTCATTTGAAGCAAATCTTTTCTCAAGATTCAGAAATCTCGCTATTGCTTGTTTGCGAGAGTCACCTAATTCCTTTCCTTTTTTGAAGGGCAGACTGACGACAAATCTATTATTTTCATCTCTTGTTGTCGTTTTGTCAAAAATATCTAGACATTCATCTTCATCTGTTTTATTCTCTGGAGATGTGGTGTCTTCGATCTCCCAAAACCTCTCCAATGTTGTAGTCACCGCTGCTATGATTCTACTACTCTTTCTTGGTTGCTGTAGAACTCCGGACAATATCCACCCTAATTTCGTGGCTTGGCCTAGTATTCTATCTTTCTTGAATATGCCTTCCTCTAATATATCAGCATATAAGTCTCCTCCAATAACGACGTCGATCCGATCTGATTTATTGAAGTAGGGATCAGCTAAGGTATAGTTCCTCCATTGTTCTATATCCCAGTTAAACGTTTTATCTGGTTGTGCACTTGCTAATCTTGGTAAAATTAGTGCTTCGACATCGTATATTTCATTGCTTAGGAATCTCGGTTTAATTTGAATATTTACTCTAAACTTGGAGACTCCTACCGTAGTATTCCCTAGCCCTTGCAGCTCAGTTACTTCTCTTCTTTTTGGTAACCGTAGTATCTGAGCCGCTTCCTCGGAAATGGTAGTCTTTTGTGATCCTTGATCAATAAGTGCTCGCATAATCACGTACTCTCCATTTGCTGCTTTTACTCGTATTTGTGCTGTTGCTAAGAGTATTGATGTTTCGGAGTTTTGTGTCATCATAGCTGATGATTTTTTTATATTTTCTTCACCTGCTCCTTTCTCCTTTTGGAACTCATTGTAATGCAGTAAATTATGATGATTTCTTCCACACTTACTGCATTTCCTTTTGTTCTTACAATTGTCATCATATACGTGATCGAGGCAAATGTTGCATAGCTTATTGTTTACTATGAAATTCCTACGACTCATGGTAGTCAATGCCTCGAATTTTCTGCATTCCACAATTTGATGCCCAGAAAATTTGCAATATATACAGGTCTTTTGCGCAGCCGTATAGAATGTGGGTGTTCGTTGTGGTGGCTTTTGATTGCTCCATTTAGTTGTCTTTTTGTCTCTTATCGCTTCTAGAGCTTGATATTGTTGCTCCAAAAAACCAAACACATAATCTAGGCTTTGTATGTCTCTAGTTTTCTTGACATTCTGCTCATATAACCGGAGACTTTCTTTGTCCAGTTTGCGAACAACTATTCGAGCTATAATAGCTTGTTCATCGCCTAAATTCAAATTAAGCCCTTTTAGAGCATAGATGCATTCTTTGGTGGTATCCAAGAGCTGCTTCATACTGGCCGCACTTTCCCCATTTGCTGTTGGTTGACCCAGAAGTCGGTCCAATTGTGTTGTGAATTGCAACCTTCTGTTTTCGTATCTTTCGTGGAGTATTTTCCACGCGGCTTCGTAGTTGCATTCGGTTACTGGTAAATGCTGAATTAATCTTCCAGCTTCCCCTGCTAATGCTGATTTCAATCTAAACATTTTTTCTACTTCAGTGAAGTGCTTTGAATTGTGCACCAAACCTTGGAAAAGATCCCGAAATGATGACCATTGTTTCATGTCGCCATAAAATATTGGAATCTTAATTTCCTGCAACTTCATTGTGGCAGACACAGTCTGTGTTGACATGGTTCCTTTTAACTTATTAGTCAATTTTTCAATATAAATACTATAGTTTTCTTGGAGGTCTTCCATGTATTCTTCTATTGTGTCTTTATTTATATTTTCTAACTTGATGCTACGAGTTTCAGAAAACGCTTCTTCTACATATTCGAATTGTATTTGAAGCTTCGTCTTGAGCTCTCTTACTTCTTCGACCGAAAGCAAACTATTCTTTTGTATTTCTTTGATGGTCTTTCTTAGTTTTTCTCCTCGACGTTTAAATCTCATTTGTACCTCCGCACTATTATCTGGTTGTATGTACTGAGGTGTAAATTGTTTATGGCCTGTTGTCAATAAGCCACCTGATGCTGCTGATGCTGCGCCATCTGCTGCTGCTGATGTCGAGCCACCTGATGCTGTAGATTCTTCTGCTTCACTTTGTATTCTTAACTGCTGAATGCACTGTTCCAGAAGCTTAAGAATATGTTCGTAATACTCTTTGCTAAAGTATTCGGCCGCTTCTGGACTATTTTTGGCCACAATTTTGGCATGGTTAGCATTAAATTCCGTTATAATTGTTTGGACGTGTCTAATATGTTCAGGACATGCGGCTTTTCTTATTTTTCCGCCTTCTATTTTTTGTTGTTCGTCTTCAGCAAGTGCGCCCAACTGGCGCTGTCTTTGTAGTAGAGTTTCCATGATGATTGCTTAAAAATTGATTTTTGTTTTCAGTCTTCTTTTTAACACTTCTCGCTGTTCCAGCCACGAGAAACGCTTATTAGAGTTCTTCTTTTTTAGCACTCTTCACGCTGTTCCAGCCGCGTGAAACGCTTGTACACTTAGAGTTCTCTTCCGATTTTCTTTAAACGCACGTTTTTACCACTTCTCGCTGTTGTAGCCACGAGAAACGTAGCACATTTGATATCTATATATATTTTTTAAAAAACCCCACACGCACTTCTCGCTGTTTAGCCACGAGAACGCTTTTTTTTTTTTTACACTTTTCGCTGTTTAGCCACGAAAACGCTTTTTTTAATGCGGACAGTCTTTGCTAGTCCGGCTTACAAAAATAAACCTTTTTTTTTTTTTAACGCGGACAATCTTTGCTGCTCCGGCTCACATAAATAGGTTTTGATACTGCTAAGTAACGCTCTTTTTTCTTTGAAACTTACAGTACTTACGCTTGAGCTCTTTTATCTGGCTCGATTGACCAAATGTTGAGAATTAAAGTCCCTTACCTCTGGTGGGGGGAAACTAAAATCTTCAATAAAAAGAACAGCTTGATGGTGTTGCTGATTGAGAATTTATTATAGTTCTGGTTCTTCAACTATTTTACAGTTGCTTATATACTAAATCTTAAAATTATGTTCCTTAATCTACTATACAAGTGCGTGTGTTTATGTAAAAGGGACTGATTTTAATGTTAGCCTAAGTACACTTTATCTATTGTTTTGCTGTGTCTTAATCACCGATCGTCTGGGTTTAACGATCGATTGTCTAGACTGTTTCAAGGGGATCGCTTAAATATTAGGACAAGATAAGAAACCATATGTTTTGTATGCTTATCTTTCCTTCTAGTGGACTGTATGTGTGTACATATGTGTGTGTGTGTGATAGGTTTAGGTACCTTATCCTGTTTGTTTTGTAAGTATGTATGTATGACAATACTATCATAAAATTCTTGTGGACTGTATAAATATACTTATTTTAGAGTGGCAGAGTTGTGTGTTCATATTTTTGTATGAACAAGTACACTGTTTGGACTGATATTGTGAACATTCAAGCTTCTGCTAAATGCATTGAAAACCGGGTATAATGGACCCCAAGGTCCACCACATAGTGTTCCTTATAGTCAAAAGTCAGAATACGCAATTTTAAAGTCAAATGTCAAGTCATGATTTATTTGTAAAATAAATATGTATTGTAGATAGAGTTATAAAAATAGACCTTATTTGTAAAAAGACTAATTTCGACTTTCACCGTCCTTATTAAATATGAGTTCCTGGAAGCAATAAGCTTTGTAGTAATTTTCTATTTAAAAAAACAAGTTTGAATTTGATTGAATTTAGGGAAAACCCCCATTCGTTTCTTTTTAATCACTTTAAGGTAAGGGTGAATTTTAACAGATTTTTTCCATTTGTTAGAGGTGGGCAGTTAGTTTAATACGTCGCTGCTCAACAGGAAATCAACTCAATTGCTGGCATAAACATCATTAATCCAGAAACTCGAAATTCCAGCTTCAGTGAGAGGAGCGAAAGTAGCCTGCGAGGGAGCAGCTTGAAAGTATGCAACAATTCCGCCTACGTCCATATATACTCTCTCTCTCTTGTCTGCAAAAATAGCATCTCGAGAGTTGGCGAAGAATTTAGTGATGCTACGTAGGTCTTTCCATGCCAATCGTCCAATAGTTGGAGTGGACCCCTTCCGAGATGAATGAAATTTGGTGGGGAGTTTCTTTTTATCGTAAAACAAAGTTTTGCAAAAAAAAATAAGAATTGATAAGTTTTTTTTTTTCAAAAGTTATGTAATTAAAAATATCACATTTTTCTTTTATTCCTTGTTTTGAAAAGTTAATTTTTTCAACTTTGACGCTTTTAAGGGGGTACTTAGAGGTATAAAGCAAAACAATCTCTACATATAATAAAATTGTAACAGTTCGATGTTTGTACATTGCAGATATTTAATAAAAATCTATAAGAGGGATGATTATCGAGCTAGTAGAAGCCAAATCAATAATTTTTAGAGGCTTTGTCCGGCTGTCTGTATGTTTGGTCGCGGATCACTCAAAACCTGATATATGGAATTAAATGTAGCTTTTGCCATTATATTACCTGACGTTTAACTTAAAATTTAAGGTATTATATGCTCCGATATCTCGACCAGTTTTGGAGATATCGACCAACATGTGGACCAAGGTGACCCAGAAAGTGTTATGCACAATATGGGTATCAAACGATTAAAAAGAAGCGACCACATAGTATTCCGTGGTACATAAAAGAATTAAAAAAGCTTAAAATCCTAAGAAACAAATTTCACAAACGTTTTCTGCTTACTAATAATATATATTTTTATTATAAATATAAAAACTTTGCTGTCGAGTTCAATCGCCTAGATAAATATCTGTACACCAAATTCATTCGCGGCGCCGAGTGGAGTATTAAAAGTAATCCGAAATATTTTTGGACATTTATCAAATCAAAAAGATCACGCTCTTTTATTCCAAAGTCAGTGTTTCTTGATGATCAGTTCGCTGTTGGGCCCAAAGATGTAGCTAATCTGTTTGCTAACTTTTTTAGGTTTAATTTTACTTCTGAAAATGATGTCCCCTCATCTAGCTTTTCTTCAAATTTCTCGCACCTTAATTTTGGGTCTCTTACCCTATCTTCAGAAGGCATTGCTAATGGGCTTGCCACACTTAAGCTGTATTCTCAAACTGATGTTGATGGCCTGTCGGCACTCCTCATAAAAAAATGCCCTGCTCTAATCGCGCCATTGAAAATTATTTTTAATAAATCTCTTGCTTTAGGAACCTTTATTAATGATTGGAAAGTTGCTCACATAGTCCCAATCTTAAAATCAGGTAAGAAAACCGATTTTCGGAATTATAGACCCATCTCAAAGCTCTCTACCGTTTCTAAGCTTTTTGAGTGCATTGTAAAAGATAAATTGTGTTTTGCAAACAAATCTCTTATTTGCCAAAATCAACATGGGTTTGTGTCTGGGCGATCCACAGCCACGAATTTAGCTGTATTTGTAGATTACTGTCATACTGCTTTCTCTGCTGGATTCCAGGTTGACTGCGTATATACAGACTTCTCGAAGGCCTTTGACAAAGTTTGTCATGGAGTACTACTTGAAAAGCTTGCTCATATGGGTTTCCATTCCTGCTTTTTGAAATGGATACAATCTTACCTCTCTAATAGACGCTGTGTTGTTACCATCGATGGTGTTTTGTCAGGACCTTTCTTTGCTTCATCCGGTGTCCCGCAAGGAAGCGTTATAGGCCCTCTACTATTTGTTCTTTTCATCAACGACATAAGTAGTTGCTTTTCATTTGCAAAATATTTACTGTACGCAGATGATCTCAAAATTTTTGCGGTTGTCAGGGATACTTCTGACGAAGTTAAGTTTCAACGTGATATTGACGCTGTTCATTCGTGGTGTCTACGTTATACATAGTCTTTCTTTAAATATTAAAAAATGCTAAAATTTTGAATGTTCCTATTACGAACTATAGCATTTCGAATACTTTCCTGCGCAATGTTACTGAAGTAAAAGATCTAGGGGTTATCTTTGACCCGAAGTTGAACTTTAATAATCATGTTGACTTCATAATTGCAAAGTCCTACTCAGTGAAACGTATTCAAGAGGTATTTCTTAAATTCGCTCTAAGAACCTTAAAATTCGACGATCCTGTC
Source organism: Merzomyia westermanni (assembly GCA_949987695.1). Lineage (NCBI taxonomy): Eukaryota > Metazoa > Arthropoda > Insecta > Diptera > Tephritidae > Merzomyia > Merzomyia westermanni. Next base: position 51,126,753 of record OX465289.1, on the reverse strand, counting down.
CCTTCTTATGCTTCGCGTCTCATGCTTATTGACCTACAATCATTGGATAGTCGTAGGTCTATGTTGTCGATGACTTTTATATTCAATAATATTCAAGACATCCTTGATTGCCCCTCTCTCAAGGAAAGGATTACCTTTAATGTTCCTAGGCGTAACCTCCGAGTCACTTATCCTTTTTACTGCAAAAAGGTTAAAACTAAATTCGCCAGTAATGCTCCTCTTGCAAGATCTATGCGAGAATTTGATATTTTGTCTCAAACAATCCTCATTGATTTTTCAATGACCACAGGGGTTTTCGTAATTATTTTTCGCTCATTATCTATAGATATTTAAACTTGTTTTAAACTTGTTTTAAATGCCAGCGTATTAATTTCATAAGTTTTAGTATGTAACATACTTGTAATCTTTATATAAAATATATGTACTTTTTGTTAGTAGTCTGTAAGAAACTTTGTTTCATTGACGGTATTACAATAAATAAATAAATAAACAAAAGGTGAAATTTAGTGCTTCAATAAACGATGTAATTAAGTTTCATATCTTATATGGTATGTGTGAGCGATATAATGATTAAAATTGGACTCAGTCTATTATAAGTTTCGAGACGCAGCGAAGCGGGGACGGGCTTACTAGTTTTGAAATAAAATTTTTAAATTTCTGATATTAATAAAAAAAATTTAATTAAGCCATTAAATTTTGGACACAATTTTTTTTTATTATACTTCTAATATATCTTACAATATTTTGAAATTTGTATAAGGGTGTTTTTTTTAAATATATATTTTTGAATTTCGGTCACAATTTTTTTTTAAATGTTTGTAACTTTCAATCAGTTAATCACAAAAGAACTTCATTTTGACCAATCAAAATTTTTTTTTCGAGAAAGTGTGATATCAAAATAAAAATGTAAAAAAAATTAAAAAATTTTTTTGTTTTCGATTACAACTATCGGACGATTGGAAACACCTGCGGAAATAGTGGAAGGTACCGGTAAAAATAAAGAATGATTGTTCACGGTTCGGTGTCCAAGATAGAATGACTTTTCTTTTACTTTTAAAATAGCGTTTACATTCTGGTTCTTATTGGCTTCGGCTACAATTGCATTCTTAAGCGCTACTTCATAAATAAAACTTAAGGTGCAGTTAGTAATTGTTTGTTCTTAAGTCTAACCTTAAGACTTGATTAGCCGCAACCTTATCTACTCTAACGTAATGTAATACTCGGCATTGTAATAATAAAGTGTTAGTTATTGTCATATACCTCTTTTTAATTTTGGTTCCGGAATATCGAAACATAGAGATCCTGTCCAGTTACAACTCTGACCGGAATCCTATGCATTTCAACAGCATAAATATTTCCAATATTTTTTGTAATAGTTAATAAATGTAAATTTTAATTTAAGCATCTGCTAAAGCAATGGTTAAAGATATATTCCATTCCATTTAGCAGACTCTGAGTGATGCGCGCCCAGACATACAGACAGATAAAAATTCTAAAAACTGTTGATTTGTTTGTTCTATCGGCTTAATAATGAACACTCCAATATATTTTCCTTGAATATCTGAAATGTACTCACTACGATCTGTTACAATTTTATTATATGTGGAGACTAGTTCAGCTGGGTATAAAAATGAATATGTGTCTCTTATGGGCGCCCAAATTACTTGAACAATCTTTATGATACTTTCACAGTATGTTCAGTGTTGGACCAGTGCGGCGTTGAGGAGGAAGGAACAGTTTGGCACTGAGGTAACCTAATAATATAGAATAGAAGTGAATGTAATGAATGAAATCAGTCATTCAGTCCTCGACATCATATCACGAAAACCGAAAGTATTCATCAACTTTTAACACATTGACAGCCAAGGCACTTTCAGCAAATAGGTTACTGGGGGCCACAGCAATTTTTTTTTAAATCTCATCAGAGACGTTTTAAAAAAACGTTTTAAAAAAAAATATAAAAAAAAAAAAATTTTTTTGTTACTTTAATAAAATGAATTTAACTTTTTTTTCAAAACCAATTTTTTCTAATTGTTTTTTGAGCTGCGCCGAAGCCACCATAACAGAAATTGCATGGGATGCCATATATTTTATTACTGCAATCATCATATATATTATTTCTGTAAGACCTTTTTGTGTTAGTTCCTAATTTTCTGCTCTCATTTGGAACCAATATTAATAAACAAGGTATCGTTTTAAAGGTAGGAGTTAGCTCTACATGCAAAATCATGTTTTAGTTAGCGGAGTGCTTTTGTTTAAGAGTATTTTATAAAAATGAATTCTTTAAAATAAACGATTGTGGATGCACAAAAAAATCAATTTGTACTGCAAACGCTACTGTGACTGTGACATTCACATGCCTGGCGACATCTACATTTGAATACTAAGACTGAACAGTGCATTGCGAATATCACAGCGCTCAACCCACTTCGAGCGCGCCATCTACACTTGAACATTGCTAAAATAAGTGAATAAGACTGCGTTCACATTGGGTCATAAACTCGAGTTAAAGGCACATTTTTTGAGTTAATTCATATTGATGTTGGCAATCAACTCAAGTTTATGGCTCAATGTGAATGTAATATAAGTGGTGGAATTTCAAATAGCTGTTTGCGTATATTTGTATAATTTTTTGTGGTCTCACAACAAGTGTAGTAGCTGAAAATCTTTTTTTATAATTTGAGAAAAAGGTTTGAAAAATCCTAGACCTGGACTAATAAAAAGTTTTAAACCATTTTTGTTTTTTTTTTTGCGAAAGGCGCGCACGGGTCCACCTAGTAAAATCATATTTATCATCAATCGTTGCTGTGTGACATGGCAAGAGAGAATAATAGTCGTGTCGGACATATGTGGCAGTCAATGTGGTAAAGCTTCATTCAAAGTTTCTTTAGAGCTTACCTTTGAATGTTAAAAATAACTAAACCACAAAGTTAACAATGTAGAACATGAAAAGCGCAACTACAACTAAACTTTCTATATAATTTGCCAAATCTCTGCATATAAATAAGTATAATGGTATGCATTCTATTTAAAATTAAAAAGCTCATACGAAATACTGAAAATAAACCATACAAATTTCAAGAAATCTAAAAGGGGCTACTTACAAACTTCACGAATGCATGCATATGCAAATCATTTTGAAATGAAATTGAATGCAGCAGACCAGTGATGTAACTAATGCCACTTTTTGAACATTCGCGAATACAAATGCCAATACAGTGAAATTCCTCATAACCGGACACTCACGGTCGCAGTTTTTTTGTCCGGTTATGGGAGATGTCCGCTTATAGGGGATGAGGTCAAAAAATATATACTACACATATAAAATTCATTGTAGTTTATTTAAGAAATTTTTCGAAGTAAAGAATATTTAAATACTTTAGTATTACATATACATACATAAATATATCAATTAAATACATTGTACAAGTCTTTACATTTCAATATCGACTAGTTTGATTGAAAAAATTGTGTGATGCTTGTTTGTTTTAACATTGATTCCTTTAATTTAAAATTTTCATTTTCAAAGTGACTCTCGATATTTTTAACCTGCTGAAAAGCTACATAGTAATTTTTTGCATATTGTTTCAAGCGCGCAACAAGTTTTAAAGCCTCATCATATGATGCTATGGAGTCACTTATATCTTCTGAAGGTTCATCTTCTGAAGCACTTAAGTCCATAGTATCATCTGGTTGGTCAAACTGAATTTCTATATTGTTGTCCTCAGTGAAAACATTTTGATCTATTTGGAGAAAACCTTCGAAATCATTTGCCAAATCTAGTCCTTCCTGAAGCCTAGCATAGACTGCCAGTGGAATGTCATCTTCGGGATCAAAATCTAAAGTTTCCAAAAATCCTGCCTTACGGATTTCGGATTGTTGAGGCTTCCACTTTATCCCAAGATGCTTTGATGAAATACACAGCTTCCAGTACATTAATCGATTTTGAGAGCTCTGAGGCTGAACTTGTATCGCCAATTTTAGTTATCAAGTGTTTCAAAACTATGCTTTTATACAAAGATTTTAAATTTTGGACTATACCTTGATCAAGGGGTTGGCTAACTGCCGTTGTATTTGGTGGCAAGAAACAAATTTTTATGTTGGTCAAGTCTAATTCCTTTGGATGAGAAGCCGCGTTATCTAGAAACAAGATAATTTTTTTGATTCTGGGCTTTCATTCTTCGATTGAACTGCTGCAGCCATTCGCTCATCACTTCTCGAGTCATCCATGCTTTTTTATTAGACTTCCAATCCACTGGAAGTTTTGCAATTGGAACATGTTTAAAGGATCGAGGACGGGCTGCTTTCCCTATAACCAAAATCGGCTCCTTATCTCCAGCCATATTAGCACAGAACAAAATTGTGAGTCTTTCCTTTGATAGCTTACCTCCCACACATTTTTCGGATTTAAGAGCGAGGGTTTTGTCCGGCAAGGCCCAAAGAAAAGCCCACTCTCATCGGCGTTGTAAATGTCTTCAGGCTGGTACCCATTGAACAGAGTTTGCAGCTTTGTCCGAAACTATTCGACATCATCCTAATTCACATCTGCAGCTTCACCAGATATGCATCTGAAGGAAACATTATTCCTTAATCGCCATTTATTTAGCCATCCATCCGAAGCATTAAAATTAGGTACACCCAGTTTTCTTGCAATTTCCATTGCCTTTGCTTTCAAAATGGGACCAGAAATCGAAATTTTTTGACTTCTAGCCTTATCGAAAAAATCAAAATACATCCTGTCTATTTCCGAGCCGCCTTCTTTAAGGAAACTTCGCTTTTGGTGAATATTAGATCCAGACTCCCATTTAGAACGAATTTTTTCTTAATTTTTATTAATTTCAGCAGCTTGCGTTTTGCCAATATTGAACCTTTTAAAGCAAAAGAAACGTGTACCTACAAGTTAAATTTTGGACTCACCATACTTTGTCTTTTTGCAATTGCACGTACTGACAACTTTTCTTTTTCGAAAACATTAATAATTTCCATTGTCTCTTTAATAGAAAGTAGCTTCTTTTTCGGTGCCATATTATTACGAACTTTGAACGCAACCACTCGCGTGCACTTGACAAACTGAATAGAAAACCACCGTTTACTTGACACGGACGGCTTGAATGTGTGCATACATGTTAAAAGGGGAATCTTCTATTTCATTTTTATAATGAACAACAAAGCTTGCTTGCGATGTTTTTGAATTTTGTCCGTTTATGAGAAATTTTTTCATGGAAATGGCTTGAAATACAGTGTCCGCGTCCGGTTATTAGAGCGTCCGTTTATTAGAATGATATTTGTATGAAAAAGTTATTGAAAAACCTGTGTACACAAAATTTGTCCGGTTATTGGAGCTGTCCGGTTATAAGGACTGTCCGTCTTGGGGAATTTCAATGTATTCAGTTTTTGTTCAAATTTGTCGATAAATTGTGTAGGGCTATGCAGTCGCGTGCGATAGACGTGAATTTCGTTTGCATTTTGTTCGTGAATCGACATTTTGCCAAGACTTCTGGGAATTGTTTACTTCTACTAATTTGACATCTTTATTTTTTCCGAAGCGGAGTGAAAGGCAGTGGATGAATGTACTCCATATACTGTGCTCCGAGGTATCCCTCTCGACATTTTTCACGGCACCGTCTACGAAGTTGTCTACGATGAGTTTTTATTATATATATAAATAATCTAGTGTTTTTCGCCCTCCCGGCCAGGGTATACGTCTACAAGTAGCGCAACTGACTCCAAAGCCCCAAAACACAAACCAACACAGAGTGGTTTGCCCTCAATATTAAAACAAACAAATTGAAATAATATAATATTGACCCATAAAATTCACAAATAATTGAAAATAAAGCAGTCCTAGCTCGCTAATTTTCCGAAGAGTGGCACCAAAGTGGTATAAAAAATGTGTATCTTCGCAGCGCTCTGTTGAAATTAGTTAGTTTTTTATGAACAGTGTGTCTTGTGACTATTATTTCTCAGTCGCAGCTATTTTGATCCGTGCCTGTGACTGCACAGAGATAGACATAGAATAAGAGCAGTAGCTGTGTTCAGTGACAACAAAATATTTACGGGAAAGTGTTCGGTGACACAGAACATTTGCAGCGAGAGAGCGCATTTTCACATTTCATTGAGAGAGAGAGTTGCAAGTTTCTCCTGGGGGAATTTCACTCAGTAAGCTTGCAAGTGATAACCGCTGATCGTGACATGGGAAACCAACAACAAAAATTTAAAAATTTGAGATACTAACCAATCCAAATGGCAACAGATATTTTGCTGCAAGTTTTTACTGGCGTTTTGTCACCGAAAACAGCTAATGACTCTTGGTATCTTTGTTTTGTTTATGCAACTTCATTTGCAGTGTACGAATATTGCAAAATTTAATTAAGGAATATCAAAATAATTACCCACCTTTCCAAAAAACTACCAAAAATCACTATAGGTTTGGGTTTTTAAACGACATTTCCAAAGTAATTTCCTTTATACACCAAAAGACAATATTCACATTTATTAAAATTGAGCATTCGAAACTTAAAGCAACCCTTAATGCAATTCATGTTGCAATAAACATTAAAAAACATTGGGGAAAAAGCATCCATTTTTTCAGTCTGCCCGTATTTGTTTGTCTTATAAATTTAAATTCGCATCTGCATTCCTCTATCATCTAACTAACACAAATCACAGATTCATTGGTTCATATTGACGAAGCCAATACGTGATTGCGATTATTGCAACCGTGATTGAGAACGGGAGCAGATTCTGTCGAAGCCTGTCAGTCAAGGGGTTTTATTTGAAGCTGTCCTGCGATTTATTGTTATATTTCAGTGGCTGAAGTTTATATATTAACTCATTGTTATTTTCTAAGGGAGAAGTATTTTTGTTTAAGCGTCCAAAATTTTTTGTTTGTTTGTTTAGATTACATGTATTTATAGTTTATCGTTGAATAATATATTTTTAGTTTGATCATATATTATTAGTTGAGTTACTTTTTCATGCATTAAAAAACATTGGAAACAAATGGATTTTACTCTTATTAACCTGGCATTATCTTCAAATAACTTTTTATCTGATATTTATATTCGCAAAACATTCGCAGAAATTTCACGAATGCGAATATTCGCGACATCACTGAAGCAGAGCAATTCACAGTACAAACATATGCACATGCAGGCGTCAGAGAACAACATGATTGCTTACTATCAATGGAAAAGAGAGAATAGAGGTAGTTCTTTGTTCCAAAAATGACAACAGATGATGTTTTATAAAGCAAAGGGAAATGAAAATAACCATTTCAAAACCCATGAACTAAAAAAATGTTGTTTATATAAATTTTAATGAAACTAGGGTCTACAGCCTGATTACTCGGAAACGTTTCGCCTGACGAAAATTTGCATACCTAACTTTGTTTACATCCACGGTTTGGCAAAAATGAGATCAGTGCTAACAAATCTAAAATAACAATGATAGATCACTTTAAATTATTATGGGGTATGAAATAATGTTCCAATAAAAAAGGATAATGTTTTAAATCTCAAATAACACAATTTCAATTTCCTAACCCTAACCTAATCAAGAATTGAGATGGGGAGTGACCTCAAGAGGAGACCGGAAGCCTCTTTATTTCAAAAGAATTATTTTTTGTTTCCGAAAGCACAACAAATCTGAGACCCTTGCCATCGGAGACCTATCACAAGTTGAATAAATCTAAGCCCAATAGTATTGGAAAACATATACCGGTTTAAAAAAATCCATGGAATAAATAATTGGCAATTTGTTTACTTTCATACCTAGAAAAATTGAAACTATTTGAATCCTTTATAACTCGCTAATCCAAGCAAAACTTATTTATTTATTTTATCAAAAAACCTGGGTGTAGTGATGTTCCCAGAGCGAGACAGTACTTATCGAGGACTTTCACTCAATAATTTTTTGAAATCGATTTCTTCCCCCAAAAACTTAAATGAGTACAAGTATGGAACAACACTACCTGTATGTACAAACGTGCTGCTCCCAGGTTTATATCTAAGGAGAAATAACACCCAAAATATTTTGGAAAGTACTTTTTAATCCTACCGCCTATCCCTCGTTATGAGGAAGCTAGGGCAATCAATCACAGTAGTCAATCTCAGCCTGAAACCATGGTCCTTACTCTGTAGTTCTATTCGAAAAAAAAATTGTTCGCTTGCGAGTGATTCGTACTCTGTAAGAAATTTTCGAGTAGAACGGATTCGTTGTTCGAGTTCCATTCTGTTATCTTCGGATTTGATTTATTCCTATTTCGATGAAATAAAATTTGGTACTCACTATTTCGAAAACAAATGCCAAAATGGTTGAAAGTTAGAGAGTTCAATTCGACAACAATTTATGTAACGGAAATCTATAAAAATGCAATCGCTGTAGATAGAAAATAATTAATTGTTAGGTAAAAAATTGCGAAAATTCAAAAAAAAAAATATAAATAGATTAGAAGTATTTACATATATTAATCTTCGTCAATTCACAGTGATGTAAGTTACGGAGGATCAAAAAAATTGTCAAACTATATTTCTCCACTTATACCCTTTAAAATTTCACACAACTTCAGCACCACAGATTACTCACCTCTTCTTCCAGTATACAAATCAAACTGAAATAAATATCCAGTAGTAGAGTCTGCCTTGCACCATAATTTGAATCCCCGTTTTATGGGCTTGTTCGTGACATATTGTTTCATAATATTGTGACCTAGGTCTTAGTATTGGCCATAGAGCTTTGAAAAGCTTTATTTAAGTGCTCTATGATAGGGCGTATTTTGAATGATCTGTAGACCAATCACTTCAAAATGTAGGTTAGCAATGATAGCTTATTACAAGGTTTATTCCGAAGAACGCTTGGACTTTTTCATATCTCATGGTAAAAGATCGGCCATTTTCTTCACGAAAAAGCGAGAGATATTCATCGTCACTATTGTCACCCATCAAGGCTTCACAAATTTATGTGTAGATATTTTCGATAGCAAAATATAAGCAAATAATGGCAGGGAAAAAGTTTATTAATAGTAGGAAATGAATGTGCCCTTTGTTGGATATAGGGGCCCCCTCGTCCTCTTATGTTTTCTTTAAAATAATAATTCTCAATGTTTTTATCAAGAAAAGTAAAAGTATGTAATAAAATAATAATAAAATAATAACTGTGGTCACCAATTAAATGTAAAAAGTCTTTTATTACGGAATTATAATTCTGAATTGTAACCTCAAAACAATTATTACTATCATTACAGCTATTTTATTTATTTTATTTATAATTTTATTGCTGTATTTAAAAGCTCGTTTATTTTGTTGTGTTGATCTTCTTCTTGAGCAGAACGAAACTAGGCATTGAAAATGGCAGAACGCCGAAACCGGCTTGTCACAAAACCAAACTTCACAAGGGATGACGAAAAATTGCTCCAACAAAAATCAGCTCGTTTATAACATCATTACTTATTATACAGATAATGCTGATGTTAATGTATATCCTTAAGGCAGTTGACAGCGTAGACAGAATTAAGTATACTATGTTAAGCTATCTTCTCACACAAAATGTATTTTTTCGAGAAAATCTTTGTACTATTTTTAAATACGCCATAAATAAAGAAAAAAGAAAAATTAAACAGTTGTAAACGTTGTCTATTCGCTTAAAAAAGTTCTTCACTTTTCCACGAAATTTTACACACATAACGGCGGCCGCCGTGGTGTGAAGGTAGTGTTGCCGGCCTACCACACCGAAGGTCCATGGTTCGAGCCCTGGTACAGGTAACATCAAAAGTGATTTGAAAAAAGTTTTTCAAAACGGGGTCGCCCCTCGGCAGTGGTTTGGCAAACTCTCCGAGTGTATTTCTGCCATGACAGGCTTCTCAGCAAAAATTCGTCTCCTTTGTAGATGCCGTTCGGAGTCGGCAAAAAACTGTAGGTCCCACCAATTTGTAGGGAAAATTCAAATCGGCACACCACAAATTGGAAGAGAAGCTTGGCGCAAAAATCTCTTAGGAGGTTTATGATGATATACCTGTTGTATATCGCGCCATAGAGAGAGAGAGAACGGTGTGTTTTACAATTGCCAGCCCTAAATAACGTCGGGGAAATAATCAAGTTAAAGTAAAATAATATTACAAGTTTGATTTACTGCAGAATTGGGAAAATATACTTGAAAGAGTTAACCAGATTCCAGAATAACAGCAGACAAAAGATTGAAAAAACAGTTTTTTTTGAATTTAGTTTACTTCTGTTAATACTTGTGAAAAATCTCAGTTTTCTAGTCGATTTGTTTACAGCGATAAAACAATCGAAATTAGTAAGGCACTTATTTTAGGGCCATAAATACGGAAATAGCTTCAGACAATTATAAAAACTGAGCGTGATTATCTCTCACTTTTTGCTAATTTTCAAAAATATTTGTAAAGCTTAAAGTTTATTAGGAAAACTATCTACCATATAGGTAATAATTTGAGTACACTCTATGTAAAATACACACCCGAGTTTAAAAATATTTGAGTAATAAGTGATCACAAACAAAATTAATTGGCAACAACCAAGTCGCTGATTGTTGTTTTGGTTTCCATTTGTACCCTGGACTAACAACGTTGCTATGCAGGCCATGTTGTGCGGAAAAGATACATTTAGCTAACCGCACAAGGAATTTGCTGTGTTTCCCTGGAGCGGTTGAGAAATCGGAATGATAAATAGACTTTATTAACAATTCGGTAGGGGGGCTTTGCAAGTTATATGACATGGCCGAGACAGTTTCACTTTAAAATGGTAAAAGCATATTTTAAACTATGCTTCAACTCAAAACATACTAAGTCAATAAGTGCTTGAAAACCACAGCTTAATATTTCTCTAAACTTTTTGGTATTAACCACGTTGAAGAAAAATATCTTATGGTTAAAATGATTTGCATTTGGTGTTAATGTCTTGCTCCTTTAGGCAGAGCTGTTAAAATAACCGGTTTGCGCAGCGTACTAATTAGAATCATGGTAAAGTAAGGTAGTTTAAGAGTTACCTAATATTATATATAAAGTTAGAGGAAAAGAAAGAAAATACTGGGTGAACATTTTATTTTTGTACAAATAAAATAAAGTTCCAGAAATAAATTTTATCTTTGGACTTTTATTTTAAAATGAATATGGCATCCCATATTATTATGTATTATGTATCTTAAGAAGTTCCAGATCCCATTATAGACCCGGCGGTACATTTTCAATAAAAGCTATTTTTTTAGCATTTTAATCCTTATATCTCGTAAACCTAATTATTTTCATATAAGTAGTTAGTCCAATATTTTACATTTGCTTATATTTAAATTTTCTAGCAGACATTAACTAAGAATAAATTATAGGAAAAGTAATGCCATTGACATGGATATTTTAGTGTCCTTTTTGACACTTCGTGGTGTTCTTCGGTTTTATATTTTTCAAATTTCCCAGAACTACTTAAAATCAATGGCCAGTAATAATAGTCATTGCTTAGCACATTAAAATCTTTACTACTTAAAAAGACATTAAAAATGTTGTTCAATCATGGTCATATTAAACAAAGAGTTAAGCTAAAATGAAATGTAACAGGGTCCCCTTATGAAAAAAAATTTAATTCGTTGGTGGTATAAAGACAATTTTTATGTTTTGCAAGGTCACCCTGTGTCAACTATTTTATATACTATGGTAAGGTATGGTATGGTATATGTCTTGGAGTAAGCAATGTCACAAACACAACCATAGACACATATGTACTGTGATTTTAAAATGATAAAATAAAGTTTTCGTAATTTTAAAATTGAAACTCCGTCTTAGACATAAAATGTATTTTAAGTTGACTATGACAGACATGAAATGGTGTTTATTTTAGAATCGTGTTTAAGTAGATAAACCTCTGTTTCAATTTGACTATGACTGCGGGCCAATATTTTCACCAAATTTCTTTACGACAAATAAAGTTCAGTTTGATTTATGATATTAAAAGTGTTGTTTAGTGATCCAGTGGCGGTCGACATCAACTTTAAAAAATTTATATATTTTCGACTTCCTTCTTCTTCACTTTGCGAACAAAATAGAAATTATATAAAGTTATTTTTCACATAGTTCTTACCCTTTATAGTCGTCTACCTTGTTTCCTTAAATTGTTATATTAAAATGAGCATGCATCTTAATTTATTTCGCCTGTAATAAGTGTAATGAGGGTGTCGAACTTTGTTTTGATGTCCTAAACGGTTCTGATTTATGATTAATAATATTTGTTAAATTTAATCAGTCGAAATTGGGCGGTATCAAGCCCTGAAAGGAGGACCACTATATACGCAATACCATCCCCAGATCTCTGGTATGTGATGCACTTTTATGTATTTGCGTAGTACCGCAACAAGTCCAAAGGCACATATATGTTGGTTAGAGAGTAGATTTTATGTGAGCATTTAATATGTATTAAAATGAGTGGGATTTCCTATTCAATTTACCTTACCTGTACTTGTAAAATGATGATCGTAAATAGTTATAAATACATGTATAAATATATACTTTAAATGTTATAATATGGAGTAGTTTATATATGCAAATTGAAGATGTGCAACACACACACATGTGAAATGTATACTGTGCGTGTGTAGGGTTCAGTTATTGGCCGCACAAAACTTTTGGAATTCTAAAAAGCTTTGCTCCTGATAATACTAAGAGGAATGTAATTTACAACTATACCACGCTTTCTAACGATTTCAATTTAAAGTGCGGACCCTTAGTGTACCTAGATACGACTGTCATAGGAAGGATGAATCTGTCAATATAATCAATGCACAGTCTCACAGCTCTAGGTGAGAACAGGAGTGAGCTTTCCTACTGCAGATTTAGCTAATACTAAACTAAGGCCTAGTACTGTTTTCAGGCATACGGATTAGAGAAATCGTGGGCTCATTGGACTTTGTTTAGTTGATGAAAGAAGCAGTAACATATAAAGTGATATTGTAGAGTAGTCTGTTTCACTTATGTGTTTTAAAATACTTCCTAGCCATCTCATTACCAGTCTAGCTACATTCGATAAAGAAGTTTCCGAGAACCAAAGAGATGAGATGATCTTAAGATACCAGCGGAACTCGACAATTCGTATAATCTGTATAAACTGTTGATGGTATTGAACGTAACTTTGACGGATGTGTTACTAGACGCTTACTTTGAAATTTAAGATATCCCCTTTTTCGATCACTAACAGTTTTGAAGTTATCGAGCAATATCTACTAGTGAAATATTGGCATCAAACGTAGATGGAGTGACTCTACCTACTGTCAACCACCCAAAAATCTTGGGTGTGACTTTTGACAATGGCCTTACTTTCGCTAATCATGCCACCGCAAAGCCACAAAGGTTATGAGCAAAAACGCTCAACGTTATTGAGCAGTCGGCGCTATTAAGCTGGTAGTTTCTACTGAACTGCCATGAACCTAGTCATCCAAACCGACATCTAGAGACATAAAGAAGCATCTTTGTAAGCACTATGATAAGATCCGGCAGCACATTACCTTGCCGTTTGATCCGCGTACTTATATGCGGGCTCTAAATGACCTCCACATCGAGTTGATATTCAGATCCCTCAGATCTCGGCCTATAAACGCCGCAATTGAAATCCAAACACTTGAAAACCCTTTAGAGGAGCGCGTCTTCGGAGGAAGACTAGAGTCATGCTAACACAACTTAGTTCTGGATATTGTAATAGACTAAACTCTTACTTATCAACCTCAACTAGATCATACAAAATACTTGCCCTGCAAAACTGTGGTTTCCTTAGACTTCCGTGAGAAGAGCTTGATGACGATTCTCAAAGTGATCGTACCTATTAGGCAGGGCGAATCACAACAAAAAAAAAAAAAAACCAGACTCTCCCGAATCTCTTGTATAAAACATATTTTTGTTTTTAACATACAAACGCTAAAGCAAACGATTGGTATTGGGATCTAAAAGTCATCATAGCCTTAGATCAGCTATTGGGACGCACGACCCTTCCTTTCGTGGCGCCCTAAAATTTAAGGGTCATTAATTGCCTTAGTAGTTCCAACAGGATATTAATATAGGATAACCTTTTTTCTAAAGCACAAAAATGTCTAACCCTAGTAAATAGTACATGGGCTGCATACTTTTATGATAGAAAGCGAAAGTTTCAAGTTATAGCAAACTTTCATTCTTACCTGATGTGGATATTTCATGAAGCTTCTTTTTCATTTACATAAAACTCATACACACATATATTACCTTTAAGAGTACTCATACACACATATATTACCGTAAAAGTACTTACATTCGCCTAATATCTACAAATTCAACCAATATTATTGTTGTTGTTAGTGCTGTTTTACCCAGAGCATTACAGTTGGTTCATTTAATGGTGGGATAAAGGTGCACAAATGGTGTTTATAAGCTTGCTTCTGGGTATTATAGTGCAATCTTTGAAATAAATTTCCAAACCAAACTCTTATGCACATAATTTTGTACCACTAACTCATACAGTATTCCAACTTATTAGATAGATTCAAGTAATTTTTGAATATTTAGTACTTTACTTGTTTACTTTGATAGAGCAATACTTCACCAGTGGAAAAATATGTCTGTGCTTATACCTAGGCGGGCAAAGCTCATGCAGTATTTAAATTTTATTCGCCTAATGTAATGCCAGTACCTGGGCGACCGAGCTTTGTTCGGCATTTTCATAGGTTGTCATGCTATTTAACTTCCTTAGATACTCATCAGTGGAGCTTTTCTAAAAGAGATTTTAAAAACATATCTTGTTAATAGAAAGATGTTTAATACTTTTTTTTATTGGTAACAAAGTTTGAATACACATAATTATACCTCGGTGGTTGCTCAAAAGATTTTCCCCATATTTTCGACAAGTCTTAACAAGATTTCTTGCTGAATTGTATGGTTAGAAGCTGTCAATCGTTGTCAAATAATCCATAAAGAATAGGGGCACATGGGTATATTTGTCGGTTAGTGCTCTATATGGCTAATTCTCCGCAAACTCTCAGTTTTGTGAGTGCAAAATTGAAAAAAATGAACGTGCGAGTTTTGAATATTTTTTGATTTTTAAAGTTCATTTATACTTGTGAAATGGACTGTCGAAGTGGCCAAGCTTAAAGTATAAACTTATAGATTTGACAGGTAAATCTCTGAAATTCGTTTCCACGGTTGTGACCGGATTGCCACGGTTGTGACATTAGTAACAATCGATATAAAAAAATACATTACAGGACATAGTTAACATTCTTCGCTTTATTTATATAAAAGTTTAATAATATTTAACCAAAATCAAGTAATTTTTCTATGTTATTTGGTGTTATTCAATAAACTTATAAAATGAAACTTTTTCCGCCTTTTAATGCCGTTGGTAGAAATTATCAGTCATTGTTGCATTTTTGAGCACTGAAATAGACAAAGAAAAAGTTTCAGTTAGTTATTTATTCACTGGCCTTAGATATAAATTACCTACTGCAAACTCTTCTTATGTGGCATGTTTTTCACAATCGAAATGTCTTTATTATGAATTTTTGACACTTCTGTTTTACTTTTTTTCGTAGAAGGCTGGCGGATTTTGTCTTCCGCGGAGCTCTTATTTTACTACTTTTCTGTGCGGCTGAGTTGAATAATAAATTTCCCATGAAATAGTTCTCGCACTCTGTGCCAATTGCGCACTCAGAACAGCTGAGAGAGTTGAAAAAACGATGTTGGGTTTTTGTGTCGACCAATTATATTGGTGCACTTTCATGGTACCTACGAAAGTAGGTATTTCTTGAGGGAGTTTCGAATCGACAATTTCGATATCATCTTTTGTCACGACGTCAAGGTATATATTTTTGACTCGAGAGCGGAGAGTTTCGACAAACGTTTGAAAATCGGGGATATCATGTCCATATTCACTGATAAAATTTATAGTTTTCATCGTGTGCATTTTTGGCAAGTAAATATCCAAAATTTTACCCACGTGAGCTATGATGGCGTCTGGATCGTGTCTAAGCGACTCTGACAAAGAAGCAAATCCTTGAGAATGAGCAGATGTATAAAGCAATTCTGTATGAAGTGTACACTGAGCTCTGCTTGCCCCAAAATGCGCTGAATGAACTTCGGTTCCATATTTACAAGTATAATTTTCATTGAAGTCGATGAGTACGATTAATTCTTCACATGAAACAATCGCAATCAGTTTTTCCAGCTAAGATTTTTGGTGTACACGTCGATATTCGTGACCCATGAACTTTTCCATTCCTTCCTTGAAAATTTTAATAGCTCTTTCTGTAGTACGTTTGGAGATTTTTTGGTTATTTATTGTTTTGAAAGCTTTTTTTTGAGGATCGATCCGGCTGGTTTCCTCGGAAAAATTTTCAACTTTATTTTTCATAAATAAATGAGAGAAATTTGGTATTCTACAATGTGTCAAAGCGTAATTTCAATTGATATTAACACTGAGTTATACATCAAAACCTCACGAAATTGTGACACTTTCCTCAAAAGTAGACAACCTGGAACCGTTGTGACATTTGACGCGTGCCACGGTTGTGACATTTCAATGAATAACTGTACATTACAAAAAGGCAATTCAAGCTAAAAGATTTTCCGACCGTTTTGAGGGTTGTGTTAGCGAACGTGTTGAAAAACCCGTAAATTGCAGTACACACAATGTACCCTTTCCGAGTGGCAAGTGCCACGGTTGTGACGTGCATTTTCGAAACATACTGTTTTGGTTTTCGATTATATATAAAAAAAAACCGGTGTGATTAAGAACGCTATATTAACAAAAAAAACTTTCAGTTACGCCAGCTGATTGAAAGTGACCCCTACATGGTGCAGGCAAGCTCGCACTGCAGTAATACTCGCATAAACAATTGGGCGACATTATTTTTTCAAACCTAATCGACACTTTTCAAAGTAGAGTTAGGAATCGAGAAATGAATACCAGCAACTCAGAAATGTGAAATATTTATCAGCGAATAACGTATTTAATATAAATAAAAACTATTATTCCCATTATTAGCGATTTGAGTCTAAACCAAATTAAATCATTCAAGAATTGAAGTTGGCGACATGCCACGGTTGTGACATTCGTATGGTATTGCCAATGAAAACTTGATTAAATTTTAATATGATGCAACAATGTATCCTAAACTAGTTATTTGAAGAAAGTCACTTTTCAACATTTAGCGTGCATAGTTCCTTGATTATGCTTAGTGAGTATTAGAAATCGCCAAGCGACACAAAACTCAGAGTTTACGGAGAATCGCCCATATATCGGTCAATTTGATTATTTGATTTCTTCCTTATTATTTTTCAAGATAGAATTATCCATAACTTTTTATATTTAATACATATGAAATATAAGCCCACACGTCCTTGCATACCATGTTGTAAGTAAGTATCTGATTTTCTAACGAAAGCATTATTTTAACGTATTTGGTCATTATTCTTGGTATATGTACTTCATTGCCGCATTTTTGTTCTCGAACAAAAGTGGTAACCCTTCTTAGAAATGTTTTTTTAATACGCACAAAAATACCTTTCGTTTGATACCCATATTTTCATATTTCATTTCATTAAAAAATCAGATAGGTGGCAACTCTGTAAAAACATCCTATATGGCAACACCTAGAAAAAAATTCTTAGAATGCGGTACACTATGTACATACCAAATTTCATCCAAATCGGTTGAGCGGTTTTAGAAATAGTTTGGATATACAAATATACAAGAATATCTCGTTTTAAGTTATAAGGTAATTGGATTTGGTGCCACCCACTTCTGTTGATATCAATAGTACGGTACTAGCATCTTTTGGAACCAGCCTAACTGCAGAGAGAACGATGTTGACCCCAGCTCCGGATTTAGACTCATATGAACTCCCCCTGCGGGTTAGGGGTTTAGAATATGCCCGAGGTAGGCATACCGGTTGAAGAGGCGACTAATATGCACAAAGGTAATGACGTGCAACTCGATGGTTGATCTACAGATATGATGCCTCTCACCTCTCACTACCCATCTCTCCTTCCTTACCGAAGGAGGGGTGACATGACCTAGAAGGTTCCACTGGTCATACCAAATCGCTACCAGGAGCAAGAGAGTACTGGAGCGTACCGGATTCATATTCGGCCAAGGACTGTCAGTTCGACAGCACCCCCCAAAACCTTCGGGGAGTATTTTTGTCGTTACAACAAGAGCAACAACAGCAACTCATATGAACATCCCCAAGATTCTTCAACTGTTGCGGTGCTATATACCGAACCTCTTTTGAATTTCTTTAGCATTTCCTTGCATCACTTGACACGTGCCTGTTTTTGTATTTCTTTTAAACTGTGTGTAATTCCCAGAGCGCAACACCTACTGACATGCAAATGATCGTGTAAAATCGTATGTATTTGTTTCGCCGCAATACCTAAGGATGCCTCTATTTCACTAAAGGTCACATGCCGATTTACAAAAATCATTTCACGCAAAGCATCAATATTTTTGGCGACAACAGAGGTGTATGGACGACCTTCTGGAAGACCCTCATCAAATTTTGGTCTCCCACGCCATAGTTTTGTAAGATATTTCATTCTCAAATAACAGCATCAAAAATTAAAAAAAAATTATCACCATACGAAATTTTAATTTTTCACACATTATTACTCTTGTTAGATTATGTTGAAATGAATCCGAGCAGTTTAAAGTCGAACTGACAATCACAGAACACTTGCAATACACGGATTCCGTGAACTTTTACAGTGACGCTCGTAATGGCGTTAAAAAAGTAAAATCGAGAATCGATATCTCTTAAAGTAAAAGAGTTGTATTATTGAAATCGAAAGAATAATCTAAGCAAAAGAAATTTAATTATGTTGAAATAAGTATTAAGTGACTGCTGTACCGCCTATGTTTCCTATTCCTTTTTTCACTGTAATTACTGAAGGTTATTATGTCCAAGTTTTATATCCACTTTTTTATTGAGATGTTTGTTGGTTGAGATGTTTGATTGAGTACTGGTTCAGAGATCATTGTCCAGCCAACAAAGATTCATCGGATAATAATCACTCCCCTTTTTATACCTATTAGTGCTACTCACACAAGGTATATTAACTTCATTCGCCCAACGGTATTATGTAACGGCATAAACGAATCGAGATAGATATTAACTTATGTATATAAAAATTTTCAGGGGGGAAAAGAGAAATTGATTAAGCCATGTCCGTCCGTCCGTCCATCTGTGATCATGATAGCTTGAGTAAAGTATGAGATATCCTTATGAAATTTGGTATGAACGTTCCTTGGCACTGATCTCCGAGCGCTATTTAAAGTAGGCGCAATCGGATGATAGCTACACCCACTTTTTATGTATAAAATATTTTCAAAAACACAAAATAGTAATTATTCATCACATAAAACACCTATAAGGATAAAATTTGGTGAGCATATTAAAATTAAGGTAAAAAATAGATTTTTCAAAAAATTTTTGAAAATGGTGGTGGCACCGTCCACTTTTGATTAAGTCAAATTTAGAAATATTATTTATCATAAATCTATAGCCTTTCAAGATATCGAAACAAAATTCAGCACACAGATTTCCGTGAATACAAAGAATGTTCGGTTAAGGCCCATGTATACTTTTATAATTTTGAAAAGGCTCATAGATATATTTAATGAACAATAACTTTGCGTAAAATAGTTTTATATCATTTCTATTTCTAGAAATTCGAAAAATAAAAGTTATCGAAAATGCGCGTGGCCCCGACCCTTTTATATTGGATTTTTCGAAACGAAATTCCGCAGAAATTTAGAATATATAACTGTTTACTGTAGAAATGGGCGAAATCGGTTAAGAACCACCCCCTGTTTTCTAACATGAAAAGTTTAATGGTAAAATTTAAAACGCGATATTTCTATAACTATCTAAGCTATATCCGTAAGATCTTGCATGCATAATAGATAAGCTTTTTAAGTAAAACTCGAAAGCAAAAAAATTTTGTGGATTTTAGGGAAGTAGGTGTGGCGGTGCCCAATTTTCAGCATAAAAATTCTGCTATTTTCAAAGGCGATTTGTTGTAGTTTCAACTAGATATTTCAATCAAAATTAGTCAGCTAATTCTCAGTAATGCGTAGTATACCCCTGCCAAAAATTATTCACATCGGAAAACACAGAAGCAAAATATCCGGGCCAGTTGTTAATACCCCACTGAAATACGGAAGTAATATCTTTTTTTATTTTCATCCCTCTCAGAAGAAGAAGAAGAGATGGGCCCATCAATTGGTATACTGAAATGATCAGGACGACGAGCTGTCTCACAGTTTACAGATAGCATGCTGAAATTTTTTGTATGCCGTCGCCATCTTATATTATATTAATCGTTTGTCGGAACCAACAAGATCGGAACAATACAACATATATCCCCCATACAATCGATTGTTCCGATAAAGGGGGTTTGAAATATAACTAATGGAATTAATTAGCTAGGAACATAAAATTTTGCAGCTTTTGCATTTATTACATATATAATGGTATTAAATACAGTTGTGATATTTTAAAGAAAATATGATTATCGGTATCTGTCGAAATACATTTTACCAATGTTATTGGTTACCCCAAAATTGCGGTTAGACCTGCGTAAATTGGTGTACCCTGATAGATCACTACTAGGTATATAATGTTCCGTTTTACCCGAATATAGACTTCGTTACTTGCTGAAATATCAGAATTTTTGAAAAATAAAATGAGATTCAGTAAAGGAGCTAAGATGGTGAAATTTTAAAGTTATATTAAATTAGTATATATACGAGTATATAGTCTACAAAAGATTTTTGGAAGCTTGTGGAAAGTGGGTGATCACCGCATACTTCTAAGTGAATAAAATCTTTTGCAGTTTCGATTGTTAATACCTGTAGAAGTTGTAAAATGAGCTAATCCGTTTGGGCGACCACGCCCACTTTTACATTAAATGTTTTTGGAAAGAAGCTAGATAAATAGACATCAAAACAACTGCTTTTTTACTTTACCAGGGATGTGTGATGTTCTTTTTTTACCTTTCATGAACATGCAATGGTATTATAACTTTGGTCCGATGTTTGTAAGTATGAGAAGAGATAGAGATAGAGATAGACCCACCGATAAGCATACCGAAATGATCAGGGCGATGAGCTGAATTCATTTAGCCATGTCCGTCTGTCTGTTTGAACGCAAACTAGTCCCTCAGTTTTAGAGATAGCTCGATGAAATTTGGTATGGGTCCGCAACTTTGTAAAACATTAATCATAGCAAGATCGGACCAATACAACGCATAGCCCCAATACAATCGATTGTTCAAATAAAAGGGTTTTGGCCTATAACTGTTGCAATTAAAAATCTAGGAAAGTAAACTTTTGCAGTTTTAGTACATATTATATATGTAACGTGTGTAGTGAAAATCACTCAGATCGGACCACCAGACATATAGCTCCCATATAATCGATAGTTTCGATAAATGGGTTTTGGGCTATAAATTTTGCAATTAAAAAGCTAGGAAAACAAAATTTTGCAGGTTTGGTACACATTACCTATTTTCTTACTTGTTACACGTGACTTTGGCAACGTAGACGGGCTGAATCGTACTGTGCTGGAAACGGTAATTTGTGCCGCTGTTTGTGTTTCTAAATCACGTTCGTTTCGAAGGAACAACTAGTGTACTTTGTTAAGCAAAACTTTGCTTCTCGGATAAGCGCCAATGAATGATAATGATAAAATAAGAAAGACCACAAGCGGATTATTTAGAAATAGCACGCAAACATGTAAACATGCGTCAACTATTGAGGTAGTGGTGTATGACTTTGCTTCATAGATGATGAGTGATGACCAATTTATGCTGATACCACTTTACTCCTTCATACTCAAATCGCCATTGCCGAATGTAACCCAAAGCCAAGAGTATACAGTAGACTGGGTCGATTTATTAACCGATATCGCGTCATCGATATTTCGATAGGTTTCGGGCTCAGGAAAAAAAAGTTCCACTACACATACCCAAAAATAATAATTTTCGAACCTGCGAAATTTCATTTTTTCGACTTTGATTTTTAAGGGGTTTTTCATGGCCTACTAAAAAAATTTTCTTTTAATTTTAAAATGTTCATGTATACCCTCTCCGACACAAAAATGTCCACTAAAAACGTTGGCGATAACAGTTTTTTGAAACAAAAATATTTTTTGGGTTTTGGATAGTGTTTTGGTCAAAATATTTACCCTTTCGCCATTTTTAAGGGTTTTTTCAGCATGTATGCAAAAATGTTTTCGATTAAAACGAATTTGTCTCATATTTCCTGCCCCAGTTAAAATTATGCGCTAAAACGTTGGCGATAACGATTTTTTGAAAAATAATTTTACTTTCGGGTTTTGAATCTTGTTTTGGTCGAAAAATCGACTTTTCCAAAACCCCAAAATAAAATTTTGTTTCAAAAAACTGTTATCGCCAACGTTTTTAGCGGACTTTTTTGGGTCGGACAGGGTATACATGAAATTTTTAAAATCAAATGAAAATTTTTTTAGTAGGTCATGAAAAAACCCTTAAAAATTAAACTCGAAAAAATGAAATTTCGCAGGCTCCAAAATTATTTTTTTGGGTATGCGTAGTGGAACGTTTTTTTCCTGAGCCCAAAACCTATCGAAAAATCCATGGCGCGATATCGAATAACTTTCCTCCATACAAATCGACCCACCCTAGTATACAGGTCTCCCAATGAACATAGTACATACATATATATTTACGTCTCAGCCACCAATCCAGTAAGTGTGATCCCCTGAAGGGCAAGCATCAAAGTATATCCAAAAGTACTCATACGAGTATGTAAATGTGTGCGTGCATACACATAAACTTGCATTTGTGATCTTTGTATGCACTTTTGTACCAACTTTCCTTTCCGAAAAAGTGAGATTAACCAGAATAAATGTGCATCTATGGGCAAAAGTAATAAAAACGACCACAAAAGTGAAAGAGAAATTTGCAAATGTCATAATGGTCCCAAACAACAGTAATCAAACTCCAACCAATGTAAACAAGCAGGTGGGCACAAATCGGTGTGGGGCTTACAAGTTTATGCGTTGACCGGAATTCAAGTGAATTGCACTTAATACAAACAAAGTACGGATACAAACGAAGAATATAAAAGTGCATAGGTGTATTATCCCTGGAGTGAAACCCCAAGCTAGTCAGAAAAAGTGCTGGTTACAACTAGAACTGAGATCAAACTAGGCTGAATAAAATCTAAACAAGTAAGAACGTCTTAGTTAGTCTGGAAGTGGTCGGTTATGTGCTCACCTGTAAGAACTCCTATACATTCAGAGGGGGTGAATTCTTCAACTCTGAGGCAGGCGTCGGATTGGCACCTTAATTTGTTTGTGAAAAGCCGCGATTTGAGGTTGTAAAAAGTAACTATTGGCCGGTTTCACCAACGCAGTTAAGGCTAAGGCGAAGTTGTAACTTAAGTTAGCCCAGATTTGAGGCTCGCTTAGTTTTAGTTTCCACCAATTGATTGCCAATTTTGCCACGACAAACCGATCAGCTATTTTATATATAGTATTATTTTTTCATACCCTTTAACTCTACGGAAATGGCAATGTTCAGCTATGCAGACAGTAATTTATCGATCTAAGGCTCTATAAATTCTAGAATGCAACAATTCTTTTACGGCGATATCTTAAGGAAATAAAGTATTCATTTATAAATGCGAGGGAATGTTTTGGTGATCACTGAGCATTTGTGAACTCATTATTCTTTTATAGGTCTCCATCTCTTTCTCTGTCCAGCAGAGAGCAAATTGTTCAAGGCTGTGCTCTTAGTTTGACCTTTTATCCTATGGGATAATGGACACATGTTAGCATGCATCTTTAAAGAAACGAGCATGTAAACTGTGACAAAATACCATATTATTTTCTCTATGGAGGCTCGGAGAGACACCAGAAACGTTACTATTTCCGATACACTATACCTTGGAAGCTTTAGCGGCGAGCCAAGACATTACCACGTTTATGACCTCATATATTTGAACCTGAAGCTGAAAGCGCGTACGTGACCACTTCACTGTTTTTTGGATTAAAACAACCATATTCCCGGTTTCTCTTTGGTTGGAAGCTACTAAAAATAGCGCTTAATAGATAAATTAAAACGATATCTTCCCAATAGGTGCATGTTTGAAAACAAGCCGTTAAAGGCATGCATGACGAATTTTCCGACTGGTACTTTGGACAAAACAAATTAGTAACATTACTGTCATTTAATTTTTGAACGACAGCAACAGTACTTAGTCGGGAATAAGTCAGCTGGCAGCTTGGTTAACTTGTGTCTTAGCTTATATAGGTAGTAAAAGAAACAGATGACTTAAATAAATTAATTCAAGTTAGTAAAACTGGCCCCATGTCTTTAGAATATTTCAATTACAATAGCATGTAAAGCAAATGAAATGAACTAAAGGAATTACCAACGTTTTTGACTTAAACAATTTGAAATTGACCTCGAGTTATAACCTGCAAAATTTTAAAGTTTTTCACATGAAGCCATTTTTCTTTTATTTTCAAAGGTTTTTTGCATTTTTAGTTTTATGTTGAGTAATTTTGATACAGAGGGGAGAAGAGTTTCTTAATAATTACGCTATATACCTTTTGATTAAGCTATAATAACCTTCACGCTAAGTCAACTGCTAATAGCTACAATTTTATTGATTAAATCAGCTCTTGGTAAGGATCGCGAAGTCTTTCCAAGAAAACTCACTCTCCAGTTTATGATGTACTCATTCATATTTGATTTCTGGTAGTTTGACATTGCATATATGTATTACAACTAAACCTTTCTTCGAACCTTTGTGCCATTCAATAGCTGATGATATGCAGTCAGCACCACTTATTAGCAAATAGGGTTTTGGTGGGGTCTGAGGACATATCCTGTATAAACAAAGGGTCCAAAATACTATAAAAGGTAATTAATAGTACGGGTTAATCTTTTTAGTGGGCTCTTCCGAAAATATTTTTTTAAAACATACATTACAAGCCTGTCTAATGTTGAAACATATAATTTTTTTAGTTTCAAGGTTTGAAGCTTGAAGATTTAAATTTTTTTCTGCTTAACCCTAAAATGTATACGATGAGCCTCCGAGGACCACCTGCATTTTCAATCCTTCTAATCGGCCGAATAAATATTTTGTACACGCCTTTAGTATTATGCTCGCTTAAGATAAGTTGCAGTTCAACTTTGTTACAACCAAAATGGGTGGTAACGTCACATAACCTCGCAAATTTGCGCGTATTTTGTAAATATTTTTGTGAACACAAATTAGCACAAATTTTGTGCACATATTAGTTAGGATTAACGAACAATATTAGTGTTTTTATAAAAAAAATTTGGTTCATTTTATTCTCTATCTACCATTATTCGTGTTTGACAGTTTTTTGGCAGTTGCATGAACTGCATTACCCACGGTTACGATTATCGCTAGATAATGTTCGAAGTACAATAGGAATTCTATCCCTGAATATTTTTAATCATAATAAGCTTTGCGTTTTTTGAAGGGAACAAAGTTTTCTCAGAAATATCAGTAATTTAGCATCAATACCCGTTGTATACATATGATGAGCCTGCGAGACTTAGATAGCTTAACAAGAATCTATATTATTCACAACTTTCTCAAGGAATTAGAAAAATATAAAATGGCTTCAACCAGCAAATCATTCATACGACAATAATTTAACAAGGCGACGCTCTCTCTATTTCAGTAAACTTTTATGAAGAACTGTATGTGATTGATTGTTTTGACGGGGCATATTTTTCGCAACAATTGCCCTGTTTTTTTATACACCCATATACGAGGTGTGTTCAAAAAGTATCGCGAATTTTGTGTTTTTTCAAAAATTATTTATTTATTCATGAATATCTATTTTGTCCCCTTCAAAGTAATCCTCATGAGATATTATACACTTGTGCCAACGGTTTTTCCAATCTTCGAAGCACTTCAAAAAATCATTTTTTTGTATTTTGTTCAGCTCCTCCTTCGATGCCGTCTTTATCTCGTCAAGAGAAGCGTAACGTCGTCCTTTCATGGGCCTCTTCAGTTTAGGGAACAAGAAAAAGTCACAGGGGGCCAGATCTGGGGAATACGGTGGCTGCGGCATCATTAGTGTGTTGTTTTTGGCCAAAAAGTCGCGCACAAGCAACGATGCGTGAGCAGAGGCGTTATCGTGGTGCAAAAGCCAATTTTTGTTCTTCTTTGCACATCTTCTCGGCCTTCTGAGAACATTTTGTACCACCGATAAACGTTGCTTCGGTCCAAGGTAGCTTCTCCGTATGCCACAGTCAACATTCGGAATGCATCCGCGCACTTAATTTCGTTTTTCACACAAAATTTGATACAGGTTCTTTGATCCATTTTTTTGAATAGGTAAAAATCGAAGACGATCCAAAACACGTGCAAGCAAAGCAGCTGTCAACAATTAACTGAACATTCTAAATGGCCGAGCTTGTCGGCGTAAGTGAGAGACATGAGCACCAACATAACGCCAAAAAAAATTCGAAATTGGAATATACGTAACCAGCGAAAATTCAAAATTCGCGATACGTTTTGAACACACATCGTACATAGTACATCTCGTTTGCAACTAAAAATACCAGTCATGGGCAACTGCGCAAAATACATAAAACTAATTGTCAGCACTGTTCCTTAATGTCAGACAAACAAATATTTGTTTATGAAGCATATATACTTAAATTTCCTCTGTTGACATTTCGCTTTTTTAATAAGGGATGATAAAACAGATTGCAGTAAAAAAGTTTGACAAATGTAGAAAAAACTTGAAAGTACTGATTTTATCCGCCACTATTTTATAGTAGCAGATAAAGTTGTAAGCTTAGCATTCCATAGAACTCTTAAACGCAAACGCTAATACGTATAAAAAAAACGGGGCTAGGTTTCCTACCTATGTTTTGTTAGTTCTGGACCTATTAACATTTGAAGTTTGAAAATTTCTTTACTCATATGTGGGCGGTAACTTTCAAAGAAATTTCACAAAAAATGTTGATGTATAAAAGTGGTTATCATTCGATTTCACCCACTCTTCTCGCTGTTCAGACAAATTTATAATACACTTTGTAATACACCATTTCCAGTTGTATTTTAGAAATCGTCAATAGGAAATTAGAAAACATCAGTTGGATTTTCAAAAAAATTTATTTGATTTTAAAAAACTTAAAAAAAATTCAATTTATGCTTTCTGAAATTCAATTGACTCTTTCTAATATCGAATTCACTCCCATTGGAAAGTGTGAGATATAGACAATTGGATTTTAGAAAGCGTAACTTGAATTTACTGTAGGTTTTGCAAAATCCAATTGACTATTCTAAATTCCAATTGACGATTTCTAAAATCCACTTCACCATTTCTAAAATCCAACTGGAAATGGTGTAGTACAGTTAACTTTAGGTATCAGTTGTTTGTGTAGAAAAGACCGGTTGTTGACTAGTTGGCCCATAACTAATACAGTTGCGAGGGCGTTTACAACCAATGGTTTTATTGTCGGGTTGTTTGTATGAAAGTAACTGTGGGCAGAAAACATTCAAAAGTGTACAACAAATGCATGTTCTAGGTGTCATTAAGATTTGCCGTTATGTAACACTTTAGGTTATTTATTCGTAAAACCAAAACTTTGTTCATTTGTATTTTTCTATTCATTTCAAACTCGTTCTTTGGGCAATTTGGAGTAATAATGAAACATTGTTTACGTAAGCTGAAATACTAAAAAACTTTGTCCTTCTAGCAAACCAAAAATGTTGTTGTGTCTTTGCGGTTTGACATATTCCTAACCAGAAATTTATTTGTTCATATTTTCTTTCGAAAATATTCCTTATGACAACTGCAACAAGGGTAAATGTGAAACAAAACAAATAAGTAAATCGAGTAAAGCTGCATGTGGAGGCAAATCAGCTACACCAGATACCTTGCGTTGAATTAGCACATGGTTGGATAGATTAGTTTGCATGAGTCGCCTAGCTACGTACAGAAAGAGAAGGGGGACAATACGGAAAAGGACTACTTATATGATAAACTAGAACAAATATGTGATCACTGCATCTAAAAAATTCAGTCTCCACAACGAAAAAATAGTCATCTATAATACCCCGTTAAGACAAAGAGGTTTCTGCCTTTGTTGCTATATCTGAATTTGACTTTCCTGTAAAGCTGATACCGTTACGCCAAATGACTTGGAGCAATACCAACAGCTCTATCAGTATTGATAAGAACCCCTCATCTGAAGATGAAACTGAACGAAGCTTCATACAATCGATTTTCTCTTATGCGATTTCTTTACCTTGATGCTGAAACAGATAATTCTGGCCACAGAACAAGACCAAGGTGGTAAAAGATATTTATTATAAGAACTTGAAATAGCTTACAAGTTGGATAAAGAATCGAAGAGAGCGGGTCTTTCCGATGACACTGTGGTTAGACATTAGTTTGCAACTGTGAAGCACTTGGTCTATTCATGATGTCTCATAGAAATCAAAGGAACACACCATTCTTGGGTGTAAGCGCTACTTTGAATTGAGTAGGAAGTACTGTCTAGACGGACCAAGAGCACGCTCTTTAAATATCATAAAAAATGTACTGACGTGTGTATACTCATTCCGGATGGTATTTTTATCGACATTCGGCTTTGACAGCTGAAAGAGTGTGAGCTAGAAAAACAAGCGAATCGTAACTTGTCCTCCCCCATGTGACAATTTCCGCCAAGAAGGAATGAAGGGATCTGGTGTTTTGCTTCCATGCAACTATAATGTCTTCAGAGAAAACTTTTTTTTTTTAGTGTTCAGCTGGAAATGTTTTCATTGATTTTGCAGCTGGTTACAAAAGTTATATGAATTAGCCATTTTCATATGTGGCAGGGAAAGGATGTGTATGGAAAATTTTAGTGTAGGTGTTCCTCTACTTAGGTAGTAAATTGTTTTCTACACTAGGAAATATTGCCGTAACTTGCACGCGTCTTCTGGTCGCTTCCTACAATTTTAGGAAAGTAGAAGCGATATTATTACAAATAATTTCTTAGGATTTCTATTATACTTCCTTCCATCTACGATGTCACCAACTGTACGTATGGATGCATTGTCATATCCATCTTTGTAATAAAGCATTTCCATTAAAGTTAATCGTAATCGATGTCTATGTTCATTATTAAGCCAATAAAATCCTAGTCTACAGTTTTTAGAATTTGTTGTCTGTTTGTCTGTATGTTTGGAAACGCATCATTCAAAAACTTCTGAATATAGCTGATCTAAGCTATCATAATTACATTTCTAGATGTCTAATTTGGAATTTAAGATATCCGTTATTTCCATAACTCGACAAGTTTCCTAGTTATCGACCAATATGTGAATAAGGGTGATCCAAAATGTAGTAGCATAATATAAGTATCAAACTAAAGGTGCTGATGACTGCTGCCATAAGCGATATAATAAAGTTCCATATATCTACTGGTGGCGAAGATATAATATATAATATATGATTTCAATCGGACTGAAGCTATACTAAGTCCTGAGTTCGCATCTAACAGTGGTCGGGTTTTCCAGTTTTCAATAAAAACACTTCTGTTATGTGTTCTGTGTAGCACATTTAATTGCTTTTATGTAAACAGTTGGGAAACAATTTTATAAATAATTTTTAACAACGCTATCTTACTTTAGTTTAACAAGGATACAGGAAATGAGCACACTTTGGTAAAAACGATTTTTAAAAGGATGATATATTTCTGCAAAAAATAATTTTATATCAATTGTTTCTCACTTCCGTTTACGAAGAAATTCGAAACATATAAATTTCCGAAAATGGGCGTTGCCCCACCCCGCTATTTGTTTCATATTTTAAACCGTCAAATGGTTAGTACTCACTGCAAAATCTAAATTAAAATTCCTTTCAGCTTTTTCATTGCTTTAAAGTAAAACGATAGTTCTGAGTAAAGTAAGATAAAACAAGTAAGGAAAGGGCTGTCTTCGACTGTGCCGAAGACTTTATACCTTTCATGAATACGCATCACGATTTCAAGTGTCCGATCCTTACTCACAATTAGTAAAAGCTCTGCAAAACTGTTAATTTAAAGATACATAGCCCAAACCCCATTTATCGGAACAATCGATTGTATGGGAGCTATATGTTATGTTGATCCGATCTGGCTGATTTTCACTACACAAATAACATATCTAAAGAATACTAAACCTGCAAAATTTTACGTTCCTAGCTTTCTAATTGGAAAATGTATAGCCCAAAACCCATTTATCGAAACTATCGATTGTATGGGAGATATGCGTTGTATTGCTCCGATCTTGCTGATTCCGACAAATGATTAATCTCATTCAAAATGCCGGCTGTATACCAAATTTCATCAAGATATCTCAAAAACCGAGGGACTAGTTTGCGTACAAACAGACAGACGGACATGGCTAAATCGACTCAGCTCATCGCCCTGATCATTTCGGTATACTTATTGGTGGGTCTATCTCTTCTTCTTCTCATACTTACAAACATCGGACCAAAGTTATAATACCATTTCATGTTCATGAAAGGTATAATAACATATCACCACTAGATATATATTGTTCTGTTTTACATAAACTTAGACTTCTTTACTTGTTAATAATACAATTGATAAATAATGATTATAGGTCATTTATATTGGAATGATAATCGGTCAATCATTGTCAAATTTGGTTTTGTATACAAAAAGGCAATTTTAATTGTGATTAGTAATTAGTTAGTTTCAGAGACTTTCAAGTATAGCAACTAGCACGCCGTCTAGCTGAATTTTGTTTTCAAAATTTGTATTGTCATCTCATCCTGAATTTTGTTCTCAGCTGTAAGTCCCTAGCAGTGGCGTAGCCAGGATTTGGGGCAGGGGGAGGCGATGAAAACAAATTTTATTCGAAACCTGAAATTTGAGACACAAAATAAATTTTGTTTTAAAAATGTACGAAAATTCAAAGAAATTGTATCAAAATAAAAAATCTTTTCTAAAAAATTTTTAGAATTTTTTGGAGTATGCAGTTTTGTAGTTCATTAAATTGTGCCAATATTAAAGTCGTGCAACATTTTTTTGATTTTTTTCAATTTTTTTTTCTGAAGAGCTAAAGTGTTTTCTTTCATATAAAAGAAATTGCTTTGATTTAAACGGCGAGTACCAAAGATTTAATGATGAGCTGTATGAGCTATATGCAGACCCCGACATAGCCCAACGAATTAAAACCCAACGAATTAAAACCCAACGTCTTAACTGGCTAGGCCATGTTGTGCAAATGAATGGAGCTGTTCCGGCCCAGAAGGTATTCTTATCGGCACCCACAATTCGGATTAAAAAGTGTAGAATTTTTATAAAACTTGGTTAAATTTTCCTTGTTTTTGAAGAAAGTTTGAAATTTGTCTTTGAATATTTTTTTATCAGATAATGGGCTATTCTTTTATAAAAAACGTGTAAAAAACTATCGTCGCTATCTATTTTTCCGCCGTTATGTGCTCTGACTAAATTAATGAGCCTGCCTACTCTAGTATTTTCAGACCTCCTGAATTCGGTTTTTTTAAGACATGAGAAATAAGGGAGTAGAGGTTTAGCTCAGCAATATCAGACCTTAAATTACGGTATTATTTCGATCTGTTATTTTATTACTACCAGAACCAATGTGTACGCATACCTCGAAACCGGTTTCATCGTCTTGAAAGCCTTGTTAATTTTGTAGAAGGTCTGTCAAGAGGCCTTTATGTATATAGGCTTAATATTTAAAAGCATAATTACCGATTATTTCCTATATTCATAAAACTGCCCTTTGTCATTTATAAAATAAAAAAATTATAAATCAGAAGCATAAAATAGTATTGTGTTATTCAATCGATAGAAAAAAAATTTTAGTTCATGGACGAAGGGGCGGATCTATCCCCCAATCTCCCTCTGGCTACGCCACTGGTCCCTAGGTCCCTTGGGAGTTAGTTCCAAACAAATTTTCCAAATAACTCGATCCGTGCACCACCTAGCGAAATATCACTAAAGTTTGAACCGGAAAGCTATACAAAAATCGATCGCAAGACTCCCCTGAATTTCAGAAATTTAAGGTTATCTCGATCCACGTGCCACCTAGCGGAATTCTGTTTTCTGCAAATTGTTTTGCCATCGTGTTCTGCACTATGGGCCAAATTTAAAGTCACTAGATTACCGGGAAGTTTGTTTAAATTTGATGTCAATATTCCCAATCTGAAACGAAATTTCACAGAGTTCTGCACTCTGTTCCACGTTTTAAGTGACTTTTCTGGTCCTTCGTGGTGTTTCGTAATAATTAGCACATTTATATAGGTCGTTAAATGTTGCAAATAATGTAGTTATAAAACTTTAAACCAATCACATCTAATTTTCTTCTTTCCGTACTAAGCATCTTACAGTCATGGAATTTAATAGCGTTTCAGAGTGTCTATCCGACTCTTAGTAATTTAATGTAGCCAATTGGCTATTTACAATTATTTTGTGTTGAACTTTATTAAGTAATAAACCAATATCAAATATTTGACAACTTTGAGTGACAAAGTTTTGCAATTTGCGGCGTAATAAGTACGAGTACACACATGTGGCATACCTGAACATACAAACGAACATACATATTGGCATACGATTATATTAATATGCATACATGTCAAACATGCAAGTATATAAACATATATACATAACTATAGGAATCCCCTCCGTAATGGTATAACATATGAATGGACATTATTCAAAGCTGTCATAAATGACAGCGCATTGCCGCTACGAATAAAATATAGCCAGCCACCAACTGCGTACAAAATGACAGCGAAGTAAATGAGTCAGCACCATCAGCGGCAAACATTTAGTGTCTCAAATGTCAGAGGCTTGAAGTTACCACATGCGGCAATAAGTCTGTTCTTTTAGCAGTGGAAGGTTTTTGAGCGAAGCATTGAGCAAATGAACAGAAGTCTCTAAGAAATACAGGTTCGCAAAAAATTAAAAAATATATACGTGTCAAAAGATAAATTATGCAACACAAAATAATATATACTTATAATCTCAACCAGACCTGTTAAATAATGGTTACTTATCGTAATGATTACCGATTTGATTAATTATTTTCTTGAGAATCCATTTAATGATTTACGATTATTTAATGATTTTTTATGATTATTAAAAAGAATAAAAAACAATCAAAAAAAGTGGTTGATAACTTTTGATTATATTTGATAATTAAAATTTATTTTTATATTTCTTTTTGGATTTTTTTACCTTTCATGAACATGAAATGGTATTAATCAGTTTTGCTAGCTGGCTTGAGGTCCAAATTAAAATAAAAAACCCAAGGTTTTTTTTATATATTACCAATATATTTCGATTACACACCGTAATCGTCTTCAGGGTGAAAAATTTTTTACACGTGTGTATCACTTAACGTGGAGTTTATAACTTTGGTCCGATGTTTTTAAGTATGGGAAAAAAAAGAGATAGCCCCACCATGATAAGTATACCGAAATGATCATGGCGATGAGCTGAGTCGATTTAGCCATGTCCGTCTGTCCGTCTGTCTGTTTGTACGCAAACTAGTCCCTCAGTTTTTGAGATATCTTGATGAAATTTGCATGATATTAATCATTCGTCGGAATCACCCATATCGGACAAACATAACATATAGCTCCCATACAATCAATAGTTCCGATAAATAGGTTTTGCGCTATACATTTTCCAATTATAAAGCTAGGAGCGTAAATTTTTGTAGGTTTGCTACTAATCATGTATGTAATTTGTGTAGTAAAAATCAGCCACATCGGATCAACATAACATATAGCTCCCATACATCCGTTGTTCCCATAAATGGGGCTTGGGCTATGTATCTTTAAATGATCCGTTTTGCAGAGTTTTTACTAGTTGTGAGTAAGGATCGGACACTTAGAACCGTGATGCGTATTCATGAAAGGTATAAAGTCTTCGGCACAGTAGAAGACTTCTCCTTCCTTACGTTTTTTTATTGTTTTTTTTGAGTTTTTTTTCAGTATTGTCGTAGAAGCACATAAATATTCACATCACCAATACTGAAAAAAAATCTAAAGAAATCAAAACAACTTTGTTTGTGTTTTTTTAATTTATTTTGATTTTCTTTTGATTTTTTTTAATCGTAATCAATTAATAATTGCCTTTTCTTGAAAAATAATTAAAATAATCGTTACCAATTAAAAAAGCCGTCTAATTAATTGATTACTAATTACTAATCAAATTTAACAGGACTGACTCAACTTTTTATATGCTAATAAGAGCCAAAGTAAATTTTGCAAACTTTTGAGAAGAGCATTTTGAAAGTTAAAATCATTATCTGAAGTTAGAGATTTGAGATGAAGTTGAAATTTTCACACTCAAAAAATAAATAACTAAGTAATGTTTAGATTTGTTATATGATGTTTATGGTAAGTATATTAGTTTAGAAAATGTAGAACAAAATAAAACTGTTTTCGAAATTCGTTCGATAACAGATTTTCGAATGGAGAAATCAATGGTAGTCAAAACACAATAGCGTCGTATCTCGACTTTAGTTTTTATTGCTGGTTAACACAGAATTCTCATCATCCTAGTATTTTTCACAAATCTATTAGTTTTCAGAAAGAGAGCTTTAGTATGACCTCCTGTTGACGAAACACACTAATAACCCTCGCCAAGACTGTTGCATATGTATACCCTGAGAACTAACTAAATCTTTTTGGTAAAACGTGGGGTCTGTCTCCAAGAAGGATTTACACTTTCATAATACGATTTATTATGTTAGCATCCAAGGACGCCAGCAGGACTAAAAGAAAGTTTTGGTGGTATAAAAAGGGGTGACGTCGATATGCTTGGGCTACCATTGACTTTACTGAGGTGATTTTTTAATATTGAACTTAGTGAGGCTCAGTGTCCTTCTAGTACAATCCCAATACTGTTCATGGACTCACACATAAAAATGTTTACCCCAATACTAATTTTGTATCAGGCATTGGGTTGTTCGTTGAATAGAAGGGTTCCGAACGTCACTTTTCCAATGGGGAGTATGCTGCAGTCCTTTAAGCCTATGCAGTATTTAAAACAGCTGCATTGACAGGCAAGCTGCAATACAGTTTTTGGCTAACCCTCTAATTACTTCATTCGTGATTTGCCAATATAATCTCAGTCTTAATAATGTTGCCATACATAATACGCTTGCTTTATTCTGAATGCTGGCTCGCACCGAGGTACCTGGTAATGAGAAGTCTGGCCGCTTGGCTATTGTGGGCTCTAAATAGATATTTCTGCGCTAGCACACGACTCTAGCACTCTCTACTTCTGCCATCGAAAAACCGATGCAAATCTTTTTGAATATATCTCTTATATGTGACTAGTAGACAAGGAGATGCATAAAAGCTGTAATAAAAATACAAAAAAGATCCAAAGTGCAATTCGACCTTCTTGCCTTAAGGGTGATAATACGGCTGGGTATTTTCTGTGCATCTGCCTCGCTATCGCAAAAATGCGCTAAGCTCTTTTACACCGATAAATCTATTTTAATAGAAATACGAAAACAGCACAACGGACGGCATGTAGAGTCTGTGCTGTTTTCTGTATTTACCTAAAAAAATTGAATAACGAAGTGTGCACTCCATGACACAGCTTCGTTTAACACCGATTGATAATGTTAAACCTCAAACTGCTAAGCGAACACACCTACCATAAATATGTAGCAAACACCTGCCACCATCGTACACTTCACAGCATGTGCACCTGCGGGATAACTCACTTTGTGCAAATGTAGTTAAGCATGTCTTACAATATTAACATATTTATTCCATGTTTCATATTCTTAAATAAAGTTAAGACTTTTTTTGCACACATCGCTCATTTCGCTGGATTTGATAGGGTAAATAAATGGCATTATTATTCTCATTTGAATCACTTAAAGTTGTTGCTTTGTATGCCTAGAATTGTGAGTAAAATTGTTTCTCGTGTAATAAGTTCAAGTCTCCCTTACCAAAGGATTATGTGAATTAATTACCAAACTGCTTAAGTGGTCAACGCAATTAATATTAATTAGTTAAGAAGGTAAGAGTATAATAAATAAAATGTACAATTCAACTTTGACAAGTTCGGAACAAAAGGCTCTGTGATTAACGAGTAAAAACATACGTTATCACACATGACTCGTACTTTTTCTCTTCCGGAAGGTGTAAGAATTGGTACTGCATAATTACATAAATAAATATGTACCCTATAAGGCAAACCTCCACTTCTGAATGCGATGTCATATATCGCATTTAGCACAACTACGCTTGATGGGTTTTGTTGTCTCGTAATACGCTGTCCATTTAGAAACATCAAGGATAGAAAATAAATTGTCAAGTATTCTCTTTGGATAGTACATTTCTGGTTCAAATATCTTGATTTTACGATGTCGGATCTCAAAAAAATGTCTACAGAGATACTTCCTTATGTGACCGCTGAGACGGTTGGGTTTTAGACACCGTTACACATTTTAAACACAAGATCAGTAACATTTAGGAACATAAGAAATAAATCCAAAAGGATTATACAAGGGCTGCCATAGGGTGATTTCCCTATCCCC
Organism: Merzomyia westermanni; assembly: GCA_949987695.1. Lineage (NCBI taxonomy): Eukaryota > Metazoa > Arthropoda > Insecta > Diptera > Tephritidae > Merzomyia > Merzomyia westermanni. Next base: position 51,090,154 of record OX465289.1, on the reverse strand, counting down.
CCTTCTGTTTAATTTCTATATTTCGAGGCCTTCTACTCCAGCAGAGAGATTCTCTATTGTCGACCCTGACGACGATTCGGGCAAGGCCCCTTCACTGACGAATTCTATGCTAGGATCAATTAATATATCCGAGACTTTTCCAGCTTCTTCACTGCGCGAGATCTGACCTTATCGATAACTAAGTCTACGGCGGCTCTGTTTACGACTTGGAATGGGCAGATGAGGTAAAAGTCAAACTGCCACGTAGATGGAGTTCCTCTTCCTAATATTAAACACCCTAAAATCTTGGGTCTGATGTTTGAAAACGGCCTCATCTTTGCTAATCATGCCACCTCGAAAACCGCAAAGGTAGAGAGCTGCAACAAAATCCTCAAGACACTTGCCGGCAGCACTTGGGAGTGAGATAAAGAAATTTTCTTGCTACATATAAGGTTATCCGCCGACTGGTTATTGCTTACTTTGCACCGATATGGTCCCCCAATCTTGCTGACACCGAAAAGAGGAAGTTGCAAGTCTTCCAAAGCACCGGCATTAGAACTGAAACGGAGAGTCTTCTTATGTGACCTCCACCAAGATACTAATATGCTCAATTTTCGATGGAACTCTTACCTAGAAAGTTTTATTGAGCTGCCATAAACCCAGTCACTCAAACCGACAACTATTGAATGAAGTTCCGTCTACCAGAGACATAAGGAAGCTGCTCCGTAACCACTATGATGAGGTCCGATTATATATTAAATTGAAGTTGGATCGATGTAACAATATCCGGGCTGTGAATGTGCTCCACACAGAGTCTGTAGGCAGATCCTTCAGATCTCGACCTGTGAACCCCGTAATTGATATCCAGCTACCTGTAATAGCTGTAGAGGAATGCGTCTTCCGAGGGACACTACAGTCATGTTTGCACAACTTAAGACCTTCAAAGGCACATCAGAAGCTAATTGAACTGTGTGAACAAAACAGAAAATCAACACACTTCTTGGAAAGCTCTCGCGTTTTGTACATTTAATAAATGGACCTTGCTGCAGTTGATGGGATGAGCAGATCAGCTGATCCGAGATATGCTGAAATATAAGACATGCATCGCTACATTACACTGACGAAATGATTCAACTTAGGATGAATAGCTCATATCAGGCGTAATAATATATACGAGCCGCTGCAACATAGCTCGCCCGCCATTTCTCTGCCAACCTGGCGCCAACTGAAAATACCACGGAAACGCAATGGCCCCTACCTACTCTGGTAGTAGTGTTTACAACCGTTTCTTAAATGCTTCCTGAGAGCTATATTTTCGTTATTTTATAGTAAAAGTTTTCTTACTTTCCTCTTTTATTTGCCATCTTACTTCGCTGCCTTCACAAATTGTCTCGGACTCTCAGGTTACAACAGGTGTGATTCATAACCAGATATAATTTACCCTTTCATCATTCATTTCATCGCTTCTGTACTTTAACCAGCCACCGCCTTAAGCTCTATTCAACAATACCGCAACGTGACAAGCAATACTCTCGTAGAACTTCTTGAAGCAAGCTGCAAAGGCCAAATCAAGTGTTACCTAACCACAGAAGTTAAGCGATGTCAAGAACAAAAGTTATTTGCCACCTAAACGATAAGTGTGACAAAATTTTAATCCTTTTCGAAATTAATATTGTCTTGTATTAGCCTGGAGCAAATTATTTGTTTCTTTATGTGCAGACACTTCAAGGACTTTATTTATTTAGTATGCGATGATATGCTAGTTGTTGAAGACAGCAGAGTGTTTGGTTGTTGATTGACGATATGGTTCGATTTGGTATAGAAAGAGTTACACGGAAGTATGGGGTTAAGTTTTGTGAGAGAAGTACGTCTTTAAGGTTGGAATGAATATTAGAAACTGTCTAAGCTTTATGGAGGGCGAGTAGTTTTTTTGAGTTATTTTTTATTTTATTTTATTATTTATATTATATTATTGGTTTAGAGAGGAAAAGGGGGTGTGCAAAGCACACGTTTAGTATAGGGAGCCCTTTCCTAGTATTTATTTAATTATTATTTTATTTATTTTAATTATTTGTCCTATATATAACGGGGTTCGGTGCACCTGTTACTCCTTGTATGTGTTAATTGGGGGCGAGCACTGTTGGCTCTGAGGCATTGCGCTGGATTGGCTTCTTCATTCTCGTTTTAAAAAACCCCCCTTTGGGATTACAAAACATAAACTATATCTTTGGGATATTTCATAAGCTGCTTGCGAATTACAAGAGAGTGCATCGTAAATAAAATAGACGAAATAAATCGTTATAGCTTATGTCGCTTAAACAGAAACAATTAGATATTTTCGATAAAAGTGTAGTTCTTGTAAAAGGAAGATTAGTAAGAAGGTGTTAATATGCACATAAAAAGAAAGTTCTAAGTTTACGCAAAGTTCAGGAAAGTTAATTAAACGTTTAAAAGTTTGCGTAAAAATTTGAGTTCGCAGTTTTATGGCCCATTCAACTTTAACATCATAATCCGCGAGCTAGAAGTATCTCAAAATTTCTCCTGAGTTTTTAGAATTTTGTTTGGAAAAAAATTTTGGGCACTTTTTCCATACAAATTTAATTTTTCTTCATGCGTGGTATGGAAGAAATCACCCAACACCCTTGACGAAAAAAACTCTGAAAATAGATACAGAGAAATTTTTGAGCGAATTCCAACTTGCACATTTTGGTGCTAAAAATTAATGGGCCATAAACCTGCGTACTCAAACCTTTTCTAGAAATTCTGTATGTTTTCGTTCTTCTTCTTATTTCGTCAAACGATACGAATTTTTATTTCACTACTATTATGTTGAACACAGGTGTATATTATTATATTCATTAAAATGTAAACTAGCCGAAGGAAGAAGAAAAACCAATTTTCATTCATGTAGAATATTTTCGAAAATAAAAAAAGGGTGCGTACGTTAACTTTAAGGCCGAAAATAAATTATAAAAAAAATGTTTGGAAATGGGTGTGGCACCGCCCACTGTTGATTAAGTCAAATTTAGGAATAATATTAATCATAAATCAATAACCGCTCAAGATATCGAAACGAAATTCTACACACATATTTATATTAATACAAGGTACGTTCCAGAAAATGGGCGAAATCAGTTAAGGTCCACACCCACTTTTATACGAAAGATTTTGAAAAGGATCATAGATATATTTAATAGGCAATAACTTTGCGTACAAATGCTTTATATCATTTCTAATTCCGTTTAGAAGTGTCCCTGAATGAAGAAAGTCGAAAAATATGAATAATTGAAAGAGGGCGTTGCCCCGCCCCTTTTTTAGTAGATTATTCCACAAAAGTTTTCGTGCCATAACTGCGGCAAAAATTGATTTATCGAAATGATATTTGGCGAAAATGTTGCATAAACGGAAATGTTTTTTGCAAAAATGAGCGAAATCCGTCTACGGCCACCCCCAGTTTTCTAAAAATTTGTTTGTAAAATGTAAAACGTGATATATTTATAACCAGCCAAGCTATATCAACAAGATCTTGCACACATAAAAAGCTTTTTAAGCAAAACTCAACCGCAAATTCTGCTACTTTCAAAGACGATTGCTTCTAATTTCAACAAGATATTTCAATAAAAAAATCTGTTAGGTGGTTTATGATGATATACTTGTTGTATTTTTTTTAAATTAATTTACCCCTCAAAACTCATAACAGAAGTGTTTTATTGAAAACAATCAGCTGGCTTTATAATACGATCTGAAAAGTATTAAAATAGACCTACGTAAATTGGTATGCCATAATAGATCACTACCGGGTATATAATGTTCGGTTCCACCCGAACTTAGACTTCCTTACTTTTTTTATATAAGGTATGTTAGAGGCACTTTACCGAAAATCAAACAAAAATAGCCGTACTTGTTTGTTGATAGAACCGCGTAATATCCTTGTCCTTGCCCTTAACATAATGTTTTCCAGAAAAGCTATTTTTTAACCGATATTTAGGAAAACAGCTTCACATGTTGACCTTAAAATCACTTCTTGCTAAACTCATATTTTAAAACCAAACTTTATGGTCACACTTGGTCCTAAGTTTGGCTCTTTGCTTACCTCTTCCTTTCCGTTTTAGTTTCCCTCTACCACCTCTACCATCACTTCTGCAACTACAAACCTTTTCCCTTACCCTTTACCTCTATATCTATCTTATTCAAATCCCGATGTGCTTTACCTCTATATCCACCCTACCTCTACCGCTACCTCTATATCTAATCCTTACCTCTAACCCTAACTATACCTCTTCCTCTACTCCTATTTCTACCTCTATCTATTTCTCTACCTCTAGCTCTAACCACACCTATACGTGTAAATCTACCTCTACCACTAATCCTACCACTTCCCTTACTTTCACTTCTAAATATACTTCTCTTCCTCTACCTGTACCTACTCATCTGCATTTAACTCTACCCCGACTTCTACGCCTACTCTAAATCTACTTCATCCTCTTCATCTACCTCCACCTCTACCTCTATCCCCACCTCTAACCTCTACTACTTCCTCTCCATCTACCGCTCCCTCTATCTCTTCCTCTAATTTTACTTCTATCTCAATCTTCCTATATTACTTACTTTTGCTTGATACCCGTGACCTAAAAACACATCCTAAGGCTAATCCTATCTTAATTACTATAGCCAGCTGTACCAGTACGCTGCAGGTTTGAACAGGTATAAAATAATCGAGACAGATATATAGTTCCACATAGCAACGTTCTTAGAATGAAAAGAGGAATCCATTAAGACATGTCCGTCCGTCCGTATAATATATTTTGATGAAATTTAGCACATCAGTTATTTTTCGCCCAAGGCACGTTGTTATTCAAAATGTTCAAAATCGCGACATAACAATGCAGCTCTTTTCGATATCGAAAAGCGTATAAAATGAGATAATTCATTAACAAATTCAGCTACAATAATTATATGGACTTGATCATTTTATTACAGATTTTGAGAAAAACTTTGAAAAGGGGCGTTGTACCGCCCACATATCATAGGTTCGGAGAGTACACAAAGTAAAAATAAGCTACATTATGTCGAAAAGGAAATGACCGAGTGTTCGTAAACTAAAGAGTCGATGATGCGTATTCGTAAAATCCGCTGCGTTCACTTAGGCGCATTCTCGGAGCGCATAAAATGCGCAAATTGCGCATCAAAAAATTTGTTGTTGCTTTTTTATATTTACATATTTATTATTGCCAATTAGTAAAGTACGCTAACTTCGCTGCGTCTTGGAACTAACGATGGCCTAAGTCCGATTTTAATCATTATACCCCATACCAGATAATATGTGGTACTTAATTACATCGCTTATTGCAGCACTTATTGTCACCTTTCGTTTGATACCCATAATGTACTAAACACATTTTTGGTCACCTTGGTCCACATATCGGTCGATGTCTTCTAAAGTGGTCGAGCTATCGGAACAAATGATATCTTAAGTTTTAATGTAAGCGTCTAGTAAAAAAAAGGTAAAAGTTTCATTCAATTCCATTCAGCAGTTTTTAAGTGATGCTCCCAAACATACAGACAGTCAGACAGACAGACAAAAATTCTAAAAGCAGTTGATTTGGCTTCTATTGGCTTAATATTGATCCCAGCTATCGATTTTTCTTAAATATCAGCAATGTACCAAAATCGACCTTTTATAATTTTATTATATGTAGTGATTAGGAAAAATAAATAAAAATGACATGTTGCGTTCCTAAATAAAATCATTATTTACTTTGACAGGTAACATCAAGTTGGAGCAGTAGTTTGAAAAAGTTGTTTCAAAACGGGGTCGTCCCCGGGCAGTGGATTGGCAAACCCTCTGAGTGTGTTTCTGCATTGGAAGTCTGCTCAGAAGAAATGCATCTGTTTTGCAGACGACGTTCGGAGTCGGTAAAAAAAACTGTTCTTTCCCACCACAATTTGGTAGATAAGCTCGGAATTGATCTCCTTGGAGGTATATCGCTCTAAATATTTATTTATTTATGGCAACCTAAAGGAATACCAAATAGGGGCTACGCCCACTTTACTTAGTGTAGACGTTTAAATAATCTAAATCCCCTGTATCAAAAAACTCGGTTGTATGAGGATCATATGTTATATTGGTCCAATTTCACTGATTTCCACTAACCATATAGCTACTTCTAGAAGTTTATAGCTGTTTATAGGTGTTTATAGGAACCATCGGTTTAGCCAGATATCTCTAAAACTAAGGCACTGGTTTGCGTTAAAACAAACGGACAGACATGGCTAAATCGGCTCATCATCCTGATCATTTTGGTATACTTATTGATGGATCCATCTCTTCTTCTTCTTATACCCATAAACATCGAAAAAAAGTTAGGATACCTTTACATGCTCATGAAAGGTATACCAATAATTTTATATCAATTATATTTTGCTTCCAAAGCGCTCTTGTTAGGATCAAAGTCAAGTAAATCTTCAAATTTTTCCGAAATACTTTGTCTGAAGCCATCAAAAGCAACAGATTTTATAATGCAAAAATAATAAGCCATTACTAAATGTAAGCTGTCATTCCAACAACAAGTAAAAAGCATAAAGCAAATGTGCTTGTTTGTGTTTTGTGAAATCAATCACATAATCAACTATTCATTTAGTCATTCCATTTATCCTTCAATGCGCACTCATTCATTGTAGGTGCGCAATAAAGTGAAACTAATCTAGCATGAAAAGCGGTTGCAGCTCAAAGAGCTATGAAAACAATAATGGAAAATATTTCGCTGAACTAGTGCGCATAATTCTTCAGTAATATAAATTTTTGAATAGTATGTTTGCGTATACAACCACGTTACATTTATGTAGTAAGCACTGTACTCACAGGTTTCCGATTCATTCACTCATCTTCGCTTTATTTAAGAGCTTTATAAGCTTAATTGATGCTCCCATTCATAAACGTAACTACGATGTCTCTATGGAGCAAATCTCTGCGTCTTAAGTGGAGCGCTTCAAGTGCATTAGGAACCACTACTAGTTTGTCTTCAATCTATTATACTTGCATTCAACTGACGAATTTAATAAGGCGATGAAGACCGAAATTCTACTTATTAATGCTAGCACGATTTCACGTGTATTGCCATTGTATTGAGCCTCTTCATAAATATACACATTTGAAGTAGTTTGAAACCACCAAAAAAAATCTAGATATACGTATTTAGTACCCAATTGGGACACAAATCGATGGCCCCGAGCAGCTTTGTACCAACTCGTGGAGAACGTTTTGTTTTATCTTATCTCGCGCTCAGTTCAGTAAACTGTCTCAACTCGCGTTCTCCGTTTCATTCTGTGCTAACTGAGGCACGTTCATTTCATCTTATCTCGAACGCTGCGCCGGCGTTTCTTATAAACTATCTCAACTCTGATCCGTGCAATTTCGAGAACGAGCTACTTTAATGTTTAAGGTAAAATTAAAAATCCAATTCGAGTCCATACATAACACAATCTTCTCAAATGCTTAATTAATGATAAAAGACTCTGCAAAAGCAAGTGAATTAAGACCTTTTTTTAATTAAAAGTAATGAAAATAATGTAGAAACGTAATATCCTTAAACTTGACTATATAAAATATAACTTAACTCATATTTTCAATTTAAACAAAAGAGTTTTCAGTATTTTCAATGAATAGAAATACTTGAAGGGGAAATGTACAGGGTGTTTTTTTTACAGGTTTGTTTTTCGAATAGAGATAAAACTGGCATTTTGTGGTCAAATCTGGCAACTCTAATGTCATTTATGTTCAGTTTGGTTTGCCATTTCATCATGAACAGGTTGACAAAAGAACAACGCTTGCAAATCGTGCAAATTTATTTCGAAAATAATGGTTTAGTTCGCGAAGTTTACCGTGAGCTCCGTCCATTTTATGGTCGACATAATCGTCCATCAGAGCAATTAATTCGGTTAACCATGGATCGTTTTCGCACTACGTTTACTCTATGTGATAATACGCATCCGCAGAGACGTCGAACAGTGCGCACCGAAGAAACAATTGCCGCTGTAGAGCAAAGTGTTGAAGAGAACCCGAATGAATCGATTCGCCACCGTGCACAGCAATTGGAGCTTTGTCCATCAACTTTATGGAAGATTTTGCGCAAAGATCTTGGCTTGCGACCTTACAAGATCCAGCTTGTGCAAGAATTAAAGCCGCGAGACCATGCAATGCGTCGTGATTTAGGTGTATGGGCCGAAAATGAGATTGATTTTGATGCTGATTTTCATCGCAAAATTTTGTTCAGTGATGAGGCTCATTTTTGGTTGAATGGCTACGTCAACAAGCAAAATTGCCGCATTTGGAGTGAAGAGAATCCACATGAGACCCTTGAAACGCCATTACATCCACAAAAACTGACTGTTTGGTGTGCTCTATGGGCTGGTGGAGTCATTGGGCCATACTTCTTCCGCAATAATGCTGGAGAGGCAGCTACCGTTAATGGAGACCGGTATAGAGCCATGATAACCGACTATTTTGTTCCCGAATTGGATGGCATGAATGTGGATGAGTTGTGGTTCCAACAAGACGGCGCTACATGCCACACAGCGCACGTCACAATCGATTTATTGCAGGAAACATTCGATGAGCGCATAATTTCGCGGAATGGACCTGTCAATTGGCCACCAAGGTCGTGTGATTTGACACCATTGGATTATTTTCTTTGGGGATATGTGAAATCGCTCGTCTACACCAACAAACCAGAAACGTTAGGGGAATTGGAAGCCAACATTCGTGGCGTTATTGCCGACATACGGCCCCATATGCTCGAAAAAGTGGTTGAAAATTGGACCTGTAGAATTGGCTTTATTCGAGCCAGCCGCGGCGGCCACATGCCCGAAATCATATTTAAACATTAATGGCATAAAATTATCCTTCCAATAAAGCCAAATTGATGGACCTTAAAACGATTTTCTTGTGTTTTATTTCAATTCAAAGTTCTATACCCCCAAAAAAACACCCTTTAGTTGCCTGCGCTTTTTATTGTAACACGTATTTGTGCCTACATCAATCTAAGACGTTACATCAAGTTTTTATGATAATAAATTATAATACATATGTACAAATTTTTAATTTCATATATATTAATTTTAGTTGGTTTGTGAATTAGGCTAAGTAATCGCTTGATTAAATGCTTACAGCAACGCTATGTATAAGTACGAGTATAGCTGTGTGTAACTAATAAAAAAATAAAAAATAAAGATGGTTTTAATGATTTTTGACTATATAAAAGAATTTCTAAAATGTTCATTACTTTAGATTATTTTTGAAAAATTCCCTTAATAATTATGGAAAGTCATAGTTCTTCCCATTAACTAATTTATATATAAAAGGCTCCTCAAAAAAAAGCCAATTAACCAATAATCTTTACGATTAATAAGAAGTATTCAACGGGTCTTGTTCAAACATAAGCCTCAAAAATTTCATTTTATTTATATTTCCTTAAAAATATTTTTTCTAAAATCTCTACATATGTATAAAAAAATTGTAACAAGTTTATGTGTATGCAGATATTCAAGAAAAATGGAAAGGAGGGATCATTCAATGAGCCAATAGAATTCAAAGCAACAGTTCTTAGAATTTTTGTTTATCTGTCTGTATGTTTGGGTGCTTATCTCTAGAACTGATTTCGATTGTCATCAGTATATTACTAGACATCTAACTTAAAATTTACGATATCCCCTGTTTCGATAACTGAAGCGGTGTCGGAGTTATCGACCAATATGTCGACCAGGGTGACCCAAAATATGTTAGGACAATACGGGTATCAAAAGGAAGATGCTAATGATTGCTGCAAAGAGCCATGTGATTAAGTTCCATATCGCCTATTATAGGTTCTGAGACGTAGCAAAGCGTGGCCGGGTTTTCTGTTACCTAATAAAACAACAAAAATTCGAACTAACGTAATAAATTTCTTTCGTTAAAGGAATTTATAAGAAGAATTATATTTATCAAATGTAATTTGAATGCGAAGTTATAGTTTTTGAACTGCTGGTTTTGAACTAGTTCTTCCTTGCCACATCAGCTCTAGCTCTAAAAATGCAAGTGGTTCTATAGTTACTGAATTCCCTTCGGCGGTAGTAGTGGCACGTAAGCTAAAATTTGTTGAGGTGCTTAAAGAAGCAGGCGTTGTGATGCCTCCTCCTATCCACCTAGGTGGTCTTGTATGTCTAAATTTCAATAATCAATTCAAAAAAAAAAAAAAAACGCGCCATCGCCATGGAACGAGAAAAAATAGATAGAAATGGCGTAGAATGAAAATAAGAGAATAATGTGTAGAGCTTTAAAGAAAGGGCATATTATGTATACCCAGTTCTAGTTAAAGCACACAACATCAACACTTTATCCCTAACTGCAGCCTACCCCAACTTTCATGTGCTCAGAATTAACAAAACACTTTTTTTTTTATTATACTTACCGTCCCTATTATAGAGCAGAAAAAAGAAAAAGAAAAAAACGAGAACCCAAACTGGTTGAGTTTAGCTTCAGCATCATGGATGTGCACATTTTGCGGCTACCGATATCAACTTGTCACATCATATTGTGGGCAGCAAAGATACGCTCACGCATCTGAGCAAGCAATCACGGATCAAACTTTGACTCAACATTGTAACCGAGCAGTGATAAATAAGACAAATAAGATGAAATCGGAAACCCCACGTCACTATCTGTTTTGTCTATCTTCCCAGCAAAGCAAATACGACTACGCACATTTCTACAAAATAAGAAGAGCGTCTAATGTCTAGCGTTGCTGATGGTTCTGATATCATAAGATTCAGCAAAACGCGCCATGGGCATTGCGGTGCAGGCACTCACCATTTTCACTGCAGCCCGATGGAGAAAATTCATATTCCGTATTCCGCTGACATAATCGACTTGATGTATGGACCGATCGAAGTACAGTGCAAATAATCATAGTCCAAATCCCTAGGTCCAGTTATGAAAAAGAAACCTATAGCTCAAAAGGTTTGCCTCAGATACCTAAATTGTTCAGTAGATAAACATGGTCGTCTACTGAGCTTGCAAAAACAGTTAGCGAATGACTTTGCCTTCTATGGTGGTTCGAGTTATCTCGACTTCCTGATTGAACGAAGCACCCAAAACTTAGACGGGAGGTCTCGTTATGACACTGAAAAACTACCTACACAGTGAGCCAAGCTCGGTGCTACGATCGAAGAGCATGCAATTCTTGTTAAATTATTTAAACCTCATATTCCTAAAAAGCAATTGCTTGAAGATCCTTAAAGTAAGGATACAGCTCATTAAGTACGACCATATCCGCTCTTAGCAACATTCATGCAGAGTCTGTAAACTTTGTTCTCAGCTCCCGCCCGATTAATGTTGACTTTCAGGCACAGGTACCAGCTGTTTCCGAAGAGGAATGCGAACTTCCGAGGGAGACAAAAGACACTCTGGTTCAACCTCAATCTGAATGCTATAACATACTAAGCTCCAGACTGAACCTCAGTATGCCGATATCATGGTGCTTCCTCCCAATACAGAAACTATCTGCTTACAGGCGCGATGGAGCAGACTCTTCTGACATCACACTCTGGACTTCCGTTAGAAGACTTTGATAGCAATGCTAAGTAAGAAGAGTAACGTCTAGATAGTTTATAATACGAGTATCGAAGCGGTTTGTCAAAAAGACCTAGTTGAGATTTTTATAAGTAAATATCTTCTGTTGGCTACTGGTTATAAAATATTCGGTTCTACCGAGCTCTTATCCCTCTTATCCCATACATCATATATTTGTTCTGTAACGCATTTATACCCGCAAATTCTCTGGAAAAGCAATTTATTGCTGGCGTTACATGGAAAGTCACTTGAAGATATTCTATACACAAACAAATAGTAACTACTACTACGCTCTTTAGTAAAGCACTTAGCTTAGTGCGTAGATAAGTAATCTCTACTATGTCAGTGAGACCTACTTACAAACCATTCTCCACGCACACTTTATGAACTAGGGATGTTCCGATAATTTGAAAGACACGTTTTTTGGAAGAAGCTTTTCATTAAAAAAGAAAAACTTTTCTGAGGCAAATGTTTGTCTCAATACTAGATGCAATGTGCAGTGTGAAGCATCTGCAATACCACGTTAACTGAGTTCGAGGAAGTGGGAACATTGAGAGCAGTGATCATGCAAACGCGCTCTGCAATTGTAGGGGACAATAATGGGTGCAGTCAGAACCACGGGGATGGCGATAAGGAACAGTCAGATACTTACTGTTAGTACACATAGCTCTAGCTCTGTAACTTCAAACAGCTTCCCTACAGTAAAATTGCGGCCAGTCTTCCAAAGACCACACACTCCGTACCTCCTCTACCAGTTGGCAAAAGCCGATATGGGATATTGATACTCAATCACCCGCATGCAGAACTACTGCCAAATATCTGCAAGACTTTACATGGAAATGGTTTGCAGGGGAAAGTGCATCAAAATGTGATTAAATTTATGTTATTACTCTGGTAGTCAGACCAAACCTGAAGCGACCAACCACCCAAGGTACTTTAGGAGTACATGCGTCCCTTGTTGGAAGTACATCAGAATAGTTGTATCCAGTTCTCTTAGTAAATAGTAGAGATGTCGTGTGTGAATTTCGTAGGGACCGCCGCCGCTGACCCATACATACGGTAACAAATTCCACGACGCACATCATCCATCGTAATTTAAAATAGTCGAAATCAAAAAATAGCTATCCCATTTTTTATCTATAGAATATTTCGGAAAACAAAACAAAAATGATTTTTCAGAACATATAAAATTTCATTATTTTAGCTGTTTTTACTATTGAATTATCTGACTTTGTATTTCTTTTTCTGTATCGAAAAAAAGGGCCCGACCTCTGCCCGACTGTCGTGGTAGCGATTTATGATCAGGGAAACCTTATAGGTCATTACCCATGGGTAATGAGAGGTGAGAGGTATCATATCCGTAGATCAACCATGGAGTTGCACGTCATTGCCTTTGTGCGTTTTAGTCGCCTCTTACGACCGGTATGCCTACCTCGGGCATATGTAAACCCCGAACATGCAGGGGGATTAAATTTGTATTTCTTCTTCTTGAACTGTGTCTTCCACAGTAATTGTTTCTAGACTTTTTTCCCCCGATGCAGGAATTCTCGGAGCAGCTGAATTTTGGTTCGCCGCACTATGGTCATATCATCATAAAGTCTTTGTAGCCTATCAATACATATTTTAAAATATTTTACCAAAGAAGCTTTCACGTAGAGAGGATGGCATGCTAGTAAACGATACCCATTTCCAGTTTTCTAGGAAACTGATCCGGATATTCGCAACATCCCTAGCATAAGCAGATAAGCCAGTTCAAAGCACACTGATATATCGGCGTGGATTTCTCGTCAGCAGCATCAGCATATTTTATGCTTGAGTCGACGCGAGTGAATCGACTCAGCTAAGGGGAAAATCCAATTTTCCGTAATTGAAATCATTTTCACGTTAATTAACCCCTTTTGTTAGCTTAAAGTATTTTACACTCGAAATGGCGTATTACCATACCGCTAGTTTAGCTTATGCCGCATGCCACATTCACAACAAACACGCCTGCTACCCAACATGAAAAAACTACATATATGCTACTTATTTACACGTATTCAGAAAGAAGTCGCAGAGCGTACCAAAGAAATCTCAATAAAAGTAGATATAGCGAGAGAAGGTATTACTTTGCAATATAGCCGATAGTTTTGTAACGTAGACGACAATGTTGACGATGATGACGATGTCGATGACATAACGCTGCCAGTGACAATATCACTGTCAATGACAACGAAATCCAATGACAAGCAACAAGCCACTATTGTACGTAGTATGTATGTGCGTGTAGTCGAGTGCCCTGTTACGCTTATGGAGGAATATATTAAGCAATTTTCAGTTAAATACTATTTATTTAAACGTATAGTTCTTGCAAATAGATTTCGAACATCTCCATTATCGATATCTGTTTTAACCGAAATTGTATTGTTGATCTATTAAATAATTGGAAGTTAGTGCTGCCTTACTCTGATCTGATATCACATCGCACCTGTTCTCAGCTGGCGCAGAAAACGCTCAGTCGAACCAACCAAGCCCGAAGGGAGCTTCGTTGACCAGATGAGTCAGTTAAGCAAAGATTAAGCTGACATTTGCAGTAACAGAGGAGCTGCAGCACTTATTGGGTTCACTAATCCTCATGATTTCGGTTCTGTGTTCGATGTAATATCGTTGATTTTGCCCCTATGTCAAACATCAAATGAAGTTATTTGAACAGAACCGAACTGCAGTTCAGAGATATACATAAACTCGTTCTAGTACAGCTAAAAAATTTTCTAAGTGATTCAGCTTATTTGGGGATGAAAGAGCGCCTTGGCGTATGAGTAATATTTTCAGAAGATAACCTGGTTACTTGGCGTGGCGAGTCCCATATGACTTTATTTAGCGGCGAAGCCCCTCTTTGATAGCTCGTCTCGTGAATGAGCAAGGTCCATGGTGGGTCTCACATTCCATTTGCCACTGAGGTCAAAAATGTTAGAAGATCCACGGGCTTAATAAGATTGGTTCCAAAAGTCACTATGCAGTGCTTTCTTAAACATTTCCTTTGGCTCAGTAGTTCGCTCAACACTGGCACAGAGGGTGCTCCATCGTTTCTATCGTCGCCGGAAATTTCGAGCTGCGGTACGAGGTATTGTGTTCCATACTCATCTGACCCGCATGATCGATAATATATTCATTTCATTTTATTTTATTTTATTTTATTTTATTTTATTTTATTTTATTTTATTTTATTTTATTTTATTTTATTTTATTTTATTTTATTTTAGTTAATTTTATTGTATTGAATTTTGTTTTGTTTTATTTTATTTGGTTTGATTCCGGTATTTCGGTAACAGGATACTTAACGCTGTTTATCAGGTACATTTACATTATTTTACAACTTCTTTTAAAAACATGAACATGTGAATATATACATAAGTATATATATATCAGAGTTTTTAATTAACAAGATTTTCTAGATTATTGTATGCTTAAAAATTTTCTTACTATAAAATCTGTCGATAAAATAACAGCCTTCTGCATTGCTCGCCGCTTTTCGAAGGGTTGGAGCTTCTCAAGGCTGCAGTTTAAAGATTTTGGAATGACTCCTGTCGAGGATATTATAATTAGTATGATGTCAACCTTGTCTAGTTTACACATCTCCTTTATTTCGTGCACGAAGCTTTGATATTTTTTGAGCTTCTCCGCATAGCACTCTTACAGGTTGTCTGTATTTGGTACACCTATGTCTATTAGGTACCCCTGATTTAATTGCTTATCCACAATCGTTATGTCGGGTCTGTTGTGTAACAAGCTATGACCACTCAAATAAGATCGATCCCAATACATTTTGAAGACACTGTTTTCAAGAATTGCTTCTGGGGTACATTTGTAGTACGGGAACTCCTCCATAGTTAAATTGTGACGTAGCGTTAGTGTTTGGTGTATGATTTTTGCCAGCTGGTTGTGCCTTGATAAATATTCAGTGGCAGGCAGCGTCACACAAGCGCCGGTAATGTGATGGATTGTTTCGCGTATTAATAATAATACAAGGTAAGCTCCGGAAAAAAATGGGCGAAATCGGTTAAGGTCCACGCCCACTTTTATTCGAAAGATTTTGAAAAGGATCATAGATATATTTAGTAGGCAATAACTTTGCGTATAAAAGCTTTATATCATTTCTATTTCACTTTCAAAGTATCCGTGAGCGAAGAAAGGCGAAAAATATAAACTTTCGAAAATGGGAGTGGCCCGCCCATTTTATAGTGGATTATTCCACAAAACTTTTAATGCCCTAACTTCGGAAAAAATTAATTTACCGAAACGATTTTTGGTGAAAAGGTTGAACATGTAAGGGGAAATATGTGTTGTAAAAATGGGCGAAATCGGTCTAGGGCCACGCCCAGTTTCTTAACATAGTTCTGAAAAATTTGTTTGTAAAATTTCAAACGCCATATTTCTATAACTATTCTAACTATATCAATAAGATCTTGCACACATAATAAGCTTTTTAGGCAAAACTGCACCGCAATTTTGGGGAAGAAGGCGTGGCGCCGCCTACTTTTCAGCATACAAATTCTGCTATTTTCAAAGAGGATTGCTTGTAGTTTCAACTAAATATTTCAATAGAAATGAGTCAGTTGCATCCCAATAGTATGGTGGATACTCCTACCAAAAATTAAGCAAATCGGATAACACACAAATAAAATATCCGGGCAAGTTGTTAATACCCCACTGCAATAGGGAAGTTATAATTCTTTTTTGATTTTCATACTTTTAATGAACATGAAATGTTTGCAAGTGTGAGAAGAAGAAGAGATGGGCCCATCAATTAGTACGCTAAAATGATCAGGAATTTGAGCTGAGTCGATGTAGCTATGTCCGTCTCTCGATACGTCTATCTGTTTGTCCGTCTGTCTATTTGAACGCAAATATGAACTGAAAGTATTAAAATAGACCTGCATAAATTGGGATACCAAAATAGATCACTACTGGGTATATAATTTTCAGTTCCACCCGAACCTTACTTGTTTTATTTCAATTTACTTTATTTTAATTTTTTTAACTTGTTTTACAATTTTATTTTACTGTATTTCATTTTAATTTATCTTATTTTAGCTTATTTTATTTTGTTTTATTTTGTTTTATTTATTTTATTTTACTTCAGTTTGTTTTATTTAATTTCATTTTATTTCAGCTCATTTCATTTTATTTTATTTTGATTTATTTTATTTTATTCAATTTTATTTTATTTTATTTTATTTTATTTTATTTTATTTTATTTTATTTTATTCTATTTTAATTTATCTTATTTTATTTTAGTTTACGTTTTTTTACTATATTTGGTTTTATTATATTCTATTTTATTTTGCTTCATTTTATTTTATTTTATTTTGTTTTATTCTTGTTTATTTAGTTTTATTTAATTTTATTTCATTTCATTTTATTTTTATATCAAATACTTGAAAGCAGCAAGCAATCATAATGTACATATACATGCACATTTGTATATATCGACTTGGATTTTCAGTTAAGTTTCTATATATTTAATATGGTAGACATGGAAGTGAAACACACTTTCCATTGATTGCCGTCACTTGTTACTTCCTAAGCGCCTTCATTGCTCACTCACTCAATTCATCTTAACTCCTCATCTAATATTCAACTGCTCTTTCTACATTTCATTTCACGCTTAGTCATTTAAACTTCAAGTACCGTTTTCGCTTGAGTGTTTGTCTCATTTACTCAATGAGCTGCATCATTTTACAGTGTGGTTAATTCGTTTAAATTGGAATTTGTGATTTACAATGCCAATTTGTCATTGCACTTTGAATAGTGGTTATATTGTTTACAGTCGACATTTGTATATGGTTAAATATCAAAAGCTGTGATCGATTTTGTTGGGTAAAGTGTGTTGGCATAAAATAGCGAAAATGGGTTTTCTCTGAATTAAGATTTTATATTTATAATGTTCTTGATTTCGCTGTATTTTCTATTTTTCATTTCGTAATTTTGTTATTACCATCTAAACGGAGGCGGTAGTCAATAAAAGACTGTCGGCTTTCTCTAGCAAGGTTGTCGAGCAAAGAAATATATCATGACAGGAATGAACTCTTCCTAATGATGTAAGAAAGCAATCGAATGAAAATATCGTTTGATTGCTATTGACTATTTACCTCATTTTTCTAGTTCTTATTACAAGTTTGTGGCGGCCGCCGTGGTGTGAAGGTAGTGTTGCCGGCCTACCACACCGAAGGTCCATGGTTCGAGCCCTGGTACAGGTAACATCAAAAGTGATTTGAAAAAAACGGGGTCGCCCCTCGGCAGTGGTTTGGCAAACTCTCCGAGTGTATTTCTGCCATGACAGGCTTCCCAGCAAAAAATTCGTCTCCTTTGTAGATGCCGTTCGGAGTCGGCAAAAAACTGTAGGTCCCACCAATTTGTAAGGAAAAATTCAAATCGGCACACCACAAATTGGAAGAGAAGCTTGGCGCAAAAATCTCTTAGGAGGTTTATGATGATATACCTGTTGTATATCGCGCCATAGATAGATAGATTACAAGTTTGTCCTGATTTAGATAAAAAATACACATATAGACTTCAATAAGTCAACACTATTTCTTCGGAAAAGCAATAGCTTGGTATTCTGCATAATAAATAGCCACTGCTGAAGTTATATAGTCATCGCAGTTTACAAGATCAGATGTCTGAAAAAACTAAGAATATACTTAATTTTATTAAAAGTCAGGTATCATATATCATTGAAACTTAGTCGGTATTTAGTAACATTCATGGCATGAAAAAGGTATTTAAACACTTTACTTTACTAGAGAAATTTGGGTCGGAGTTTTTCTACCTATTAAGTCTCTTTGTTGATACAGGGTGGCTAATGAAAGCCGCTACCAAAAAAAATTAAATAACTTTTTTTCTATTTAATGAATCTGGCTAATTTTTTTTTATTTTGCAGATTGACTTTTACATTTAACAAAAATGGATAACTGGGACACTGAAACAAGAATTTGGATTGTCCGCCGCTATCACGCACTGGAGTCCGTAGTTTCGGTTCAAAGAGAGTATAGGCGCACGTTTGGCGGCAATCCTCCG
Source organism: Merzomyia westermanni (assembly GCA_949987695.1). Taxonomy (NCBI): domain Eukaryota; kingdom Metazoa; phylum Arthropoda; class Insecta; order Diptera; family Tephritidae; genus Merzomyia; species Merzomyia westermanni. The sequence goes on along the minus strand of OX465289.1, from coordinate 51,071,511 downwards.
AGCAGATGGACCATAATAAGACTTGTAAACAATTTTGCCGAGCATGGGACAGTCAACAGAAGACCTTACCATCGAAACCCTTCAGTTCGAACGGAGGAAACAATCGCTGCTGTAGCTGCTGCCATACAAAACAATCCACGTGTTTCGACAAGAAGCTTATCTGCTCAAATGGGTGTAAGCAGACAGTCATTACAGTCAATTATGCACAAAGATTTGGACTTATTCCCATATAAAATTCAAATGGCCAACAAACTGAACGCTGCAGACTTGCCGATTCGCTTGGAATTTTGCCAGAAGATGCTTCAAATGGTGGAAGAGGATGGAAACATGTTGAACTGTCTTTTCATGTCTGACGAGGCCCATTTCGATTTAAACGGCAACATAAACAAACAAAATTGTCGAATATGGAGTGCTTCCAACCCACAGATACTCCATGAGACGGAATTGCATCCACTTCGTGTCACAGTGTGGTGTGCAGTTTCATCACGCTGCATTGTCGGGCCCTACTTCTTCGAAGAAAACGGTCACACCGTTACGGTTACTGGAGACCGTTACTTGAGCATGTTGAGAGAGTTTTTCTATCCAGAATTACGCCGAATGAGAATTTCTTTCAACTCTGTGTGGTTTCAGCAAGATGGTGCAGCTCCTCATATAGCCCAACCTGTTATCACAGAATTGCGACAAAAATTTCCCAATAAGCTGATATCCAGAAACTCCACATTCCGTTGGCCACCCAGGTCGCCTGACCTTACTGCACCTGACTTTTTCTTGTGGGGTTATTGCAAACAGGAAGTCTTCAAAGCAAAACCAACAAATTTGAATGAACTAAGGCAATCCATTCGAGAAACAATTGCGGCTATTCCTGTCTCAACTCTCCAAGCAGTAATGAACAACTTTTTGGTAAGATGCCGCACATGCATCGACGAGCAGGGGGGGCATTTAAATTCCATTATTTTTAAAACTAATTAAGCTTTATTTAATAAAACTTAATGAGCTTTAACATGAATAAAAGAAAAATGAATTCCATACACTGAAAAAAAATTATTTGAGTTTCTTAATGTAGCAAAATTCATCAGCCACCCTGTATATAAATATTTTTTCTCACAGTGTGCGTTATGCTTAATTGCATTTTCGAGTTGAAAAGAAGTAAAATAGATAAGCGTTCATTGAATGTGAACTCAAATTAGCAAAAGACTGAGAATAATCTCACGGTTACAGCTGCGGTTGCTTTTACAATCACGGTTAGCATGGCGATTGTTTTCTTTTTGCAGCAGCCTGAGTTCCAGTATGGTAACAGCGGTGGTTTTATTTATTTTGTGTACAAGAAAACCGGAATAGCATGCGAAAATTGTATCGAAAAGCTCGACTAATGACGGAATGTTTCGCCTATATATGAACAGCAATACGAGATCATAGATATAAACACTGCTGAGAGGAGCTGGTAAAGCGCATGTGTTAGCTTTTATGAAGAATAGTGTCGTCCTGACGATTGAAATCTAAGTGTTGAGTGCCCAATCTACGAGAAGGGATATCCTGAAAACTGCGCCAAATACCGCGGGATCAACTTTCTTAATATCGCATCCAAAGTTCTGTTAGGGGTATTTAGATTGACACCCCTGTAGGCCGGCAGATCGAACCTTCTCTAGACAATCTAGACAATTCATCAATTTGCAGGGTTACATTAAGTGCCATTTTTTGCGCTTCTGTTTACCATCAGGGTTAAGCACATGGTTATGGTGAAAGTTCGGCTTACTTGTAACAAAACCATTACGTTATGCTAATATGTAGTTACTGTTACCAGTTTGTTTGCGGGTACGCTTACAATTATGGTTACGGTTACAACTTAAGATACTTCAAATTTTATAGAATATCATGACATGAAACGTTGTATTCTTGCATACATCTTACTTATATTATAAATGCGTAAGTTTGTGAGTGAGTGTGTTTGAAATGTTTTCACGCCCAAACTACACCACCGATCTGTACGAAATTTTGCACGCTTATTTTCCGATATTTCGGATAGTTAACACGTTTCATGAAATCTCAATACCTTACATGGTTATGGAATTATGGGCACTATTGTGACCCAACTAACCCAAAAATTTATTTTATCCAATAAATTTATGGAATTTGGTGCCCTAAAACCTTAAAATGTGCATACAATATGGGTATTGAACGAAAGGGGAAGGCAACAGTATTATTTTGGACCCTGCAATATTTCGATAACTTTATCGATAACTGAGTTATCGGTCAGAATGTGGTTGCTCCAAAGCCCCTGAATTTGCATACAATATGGGTATCAAACGAAAGGGGAAGGTCACAGAACTCTTTTGGACTCTGCAATATTTCGATCAATTCACCTATAACTGAGTTATCGGTCAGAATGTGGTTACCCTAAAACCCCTGAATTTGCATACAATATGGGTATCAAACGCAAGGGGAAGGCCACAGGTTTCGTTTGGACGTTGCAATATTTCGATAAATTAATCAATAATTGAGCTATCGGTCAAAATGTAAAAGCCCTGAAACCTCTAAATTTTCATTAAATATGGATATGACACGAAACGGAAAGGCCAAAGATTCATATGGACTTCTCGATATTTCAATAAACTAACCGATACTGCTATGTTTCGTTGTGTAAGTTAATCGATAACTGGGTTATCGGTCAAAACGTGACTAAAAAATTCATCGCCATATCTAGAAAAATACTTTTAAAAACTAATTGCTATGATTTTAATAACTTTAGTTACTATACATCAAAGCGAATTCATATAAGGTGAGAGCAAGGCGAATTTAGCCTGTTCAGAAATGTCAGATCAAAAATAAATAACGTTCATGTAATGAATTCGCCTTGATATACATACAATACCTGTCATTTAGGGAAAACAGATTTAAGACGACAAAGACGGTGCGTCATCTGTCAAATTATTTTTACACATGTTCTTATGTGGAGGAATTTTTTGGGCACGACACGACAAAGCGGCAATCAACCATGGCGTCCTTTTTTTTTTTTGTGAATTAAATCGAAAATATATGCAAATTGATTTAAATATGTGTTGAAATTTATTAGTTTTATGTTTTTTTTACACATGCAATACTTTTTTCTAAATTTTTTTGCTATTGTTTGAGCTAATGCAGAACTGTCGTTGCCGCTTTCATTATTATCATGTCGTCGGTGCTTGGCGGCAATTTACGTCAAGCTTCGGTTTTTCGGCGTTGTCGTTCGCAGTCGTCGTTTTGAATGTGGGCCGGGCTGTTGTCGTCGTTAATAAATATGAGTAAATCGTCACCTGTCAAACATAAAATCAAATATTTTGAATGAATTTTTTGTAACGTTTGAGCAAAATAGTTGTGCATTTTAAAGATATTGGTATCGTTTCTGCGGAAAATATCCTTTTAGTAAGTTTAGCAATTCCTCATATTTTGGTTGCTTCGCTGTTTCGTAAAAATTAAACTTTTATGAGTGTTTATATAATAATACAATTTGTGAAGGTCTTACGGTTTGTTCGGTATGTATCTCTTCTTCAATTTGATCCGAAAAGTAATTAATAGCTTTGGCTTTTGTTTAGAATCCTGTATTAGAAGTTGGTGCTCTGTGTGAATTTAATTGTTTACAAGTGCTGCTAAGAAATTTTTAATACTTGGTGTGTAACATGATTATTTAAGGTTCTTTGTATATCATTAGTTTAAGGAACATGTGAACTTTAAAACTTCTCTGCTTGATAAATAAAAATGTTTTCAAAAGAAGCTTAGTTATTTTGCTTATTTCTTTGATGCGAGCGGAGCAGCGGGTAAATGCTATTTTGCGATTGGCCCCTAAAGTCAGTTCTGTTTTGACATTTGTGTAGTAAACACATGCGAAATACACGTTAATAAACAATGTTACGCTACACTGCTCCAGAACGCGGAATATTGCTGACTATTTATTTGACCAATAATCGGTCGGGGCCAAACGGTTACTGTGAATGGTGAGCGCTACAGAGCAATGATCAACGAGTTCTTTTTGCCGTGACTTGATGAATTGGGATTGGAAAACATGTGGTTCTAACAAGACGGTGCAACAGCACACACTGCACGTGCCACAACCGATATGCTGAACATCGGAAGCTTACTTTTGCGCCACCTTGTAGTTTTATAATATTTCAACACTTAAAGTAACATAACATGCAATAGAACATAGAAAAACTAATAGATTTCGGTTTCTGTATTGAATCTTGACCCATAGTTTTTGAGAAGTTTGGCTAAAATAATTTTACCGTAAGACGAAATTGGTGAAAAATGGGGTGTACTAATACCTACGCCTGTCACTGTATACTAGACTTCGTATATGTAAACTTGAAATATGATGCTGGGAATCTGTGAAAGGAAACACATAATAAAACTGTTATTACTAAACATAAATGCTTTGTTTTTATTATTTTGACTTTTATGTGAGTTCTATATATCCCTGGACTTGTGAAGATAAACTAAGTATTGTACTTATTTTATTTCTATCAGTGGTTGATATTTTTGCATGTTGGGCCTTGGTGCCTCCCCTCCCCGTCAGAAGAAAATCCGGGATCTGCACTTGAGTATAGGTATTGATATACCAAGTGATAGTGTCTGTTACCCTTGTATTTGTATTATCAAAGGCATGAAACCTCATTTTAACCTTTGCTTGTAATCAAATCAAGTCAACGATCTAATTTGCTTGCATACTGTTCTTTAGAATAAGAAAGGAAAACCCAAATACTAAAATAAATTTGATGTAAGTAAACGTTTATATATTCAAGTATTTCATTTGCATATGTGCAGACCTATGATTTTAAAAAAGCCAAAAAATTAGGAAGGCAAGCTGCTTAACCGAAAAGGCAACATGAAAAAACCATTACGCCAAGAAACACATTTTTGCAAGGCAAACACTCACAAACACAGACGAACAAAGCGAAGTCGGGCAAAGAAAACTAAATCCTCATTCAGCTGCACATTCACACATTAGTGAAAGCAATCCATTTTACTTGCTCCACAGTAAACGGGGCTTAAAAACATATTTTATTGAGAATTAACTGTCTTTATTTTTCAGAATGAGTTTAAAAAAAGGCCATATAGTAACGTTAAATTCTGAATCTGCATAACCCGATATCTGATACATAACCCGTGTTCTAGAAGGCGAATACCAGAATAGTTCAGAAACATAGCGACACTTCTAGGTGGTGAAAAATTCGCTGGGCCAGACTTTAACAGGGAGCATACAAGAAGGGTAGATCCATTAGTTGATATTCAAGTCTTGTACAATGAACTTTCTGTGGAGTTATCTAGCTTGTGAATTTGTATTGCAGTTATTAGTAGGAAATCAAAGTAGATATTAATAACAGAATTGGCGCTTTTTTCACTTTGTAGCGATCGAATGCAGAAGGAATTAAAGGAGGAGTCGTCAGATATGGATAAAAATTTTTAGGTGGATAGTATATCAGACCTGTTAAATTCCTACTAAAATTACGTAATCAAATGATTGGCTGGATCTTGCAATCAAAAATTAATAATTTAATTGCTTTAAAAATGCGCTATTACTAATTGATTGCAATTGAAAAAAAAAATATAACATCAGAAAATTCAAAACAGATCAAAAGTAATCAAAAACAATCAAAAAAAATGTGTTGCTTGTTTTTGATTCCTTTTGATTCTTGTTTTTTGAACATTTTGAATTATTTTTCGGCATGTACAATACCATAAAGTAATCAAAACTTTTAAAAATTATTCAAAATATCGAAAATAATCAAAAGTAATAAACACATTTTTTTGATTGTTTTTGATTATTTTTAGTTTTCGTTGATTATTTTTTAAAATAGTCATTCAAAACCGAAAACAATGGATAATCAATCATTATCACGTAGATATGCCTAAATGGGTATCAAACGAAAGGCTATTACTTCGTTTAAAAAAAAAATGAGTTCTAGGTAGGTTTACCACTTCTGGTTTTAGAAATACAAAAAAAAAAACCGAATAAAATATCTATGAAAATCCTGGTATTTTTCGAAGTATTCAACAAAAATATTTCTTAATGGTTTATTCCGATCTGTTTGTTTGATTTTATTGTATTTTTTGTAAGCTTTCCAGATCTATTGAGTTTTTGGTGCAAATAAAAACAAGACTTTATTTCACCTTACAGCCAGACGTTTCGCCAATTTTCTTTGGCATCTTCAAGGGTGTGATACTGTAAATGTTTTATTTTTTAAGACAAGCAACAACGAAAAAAAAAAACGATATGAGCTCAACATACAACCCACAATAATAAACATTTCAATTATTAATTAAATCAATTATTATTAAATAAATCTAGGTAGGGTTATCATACACGGTTATGTATATAATTTCAAAATTTTCATCCCAGTCTAACATAGTAGTTACATGTATACATATGCGAACTTTGCCGCAAGCAAAAACGGGAGTGAAATGAAGGAAAGAAATCAACTTTGTATATAATTTAGACTGTTACGCCGTTGGCAATGTGGCATACTGCAAATTGAAGTCAATAAAACTCATTTCCCCGTCATTTCCCAGTGTATTCAGACATATCGCTAATATATGTAGGCATGAATGTAGATATTTGCGCGTGTAGGCAAGGGGGTCGCGGTTGCAAAAACGTCAATGCGTTATTAACAAGCAGTTTGCGAAAAAAAACATTGACAGCAACAATAGAGTCTGGCAGGACTTAAAATAAGTGAAGCAACAAGAAAAGTATAAAAGCAGTTACAAATAAATACACTGTTAAACTTTTTGTTGGTATAGCAGTAGACATTGTTTGGTAAGCCATGAATGAAGTTAATGGAACGCAACCAAAACAGTGAAGCTACAAGCTGTCTGTCAAATATCAGTCACGGATGAAAAACTTTAAATCGGAATCTTTTGAAATAAAACGAAAGAGGGAGTCATAGATTTCTTTTGGTAAGCCAAGAAATAAAAACTATGATATTTGAAAAAGTCTTGCTCGTATGAGGATTGCGAAGCAAAGTGGGTAAAATTTATTTATTTAATGGATACTTTTTCTAAAAAAGTCAACAGCGGGAACTATGATTTACTTTTTTAAATCTTTATACATTGAATAAGGCAGAAAATAAGATACGAAAAAACGGTCCAATATTTCTTTCTTCCTAGTATGGCCACTATTAGAAATGTCGCAAGGCCCAATTGTTGCCTTGCCTTGACCCTTCAAATGCATTTCCCGTTGGCGTTGAAATCTGCAATAGCATTTACGAGACCATCAACCAGCCAGGCAACAGCACATTGCCTTTAAAGGGCTTGGAGATTTAAGCTACATGAACCAATACTTTTGTACAGAGTTCTTGTCCGAAACTTTTCACTGTTTTCATTGGATGTGGTTTTGAACTGGTGGGCCTCAAGTTCAGTGCACATTAGGGTATGGAAGGAAAACCATATATTTATTTTTAATTTTTTTTAAATTTTTTTCATAATCCTAAAGCTATATTGAGATATGTACATTTGTTAACATAATGATATCCTTACAAACTATAGTCAAGTTATCAAGTTAATATACTTTGTGTACTTACAGATATGGAAACCGGAGAAATTTACTAGCCAATCAGCCTATTCGTTCCTCAAAGCAAGATTAATTTTGATCGATCGAATTAAAAAACACAGTACAATACGTACGTATATGCAAAGAGTGGCGTGACTAAAGCGTGCCTAATTCGGAAAAATGCCCCGAACTGGAAGAATGGCCGGGTCAAAAGCGATCCCAACATGTATTTTGCAATGTAATTGGCAAACAGATCAGTACACTGATGAAGATGAAAGAAAACTGTAATTTTCCTGGTCTTCCAGTGCAAAGTCCTAGAAACCCAGACGTGGCTTTTAAAGCACTTCAATCTAAGGCCATTGATATTTTAAATAATTCAAAGCGTTGGCAAGTTTACCCAGAAGAATTTAAAGGTATCGACATTAAACTGAAGATTTAAAAACAGAAGAAAGAAGTATTCCATATACTGGGCTATAAGCCTGGATTTTCTTAGATCTCAGTAAATTAAAGTGACATTAAATGTGCTCAAGGCCAAGAATAATATTTTTTTATGAATTCTTGCATTTACTTTTTTTTTAATTTATTTAATTACTTAAAGTTTTAAATTTATGAAAAAAGGAAAATTTAAGACAAAAGCCATAGATTTTCTTATAGATACATACAGGGAGCTCCAAGCCTTTCTCATCAGAGATATTTTGCACCAGAGACTTGTAGCAAAACCTTGGATAGAAACGAAACTCCCTTTCTGCCATTATTGTTCCCAGAAACACATAAATATAGAAACATAATTAGGAACCGAATGACTGGAACCGTTCCCAATGAGTAACAGAAGTGTAACGAAACTCTAAGTAACAAAACTGCCAGAACCCTAGGCTATAACGAAACACTGGGCACAGAAACGAAACCTGAAACGCTACCGCTGTAAGAAAACTGTAACAAAACATATCTGTATAGAAACAAAACTAGGAAATGTTTCTCGTAATCAAAATTGTATAGAAGCGATACTAGTAGCGTTTCTTGCGTACCGAAACTGTAACGAAACAGAAACAAAACCCTATGCCGTTTCTGCTAGAGAGTTTTTGTTTATAATTATGTATGTATACAAATGCAATTTTTATTTACCCATATTTTCTACTCATTTTGGAGCAAAAAATTAGCAGTCTCGCTGTAAAGTAGTGTTAAAAATTTGAAAAGTAACTTACTTTTCCAATTTGTTTAAATCATTGCGTTCGGCTAAAATAGCCAGAAAGAAACTCCAATAAGAACGCCTACCACTTGGATAATTTTTTGGCATTTGGCAGTGCTGCAAGTACAAAACAAACGATTTACCAGGCACTCTTGCTACAAAACTGTATCAGGCAATGGGTGTCAGAGACACTCATCTCATGGAAAATGATACTTTATTATCATGTATGTACCTGGATCCATGATTATCATTACTGCTGAGAGAGCATTGTCATATAGACACAGTATGAACGACACCCCATCGCTGCATCAACACCCACACCGACTCCAGCTAGTAAGTCGAACTCTGGGACAACTTCGCAATACCAAAGCCCAGCATTCATAAAAGTGTTAAATGCCGCCATGGCAAAACGCACCGCTTCTCTGCATGAAGTCTGCATAAGACAATTACTGATTGACTTTCGAGGATCAACATCAATACCGCCAGAGGTTGATATTCTACTTTGATGGGAAATGCAAAAAAATATGGACCCACAGCTGTATCAATTGGCAAACTGAAGTTAGCATGGAACGGCTCTTCTCGGGAGTGCACTACATATATTCGTCACTCAGAACAAACGTGAAATCGAGTATGTGGATTGATATATTACATATCAGGTGCAATGACAAATTTAAGGCAACATGCAGCAAAAATAGATCTAGAAGCGGTGAAAAACGGAAGTCTAATATTTCAATATCCAGAGAAAATGATATCAAACCCGCGAAGGATCCTGCAATGCTTCGACGTTTCATACAAATGAGGACCAAGGCTTTGCAATACAACAAACTTTTTATGAATTAACATTAGAAAATGAAATATCTAATAATAATTAATTATTAATATAAATTTTTCACTATTCGTTGCCTAATGTATGAATAAAAGATTTCATTTTCTGCCACCATCGCCAGTTTCTTTATACGAATCAAACAAAATTTGTACTTTTTATCCCCCTCCACCTGGTCTCTCCTCTAGTGAAACACTGTGCATGTACATCATGCCACAATTATTATTTGGATTTCGTTTCTGAGGTTTTATTACAAGTTTTGTTTCTATACAGTTTGGTTTCGTTTCAGTTTCGTTACTGAGATTTTGTTACAAGTTTTGTTTTCATACCTAGCGTATCTGTTACAGTTCTGTTATTGTGATCAAATGTGTAGGTAGTTAAGGTACAGGTTTTGCTACTGCTGGAACCGTTCCCGGGAATTTTTTCCTAGTTTTGTTACAAAGGAGCATCGTTTCTCAGAGTATCGTTACACGTTTTGGTATAGCATGTAACGATACAGTTTTGTTTCGTTACTTACCTGTGGAACAATAACGAAACAGAAACGCGTTACAAGTCCCTGTTTTGCACCATTAGGCTATCAGTACGGTAGGTTTCTGTCAGCTAAGCTCGTATTTCTATACATTCTCCACACCCTACTGCGCAATCGCCAATATTTTTTTGGCATTTAATTGCTAAATAGTGGAAGCGTTTAATGTGTCGATTTTTGACACTTCCGATGTGCTTTCCGGTTTCATCAGATAACATTTAAGTGTTATTTGATGAAATTTGTGTGGATAAATATATTCAACATATTGGAGGCTTGTTTGAAGTAAATCGTATAGTGCATTAGACGTCATGCTTAATCAACTGATATAACTTGTCTTTGGAATGGATGGAATTGTTTGAAATGTTTTGCTAAATTTGAACGATACTGGTTTATTTGAGGAAGCTTTAGCATTTCTCCATCCATATAAAAGAGATATTTATCCATATCTCGTTTCCCAAGGAAATTCTTGGCTTCGATCCTCTTTTAGATACGAAATAGAAAAGTCATCTTCTATTTCTAATGATTCCTGTGACCACAGCTACTGCGAAGCTACCATTTTCTAAACTGAATTTGCTAACATCTTATTCAAGAAATTATATGGAACAAAAAGGGTTAAGTAATTAGGCTATTCTATCTATTTAAAATTCTATGTCCCGAAATTTTAACTTTAATGATATCATTAACACTTTTGCGAAACAGAAAGTTGGAAGAAAGGAATTTTAATAATTTTCACTTCTGGGTTAGCATCTTCATATTGTGAAGGTCCAGGGGATAAATCTGCCACTAGTCTTGAACGACATTGTTAAGCCAATGCATGGTTATATATCTGCCAAGTACATATATTACCAATGTACGCAACATTTTTCCCCATAAAAATTAACAAAATAATACCAAACTTGACAGATTCTAGTCTGTAAGCTTTTTTCTAAGCAAATCCAAGTGGAAATACAAAAACAGAATTTTTCTTCTTCAGGGCAACCGAACAAAGAAAAGCAACATTTTGAAGCAACAATTAAACAAACACAAACCAACAAATATATGTACAATCAAAATGAGAACAAATAACACGCAGTCCAATTAAAGAATGAAAGCAGACAAAGGAAATGTATTATTTTCGTATGTGTGACAACTGACTGTTGATGTAGGACAGCGTTGGGCACGCTTTGTAATGATAAGAACCATCTCGAACATGACAAAATTAAAATTGGGATTGTTTATACCATTACTGTCAAAGTTCATTATTGCGAAAGACTTAGCATTTATAAAGGAACCGATTGAACCATGTGCGTTTGTCCGTCCATACGCCCTTTCACTTGATAACTTGAGTAAAAATTAAGACATTCGGAAAAAAAAATTTCACACAAGTTAACTTCGAAAATCGTATAAAATGAGATAATTCTTTAATAAACGTAATTATTATAAGAAAACTATGCACCTAAATGAACTTGATTGAAAAATGTTGCGAAATAGTCGTGGTATCGTTTTTTTTTATTGTTTGGGAAATTGGGTGTTACCAAACGAACTCGCTTATTAACTATACTATATCAAACATGCTAAACCACCACGATCCATTGAGGTTTGGCTAATGTTATTAGTTCCTTTAATTAAAACTCAAACCACCACAAAACTTTGTTATGGGCATACAAATACAATTTAGTTAATCAAAAAATTTTTGTAAAACTCTTTTTCTTCTATACAAATTATCATCCGTTTCTCGCTTAAGAGACCAGGAATATTTCCGTCATCTGTTCCAAAAAACATTCTTCCTATAGCTTCTATCTCCTGATGCATGCGCTCCCCATGTTAATCATTAAACTGACCCAAGTTCTCAGGGAAAACGTCCAAATGAAAGTGAAGTAAGTGAGTTTTGATTGACATTCTATTGCTGAATACGCATTCAGAAACTCATTGGCTATGTCTTTGTAATCCTCACGAATTGTTTTGACTAGAAAATTCGTAAGCAAAAATTTAAAACTTGTCCAAGCTCTTTGTTCAACCAGGCTTAGTTTAAATGAAAATTTTGTTCCTTTCATTAGCTTGTTCAATAAAAACGATTTTAAATTAACAATAATCAATTAGCGAATCAAGAGTAATAACGCCCAGAAATAATATCACAATTACCTTCTTTTATTTTAGCCTAACTTAATATTGGGCACGAAGATATTATATAAAGAAATGCTTCACTGTCTACATTAAGTCTTTAAAAAAATTGCTTCATATAACCCAGTTTTAAATGCAGTGCTGCCAAAATAATATTTTCCTGATATACGAGTGTAGTTCTCAACATATTTTTTTTTGCCGGAACTTTTTTGTGGCTACTCAGCTCTCTCTTACTTAAGCGAAGAACGGTTATCCCACTCATATATTGGTAGAAGTTAAATATCCTAGGAACCCCTCACCGGATAAGAAAAAGTTATATATCACTTGAGGCAGAATTGAAAAGAGATCGTTCTGAAATAATATTACCTATACACTGGTTAACAAATTATTCGAGAACAATTTATATACTGTTAAAAAGGGCAAAATGTTATCTTTTTACTGACATCAAACAAGTGTTGATAGAATAAACAGAAACATATTTATTGAACAATATATGCCTTAACCTATGTACAAGTGGTTTTTGGCCCATAAATCCAGATTTTGGGGGAGTATTGGAATTCTGAGTATACTGTGTTTTTGTATATCGACTCCTGAGTGGAAGATCACCCTATTTCAAAATCTTTTTCAAAAACGCCCTATATAAAAATTTTTTTCAATAACAACCTATTTCAAAATTTGATTCAAAAACGACCTATCTCAGAATTTTTTTAATAACGTCCTATCTCAGCTAAAACGGTATTGAATTTTGGTTCAGATAGGGCATTCTTAAACCAAATTTTGAAATAGGGCGTTATTGAGAAAAATTTTGAGGTATGGCGTTCTTCAAAGAAATTCTGAGATAGGGCGTTTTTGAAAAATATTTTGAAATAGGGTGATCTTTCACTCAGCGGTCGATATGTACTTTATAAGGGCTACAAAATATGTGAACTTCGAAAATACTACCTCTAACTTTTTTGTCACGAAGTGTTATTTGGTTCCCAAACTACAACATTTTTATTTTTTTCGAAACTTTTGCTACATATATGGAATCCACAACTGCCGTTAGCTACATGTGTATACGATTTTAAAGAACCCTGAAAAGGTGATATTTATGAAAGTTTATTAAGTAAGGCGCGGCTACTAGCTTGCCCATCGTTGGTACGTGTATCACATAAAGCAAAATGTCACATTTGTGATATGAACAAAAAATGTGATAACAAAGCGAATGAAGTGAGCGGAAATATTCATTTTTTTGTACACATATGGTTTAGGGTTTTTACAGATAGCACTATTTCTAAACTTAATTATGTCACGTTAGTAGTCCTGCTGTGACCAATTGTTGCCTATAATTTTATAAGTATTTGCGAATAAAGTATTTAATATGAAACGCATTCTTTGTAAACGAACAAGTTTAATCTAAGCTCCTGGAATTAGGGACTGCAAATCCCCATCATCCCAAGACCTCTACAGCGAAAGTTAGGAAAATAGGAACGCTGGAGCTGTAGCAGTTATTTGGAGGTAGTTGTTACTTGTTTATTTAGATGCATTTTAAATTCGCAAAAACAAATAATCAATGATTTGCACTAGCTAGTTGTTTCCTTTCGTTTTCTGTTATTGCTCAGAAAGTAATGACTGGAGTGCTTTAGATTGCAACAGCCACAATATCCTCGGCATTTGCGAGAATAAATGATGTCGATTTCAAATCATGTGGGAGTCACAAAATCTTACGACAAAATGGAAGTTTTATTATTCTATTATTAACACTTCTAAAGATATCTATATATATAAAAATTAAATGTCTTACGTATGACCGCGATGAATGCCAAACGGCTGAACTGATTTCTATTATGTGGAAAGTACTTTCTTTGGCCTTCTCTGTGGAAGGTTTTTCGACAAAATAATATTCAAATCTCTTAGTTGTTGCTGCATAAAAATTAAGACAGCTGAAACGCCACGATTTCGCAATTTTGTTGAGTTTTGAGTACATTGTACACCACGTTACTATGCCGCTTATCCGATATGGTTCATATTTGGTACACGTGCTGTTGCTTTGGGGTACGTTTATCGATAAATGGCTCTACAGTTTGTCCAAGTTATTGACTAAAATGTTGACCATGTGTAGACTAGAAGGTGTTCATACGATATGCGTATAAAATGAAAAAAAAAAAACAATATACCAACCCAAACAACAACAACAAATAATATGAAGTATTTCAGCGTCACTTATATTCCCAAATTAAGTGAAAACTTTGATCACAAAGCATTAAGAGAGCAAAACATCACTTTGGCGTACAAGTCAAACCATACTTTGTCCAGTATATTTACAAAAACAAAAAGCCCGCTTGACACAAAACAACAAAATAACGTTGTCTACCCAACAAAATGTAATGGAAAAGAGAGTGAATACTGCGACAAGATACATGATTTAATGATTTATATGGTTGACGCGAACGGCCAACAACACGAAATTACCGTTTGACGTCGGTGAATTCTTATGTCAAAATGCACATGTGAGAGGGAACGCGCAAAAACGATTCGCCTATTTTCTAAGCTTTGCACGTATAACACACACACAAATCACACATTTTCTTAAAATGTTATCACAAAGCACTCGTTAAATATCAATTCACAGCGAATTTTTATTAAAAATAAATAAAACACGAAGCGAACTCAATAGCTTTTCCAAGAACTGTAAACAAAGAATGTAAGCAAAAAACAAAGATATGATAGTTTGACATAAGGTGTGGATGAGGAAGAAGAAGACGCTATGTCAGTTGAAGCGACCATATAAATTATTTGATCATGGACAAGATATATATCGGAACGACGAAGAGGGAATTAAATATTCGCATTGCCGAACATCAAGCAGACGTAAAGAAACAAAAACAAAGCACTGCTTTATCACAGCACCTGTTAAACAGTGGTCACACAGCTGATTTCACACATACTAAAATTATAGATAAGGAGAAGAGGGAGGGCACAAGATATACCTTAGAGAGCTTACGAATATTAGAGAAAGGGGATAAAGCACTAAACAAAAAAGAAGATACAGGTAATATGTCTACCGCCTACATGCTATGTTTATCGAACAAATGGAATCAGTGATGACGAGACTACCACACAAGGTGGTACGGATATATGTATGCTAGTTTAAGTTTAAATGTTTAATTATATGTAATTATGTAGAAGAAGTGCCCAATATTGATGTAAGTATTAGTCCATAATTGTTGTTATTGTCTTTGGCAACAAATACTTCATGTTTCCTAATGTGATATTGTTTGTATTTCCTTTTTCCCCTTTTATTAAAACCAAAATAAACAGAGTCGCTCCTGAAGATGCTGAAATATTCAGCGAAACGTAGAGCAGAAAGGTGAAATATATATTTTATTTGCACCACAAAAACAATAGATCAGACAAGCCAAACACACATTTCAAAATGAAAAGTGTTGATTAGGGTTTTCAGAAGGAATGCTCTTTAGTCCCATTTTTGACATATTGATCAAAATGTGGACCAGGTGTCATCCTAGAAGATGTTTCTACGATATGGGTATCAAGTTTGACGAGTTCATTAGTATATTAGCAAGCAATTGTTTTTCGGAAAGGGTCAGGGATAAGAATAGTGATAGTGATAAAAATAGAGATAGGATAAAATGAATTCGAGATATACGATATAAAAAAGAAGAAGCAGATGAAGAGGAAAAAAGAAAGATGGGCAGGCAGAAGAATATGGATCTTATATGTGAAGTGAGAGTCAAGTTTAATTTTAGGCAGAACAACGCCTGGCGGTTCTGCTAGTTCATTATAAAATTCAGTTTGCATTCGATTTGCTCTCCGAAAACCATTCACATTTCTGAGTATGGTACTGGCATATTATCGCACCAATTTTCGATTCCCTAATTTGAAAATCTCCAGGGATTCTGAGGGTGACAAATTTAGTTTCCATGATAGGAGGCTCTTTTTACTCATCCTACATTTTTTCGAGTTGCTAGAGGTTAAGCTCTAACAAAAACACTCTATAGATATTTTCATTGTAAAATATGAGGAGCCATTTTCATATCTCACATGTTCCTTGAGGTGTTATAGATTAGCCTCATATAACTCCTTTCCGAGCTCTATAGTTGCAACATAAACGCTTCTATAGCTAACTTCTGAACAATATTTAATGTTATATAGAAGAAATCGAAAGTTGAGTTCAAAAAAAAAAACACTGTAAAAATTTAAAACTGTTGAAATCTTAATTCACTATACTGGGTGGCGCAAAAGTTATCCTCCTATCATAAAATGCTATACATTTTGCGATTGGCCCCTAAAGTCAGTTCTGTTTTGACATTTGTGTAGTAAACACATGCGAAATACACGTTAATAAACAATGTTACGCTACACTGCTCCAGAACGCGGAATATTGCTGACTATTTATTTGACCAATAATCGGTCGCGGCCAAACGGTTACTGTGAATGGTGAGCGCTACAGAGCAATGATCAACAAGTTCTTTTTGCCGCGACTTGATGAATTGGGATTGGAAAACATGTGGTTCCAACAAGACGGTGCAACAGCACACACTGCACATGCCACAACCGATATGCTGAACATCTTCTTTATAGTTATATACTCGTATTATCTAGATTTAGAGCTAATTTTTATTGTTGCCATTGTATGCATCGAGAAGAAAATATTTTCCTGCATCAAAAGGGGTCCTTAAATATTATTTTGTGCGCATTGACAAGCTTGGAAACTGGAATAAATAAATAAATAAAATAAAATAAAAATTTGTTCTTTTGGCTTCTATTAAATTAATAAATATTAATTTTCCTTTAATATCTAAAACGTGCTGAAATCAGAAAATCAGAGTTGCAAAACCAATATATATTAAAAGAATAGAACTTGCATAAAATAAATCACATCAGCAATTGTTTGTAATAAATTAATTTCTAGCCAACATGCCTGCTGGAGTCATAATAAAATATTTTTTAAGAATAAGCTAAATTTTTAACCACTTATATTAACCACAGAAATGTATTTATAGCCTTTGAGCAAACTAAACAGAAAGCAATTTATTATTCGTGTTTTTTTCTGTCGCCGTTGCAAGTTCCGTTTAACTGTCCGCCTGACTGATACATATTAAAGCTATTTACATAACCTCCTTAAATAAACAAATATAAAATGCTTGCAAATCAATTGCTAAAAAATACAGAAAAATCATAGAAACCAAAACATTTCCATCACTCAATAACAAACCACAATCAATAAATCAAACCAAAATAAAATAACATTCATATGGACATTCACAATGGATGAGAAAAATATCTAGTCTACAATAAGAAATTCATCTGATATCGAACCAGTTCAAAAGTAGACCCTTTCAGCAACGAAAAGACCAAAGTATTCCAGAATACAAGGGTGTACCTAATGTAATAGCTTGTTCTTATTGGACTAATATTTTATCGTATATTTTAACGTATTATGAGGCTGGAAAAAATTTAATTTAAAGTAATTTTGTCAGTTAATATAGAGTATAAACAAAAATATAGACAAACGAAACTTTAATAACATAGGGTTTGAAATGTTCATATTGAATAAAGCAAAAAAAACCATGTCGAAAAGATTGCGTAAATAGTCTTTCAACAGTCATACCAAATACAGGGTGGCTGATGAATTTTGCTACATTAAGAAACTCAAATAATTTTTTTTTCAGTGTATGGAATTCATTTTTCTTTTATTCATGTTAAAGCTCATTAAATTTTATTAAATATAGCTTAATTAGTTTTAAAAATAATGGAATTTAAATGCCCCCCTGCTCGTCGATGCATGTGCGGCATCTTACCAAAAAGTTGTTCATTACTGCTTGGAGAGTTGAGACAGGAATAGCCGCAATTGTTTCTCGAATGGATTGCCTTAGTTCATTCAAATTTGTTGGTTTTGCTTTGAAGACTTCCTGTTTGCAATAACCCTACAAGAAAAAGTCAGGTGCAGTAAGGTCAGGCGACCTGGGTGGCCAACGGAATGTGGAGTTTCTGGATATCAGCTTATTGGGAAATTTTCGTCGCAATTCTGTCATAACAGGTTGGGCTATATGAGGAGCTGCACCATCTTGCTGAAACCACACAGAGTTGAAAGAAATTCTCATTCGGCGTAATTCTGGATAGAAAAACTCTCTCAACATGCTCAAGTAACGGTCTCCAGTAACCGTAACGGTGTGACCGTTTTCTTCGAAGAAGTAGGGCCCGACAATGCAGCGTGATGAAACTGCACACCACACTGTGACACGAAGTGGATGCAATTCCGTCTCATGGAGTATCTGTGGGTTGGAAGCACTCCATATTCGACAATTTTGTTTGTTTATGTTGCCGTTTAAATCGAAATGGGCCTCGTCAGACATGAAAAGACAGTTCAACATGTTTCCATCCTCTTCCACCATTTGAAGCATCTTCTGGCAAAATTCCAAGCGAATCGGCAAGTCTGCAGCGTCCAGTTTGTTGGCCATTTGAATTTTATATGGGAATAAGTCCAAATGTTTGTGCATAATTGACTGTAATGACTGTCTGCTTACACCCATTTGAGCAGATAAGCTTCTTGTCGAAACACGTGGATTGTTTTGTATGGCAGCAGCTACAGCAGCGATTGTTTCCTCCGTTCGAACTGAAGGGTTTCGATGGTAAGGTCTTCTGTTGACTGTCCCATGCTCGGCAAAATTGTTTACAAGTCTTATTATGGTCCATCTGCTCGGAGGATTGCCGCCAAACGTGCGCCTATACTCTCTTTGAACCGAAACTACGGACTCCAGTGCGTGATAGCGGCGGACAATCCAAATTCTTGCTTCAGTGTCCCAGTTACCCTTTTTTGTTAAATGTAAAAGTCAATCTGCAAAATAAAAAAAAATTAGCCAGATTCATTAAATAGAAAAAAAGTTATTTAATTTTTTTTTGGTAGCGGCTTTCATCAGCCACCCTGTACATTTTGCCCAGCAGATGACTTTACTAAGTTTAAATGATACAATTTGTGCAGTTTTTAGAATATAATATTTCATTTTCAGTATCGATTGTATATTTCAGTAATAGTTAACAAATCCAAAAAAGGTAGCATTTCAGTTCAGTTTATATTCAAGGTATGTGGTCTCACAGTTCATGCCAGAAATAACCTCAAAATATTAGGTTGTTAGTTAGCGACAACATATCCGATTTCATCGGGCGCTGAATAGCAAAGCAGTTGAAAATCACATTCATCCATAACAGTTAGTGAATTCCAATCATTGTTTACATATACTAGTTTGGCATCTAATTTTTCAGCCATTTTGCGAATTTGAGTGGAAGGCAGTGGATAATGGTACTTCTCACAAAACCCTAAAATTCAAAAAGGAGTTAAACTTTGTACGAAATTTACAAATAGTACCTTTATGTTGCTCCAATTTTAACTGAGCATACAATTTTTATATACATACTCGTACATGAATAACTTAAAAATGTAATTTGGTAATTCTTTCTATTTAACGTCAACTGCTAAAACACGTCCAATAATGTCGGGATGGATATCAAAAGACATGCTTTGACATCGGTATCAACAATGCGAAAACGGAAATTCAATTTTATATTTCTGTCAAGAGATATTTGCAATCAAAGTTGACAATTTTTTTTCATTTTCATTTGGTTGTTGTAATGACACATATTCTTCTTCTTCTTCTTTAAATGGTCATCTAACCGCCTGGGCGATTTTGACCGTCCAACATAGCTCGCCAGTCGTTTCTTCGTTGCGCCAATTGCTCTGATTCCACCGGCGGGTGCCGATAAGAATACCTTCTGGGCTGGAGCATCTTCGCTCATTCGCACTACGTGGCCTAGCCAGCGAAGCCGCTGTGTTTTAATTCGCTGAACTATGTCGGCGTCTGCGTAAAGTTCATACAGCTCATCATTAAATCTTCTTCGGTACTCGCCGTCGCCAACGCGTAAAGGTCCACAAATCTTTCGAAGAACCTTTCTCTCGAATACTCCCAGAGCCGCCTCATCAGATGTTGTTAGTGTCCACGCTTCTGCACCATATAGCAGGACGGGTGCGATGAGTGACTTGTAGAGTGTTATTTTCGTTCATCGAGAGAGGACTTTACTTTTCAATTGCCTACTCAGTCCGAAGTAGCATTTGTTTGCAAGAGTAATTCTTCGTCGGATTTCTAGGCTAACATTATTGTTGGTGTTAATGCTGGTTCCCAGGTAAACGAAGTCCTTTACTATTTCGAAATTATTGCTGCCAACAGTGGCTTGGTTGCCAAGGCGCGAATGCGCTGACTCTTTGCATGATGACAGAAGGTACTTCGTTTTGCCCTCGTTCACCACCAATCCCATTTTCTCCGCTTCTTTTTCTAATTTAGAGTAAGCAGAAGTTACGGCGCGGTTGTTAAGGCCAATGATATCAATATCGTGAGCATATGCCAACAGTTGGACGCTTTTATAAAATATTGTTCCAGCGCGGTTAAGTTCTGCAGCTTGTATTATTTTCTCCAGCATTAAATTAAAGAAATCGCATGATAGGGGGTCACACTGTCTGAAACCTCGTTTAGTTTCGAACGGCTCGGAGAGGTACTTCCCAATTCTGACCGAGCTGGCGGTGTTGCTCAAGGTCATTTTGCATAGCCGTATAAGTTTTGCGGGGAAACAAAAATCAGACATAGCGGCATATAGGCAGCTCCTTTTCGTGCTATCGAAAGCGGCTTTAAAATCAACAAAGAGATGATGTGTGTCGATTCTCTTTTCACGGGTTTTTTCCAAGATTTGGGGTATTGTAAAAATTTGGTCGATGGTAGATTTACCAGGTCTGAAGCCACACTGATATGGTCCAATCAGTCTGTTCACA
This sequence comes from Merzomyia westermanni, assembly GCA_949987695.1. Lineage (NCBI taxonomy): Eukaryota > Metazoa > Arthropoda > Insecta > Diptera > Tephritidae > Merzomyia > Merzomyia westermanni. Next base: position 51,050,542 of record OX465289.1, on the reverse strand, counting down.
TGGGGCTTCAGTCTTTCGCACAATACGCTTGATAGGACCTTATAAGCGATATTCAAAAGGCTGATTCCGCTATAGTTGGCGCAGTTTGCAGGATCGCCCTTCTTGTGGATTGGGCAGAGAACACTTAGATTCCAATCTTCAGGCATGCATTCATCCGACCATATTCTGCATAGAAGCTGATGCATGCGCCTTACCAGCTCCTCGCCTCCGTGTTTGAATAGCTCAGCAGGCAAACCATCAGCGCCAGCTGCTTTATTGTTTTTCAATCGGGATATTGCTATTCGCACCTCATTATAGTCGGGTTGTGGAACGTCAATTCCATCATCTTCGATTGTGGGCTCGGGTTCGGCATCTTCTCTGGTTTCTTGCTCAGTTTCTCCATTTAAAGGGCAGAAAGTGATCCCTCCATATTCTGAGTGCTCTCTGAACATCGGCTCCAGGTCGCCGTTCTCATTCTTACAGGAGTTTGCCCCGGGTTTAAAACCTTCTGTCATTCGCCGAATTTTTTGAAAGAATTTTCGGGCATTATTTCCTTTGGCCAGCATCTCAAGCTCCTTTTTTTCACGCTTTTCTGCCTCTCTTTTTTTCGCCCAGAAAAGCCGCCTCGCTTCCCTCTTCAACTCGCGGTAGTGTTCACACACACTCCTCGTTGCATTCGATCTCAGCGTTGCCTTGTAGGCTTCGTCCTTTCTTTTCGTTGCAGCGCGGCACTCTTCATCATCATACCAGTTGTTTCTTCGTGTTCGCCGGAATCCAATTACTTCTTCGGCTGCGGTACGGAGTGCTCCTGAGATATGATCCCACTGCTCATGCATTCCACTAGGTTGAATTGTGCTCTCTGAGAGCAGGTGTGAGAGGCGATCTGCGAAATAATTGGCGGTCTGTTGCGATTGCAACTTTTCGACGTCCAGCTTTCCCTGCGTTTTTTGTTGCACCTGTTTTGTCGTACAGAGGCGGGTACGAATCTTGGCTGCTACTAGGTAGTGATCAAAGTCGATGTTAGGTCCTCGTATTGTGCGAACATCTAAAACGCTGGAAGCGTGCCGTCCGTCTATCACAACGTGGTCGATCTGGTTGCGTGTTTTTCGATCGGGGGACAGCCATGTAGCTTGATGGATCTTCTTGTGCATAAACCTAGTGCTGGATATGACCATGTTTCGGGCACCGGCGAAGTCGATCAGCCTGAATCCATTTGGCGAAGTAAGAGTGTGTTCCGTGCATAAATACTGTGGATCACGTAACCGGTCTTGGTGTTGGCCCGGCTAAGGGTTATATTTTTGGAGCGCAGCCGAAGGATCAGGCCCCTAATTTGGGATCGAACCTGGATAAGTTTTTGGTTTTTTGCCAATAAATTTTAAACTACTAAAAATTTTGAGTTTCCTCCTCCGGATTATGATTCCTGGGACCGTAACGCGTCTCGGGGTACCAATATTGAAATTTTTATTTCAGTTCTTACAGTTGACGTTGGATGTAAGGAATTACCCGTTCTTTGACGTTTTTTAGAACTTGGTGGCGGTCGTAAACAATTATCAACAAGTAAGGAAGCCTAAGTTCGGGTGGATCCAAACATTAAATACCCACCTGTGTAAAAGTGGTCATGGTAAATTGCTAAATTGTTGTGGAGTCACGACCTATAGAGGTTTCAAACTTTTTCTACTACCATGTGGGCAATCTCATAAATAGAAATGAATGTGTGTCCGACGTCCTAAGTACTTAACCGATCTTTATGAAATTTTTACACTAGATTCTTTAATTCACTGGTTACTGTGCAGGCTATATATAGTTTGAAAAAAGGGCGGTGCCACCCCCCATGGTATTTCATCTTGTATAGGCGTACAAGGTACTCAACCGATCTTTAGGAAATTTTCACAGTAGATTCCTGGATTTACTGGTTCCAGCATAGGTTATGTATAATTTTGAAAATCGTAGATAGAATACCTCGTTTCATGTTTCGTAATTTTATTTAACGCGGTTCTGGAGCTAATAATAGCTGAAATTTTACGTTTTGTTCATTTATATGTAGGTGGTGCTACGCTGGGTATAAAAATAGTATAGTGTGTGGTATTTGCATTTGGGTATTTGTTTCCTTGTGTGGAAAAGCAATATTAACAATAAACCTTATTTATTATTCCAAAACCGGGAGACAGGGTTTCACCCAACGGTGTGGAAGAATAAAATATAATTGAATTGAAAATACATACATTCATACGCCCGAAATTTAATTATGCGAGAGATTCGTACATATGTACTTACATACATACGTACCGAACAAACACACAAACAGCTTTATTTCGAAAACAATTTCTTTAAACAATTTTGGTTAAATAAGATATGAATCAACTATAAGTAAATATTTCAAAGTAAATATTTCAAAGTTTAACATCAAGTAAGTTTCATTTTAATCGGTGGATTCTTTTATGATTTATGGCTGTGTAAACAAAAAATTTATGGTTGTTACCACATTTTGTCCGATTGCCACGCCCCCTTTATATATTTCTTCACATTATAATGACGTAAACCTTCCTCTTCAACCAATCTACCTACTAAAAATAACCGCATCAAAATCCGTTGCTTAGTTTTCAAGATTTAAGCATTTAAGGGGACATAGGGACATAGGGACAGAAAAAGTGACTTTGTTTTATAATATGTAGTGATGTATATTTATGCGAAAGTTGTAACATAACTTAATTGTAAAAATTGTATGTAATTCATATAAAATGCAATATAAAATTTAAAAATATATATATAAACAAGAGCGTACTGTACTGCATATGGCACACCCATTAAGTTAAGCATTCTCCACCTCCTGCGCATTGCCAACTTTTTCAGCTTTCTCCAACGCGCTTTGTGCCTTTTCTCGACGTTCTGCACATATAAAAATATTTGTTAAGTTTACCTTGGCAAACACAAAAATTTTCGGTAATTATTTCCTTTAGAAGACAACTGGTAAAACACGTCCAACGTCGAGTTTCCGCTTTCAGATTATTGATACCGAGGTCAAAACGCATCTTTTGATACCTCTCGACATTTTTGAAGTTTTTCACCAGTTGTCTCCTAAATGAATCAATTACCGAATTTTCTACTCACCAAAGCAATTTTTTACTTCATTTTCCTTGATGGCAGATGGTACTATATCTGCTATTAAAAGGTTGAGGATGAATTTGTTATATTTTGTGATGACTCGAGTGACTTTTGCATATATTTACACACAACATAATTGTGTAATAAATGCTCCAACAAATAAACAAATTAAAATTTTGCATTAAAAAAAATCTCTGCTTGCCACAACTTTGTTTACGTATTAGGAAACAATGACATAGCAAATACGAATATCAACAAAACGCAATGCCAAAAGGTATATGCATATTTGAATACACTAAAATGCTTTAAAAAAAAGGACTTAAACTTTAATTAAAAGTTAAAAAAATTAAAAAAACTTCTTCTTGTAATAACAAATAAGATGTTATAAAGGCTATATATTCAAAAATATGCTAGGGTTATATCTTTTTAATATTTTGTATTTGAATACACTAAAATGCTTTAAAAAAAAGGACTTAAACTTTAATTAAAAGTTAAAAAAATTACAAAAACTTCTTCTTGTAACAACAAATAAGATGTTATAAAGGCTATATATTCAAAAATATGCTAGGGTTATATCTTTTTAATATTTTGCTTAAAAAAGCTTAAAGTTTTCTTTAAATAATGTGTCGAGAACTGTGCGTGTGTTTATATGCGTTTTTAGCAATCAGCTGTTAGTTGCGCTACTAGTAGAGATATACTATGATTCCAATACAGGCACTGTAAATGCGATTGAAATCATCGAAATAAATATTTCGAAAACCTTGCGAGCTTATTTAGAAAAAGTCCTGGAAATATTCCTTTCTTTGATTTTTTTCGTTTTGCCCACAAAACTATTCGCATTTTCTGATTTGAGCTCGAATAAACGACGTTAATCTGTCCCGCTCATCACTCATAGTTAAAAAAGTCCCAATTTTTGGTCAAAAAAATGAGACATGGACCCATGACTCGAGAACGGAAAATAACAAAATCACTATTAAAATCTCAAAAGAAAACAAGTTAGGAAAGTGCTTTCTTCGACTGTGCCGAAAACTTTATACCTTTCATGAATACGCATCACGGTTTTAAGCGTCCGATCTTTACTCACATTTAGTACAAAATCTGCAAAACTGTTAATTTAAAGATAAATAGCGCAAACCCCATTTATCGGAAAAATCGATTGTATAGGAGCTTTATGTTATATTGGTCCGATCTGGCTGATTTTCACTACACACATTACATATATAATATGTACCAAAACTGAGAAATTTTACGCTCCTAGCTTTCAAGTGCAACAGTTATTGCCAAAACCCGTTTATCGGAGCATTCGATTGTATGGGAGCTATGTGTTGTATTAGTCCGATCATGCTGGTTCCGACAAATGATTAATGCAATAAAAAAAGCCTGCCTCTTACCAAATTTAATCGAGATATAACTGCAACTGAGGGGCTAGTTTGCGTTCAAACAGACAGATGGACGGACGGCCGGACGAACAGACGGACATGGCTAAATCAACTCAGCCCATCGCCCTGATCATTTCGGTATACTTATTGGTTCGTCTAACTTTTCTTCTTCTCATACTTACAAACATCGGACCAAGTTATTTCATGTGTATAAAAGGTATTATAATTAGTGTGTTTCTTCAAAATGTATATTCTATACATAACTGTTGTTGTGTAAGTCAAACAGAGTTACAACAGCCCTTAGCCCCAAAAACGTGCCCTGGTACCATTAGGAGTCAATTTGGGAATAATCTAAGAAGTTTACGGGTTTTTACATAATGTGTCGCGGAAATAACATTTTTTTGTTAAAAGAATTTTGGAACTCAATCTTCAAAGATAAAGAGCCTTTTGTTCTAATTCAATATTTTATTATATGGGGATTACCTGACTAATTTACCGAAGAAAAGACACGATTGACAAGTACGAAGGAGGGTGAATCTAAGTTCTATTTTAGGGATGGTGATTTTACTTTAGCGTGCAATTGGCTTTTAATTTATTCAGTTTAGTTTCTATAGTGCCTCGAGCTGGTTCGATCGAACAATTATCTGGTGAAGGTATTTTATTGCTATGGTTTTCAAAACTATTATAGTATTAAGTTTTTTTTTAAAAGACATATGATAACATTTGGTTGAAACTAAAGCTTGAAATATTATTTTTCAACTGTTATTTACCTACAGGACTTTGAAATGGCATCCATATCAGGTGTACGAATCCGGACCTTGGTCCTTGGAAAAAATAGCAAACTGTATGGGAAAATTACAACATTGTAAAGTTTATTTTCTTGTAAAATAATATTATTTTTTTTGATCACCCTAATGTTCATTTTACAACTTGAGATGACAGCGCCATCTAACGGTTCAAAATAAATCTTTTCAAGTACTTTCGCAACAACTCACTAAAAATTTATGGCACATATGTAGATGTGCCAGACAGTCACTTCATGGTCCAAAATAAAAAATTAAGTTCTGTGAAGTCACATTTTGAACTATATCTTGAAAACAGTTTGAGGTGTTGAAATAAAATATAGCCACAATAATACATCGTGCAGATATAATTTTTATGCCAAAACTTCAAAATAGTATGGACGAGTAGGTCCAATCCTTCTCTGATAACAGTTATTTGTGGATATGTTCTGCGATATCGGTGGAAATATGTCAAATTTAAAGTCTTGCGATCACCAGGAAGTTCCTTAAAACCTGATAGCAAGATTCCGAATTGAAAACGAATTTTTAAAATAGGTAGATCCGTGCGCCACCTATCGAAAGATTTTGGCCAAATAATGCACAGTCACCTTGTTCTGGACTATGTGACAAGTTTCCAGTCTCCAGCTTACCGCAAATTTACTCAGAAATTGCAAGATACCCCTCCTTTCTCAGAGATTTCCAGTTTTTTATATAAGTGCACCACCTGGAGGAATTTCGCGTACGTATTGCATGGCATTTTATTGTCGATCTATGCGTCAAGTCTCAATGCTCTAGCTTACCGGTAAGTTACTTAAAAATCAATCGCAAAATAGCAAATTTTAAATGAATTTTCCCTATATCTTGATTCGTGCGCCACCTATCCACATCGCATTGTCACGGAGTTCGGAACTATGTTTCAAGTTTCTAGCTCAACGGGAAGTTATCTAAAAAGACTTTGCAAGATTCCGAAAAATCATATGGAAATTAGCGGACAAATAAGAAAGGGACTTAATATAAAGGTAGTAAAATGCAGAGAGAGAAAATTTAGTTAGCTTATTTTCGACAAAATGTGCACTTAGCATAAGTTCGCACTCACCCACCGATATTGAAAAATTAGCAAAAATAATTTTCTATGCAAAAAGTCAACTAACTCTCAAATAATATTCTGAAATAGTAATTATTGTTTGCGGGACCGCCTTTCTTGAGTTTTAGACATAAGAGATGATGCGTGTCCCAGTGTGTGAACAGCTTGCTGGTTGCAAACCACAATTCCATGCTGCCTATTCCTCACTTTGCATAGCAAAATGATGGGGCGGCATCAAGTTACTTTATACTTTACATCCTACGTTGTGCCCGAAGTAAGAGAGTTATCCACAGTTGAGGTCAGAGTTTTACTTAAAGACGTCACCGCTATGCCATGCGGCGTTAGAATTGGTATTTGTGTTGAGCCCCTCCTACGCGTGGTAGCTGCCAATCAACCTAACCTTAGTAGTACAACTTGGTTTAAAAAAAAGTGTATAAAAAGTATTGTCCGCCATTTGTTTCGCATTCAAAATAAACAGGAAATTGATAACTGGGCTTGGAATGGCGATTGCTATTTATTTCTATTTATAACGTAAATATTTTTATTGGGTTTTTGTGTTACCGGTACCTAAGGCGTGTGGAGTTTTAGTTAAATTGAACCGCAATCACGGATACCGTAAAAAATTGTCGTCTTTTTTTAGCGAACAACAATTTTTGTTAGATTTATGCCGATTTGAATGCACTCATGTTATTGTTATTTAAATGTTTTCGTTGTTGTTGTTGCTCTTGTGTAAGCAACACTAGTTGTAGCTGTGGTGTGGATTGTTTCATTTGTTACTTTGATTTATACTATTGCTATTGCTCTGTATTGTTGTTGCTGCTGCTGCTATTACCGCGCATTGAAGTTGGTTGCTGCTGTCACCATCGACGTATTTGCTATTTGTTATTCCGGCCATTGTTAAGGATATATCGGTTGCTTTAGTTCTAGTCTTATACAGGGTGGCTAATGAAAGCCGCTACCAAAAAAAAATTAAATAACTTTTTTTCTATTTAATGAATCTGGTTAATTTTTTTTTATTTTGCAGATTGACTTTTACGTTTAACAAAAATGGATAACTGGGACACTGAAACAAGAATTTGGATTGTCCGCCGCTATCACGCACTGGAGTCCGTAGTTTCGGTTCAAAGAGAGTATAGGCGCACGTTTGGCGGCAATCCTCCGAGCAGATGGACCATAATAAGACTTGTAAACAATTTTGCCGAGCATGGGACAGTCAACAGAAGACCTTACCTAGCTGCTGCCATACAAAACAATCCACGTGTTTCGACAAGAAGCTTATCTGCTCAAATGGGTGTAAGCAGACAGTCAGCTATGCACAAAGATTTGGACTTATTCGCATATAAAATTCAAATGGCCAACAAACTGAACGCTGCAGACTTGCCGATTCGCTTGGAATTTTGCCAGAAGATGCTTCAAATGGTGGAAGAGGATGGAAACATGTTGAACTGTCTTTTCATGTCTGACGAGGCCCATTTCGATTTAAACGGCAACATAAACAAACAAAATCGTCGAATATGGAGTGCTTCCAACCCACAGATACTCCATGAGACGGAATTGCATCCACTTCGTGTCACAGTGTGGTGTGCAGTTTCATCACACTGCATTGTCGGGCCCTACTTCTTCGAAGAAAACGGTCACACCGTTACGGTTACTGGAGACCGTTACTTGAGCATGTTGAGAGAGTTTTTCTATCCAGAATTACGCCGAATGAGAATTTCTTTCAACTCTGTGTGGTTTCAGCAAGATGGTGCAGCTCCTCATATAGCCCAACCTGTTATGACAGAATTGCGACGAAAATTTCCCAATAAGCTGATATCCAGAAACTCCACATTCCGTTGGCCACCCAGGTCGCCTGACCTTACTGCACCTGACTTTTTCTTGTGGGGTTATTGCAAACCGGAAGTCTTCAAAGCAAAACCAACAAATTTGAATGAACTAAGGCAATCCATTCGAGAAACAATTGCGGCTATTCCTGTCTCAACTCTCCAAGCAGTAATGAACAAATTTTTGGTAAGATGCCGCACATGCATCGACGAGCAGGGGGGGCATTCAAATTCCATTATTTTTAAAACTAATTAAGCTATATTTAATAAAATTTAATGAGCTTTAACATGAATAAAAGAAAAATTTATTTCATACACCGAAAAAAAAATTATTTGAGTTTCTTAATGTAGCAAAATTCATCAGCCACCCTGTATGTAAGTATGTACATACTATGTAGCTGTTTCTATTATTTCACAGCTAGAAAGTGTATGAGCGGGTGTTGGCTTAAGCACTTGCTAGCAATCGTTCTAGTAAAGGGTGTTTTTTTAGGGGTATAGAACTTCGAATTGAAATAAAATACAAGAAAATCGTTTTAAGGTCCATCAATTTGGCTTTATTGGAAGGATAATTTTATGCCATTAATGTTTAAATATGATTTCGGGCATGTGGCCCTCGCGGCTGGCTCGAATAAAGCCAATTCTACAGGTCCAATTTTCAACCACTTTTTCGAGCATATGGGGCCGTATGTCGGCAATAACGCCACGAATGTTGGCTTCCAATTCCCCTAACGTTTCTGGTTTGTTGGTGTAGACGAGCGACTTCACATATCCCCAAAGAAAATAATCCAATGGTGTCAAATCACACGACCTTGGTGGCCAATTGACAGGTCCATTCCGCGAAATTATGCGCTCATCGAATGTTTCCTTCAATAAATCGATTGTGACGTGCGCTGTGTGGCATGTAGCGCCGTCTTGTTGGAACCACAACTCATCCACATTCATGCCATCCAATTCGGGAACAAAATAGTCGGTTATCATGGCTCTATACCGGTCTCCATTAACGGTAGCTGCCTCTCCAGCATTATTGCGGAAGAAGTATGGCCCAATGACTCCACCAGCCCATAGAGCACACCAAACAGTCAGTTTTTGTGGATGTAATGGCGTTTCAAGGGTCTCATGTGGATTCTCTTCACTCCAAATGCGGCAATTTTGCTTGTTGACGTAGCCATTCAACCAAAAATGAGCCTCATCACTGAACAAAATTTTGCGATGAAAATCAGCATCGAAATCAATCTCATTTTCGGCCCATACACCAAAATCACGACGCATTGCATGGTCTCGCGGCTTTAATTCTTGCACAAGCTGGATCTTGTAAGGTCGCAAGCCAAGATCTTTGCGCAAAATCTTCCATAAAGTTGATGGACAAAGCTCCAATTGCTGTGCACGGTGGCGAATCGATTCATTCGGGTCCTCTTCAACACTTTGCTCTACAGCGGCAATTGTTTCTTCGGTGCGCACTGTTCGACGTCTCTGCGGATGCGTATTATCACATAGAGTAAACGTAGTGCGAAAACGATCCATGGTTAACCGAATTAATTGCTCTGATGGACGATTATGTCGACCATAAAATGGACGGAGCTCACGGTAAACTTCGCGAACTGAACCATTATTTTCGAAATAAATTTGCACGATTTGCAAGCGTTGTTCTTTTGTCAACCTGTTCATGATGAAATGGCAAAGCAAACTGAACATAAATGACATTAGAGTTGCCAGATTTGACCACAAAATGCCAGTTTTATCTCTATTCGAAAAACAAACCTGTAAAAAAAACACCCTGTATTTTCACAAAGTTTTTCTATTATTTTCAAATTTAACTTTTACTCTTCCACTGATCGCTTTTGTATTTGCATCAATTTTGTTTTGTTGATTTCTTTCGGTATTTTATGGGCGTGTGAATATATTTGTACCTTCTGTCATCATGCAAAGAGTCAGCACATTCGCGCCTTGGCAACCAAGCCACTGTTGGCAGCAATAATTTCGAAATAGTAAAGGACTTCGTTTACCTGGGAACCAGCATTAATACCAACAATAATGTTAGCCTAGAAATCCGACGAAGAATCACTCTTGCAAACAAATGCTACTTCGGACTGAGTAGGCAATTGAAAAGTAAAGTCCTCTCTCGACGAACGAAAATAACACTCTACAAGTCACTCATCGCACCCGTCCTGCTATATGGTGCAGAAGCGTGGACACTAACAACATCTGATGAGGCGGCTCTGGGAGTATTCGAGAGAAAGGTTCTTCGAAAGATTTGTGGACCTCTACGCGTTGGCGACGGCGAGTACCGAAGAAGATTTAATGATGAGCTGTATGAACTTTACGCAGACGCCGACATAGTTCAGCGAATTAAAACACAGCGGCTTCGCTGGCTAGGCCACGTAGTGCGAATGAGCGAAGATGCTCCAGCCCAGAAGGTATTCTAATCGGCACCCGCCGGTGGAAGCAGAGGAAGAGGGAGACCACCACTCCGATGGAAGGACCAAGTGGAGACCGATTTGCGATCCCGCGGTGTTTCCAATTGGCGCCAGTTGGCGCAACGAAGAAACGACTGGCGAGCTATGTTGGACGGTCAAAATCGCCCAGGCGGTTAGATGCCCATTTAAAGAAGAAGAAGAATATATTTATCTTAGTAAATACAAGGTGGCGCAAAAGTAAGCTTCCGATGTTCAGCATATCGGTTGTGGCACGTGCAGTGTGTGCTGTTGCACCGTCTTGTTGGAACCACATGTTTTCCAATCCCAATTCATCAAGTTGCGGCAAAAAGAACTCGTTGATCATTGCTCTGTAGCGCTCACCATTCACAGTAACCGTTTGGCCCCGACCGATTATTGGTCAAATAAATAGTCAGCAATATTCCGCGTTCTGGAGCAGTGTAGCGTAATATTGTTTATTAACGTGTGTTTCGCATGTGTTTACTACACAAATGTCAAAACAGAACTGACTTTAGGGGCCAATCGCAAAATTTATAGCATTTTCTGATAGGAGGATTACTTTTGCGCCACCTTGTATATTTGTGTACATATGTATGCAATTGTTGATTTTTATGTTCAAATATTTAAATTCACATTGCACATTCACAAAATGTAAATATACCTAAATAACTGGTCGGAGTGGGCATATGTAGGTCCCGAAAATTTGTAGGCAAAAATTATGAGCAGCACACCAAATATTGGAAGAGAAGCTCGGAGGTATAGCGCGCCAAATTATTCAAATAAATTAATAAATATATATAGGCCGATATACAATAGGAATATCATCATAAACCTACGAGGTGATTTTTTTGCCGAGCTTCTCTTCTAATTTGTGGTATGCTGCTTTGAATTTTTCCCATAAATTGGCGGGCCCTACAATTTTTTGCCGACTCCGAAAGCCATCTGCAAAGCAGATCAATTTTTGGTGAGAAACCTTCCACGGCAGAAATACAATCGAAAAGTTTGCAAAACCACTGCGAGGAGCTACTCTCTGCTGCATGAAAAGTTGGAATGATCGGCGAGAGAAATTGAATAGCTGGTCGCTTTCGGCCCCCTCCAGAAAAACGGGGAGGGACGAGGTCCATGTGTGAGACGCCAAGGATAGGGTATGGTGTGAAGCGGTAGTAGTGTTGGGTACAAGGCCACCCACGAAGAGATGCTTCTAGTAAAATAAACAGCAACATCCAAAATAAAGGCAGTCGGCTAAGCGCAACCGAACACACAAGGTAAATGACCGCGATGTCAAAGAGGGCAAATACAAAAATTGGTACGAGGGCCCCTCTACTAGTGCAACTATATCGAGGTGGCCAGGGATCACATCCAGATTTCTCTAGTCGATGGTGGTGGGGCTTTTGGGATGCGAGTAGGTTTGGAGCTCCATTCAACACACCTTTGCTAAGATTATCAACGCATTTGATAGTCATTTGCTGAAATTATCATGATTCCTAGTAGGCCATTAAGCTGGATTAGGGGAAGCTCATCCAGTGTTTGAAGATCCAGAAACCGGGTGTCACGTACGCATTAGTGCTTTCGCGACGCAGTCTCTTTCCCACCACTTATCCAACACCACGACTTCAATTGTCTTTCTTCCTTGTTTGGCCAAAATGGTAGACGTTGCAAGGTCCCATTGTCTTCATTCTTGTCGCCTTTTCTGTAAGGCGGTGATACCGTAATTTGTATGTCTGTCTTGAAGCAAGATGGCGCCGCACTTCCTGGTTAGCAGGCGCTGCGAAAAGACCTTGAGAAAGTTTTGTTAGTGATTATGCGAGTTGTCTACTGGATGCGTTATTCACTTTGGCCAGAGTGCACGAACGAGGAGTCCGGATTGGGTATGGCGCACCACTGAAGCTGCTTGCCGAGAGTAGAATTCCATGGTTTGCTTTTGAGCATCACTGCCTTAGATTATTGTTGCTATCGGTTAACGCTCTTTAAAAAGTCAATATCTCAAAATAAGGATGTGACTAAAGCATTTATTACAAAACTCATAAATGTTTTAGCTGGAATTCAAACAGATGTGGGCTCAAATGACCGTATGAAGTGAGACATTGACTGCATTAGTTTGAAGTTAAATTACGTTAAAACTTTGTCATGAAATCTGAGCAATGTAACCAAACCAACAACGAAAGTACACAGGATATGTTTTCGTAATGGACACACAATGTAACTGTACTTATGTATTTACTCGGAGATACATAAATGTATATACCCTGCAGTCAATTCTACAAGTTTTATACTAGTCAAATAATACTTTTCCAGACCGGTTAACACGGCGAGGTCCTACGCGATGGCAATTATTTATCCCCTTCCGCATCAGCACCATACCAGTTATCATACCAGTCAGCCTCTGCATCAGCAATATGCCATACTGACATACTAGTCAGTATATACACCAATGTCATACTAGTCAGCCTATTCATCGATATCAAACCAATTACTGTGCCACTTCATAGTAGGTTAGTTCATTTTGGGTTGAAAAATACAAGAAAATTTCAATGTTACATAACAAATCACTTTTTTGAAAATTTAGCCATCAGATATAAAACATGGATCTATCAGAATAAATATAACTTCACTAAATTGAACAATTCAAGCAAATTTCAATAAAATGTAGTCGTTATTCATAAATATTTTACCCCTTATAAAACTAATTTTCTTTTTTTTAATAATATTCCTTTTTTGAATGAAGGTTTGTAATTGATTTCAAGGGCATTAATCTTTAAATTTTCTTAAAGCATTTTGTGGAAAATTTTCATATTTAAGAATATCTTTCAAGGAAATTTTTTATAATCACTCGGTTCTGGAACTCTATTACATAATGTACAAGTTCTTAGTCACTTTGTTATGTTTGTATGTATTTCAGCTCGCGACTTTCGTTGTTGGAGCTCCTAAACGATTTCGTTGTAGAGTAATTGTCATTTTATTTACGAAAACTGCATTTCACAATCACAATAAGTCAACCCTGTAAATAACAACAATTTAATATTTCTTTAATGTATTTGTTGAAAACTTTTTCTTCAGAGAAATGTTACTTTAATTCAGTGATGCTCACACGCATACAATGACATTTTGCGCTAGTGTTAGAATATGAGGGAACTCTTGTGTACACCCGAAAAATTTAGCCAACTAAATTTTTGCAAATCGATTGAGTTAACGTTAGTTGAATTATATATCCAAAATTATATCATAAGTAGTTAATGTAAAAACTCTGTCCCCAAAACATTTTCAAAAAATTTTGATATTAATAGTATCAATAAATATTTTTTTAAAGAAACTTTTTGGTACCTTTTATTCAAAACTGGATTATAAATAAACCGTTCTAGATAAAGTTATGAAACTTTCAGGATTAATTTATAAAAATATATACCTATTTAAATAAAATATTAATTTGTAAAAATAATTTGTCTATTATCTCTTTGTTAATTTACTTTAAATTTTTAAATGAAAATTTAATTGTCTTCTAAGCCTTTATTTTTAAAATTTAAGATTTTAAAGCTCATTAACAATGTGATAATAGACAAATTATTTTTAGCAATTAATATTTTATTTAAATAGGTATATACTATATAGGTATATATGGTTTTTTTAACTGACAAATCAGGGTTTCTCTATGACTGCCGGTTACAGTTTCGTAACTGGAATGATTTCTAAAATAATGCCGTTTGACGTATTATTCGCTATTGCGTATTGGCAAATTAAACGTTCAGAATTACCGAAAAAATTTTCGGAAAATAAATATTTGTCTTCCCATTCAATGTTAAACATTTTTTATGCGTAAAATCAGCGCACACATACATTAGCGATGTTTCGTGGTCAACAGTCGTCAAGCAACTAATTACAAAACATACCTTCTTCTCGCAGTGCATAGAGAGCGCTTGCCTTGTACGTGTGCGTTCATCGGTGTGAGAGCATAAAAAATCTCCGCATCGGTGATACCCTGTAAAAAACGTTGGAGCATCAGAGTACTCCAACACTTATCCTCATTCATATAAAAAAGGTGGTCCAATTTACATGGCAATGTCCGGTGATTGGATCACCTAATCCTATTCGGAGTACCATTTACTTTGCTTCTGAATAGTCTATAGAGCACCTACGTTGGAGTACTTTGAAAATGCTGCTAAAAGATTACTCTATAGAGTACTCTAGACAAAAGCGAGAATGGGAGTATGTGTTCTTCTGAGGACCACCTACTCCCGCTCTCGCTTTGCTGTTGAATACTCTATAGAGTAATCCCATGGGAGTATTTTGAGAGTACTCTCACGTAGGTGGTCTATAGAGTATTCAAAAGCAAAGAAACGGAGTACTCCGAGATGGATTAGGTGATCCAATCACCGGACATTGCCATGTAAATTGGACCACCTTTTTTATATGAATGAGGATATGTGTTGGAGTACTCTGATACTCCTATAGGAGTATTCTATGGAGTATGAAACGGAGTATTTCCGTTTTTTGCAGGGTAGGATTTGTGCAACGCTGCTTTAAATATTCCAAAAAGAAATGTTATTTACTTACTCACTTGCTTTGACAAATGATCGTTTTGTTTGCACTTTTCTCCGTGGTTTCATTTTAGCACTGCTTACTCGTTGTTACTGTTGCGCCGCTATTGCAGTAGCGACATTGCAAAAAATGATGATTTTGTTGATATGCACGTACGTACATGATCTGTAACCCAAATGTATTATTTGAAGCACAAAACTCTGAAAGGTATTATGATTTTGTTATTAAAACTATTATTTTCAAGAAAGTTTTAAATTTAATTGAAATAAATGAATATTTAAAACCTCAGAATATTAGTTGAACAGAAAATTAAAATATAGAAATGCGTTGTTAACTGAACGATTGCTGTCCGAATACTGAATTGTTTTCTTCCTCGCTCGTGTACGTATTTATTTCTCGACAGTTCTGGAGGGTTGTTGCTGCTTATGAAAGCCAAAACGTTGCAGTCCCTCAGACTAGTATGAATAAGCCCACAAAATTCTAGCCACTGAACTAGAATTTTTACGTACTAGTTTGGCAGTTGACTGCAGGGTATTTATAAATTTAAAAATAAATAAATTCTAATAAACAAATGGGCATGCGTGTAAGTGTGTTGTAATACGAGCATTCAACTTTCTGAAGCTGCTGAAAATTGTAATTACATTTTTGTTTGAAATTTATGAGCATGTGTCAATGAAGTACTAAAATAAACTTTTTGAAAGTATTTATTTGCAACCATCGATTTATGTGACAAGTGTGTAAATTACTTTGAGCGATTTCGTGGTGTAGATAAAACAAATATGTACTTATATTTGGGGACGGAAATTTAAACAAATAAATTTATGAAAACAATATACGGGTTTGGTGCTGAGTTCAATTTTGGTTAGAATCATAACAAGTTTTATTCTGATGATAAATTTCGAAGAGTTCGCCAAGAGAAAATGATTTATGCTGTTTGTGGTTCGAAACCATAGAAATACTTCCCAAAGGTTTGCCGAGTATTAACGATACAGTCTTTTGCCTTTATGAATCTGGTACTCTGTGGAAGTAATACTAACAAATTATACCCGAAACTAAGGTTGGAATTGGATAACTGTGAAACGAAGAACTTGTTTGATTATTTGACTATACAACGTTCTTTAATTTAATGCTGGAGAAAATAATACAAGCTGCAGAACTTAACCGCGCTGGAACAATATTTTATAAAAGCGTGCAACTGTTGGCATATGCTGACGATATTGATATCATTGGCCTTAACAACCGCGCCTTAACTTCTGCTTACTCCAAATTAGAAAAAGAAGCGGAGAAAATGGGATTGGTGGTGAACGAGGGCAAAACGAAGTACCTTCTGTCATCATGCAAAGAGTCAGCGCATTCGCGCCTTGGCAACCAAGCCACTGTTGGCAGCAATAATTTCGAAATAGTAAAGGACTTCGTTTACCTGGGAACCAGCATTAATACCAACAATAATGTTAGCCTAGAAATCCGACGAAGAATCACTCTTTCAAACAAATGCTACTTCGGACTGAGTAGGCAATTGAAAAGTAAAGTCCTCTCTCGACGAACGAAAATAACACTCTACAAGTCACTCATCGCACCCGTCCTGCTATATGGTGCAGAAGCGTGGACACTAACAACATCTGATGAGGCGGCTCTGGGAGTATTCGAGAGAAAGGTTCTTCGAAAGATTTGTGGACCTCTACGCGTTGGCGACGGCGAGTACCGAAGAAGATTTAATGATGAGCTGTATGAACTTTACGCAGACGCCGACATAGTTCAGCGAATTAAAACACAGCGGCTTCGCTGGCTAGGCCACGTAGTGCGAATGAGCGAAGATGCTCCAGCCCAGAAGGTATTCTAATCGGCACCCGCCGGTGGAAGCAGAGGAAGAGGGAGACCACCACTCCGATGGAAGGACCAAGTGGAGACCGATTTGCGATCCCGCGGTGTTTCCAATTGGCGCCAGTTGGCGCAACGAAGAAACGACTGGCGAGCTATGTTGGACGGTCAAAATCGCCCAGGCGGTTAGATGACCATTTAAAGAAGAAGAACGTTGGATGGTGGAAGGTATACTGTTGCTAAACGTACTGGTGACCGTCGAGCTGGCTTATGGTCCAGTGTCAAAATTACGAATGGAGTAGTGGAAATGGTGAAACGTGTACCTACGGATCCGAATATTTGAAGGAGCTGACCAGAAGGGCTCACAGGTGAAACTGGCAAATGTGAACGCTGAAATGTATTCGGTGGAGGTACATTTGTCAGCGGATTAACCAAAAGCCTTATACAAGATGGTGGCGTAAGTACGGTTGCTTCTCTATGCAACTTAGGGTGGTCCTTAAATGTAGGGAGATAACGTCGCACAGGATTTAAAGTTCAGACTACGCTATGATCAATAAATTATTTTTTTTTATCTAATACTCTAAAGTCTAACATCTTTGTGCTTTTCGATTTTGGATATTAGATTAAATCATAATATATTTAAATTTTATGAGTTTTCATTGGGTCTCTAGAATGTTGACTTCTTGTGCGACACTCCTTAACTGTCTAAAATGGGGACCAATACTCGAATGTGATTTCTTTGAACGTAGTATTACCGTATGGACTGAAAAACCCCTAAAGTCCCTAGAAATGCAAACATTTTTGGTAGCAGAAGTGAATAATAATGCAACTTTGGCGAAATATATCCAGAGATCAAGGCCGAGCTTGTCTTACTTATTGTGGTGTGCTACTTCTAATATTTTCCTAAAAATTGGCAGGCCCTACATATGGTCCTGTTTTCCGATAACTCCGAACGTTGTTTGACAGGGCACATGCATTTTTGGCTAGACGCTTTTCATGTAGACATACACATGGAGGGTTACTGACTATGTATCTTTTTTATTGCTTTACCATTTTTTCTAAATTAAGATTTTATTCTTATTTAATTTTTAATTAAATTTTATTTTATTTTTCAAATATTTTGTTTTTTAAGTTTTATTTTATGTTATTTTATTATATTTTATTTTATTAAACTTTATTTTATTTTATGTTATTTTGTAATATTGTATTTTATTTTATTTATTCTATATTTTCAAATATTTTGTTTTTTAAGTTTTATTTTATGTTATTTTATTATATTTTATTTTATTAAACTTTATTTTATTTTATGTTATTTTGTAATATTGTATTTTATTTTATTTATTCTATATTTTATTTTATTTTTTATTTTATTTGTAAGTTTAACGAGCTCAAGACCAGTTAATTATTGATTAGTTAATTATTATAATTTTTGATAAAATAAGATAACAAACAAAAAATAAACAGACCATAAAACCAACAACAAAATTATTTTATTTTATTTTGTTTTATTATATTTTATTTTATTTTATTTTATTTTATGCAACAAAAATTGTTAAAAAAAAAAGCAATTATATTCTTTTATTTAGTAGACTACAAGTGGACAATGGAATTGTTGAGTCCATGTACGCAGCCAAGTTAGTTTAAAAATACCAGCTTGGGCCAAGAGATCTGCGTGAACTCTATTCTGTTATGTCGCTATGCCCCGGTTCCGAAGTCATTTCAAATAAGTGCGAATCAAACATGATAAGTATGTACTTTTACAATGGCTTCTTGTAAGTTGTATTCCTTGTACCTGGCATATTGCCGATTAAGGGTACAGCAATTCTGGGTGTTTGCAAGTCATAAACCTTATACCTTTTTGCTGATTATACCACAAGGTAACATATTTTACGCCATTATTTTTTTAAATGCTTTTTTGGTACTATGGAGGGCTTTGGTGCTTTCCACGTCAAAAAACTCAGCTTTTTAAGTACACTGCAAATGTTGGTCACAAATTTGCAGCGAGACCCATCATAAACCAAGCAGGACCACTGACTCCACTAAATTTTTTTGTATGAAAAACAGCACTCACTTTGTTAATGCATTAACACACGTAGAGCTAATTTTTGCTTTCCATCGTCGATCGTGCTGTGTGAAATAACCACACAACATTCACGACAACCGCTGCTTCTGCTGTTCCTGCCTTTATGATTTTAAACGTATAACACTATGTTACAGTGAAAAAATAATTTTTGTGAAACGTAAATCAAGTTATGGGTCTGATTAAGCATACAAAAACTGCATAGACAGAATTTCCAATGCACACTAAAAATCTCTAGCTAAAATCTAAAAACCACGAGCCTACGTAGCACTACGCAATTGCAACATGGCACTGCTCAAACTAGATCAAGTGATACGCAGCGTAGACCGATTATGACCGATCACGGGCTCCACTTGGCTACAACAAAGACGGAGGTCGTGCCCCACACGAAGAAACGGATTTCCTCCATCATCAACATTAGTGTTGGGGATCAACAATTAGAAACTCATAGGTCCACGAAATATGTGGAGGTGAGGCTAGACAGCAAACCGCTTTCGAAGCTAGTGGCGTACATGGGCCTTGCATAATATAGTGGCTTTTATCCACTTCAGATTATACATGATCGGTTTGGAAGTCGACTTGAACCTAACCCATTTATTAACTATGTACGCCGAACTATCGCTACTATGAAGGCACAGACGGCGTACACTACACTTTCTTCTAATGTGAACAATTCGATCAACAACGAGCCAAGTGGAAGAGACACTTAGCGGCCTATACCAGGTCAGTGTCATACAAAAGATGGTCTGAGAAAATGATAGACGAGATATGGTCAGCACGACGCGAAACGGGAAGAAGTTTATCCAGTCCATTCGCATGACAGTTGCCACCGAGATTTCGTAGTGCGCTTCCGTACCTGAAGTAATTCAAAACGCTATCGCAAGTAACTTTCTTTGAAGAGGTTCAGTTTTTTTGCCTAGTACTGCTACGCACACAAGGTATATTAACTTCATTCGCCTAACGGTAGTATGTAACGGCATACATTTTGAGATATCTTAATGACATTTGGTATTCAGTTCCCTTGGCACTCATCTCCGAGCGCTTTTTAAAATGGGCGAAATCGGATGAGAGCCACGCCCACTTTTTATATATAGAACATTTTCGAAAACACAAAGAAATGTATTATTCAGTACACAATACACCAATACAGATAAAATATACTGTGTGCGAAATCGTTTAAGGTCTGCGCCCAGTTTTATATGAAAGATTTTGAAAATAATTTTGCGTAAAATAGCTTTATACTATAATTTCTATTTCACTTTCAAAGTGTCCCTGAACGAAAATATTCTAAAAATATAAATTTTCGAAAATGGTCGTGGCTCCGCCCTTTTTATAGTGATTACTCCACAAAACTTTTTATACCATAACTCTGGCAAAAATTGATTTGTCGAAACGAAATTTGGCGAAAATGTTGAACATATAAAGGTAACTGCTTATTGTAAAATTCGCGAAATCTGTTAAGGGCCACGCCTATTTTTTAGTATATGCAGCATAAAAATAAAAATAAATAATAGCTTCTCTACCCATTTACGGTGTGCTGCTTATAATTTTTCCTACAAAATGGCGGGACCTACAGTTTTTTGCCGATTCCGAACGGCATCTGCAAAGCAGATGAATTTTTTCTGAGAATCCGTCCATGGCAGAAATATACTCGAAGAGTTTGCCAAACCACTGCCGAGGGCGACCCCTTTTTAATAAACCTTTTTTTAAACCACTTTTGATGTTACCTGTACCAGGGCTCGAACCTTGGACCTTCGGTGTGGTAGGCCAGCCACACCAACGCCACGCCACGACGGTTATAAGATTCAGTTCCACCCGAAATTAGACTTCCTTACTTGTTTAAATATTTGTTGGCGCTAGTAAAAATGTTTGTTTTTTGGGTATCAGAGTTTCACCACGGCTAAACATGGTTGGTAGGGTGCTTTGGAAATACCCTGGTTAACAAATTATTTCGACAGACCTTTATGAAAGATGGAAAAAAATTTATTTTCGATACTATTTTTACATATTTATCAAGTCTTTGTATGCTTGGCACAGTTTATTTTGTCACACGGTGTAATTTTTAGCAGTTTCGCTATAAATTACAAAATCGTTGAAATATTTTAGAGCCGGGCACTGGCGCGCATATGATACAGATGCATATCCGTGTATGTCCTGCTTTACGCATATGCAGTTGGTTGCTTACCAAATTGTGGCCGCCAGTCATAACCGCAAATAATTCATAAACTTTATTTTAATACGAATTCTTCCTGTTGCAATTATGTAAGAAAATAGCGACAACAGCAATTTAATTCAAGCGAAATTGTCTACATCCGAGTAATAAAACATTTTAGTAAAAACACATTTTAATTGTGGGCGCCAAAAAAAAAACAAATATATTTATGTATATACATATATAGAATAAATCGCATTTTATTTTATTAATTTTCGTTGTTGTTACCTTGCAACTGTTGATGATGGCAGTTAACCACAAGCTATGAGAGACTGTGTCAACAGTGAAGTACCAAACCATTTTTGTTAAGCGTATGATAAATGTCTGTGGTAAAAGGTGTAATCAGGAACTACCATCCGTTTCGCTTCCAATTAGGTTTGAATCGAATTATTCTTTTTCCAGAATTTATTTCAACTCATAGCGGAACTGAAATATATCACATAGGCTACAGCCGAACAGAAAAATTTACTTCGATTCATACAGATTCAATATTTCCTTCGACTTGGTAGGATTTTCTTACACAAAAATGATAAAAATCACATGTTACGTTCACCTTGCAGGACATCTTATAGAATATGTACGAAGAGTTATTCATTGATGGCGCTTAAGTTGAAAGTACCTAGGCAACCAGGGTTTGCTTGGTATTTTTTAAGGTTGTCGTACAATTTACTTTGCTTTAGATACTGATCAGTAAAGATATTCTGGTTGTTTGTATACATAACTTTAGTAACCAGTAGTTGGGCTTTTCAAACAGATTTTAAAGACATATCGAACCCTAACCACAGACAGAGCTTACGTGAAAATAGAAAGATGTTTCATATTTTTTACACACATAACTACACCTTGGTGGCTGCTTAAAAAAGTTTTCCTTATACTTTCGATATATCTTTAGAAGATGTATTGCTAATGTGTATGGTTAAAGGATCGGTTGTTATGAAAAAAAAAATAAAATCGAAAAAATATTGTCAGATGGATATAATTGTCAGTTAGTTATCGATATATCGACCAAAAAGTTTTGATTTTTGCTTTATTTTCAAGATAGAATTATCAATAACTTTTTGTATTTAAAAAATGTCAAATGTTGTTGTTGTTGTTGTTAACAGTGCTTCGCCCTGCCCCAGATTGGACAGGGTTACACTGATATAACAGCCCATGGCCGGGTGAAAAAACCCGGGTCATTCCAGTGCGATAGAACCGGAAGCTAACACTTCCTTCCATACCATATTCCCAATAAGTGTCTGGTTTTCTTTTGGAAGCATTACTTTTAATGTATTTGGTCGCTTAACTCTTGAAAACGCCACATATAACATGCCATGTATGAGCACCAATGTACTTAACTACACTCCAGCAAACTCAAAAGTTTGCCCCTGAGCCATGTGCACAGTCATCGCAAATGCAGGCCTCACTGGAAATTGATACCGTCGAATGGTACAACCTAGCTGCCCCTTGGATGAGTCAAGTGTGACTCTTGGTATATGTACATCTTTGCAGGATTGTTCGACGGTAACTATTTGATCATTATTATATTATGAAAAAATGTTGTCACAATACAGTTACATTTAACTTTCCCAGCAGCATTAATAATGCTCTTTATACCTAGTAGTGATTCGCACACAAGGTATATTAACTTTAGTTGCGTAACGGCAGTGCGTAACGGCATTAACGGATCGAGATAGATATTGACTTATTTATATCAAAATGTTCAGGACGAAAAGAGAAATTGATTAAGCCATGTCGGTCCGTCCGTCCGTCTGTGAACACGATAACTTGAGTAAATTTTGAGATATCTTAATGAAATTTGGTATGCGGCTTCCTTGGCACTCATCTCCGAGCGCTATTTAAAATGGGCGAAATCGGATGATAGCCACGCCCACTTTTTAAATGTATAATATTTTTGAAAACACAAAAAAAGTGATTACTCAGTACATAATACACCTATAAGGATAAAATTTGGTGAATACATTGAGATTGAGGCATAAAATAAAATTTTGAAGAAATTTTTGAAAATGGGCGTGGCAACGCCTACTTTTGATTACGTTAAATTTAGAAATAATATTAATCATAAATCAAAAACCGTTCAAGACACCGAAACGAAATTCAGCACGCAGGTTTTCAGGTATGCCAGAAATGTTCTAGGAAAAAATGGGCGGGATCGGTTAAGGTCTGCGCCTACTTTTATATGAACGATTTTGAAAAGGATCGTAGATATATTAAATAGGCAATAATTTTGCGTAAAATAGCTTTACATCATTTATATTTCACTTTTCAAGTTTCCGTACACAAAGAAATCCAACAAATTAAAATTTTCGAAAATGGGCGTGGCCCGCCCTTTTTATAGTGGACTATTCCACAAAACTTTTTATGCCATAATTCCGCCAAAAACTGATTTGTGGAAACGAAATTTGGTAATGTTGGGCGAAATCGGTTAATGTCCACGCCCACTTTTTTAACATAGTTCTGAAAATTTTTTTTGTAAAATTTAAAGAGCGATATTTCTACAACCAAGCAAGTTATATCAATTAGATTTTGCAGACATAATAAGCTTTTTAAGAAAAACTCGGCCGCAAAAAATTTTTTTGCAATTTCGAAGAAGTAGGCGTGGCGCCGCCCCCTTTTCAGCATAAAATTTCTGCTACTTTCAAAGGCAATCGCTTATAATTCAATATTGATATTTCAGTCAAAATTGGTCAGCTGCTTCTCAGTAGTATGTATTATGCTCCTGCAAAAAATTAGCCAAATCGAGAAACACACAAGCACAATATTCGGGCACGTAGTTAATAGCCCACTGCAACAGCGAAGTTATATATCTTTTTTGATTTTCATACCTTTCATAAACATTAAATGTATGTAAGTATGAGGACAAGAAGAGAAAAGTTCATTAAAATGATCAGCACGATGAGCGGAGTCGATTTAGCCATGCCCTTCTCTCCGTCCGTCTGTCTGTCTGTCCGTCTGTCTATTTGAACGCAAACTAGTCTCGCAGTTTTACAAAAGAATGCTGAAATTCGTGGTTTGCTTTGGCCGTTTTATAATATACTAGCAAACCCGATAGACGTTGTTTTGATGTTTTGATATATAGAACACATCTATATATAAAATTTCATTCACTTGAACCAAATAAACTCCTAACTATACCGAACTGCAGCTTTATATGACCTGGGGGATTTTCCAAAAGCTATATACAGACTGTGTCGTGCCCAGCGAACTCCTGAACTTATCGTGAAAGCTCAAGAGCAAAACAAAACAGAAAATATGTGGGCGTGGCACCGCCCACTTTTAAAAAATGATGTAGATATTGACTAAGTGACACATATATCCAATTTTCATTAATTTAGACCAAAAAACTTCGGAATTATGACGAATTGAAACTTTATATAGCCTGGGGGCGTGGCTCCGCCTACTTTTCCAAAACTATATATTGTCTATGCTGTACACAGTGCACCAAGTATGGTGAAAATTTCATAAAGATCGGTTGAGTTCTTTGGCGCCTATAAAAGACACCCTTTTTGTATATCTATTTTTGTTACGCACACAAGGTATATTACTTTATTCGGCATAAACGAATCGAGATATATATTTTTTAATGTATATCAAAACGTTCAAGATGAAAAGTCAAATATCCGGGCAAGTAGTTAATACCCTACTGCAAAAACCAAGTTGTATATCATTTTTGATATTCATTCCTTTCATGAACATGAAATGTTTGTACGTATACTGAAATGATCAGGAGGACGAGCTAAGTCGATGTAGGCATGCCCGTCTCTTGATACGTCTACCTGTCTGTCCGTCTGTCTATTTGAACGCAAATACGAACTGAAAGTATTATAATAGACCTGCGTTAATTGGGTAGACATAATAGATCACTACTAGGTATATAATGTTCGGTTCCACCCGAACTAAGACTTCCTTACTTGTTCTCACTTTAATTCGTGTGTGACAAATCTGAAATATTTATTGTATTGGGAAAGGCTGTACGCAATCAGCTTTCTTCTCGAACAATGTTTTAATAATTCAACACTCCTTCGCTCACAATCTTAGAAATACTTTCCAAAAATCTCATTTTGGCGGAACGATTAGTTCGATATGCTGCTGGCGCTTCTTCACTCTCTTCACTTGCATTTTTATACACGCTTACTCAATTCTTTTTTTTAGATACACTTTTAAGACGCCACTTTTTTCTTAAGCATCACCAGTTTATAAATTCATAAATTTATCAAATAACAGTACTATTGTACTGTTTAAAGTATACCTTGATTTCGTCAATTGGAACAGCTGATTGAGCTTTTCACCTCAGAAAGCATTTTTGATATCTTAACACCATTACATGGATACGGCTAGTGGCTGTTTAGAGACTACGTTGCTTCAATTGACTTCCCTGGCGACATCTATAGTTTAGTAGATACCCCAAAACAAAAAATAACTAATAAGCTCAAGTGGCAACAATAGCGGCAGCTCTACTTTGAAATGATTTTTTTTTAAATACGCAGGAAAATACTCTTCGTTTGATACCCCACTACTATATCGCATTTCACTTAAAAAAAATTCGGATTATTGGCAACCCCTAAAAACATCCTTTTTGGCAGCACCTGTATTATATTTCTGATAATGTAGTACACTATCTACATAGCCAGTTAAATCCAAATCTATTGAGCCATTTTCGAGATAGTCTGAATATACAAATATACAAGAATAGCTCATTTAAAGTTATAAGATATCGTCGACCTATTTGAAGTTGTCTTCCTATTCTTCAGCGTCTTTTTAGACTTAACTCTAATCTAACTCTGTTCTTTTCTCATCCTCTTCTTATACCTCTCATATTTTTGTTCATTCCTCTTTGTAATCTTACTCTCTAAGTCTTCCTCTCCCCCTTCCGATCGATAACAGTGCCTCGAGTCTTCCATCAAATAATATTATTCTTCTTCTCACCCTCTCAAGAGCAGGATACTCATCCCTGGTTGTTTCTAGCAGAGCATTTTATTGAGACTGTTGACACTCCTTTAAATAAGCCTTATGTCAGAGCCCATAGACAAAGGGAACAAGTAAGGTGCCGAAGACTTTATACCTTTCATGAATACGCATCACGGTTTTAAGTGTCCGATCCTTACTCACAATTACTACAAACTCTGCAAAACTTGTATGGGAGCTATATGTTACGTAGGTCCACTCTGGTTAGTTTTCACTACACACATTACATACATAATATATAATAAAACTGAAAAATGTTACGTTCCTAGCTTTTTAATTGCAAAAGTTATAGGCCAAAACCCTTTTATCTGGGAGCTATGCGTTGTATTGGTCCACTCATGCTGTTTCCGACAAACGATTAATGCTTTACAAATTGGCTGCCGCTTACCAATTTTCCACGAGATATCTCTAAAACTGAGGGACTAGGTTGCGTTCAAACAGACAGACGGGCAGACGGACATGGCTAAATCGATTCAACTCATCTCCTGTATGATTTTGGTATACTTGTTGGTGGGTCTTTCAAAGTTATAATATCATTTCTTGTTCATGAAAGCTATATAAATATTGAAACTGATTGAAGCGTTTTTCAGTTTTAGCATTACTAAAGCACTTAATATCATTTCTCTATAAATACTTAAATTGCTTGTAGCGCAAAATCATTAAGAGGAAAAAAACTATACTCGTATTGAATAATAACACAAGCAGTAAATGACTTACCTGCGTGTACATATATACCAATTAAATCATTCTTCTGTGTGTATTTCAGTGCAATTTTTTCTGGTATGAAATGCATTTGCACGCACCTGCACATACGCACACGCACCCAACCAACCCTGCAGTCAAGCCAACTAGTTGCAAACTACTTTACAACTAGTATATGCACCAAGCCCAACTAGTCAGCCATCTGTCATATTTCCATATAAGCAACTGATATTTTGAACATGGCGATGTCTTACGAGATTTCAACTGTCAGATTTCGACCAAACCATACTAGTAATTTACTACTCATGAAATATTAGTTTTTATGTAGTAAAAATATACTAATATCATACTGGTCGTAAAATACCAGTTTCATAGTAGTTCAAAATGGAAGGAAAGGTACTAGTAAAATTGCAGTCTGATCATACCAGTATCATACTAGTTCGAAAAAGATAAAAGAATACTAGTCCAAATGTTGACCAAAACCTCTAGCAGGGATTAAAATAAGAAATGGACTCATCAATACATAATTTTCATTTTTCATCACTTTCGCTGTGAAAAACCCCGATTTGTGATCGCAAAACATAAACTATATCTTTGGAATGATTCATAAGCTGGTTGCGAATTACAATAGCATGCAATGCAAATGAAATAAACGAAAAAAATAATTACAGCTTATGTCGCTTAAACACATACTATGAAAATTTAATTTAACTTTTTCTGACTAGTATGATTTCATCCAGAAAATTATAGTTGGATACTAGTATGTTTACTGACTAGTTTGATATTTCACTGCATTGAACATTCAAATCTACACTCAAACACACATACATACATACATTCATTCATTCCACAGTGGAGGTATCTAATTAAAATGACACTGTCGATTTCAATGCGATTCAACAGTAAGAATGAAAATAAAAATGCAAAAAATGGTGAATCTAACAAATTGAATAGAAGAATGTCACACAGCCTTAGAATAGTTATAGGTTGACTGCAAAAAAAAAGTTTTCAATAAAAAAGTAAGAATCAGAGTATGGTTCTATTCACACTTCAACGCATTCTAGTATTTTATGCGATACCTATTCATATGCACAATTGTACAACTTCTATATATAAATGAAGACACCACAACAAAAAATTGTGTACGTTGTATATGAGGTTTATGGCGATAGCGCCGAGGAACTATACGATTCACAGTAAGTGCTTAATTTGTTTACATAAGCGTTGCTTTATATGGTGTATAAGGTTTATGCATGACCACGTCGCTTAGAAATAGAAGCGATTTATCTTTCCTTGATTTCAAGTGAATTTCATGTTTTTTTACTAATAACCTCATAGAACTCTTTAGCACGTACATTGTTCTAGCATAACTACTGCCAGAGATGTGCAATACGAAAAATCCCATTTGTATGGGTTGTGATACGCACCCTTTTGGTTTATCGCCCCTATTGTTTTGGACGTGTTATACAGGATTACCTTAAATCTGTAACTCTTTCTGAAATTTTAGTGGTCTATAATGAATGGTTCCAGAAATATGCAGCATGGAACATTAACTTAGTATCACCCACATCTTCCTTCGTATTTCGAAATTAATTTTATCTTATCCCTGGAAGGTTTCCAGTAGTGGCAGCTATTCGAAGCGGTGCTCTGATAGAACTCCTCAACGTAGCGCAGACAGGATTGAGACAAAATAAAATAGTCTCCCTACGGCGGCTGAGGGCCTTTTTAATAGTGGGATAGCGGTGCTAGATAGTAAATATAAATTACTTGTCAACCCAGACTAATTTTTCGTTTGTTAATTATAGATTAAGAGAACTTCAGGACATAGCACTAAGGTCGCAACAGCATCTTTTTCTTCTTCCAGACAAAAACACACATGAAAATTTTTAAGAAATCTCCTTCCAAAGCATAATGGCACGATTTCCTTGCATTGGGTTTTATTGTTGCCAACGTATTGTATTCCTCGATATTGTCTCAGGTAAATTCATTTCAAATGACTTTAAGTGACTTCAATTAACCCAAAACACCCTGGGGTTGCCATATGGCAACGCGAGTGGAAGATGTTGTCAAGTGTCCATAACATTACAAATAATGCAGATAT
Organism: Merzomyia westermanni; assembly: GCA_949987695.1. Taxonomy (NCBI): domain Eukaryota; kingdom Metazoa; phylum Arthropoda; class Insecta; order Diptera; family Tephritidae; genus Merzomyia; species Merzomyia westermanni. The sequence continues at coordinate 51,021,550 of OX465289.1, read as the reverse complement.
CGCTACATAGATACCTATCGTTGCCTTTTAGAGACAGATCATTACAAGGGCGACACGCCCCGCACATACAATCTAATAATGCAGTTTGACAGTTAACACATAAGACTCCCATCCTGATTAGGGTTAAAAAAGACTTCTCCATTCAATTAAAGCAATAGATAAATAAAGTACACCAAATAGAATAGATACTTCAGTTTTTTAAATAAAATTAAAAATTGGCTTCAATCGTTTTAGCAAGAAACAATTGATTAAATAATCGCAGGAAAATGCCAACGCTGCTGTGCCAACTAGCAGTAACAACTTAAGTCGAGCTGTAACGAAATTCAGTTATTATAAATATTGCCGTCTCCTTGCCAAGATCTTTTATTACATATCAAAAAATCAGTTCTGTGTTTGTTGGTTAATTCAATTTGGAATAACAACCCAACTCAGCACTGGTGAAGAAAAAAGTTAAAATTATTTTTAAAGCAACCAAAATAAATTTGAAATAACCATAACTATCTTAAAATAAGCTGCCAGACAAGTTCCGACATAAAAGCTTAGGTTTAATCACTATTTAAAAATTGAACAACAAGATTGAAATTGTCTTTATTTTTTTTATTTTTTCGCATTCTAAATCTTCTCTGAAGATCAAACAAAAACAAAAGCAAGTAAGGAAGTCTAAGTTCGGGTGGAAACGAACATTATATACCTAGTAGTGATCTATTATGTCATCCCAATTTACGCAGATCTATTTTAATACTTTCAGTTGGTATTTACGTTCAAAAAGACAGACGGACAGACAGATAGACGTATTGAGAGACAGATATGGCTACGTCAACTCAGCTCATCCTCCAGATCATTTCAGTATACGTACAAACATTTCATGTTCATGAAAGGTATGAATATCAAAAAAGATATACAACTTGGTTTTTGCAGTAGGGTATTAACTACTTGCCCGGATATTTGACTTTTCATCTTGAACGTTTTGATATACATTAAAAAATATATATCTCGATTCGTTTATGCCGAATAAAGTAATATACCTTGTGTGCGTAACAAAAATAGATATACAAAAAGGGTGTCTTTTATAGGCGCCAAAGAACTCAACCGATCTTTATGAAATTTTCACCATATATACTTGGGTGCACTGTGTACAGCATAGACAATATATAGTTTTGGAAAAGTAGGCGGAGCCACGCCCCCAGGCTATATAAATTTCAATTCGTCATAACTCTGAACTTTTTTAATGAAATTTGGATATATGTGGCACTTAGTCAATATCTACATAATTTTTCAAAAGTGGGCGGTGCCACGCCCACATATTTTGTTTTTTTGTTTCGCTTGGCACGACACAGTCTGTATATAGCTTTTGGAAAAGCCCCCAGGTTATATAAAGCTGCAGTTCGGCATAGTTAGGTGTTTATTTGCTTCAAGTTAATGACATTTTATATATAGATGTGTTCTATGTATCAAAACGTCAAAACAACCTCTACCGGGTGTGCTAGTATATTATATTATATAGTATATTATAAAACGGCGAAAGCAAACAACGAATTTCAGCATTCTTTTGTAAAACTGAGAGACTAGTTTGCGTTCAAATAGACAGACGGACGGAGCGGCGGACATTGCTAAATCGACTTCGCTCATCGTAGTAATCATTTTAGTGAACTTTACTCTTTACATACATTAAATGTTTGTTAAAGATATGAAAATCAAAAAAGATATATAACTTCCCTATTGCAGTGGGCTAATAACTACGTCTTGGAATATTTTGCTTGTGTGTTTTACGATTTGGATAATTTTTGGCAGGAGTATAATACATACTACTCAGAAGCAGCTGACCAATTTTCATTAAAATATCAAGATTGAATTATAAGCGATTGCCTTTGAAAATAGCAGAAATTTTATGCTGAAAAGTGGGCGGCGCCACGCCTACTTCTTAAAAATTTACAAAATTTACAACATTTTTTTGCGGCCGAGTTTTTCTTAAAAAGCTTATTATGTGTGCAAAATCTGATTGATATAACTTGCTTGGTTGTAGAAAAATCGCTTTTTAAATTTTACAAAAACATTTTTCAGAACTACGTTAAAAAACTGGGAATGGACACTTACAGATTTCGCCCATTTTTACAGCAAACAGTTACCTTTATATATAGAGCATTATCACGAAATTTCGTTTCCACAAATCAATTTTTGGCGGAGTTATGGCATAAAAAGCTTTGTGGAATAGTCCACTATAAAAAGGGCGGGCCACGCCCATTTTCGAAAATTTTAAGTTTTTGGATTTCTTTGTTTACGGAAACTTTAAAACTGAAACATAAATGATGTAAAGTTATTGCCTATTTAATATATCTACGATCCTCTTCAAAATCTTTCATATAAAAGTGGCCGTAGACCTTAACCGATCCCGTCTATTTTTTCCTAGAACATTCCTTGCATACCTGAAAACCTGCGCGCTGAGTTTCGTTTCGATATCTTTAACGGTTTTTGATTTATGATTAATGTTATTTCTAAATTTGACTTAATCAAAAGTGGGCGGTGCCACGCCAATTTTTAAAAATTTCTTGAAAAATGTATTTTGTTCCTCAATCTCAATGCATTCACCAAATTTTATCCTTATAGGTGTACTGAGTAATCACTTTTTTTGTGTTTTCCAAAATATTCTGTATATAAAAAGTGGGTGTGGCTATCATCCGATTTCGCCCATTTTAAATAGCTCGGAGATGACTGCCAAGGAACCCACATACCAAATTTCATTTCATACCTATAAATTTACTTAAGTTATCGTGTTCACAGACGGACGGGCGGACGGACGGACGGACATGGCTTAATCAATTTCGCTTTTCGTCCTGAACATTTTGATATATATAATTCAATATCTATCTCGATCCGTTTATGCCGTTACGTACTGCCGTTATGCAACTAAAGTTAATATACCTTGTGTGCGTAGCACTACTAGGTATAATTAATACATAGTTACATTCATTGCATACGAGGTGTGTTCAAAAAGTATCGCGAATTTTGAATTTTCGCTGGTTACGTATATTCGAATTTCGAATTTTTTGTGACGTTATGTTGGTACTCATGTCTCTCACCTATGCCGACAAGCTCGGCCATTTTGAATGTTCAGTTAATTGTTGACAGCTGCTTTGCTTGCACGTGTTTTGGATCATTTTCGATTTTTACCTATGAACATTGCTAATGAGATGTTAAACTCTGTCCGCGACGACCCAAATTTGCTCCAGAGGGTCATAACTGGTGACGAATCGTGGGTTTATGGTTATGACGTGGAAACCAAAGCTCAATCATCTCAATGGAAGCTGCCGCACGAACCAAGACCGAAAAAAGCGCGCCAAGTTCGGTCGAATGTGAAAGTTTTGCTGACAGTTTTCTTCGATTGCAGGGGCGTGGTGCATCATGAGTTCTTGCCACAGGGAAGAACGGTCAATAAGGAATATTACCTGCAAGTTATGCGCAATTTGCGCGAAGGAATCCGCCAGAAACGCCCGGATTTGTGGAAGAACAAAAATTGGCTTTTGCACCACGATAACGCCCCTGCTCACGCATCGTTGCTTGTGCGCGACTTTTTGGCCAAAAACAACACACTAATGATGCCGCAGCCACCGTATTCCCCAGATCTGGCCCCCTGTGACTTTTTCTTGTTCCCTAAACTGAAGCGGCCCATGAAAGAACGACGTTACGCTTCTCTTGACGAGATAAAGACGGCATCGAAGGAGGGGCTGAACAAGATACAAAAAAATGATTTTTTGAAGTGCTTCGAAGATTGGAAAAACCGTTGGCACAAGTGTATAATATCTCATGGGGATTACTTTGAAGGGGACAAAATAGATACTCATGAATAAATAAATAATTTTTTAAAAAACACAGAATTCGCGATACTTTTTGAACACACCTCGTATACAAATTTTAAGTTCATCAGAAATCTCTGATTTCATTCAAATGCTGTTCTGAAAAGTTCTAAGCATTGATTTTGCATGATAATGCTTGGTGCTACAGATATGTATTTACAATACAAGTAATATTGCAAACAACAAAGCATTTATATAAAATTGAATAAGATATATATAAGGTTTCGGTTTTTGTCTGGCACGCTTTTATTTGGTTCTTGAATAGCTAAACTCATCTACGTTTATTTGTATGGATTTCCGCAACTAATTGAAACCTTGTGCCATAAACTACATATCTCTTCCTCTTTCCTTCTGCAGGATGCTAATCCTAGTTACAACCTCGAGCGACACAAAAATACCACGCATTTTCACTAACAAATGACAGCACGCACATATTTATGCCTAACAGAGGCATAGACTTTTGCTTACCAAGTCTAGTAGATATGTACTTGCGTATTGTTGATAGTTATTCGAAGCTACATAAATTTTTAGTGGATGAGGGGCAGGCAAACATATTTATCGTATGAGGTAAAAAAGCACATAAGTTGCGGTTACGTTCCAACGAGTTCGTTCAGCTCGAAACGGAAATTTGTGCGTGTCTGAATAAAAAAAAGTATGAATGCCTCAGAACTATTATGACTACATACAGAGCATGTAAAATAATGGAAATAAGATAAACCCTTTTCACAAAAAAATATAATTGAAACTTTATAAAAATAACAGTTATGCATAGACATTTTAAATTTTTATTTGGTTTTATGCTTTTTATGCAATTTTTTATTTTTTTAGTTTATTTACGGAGTGATATAATTTACTTGCAGCGACAGCGATAAAATTGGCTTGATTCTATTCGGATTTATCAATGCGCAGTCGTGGTTATAATTCATCCAAAATGCGGCCAATTTTGTATTTCTCTGCTAGTTAATAAATTTATAAATATCACTCTTAGAAAGCAATTTTGAGTACGTAGTGGGAGTCGAGCAGATTTGGTTGGCAGTTGAATCCGCAAACATATTACCAAAAAGAAAGGCCCTGTACCTGGAAAATTATTTTATTTTCTTTTACTTTATTTTGTTTTTTTTTATTTTATAAAATTTTTTTTCTGAATTTTTTAAAATTTAATAAAATTTTTTTTATTTCACTTTGTTATTTGATTTGATTTTATTTTATTTCAATTCATTTCATTTCATTTTATTTTATTTTATTTTGGTTTATTTTATTGCATTTTACATATTTTTTGTAAGTAAAACGAGCTCAAGACCAGTTGATAATAATTCTTAGTTAATTATTATTATTTTTGATTAGATTAAAAATTGAAAGCAACAAACATATACAGGCTATAGTTATAGTACTATTTCGAAAACAGCCACGATTTCTCGTCAGACTAATTCGTATAGTTTTGCTATTTCAGAGGATCTTGTGGAGAATCCAACCCACTCACTCTGATTGCCAGCGCAGCTGCCTAACCCATAGGCTATGCTGCGTGTAGTTTTGCAAGCTGCTTAATTCAAGTTTTCCTCTAATTGTTGTTTGTTATCTTGCCAACGGTATACACAATATTTTAGACATCTGTCTATATGTAAATCATGCATGCTGGACTTTGTTTTTGTACATTCTTCTTTTCTATTTTTTAGAAGATAGTTATTGTACATAACCGCGTGCTCCGGTATAAATTTATTTTGTTGTGGTTTTACGGTCTGTTCATTTTACATATTTTTTGTAAGTATAACGAGCTCAAGCCCAGTTTATAATACCTCTTAGTTAATTGTTTTTATTTTTGATTAGAGGAAAAATTGAAAGCAACAAACATATACAGGCTATAGTTGTAGTACTATTTCGAAAACTGCCTTTTATTTAATATTCTTTTTTTATTCATTTTAATAAATTTTTTTATTTTGATAACTGACACTGTTGAATATTTAAAATTGCTTGATTTTATTTTATTTATTTATTTAATTTTGTTATATGATTTGATTTTATTTTAGTTTATTTTATTTTATTTTATTTTATTTTTTTATTTTGTTTTATTTTATTCTGTTCAATTTTACTTTATTTTATTTTATTTTATTTTATTTTATTTTGTTCTATTTCATTCGTTTTAGTTTATTTTAATTAAATTAAATTTTATTTTATTTTATTTTGATTTATTTTATTTTATTTTATTTTATTTTATTTTATTTTGTTTTATTTTATTGTATTTTATTTTATTTTATTTTATTTTATTTTATTCTCCTTTGTTTTATTTTATGTTATTTTATGTTATTTTATTTAAGTTAGATTTTTGTTTTATTTTATTTTCCTTTACTTTTTTTATTTTATATTATTTTATTTAATATTATTTTATTTTAATTAATTTAATTTCAACTTACGAATTTAGCTGGCTCGAGGTCGATTTTTCTTTTTTCTAAAAATCAATAAAAACACAAACGTTTCTTTGCTTTGTCGATATATTTCGATTACCGACGGTCGCAAAAGCAACATTTTTAATTTAATTTTATTTTATTGCATCTTAAATAATTTTCTTTTTTTATTCACTTGATTTAATTTTTTATTTGTTTTATTATTTGATTTTATTTTATATATAGTACCAGCTGATACTGTTGAATATTTAAAATTGCTTAATTTATTTGTATATTTCATATTATTATTTGGTTTGATTTGATTTTATTTTACTTTGTTTTACTTTGGTTTATTTTATTTTATTTTATTTTATTTCACTTTATTTAGATCTATTTTATTTTACTTTATTTTATTTTGTTTTATTTTATTTTATTCTACTAAATTTTATTTTATTTTATTTCATTTATTTTAACTTAATTTAGTTTAATTTAATTTTATTTTATTTTGTTTTATTTTATTTTATTTTTTTTTTTGTTTAATATATTATATATTTTTTATTGTATTTTATTTTATATTATTTTATTTTATTTAATTTTATTTTAAATATATTGTACCAATTGACACTGTTGACTATTTAAAATTGCTTAAATAAAAAATATTAAATTCGCTGGAGTTTTTAAATCTCAGACTCTTATAACCTTTCGGCGGCGAAACTGCAAACCTCGAATAGCTTGATGTTATGCCCTGCATGTGTAGTTCCGTAAGCACATATGTTTATAGATAACGATGATACGCAGATATATGTATATCTACACAACACATCACACCTACGAATGCTAGTCACGCAATTGAATGCGCAAAGCCTTCCATTATTTTATTTATTTTTATTTAAATAAGCATGCATGCCGTTCGAAATTGAAAGGATTTTCTTTCAATCAAGCGCATAGAATAAAGAGTGGAGAGTATTTTTTATATGGTAGCAGATTCTTTTTTAGCTAGCTGGCAAGTAAGTATAAATAGTAAGGCTAAAAGTTATAAATATGTATTTTTAATACATTCGCACAACTGCTAAGTGCTGATCTATGACGATTTTTCTTACTTACAATCCCTTGGTCCCTAATCAAAGATCTCCGTGCATATTTGCACTAACTAATGCATATGTTTGTACCTACACATATATACAGCTAGGTATATTGTGAGCTGACGGAACATTCGTGTTTTGTGTCGTTGGTCGATTGCATGCATGTGCCGCAATCGTTTGTGGCTAATCAGGCAAACGAGCGGAAATGCAGACAAACGTGTCGAGCATGCAAAATGGAATACCCGTTCTAATACATACAAATATATACCATTACCCGTGTGCTCTCACATACACAAACACTCTTGGACGTTTAAAAATTCATCGTTGCGTTCGCTCTTTAAAAATTCAAGCAAATAAGTGGCGAAAGTGGATATGTGTGACTATCTCACACCTACACTTAGCGTACATACCCAGTTCAAAATATATACATGCCAGTATAAATGCTCATTCATATCCATTTTACACGTATTGTTTCTCAGAGAGCATGCATACCCTATCCCTTCTTTTTTACCACTTGCGTGCACATGATTTACGTGTACAAAATCATTTATTCTTCATGGATGAAATATCATGGGGTTTTCATACTATAATTATATAATATATTTTTTTCTAAAAAAGAAAAAAAAATTTCTTTGTGTATATTGAGGTATAACAGATTGGGAATAGAGCTGAAAGTTTCCGATTTTAATTTTGTTGCTTACTGCAACTAGAGTGTTTCTGTCGGATGATATGATTTGGTTTGAATTCGTTGGGGATCGGATTACTGTGATGCTTGATTTGCCGTCGGTACATATCATAACTTTTCCTTTATTTTTCTTAGCGTGATTAACAGCCATGGGGTGAAGAAGCCACTGGCGTGTTGGTTTGCCTTGAGTGTTGATGAGAGCCAGTAAAGTATAGCCTGAGTTCTTTGATCCGTCCGTGTAGATAAAGTTCTATCCATATGCATGGTAATATGCAAGATGCACCAAGAATATTGCTCTTATGTATTTAGCTTAGAGAGGCGAAGTGAGGTATTTTCGAATGATGTGAAATGTGATGAACCAAGGGGGAAAAGTTTCAACGATTGTGTACTCTAGGCGAGACTTAGTATATTTTTTTGGCGAAGTTAATTCATCTTAATACAGCTGTATGAAACATAGGCTGCTCTTTTCTGGAAATAACTTTATTAAAAGCTTTTGCGAGTAAAGAGCTGCTAGTTATACTCAGTAAGCCGTCTTCTGCTAAAAGCGATTTTTTTGTTCGCGAGTTAGGAAAAGCACATTAATAAGTGTATATAACTGTGTTTGCTAGATGAGAATTTGATTACTTTATTACATATCTTAGTACGAAGGAGCTCCTTACATAATTGCAATGCCATAGAAAGGAATACTTAGACGAATAGGACTTAAAGTTTCCTGAAGATCTGAACTATTATTAATATTATTATAAAAAAAAACTGAAATCGAAATATCATCATTATTTAAATAAATAGCATATATTCTATGGTATAGTCAAAAATTATTTTGAAAACTTCTTAAAGGCTGAATAATGCAAAATAAGCTAGTATTTCTAGTGTAACAATCAATAAAAAACAAATATTAAAAAATAACAAACAAAAAAATAAAACAATAAAACTAGTTGTGGTTCATTCGAATCTAATTATGGGCTCAAAATTTCGGGCCTCGTGGGGTTAAATAGAATAGCAAGCCGAAATAATACTGATTTACTCAGATCGGGTGCCAAATTTTTAATTTCATTTCAAAATCACCATGTTTAATTTTCAAAACGCGCTCGTGTGAAGAACCAAAAATGTATGAAGATTGCTGCTGTTATTTTTCTTGAAACTTATCCATCTGTTTCCTATTAATAATGGTAAGCAAATTCTTGCATAGACTATCTTTTGAGATATAGTATATACACATTTACATATATGTTCGAAACCAAAACTTGAAATGTGTATTTCTTGACTAAATGAGGTGTATGTCTCGTATGAGTAACACTTTGTAAGCGCTCAAAGTTAAGTTTTACAAACTATGGCATATCCAACTAACTTGTAAGCAAAATAAGACATCTTAACTACATACATGGGCGCAACAGCTTAAATAAATAAACATGTATATAAATATGTTTAATGTTAGAACCCTGTAGGGAAAATCTGAAGTACTGAAATAAGGCATTTCTAGTACCTTTGGAAACGCTACGAGCTCGTTTTCAATCTCTGTTATATGCAATCAACGCGAGAACTAAGAAGGGCGATTATTCTGGCTTTGGAAATTATCCTAACTGCTTTAGATTTTCCTTAGTTCTGAACTAGTTAAATATGCTACAGTTTAAATCTAGTTCGTTGGTTCCGAGCCAGACCAAAATTCTACATAGTGATTCTAGCAGGATTTAACACTGTATTGCGATATATCTGAACTACTCTGTAAAAATTAACATAGGAAATAGTGCATTCTGACCATGTTTTTAGATATTTGCTAGCCAGCTAAGCAGCTTTTAACGCTGGGACGTGGATATGAGATATTCCAATTTTAATCTACTTTTTTGTGTTCCGTAAAAAAATGTTTCCCGTTAACATAAATTAGAATACCAACATTCATTACGGCTCCGTTTTCGGACATCTGTTTTAGCTTTTGATTTTGTAGATACTATGTATCTGGTTTTATAATCAAGATTTTTGTATATTTTAAATGTTCGAACTGATCGAGATTTTATTGCACTTAGTTTTCTGTCTTTAATGGCCAATGTTATTTTTTTAGATCCTTTTGTATTTGTTGTAGACCCTGGCATATGGTTACATAGATCACTGTCTTGAAATGGTATTATAACTTTGGTCCGATGTTTGAAAGTATAAGGAGAAGAAGAGATAGATCCACCAATAAGTATACCGAAATGAGGGCGATGAGCTGATTCGATTAGCTATGTCCGTCTGTTGTCTGTCTGTCTATTTTAATGCAAACTAGTCCCTAAGTTTTTGAGATATCTCGATGAAATTTGCTAAGGGAACGCCATTTTGTAAAACAATAATCATTTGTTGGAACCCGCATAGCTCCCATACAATCAATTGCTCCGATAAACGGAGTTTGACCTATAAATCTTGAAATGTTTCAGGTTTTACACACATTATATACGTAATGTTACTAATGAAAATCAGCCAGATCGGACCAACATAACATATAGCCTCATTACAATCGATTGTTCCGATACAAGGGGTATGTGCTATAACTCCTGTAATTAAAAAGCTAAGAAAGTAAAATTTTGCAGTTTTGGTACATGTTATATACGTAATGTGACAAATGAATTGGACCTATTTAACATATAGCTCCCATACAATCGATTATTTTGATAAATGGAGTTTGGGCTCTACATCTTGCAATTTAATAACGAGGAACACAAAGTTTGACAGCTGTAGTACTTCTAACATATGCAATGTGTTTAGTGAAAATTATCAAGATTGGACCAATATATCGTATAGCGCTCATGCAACATATTTTTCCGATAAACGGGGTTTGGGCTATGTATCTTTAAATTAACAGGGTAAGACCCTCAGGTTTTGTGGAGTTTGTACATTTAAACCGTGATGCGTGTTCATGAAAGGTATGAAACCTTCGTCACTGCAGAAGACAGCGCTTTTCTTGCTAGTTTTAATTAGTTTCGAGTACAACTATATTGAAAGATCCATTCTGTATATATATAATAATTAATTTCAATTACTAGCTAGCTATGCAGGCATTGTCCTGCCCGATAATTTTTTTTGCATGCTTTCCTTCTTAAACAAAAATTGCAGTTTTTAAGAACAACAAAAGGTTAACTTTTAAGCCGATATCTATTAAACGGGCTTGCACGTGCCTCAACAATCAGTTTTTGTTAAGAAACTTTTGCAAGAATTATTTTTTTTCTATATGTTCCATATTCTGACCGTTTCATTTTTATTTGTCTATTTTTCCTTCTACCCTATATCTATCCCTATCTAAACTTCTACCTTTACCATCCGTTTGCGCTTGAATGTACCTTTATAACTACCTCATTCTTATCTAGATGCCAACTTTACCTATATTTCCGTTTAGGACAATATATTTCTAAGAAGTAGAGATGCTGAAGTGAAGAACCCATATCCTATCTCTTCAACTCCTACTTACATCTAAAACTACGCCTACCGCTAAACCCACATATACCACTTCCACCATATCATAACCTCCACTTTTACCTGCACAAACCTTTTCCCCTTCCGTCGTCTATCTACCCCATTCCCAATTTAATGAAAGATTTACCTATAACTACTTTTAGGACAATATCTTTCTAAGGACTTGACTTAGAAATACATTTTATGGTCGTCTCTTGTCCACAATTCGGTGTATATCTCTGAAACATTTGGAGATATTTTAAAGTAGTTTACGCCTTATGAAGGCCCGGACTAATAACTTTGATAAAGCCATATTTTTCAAACACATTTTAGGACTACCCCAGTCCACATTTTGGTCGATATCTCAAGACCCGTGCTATTTTCTAAGTTTCTATTTCTCCTAACAACGACAAACGAAACTGAATCGATTAGCGAAATCAGTCAAGCCGTCCATGCGTGATGCCGTAACCAAGGAAAAATAGCACTAATTTATATATGTATGTTTATAGATAAAGAGATTTTATTTGAATATAAATCGACAATTTTAGGACGATCGCAATAGATTTTCTTGTAGGATTATTTCGGAAGCTGCTAAACTTAATTTTAAGCAAAATTTTGCCACGTTCTGTTAACTATTAGGCTAACAGGGCGATGCTTTTTTGTCATCTTTTTTGTTCACAAAAAAAAAAATATTAACCATGTCCTTAAAGAAATCTTTTAGAATATAAACTAATACAATTAAAACTCAAATTAAGACAACTAATGTGTTTCGTTAAAGGACATTGCGGGAAACATAACTTTTTCAAAAACAATTTTATTTTGGAACTAGTTCTATAGATCAATTAAATTTGATTAGTAATTAGTAATCAATTAATTAGACGGCTTTTTTAATTGGTCATGATTATTTTAATTGATTTTCGAGAAAAAGCAATTATTAATTGATTACAATTAAAAAAAAATCAAAAATAAGCAAAGAAAGTGGTTTTGATTACTTTTGATTATTATTGATTTTCTTGGGATTTTATTATTACTATTGTTATTATTATTGTGCGTACAGGAGATGCATAAAACCCCTTTTTTTGATTATATTTTTATTTGATAGCAAAATAATCATTAAATATTGAAAGTAATCGTAATCAATCATTAAATGGACTATCACGAAAATTGTTAATCAAACCGGTAATCACTAAGATTGGTTATCATTATTTTAAAGGTTGTATAGATCTTATAATTAATCAAAAATTCGCCTAACTAGCTACTGAGTTCCTTGCAGGGTAGAAACGTATATACATATATGTGCACATTTATAAACTTCTGCCGCACATAAACAAACGCCATAACCAAAGCACACATACCAGCCGGCGGTTAGGCAAACATACTCAAACAATCTCAAACACTAGCATAAAATACTTGTAAACATTCTTTAGCATAAATAACCGCACACAAAAACACAATTTTAAATACTTTAACTAACATTGCCAGCAGGTTAACCAGCAGCAGGTAAGGTGAATATTCGTTGCCTCTATGAAACGCACGACCGAAGAAAATATTATTTGGCCCATATTCTCAACTTTTGCTACAAAAAAAAAAAACAGGAAAAAACCATGCACACATACTAAAGTAATACACACACATACTTGGAATTCCAACTTAAATGCAGCAGAAAGCTAACATACGTAAGTAATACAAGTAGCCATATAGTGGTGTTGTTGTTGCTTCTTGTTGCTGGTTAGGCTATGGAATACTCAACGGTTGTCGGTTGTTGATGATGGTTCTGTTGATTATACCGGTGTAGCTTTCGATGCCTAAGTGTTGCTTTTCATTATCGTTACCGCTGTTTGCCTTTTTATAGTTGTTGTTGCTGTTGCTGTTATTTTCTTTCACTTCAGGCAGCAAACTTTTAACATAAATTTTATGCATAATGAATAAATTATTATACAAGACTATAACACAAAAATACATACGTACACACACACACACACATAAGCTTGCATTATGAATATGACAGCTAAAAGTGCTTCTTGCATTGCGCATATTTTCTGCTACGTACCGCTTTTCATAAATACTCGTAGTTAAACACATACATACATACCTGCGAACAGGCTAAGCGTACTACAGTTGCTAAGAGTAAGCTTTGTTCTAAGCACTTATTTGTTAAAGTTTGATTCTCGCAAAATATTTACTAAATATCTTCCCCTACGTGGAATGATGCATCAGCGGTGCTAACAGTGCCGCTAATCGCGTTAGAATATATGTAAATGTGAAGTACAAGGGAAGTTTGAAAATTCGACTGCTTCTTGAGAAAAAATATTTTTTTTTGGCGAAAAAGGGATTTAATTTTCAATATCACCTACAACTGAGGTGAGGCAGAAAACTCCAACATACACTAGCTAGGTAACTAGATAATTTGGATACGCTGGATGCAATAGTGTTAACCTTTTTGCAAAGTTGCCTAGAGAAATAATAATTTTTTCCTATAAAAACCCCATGCAATCACCAAAGACTCAAGGAAAAAAATTATTTTATTAGGTAACTTTGCAAAACGGTTAAAGTAGAAAAATTACAACAGAGTTATTATAAGTTTATATTTAATTAAAAAGAAATTTTTAAAGACAACCGTCATAATCTTTTCTGCAGGGTAACTAATATTTCTATCAATGGTGGTGGAACTCTATGCTCAAGTTCAGCCATCTATCTGTTGGTATTGTTATGCTAATAGTGGATTTGTGGAAAGTGTATATTTTGACACTTCTGATGTGTTCTTCGGTTTATTAATTTTGTGTACCAAGAACAACTGAATTGTTGTTTTTTACGACCTGTAAATTTTTTAAGTATTCATGACTTTAATTGAGCTCAAGGGCAAGAACAATAGTAATTATTTTTTTCTTTTTTTTACTTTCTTAATTTTAGTTACTTTCTTGTTTGCTCGCTCATTTCCATACTAATTTTCGGTATCTTGCAAAGTTTTTTATTGAACTTCCCGTTGAGCTAGACACTTGAAACTTGTTACATAGTTCCCAACTCCGTGACAATGCAATGTGGACGAAAAAATATCCGATAGTTGACGCACGGATCGTGATATACGCAAAATTGATTTAAAATTTGGTATTTTGCGATCGATTTTAAAGTAACTTCCCGGCAAGCTAGAACCATGAAACATAGATCAGCAATGAAATGCCATGCAACACCCGCCGACAATGCAATATTTCATCACAAAAAGATCGGCAGATGGCGCACGGATCTACATATTTTGAAAATTGGTTTGAAATTGGATATCTTTCCATCGATTTATAACTAACTTCCCCTTGACCTAGGGACCTTAAACTTTGCAGATAGTATAGGACACGATCACAATATAATTTGTAAAAAAAAAATTCCGATAGGTGGGAGCTGGTCGAGATAACTTAAAATCGCGCTAAATCTTTGAAAAACGCGCGGAATCTTGCGATCGATTTTTGAGAAACTTCCCGGTAAGCTTCATAACCCGGTGACAATTCAATATTTGATCAAAAAAATTTTCCTAGGTGGCGCACGGATCTACCCATTTCAAAAATCAGTTTGAATATGGGAATTTTGGAAGCGATTTTTAACTAACTTCCTCTTGACCTAGGGACTTGAAACTTAACGCATTGTTCAAGATACTAGGACAGTGTAGTTTTTATAAATCGAAATTCCGCTACATGGCGCGGATCAAGATAATTGAGAATCGCTGCAAAATAAGGAAATCTTGCGATGGATGTTTGAGTAACTTCGCGGTAAACTAGAGACTTGAAACTGAACACGAGCTTCAGAATCAGGTGGAAATGTGATATTTGATTGAAAAAATTTCGGTAGATGGTGCACATATCTACATAATTTGAAAATTCGTTTGAAATTGGCAGTCTTGTCGTCGGTTTTTAACTAACATCCCCTTGACCTAGGGTCTTGAGACTTAGCACATAGGTCAGGACACGATGACAGTATGAATTGCTGAAAATAAAGTTTTGCTAGGTGACGCTCTGATCGAGATAAGTGAAAAACGTTTTGAGAAACTTCCCAGTAAGCCAACGGCTTTCAATTTAACATATGGCCATCCATATTACAGAACATATCCAGTAATAACTGTTAACAGCGTGCCGCTATTTTGAATGAATTCGATATCTTTGAATGGGTATTAGGCTGTAAAATATGTATATGCACCTATAAATGCTTTCATCAATTATGCACATCCACCAAAGGTGATAATTAACAAGCTTAACCAACTGTGATAATTACCACCAACAAGGATCACACACTACTTTCATCCTTTTTGTCTAATCTCCGACTTCACTAATATCAAGAACATCGAACGGCGGGTAGCTAATATGAATAAACTTAACCATTTTCACATAGGAATTACTAAATACTAATCAGAATTGCAATAGCCTGTTTGAGGTAGCACTACAAACTATAAAATAAAAAGATGAGCAAAATTTTTAAAGACTACCTTTATGTATATGTCGCAAAAATACAGCAGCAAATTTGTCCTTAAACAAAGACAAAACTTTGAGCAACACTGCCTTTGATGCAGAAACACTTTTTAATAAAATAAAAAGTTGATAAAAAAATTTTAAATACTACCTTTCCTGTCCTTAAAGAAAGACAAGGCATCTGTGGTTTTTAGTTTGGAAACTTTAATCGTTCTACTTGTAATCAATTTATGAGATTTTAAAATTTAAAGGCGGAGTGCACGTTTCCAAACTAAAGCAATCAATTTTTATTTAGAATCGCAAATGGAAGTTCGGCAGCTGACAAAACATTTAAAGTATGTTAATTGCACTTCACCTCTATATTTTCAAAGCTCATAAACTAAATGTACCAAAGAATGTAAAACGGAATAAAGTAAATATGGCACTTTAGAAGAAAAGTGCATCGTGACGCTACAGGGCACCATAGCATAATTGTTAGAGTAATCTAGCAGCGGCTTTGGTGCAGGCACTTGGGTTCCTATTCCAGTGTCCGAGAAGGAGTCTGATGAGAAGTTGGTGACTCCGAAACATGTCAGCCCATACCATCGCTGTGCATATCGTTGTAATTTTTCCCTAATATCAATTAATTGAATCCCGTTCGATGAATTAAAATAAACTGTGTTTTTAATAAATATTATTTAAAATATAGCGAGTTCCATAACAGAAACCACATAAAAGAAATTTTAAAGTTTATACAAAGCTCTGGAGAGTTAATTAAACTTTTAAAAATTTAAATATTTTTTTGCGGAATTTTTAGAAAATTTTTGAGTACGCAGCTCATTCAACTTTAGCACAATAATGTGCAAGTTAAAAGTACCTGAAAATTTCCCCTGAATTTTTAGATTTTTTTTGTCAAGGATCTTTTTAACATACAAAATTAAATTTTCTTCATGCGTTCTATGAAAGAAATCGCTCAACACCCTTGCCGAAAAAAATTCTAATAATTCAAGGAAATTTTTGAGCGAGTTCTAACTTGCACAGCATTATGCTGGACTTGATTTTTCTACAAAACTGCGTACTTCTAAATTTTTTAGAAATTCTGGAAAAAAAATTTGAAGATTTTTATTGCCACTTTTAACCCTTTAGGCGGCAAGACCGCCTTTAGGAAGGGTTAAGTTAAGCAGATATAACACGTATACCTCTAATTTTCTTCTATAATTATTAACACATAATCTTAGCCAAATATTTTATCTATGTCGAAACGTTGATTTTATAATTGTAGGTACAGGGTGGCTGATGAATTTTGCTACATTAAGAAACTCAAATAATTTTTTTTTCAGTGTATGGAATTCATTTTTCTTTTATTCATGTTAAAGCTCATTAAATTTTATTAAATACAGCTTAATTAGTTTTAAAAATAATGGAATTTAAATGCCCCCCCTGCTCGTCGATGCATGTGCGGCATCTTACCAAAAAGTTGTTCATTACTGCTTGGAGAGTTGAGCAGGAATAGCCGCAATTGTTTCTCGAATGGATTGCCTTAGTTCATTCAAATTTGTTGGTTTTGCTTTGAAGACTTCCTGTTTGCAATAACCCCACAAGAAAAAGTCAGGTGCAGTAAGGTCAGGGGACCTGGGTGGCCAACGGAATGTGGAGTTTCTGGATATCAGCTTATTGGGAAATTCTCGTCGCAATTCTGTCATAACAGGTTGGGCTATATGAGGAGCTGCACCATCTTGCTGAAACCACACAGAGTTGAAAGAAATTCTCAGTCGGCGTAATTCTGGATAGAAAAACTCTCTCAACATGCTCAAGTAACGGTCTCCAGTAACCGTAACGGTGTGACCGTTTTCTTCGAAGAAGTAGGGCCCGACAATGCAGCGTGATGAAACTGCACACCACACTGTGACACGAAGTGGATGCAATTCCGTCTCATGGAGTATCTGTGGGTTGGAAGCACTCCATATTCGATAATTTTGTTTGTTTATGTTGCCGTTAAAATCGAGATGGGCCTCGTCAGACATGAAAAGACAGTTCAACATGTTTCCATCCTCTTCCACCATTTGAAGCATCTTCTGGCAAAATTCCAAGCGAATCGGCAAGTCTGCAGCGTTCAGTTTGTTGGCCATTTGAATTTTATATGGGAATAAGTCCAAATCTATCAAAATCAAGTCCAAGTCTATCAAATCAAGACTGTAGTGACTGTCTGCTTACACCCATTTGAGCAGATAAGCTTCTTGTCGAAACACGTGGATTGTTTTGTATGGCAGCAGCTACAGCAGCGATTGTTTCCTCCGTTCGAACTGAAGGGTTTCGATGGTAAGGTCTTCTATTGACTGTCCCATGCTCGGCAAAATTGTTTACAAGTCTTATTATGGTCCACCTGCTCGGAGGATTGCCGCCAAACGTGCGCCTATACTCTCTTTGAACCGAAACTACGGACTCCAGTGCGTGATAGCGGCGGACAATCCAAATTCTTGTTTCAGTGTCCCAGTTATCCATTTTTGTTAAATGTAAAAGTCAGTCTGCAAAATAAATAAAAAATTAACCAGATTCATTAAATAGAAAAAAGTTATTTAATTTTTTTTTGGTAGCGGCTTTCATCAGCCACCCTGTAGTAGCAGAGTGAAGATATAATCATTCTCGTTGAAAAATTTAGTGCATTTTGTAAAATAAATTAGTTTTGAGATAGGTGTTTTTGGCAAACTAAACAAAAGTGATTAAACGTATTTCTGCTGCAAAAAAACAAAATTGTGGGTAAGGATAAGAATTTTTGAATAACATGTTGAATAAAATGTATATTTATAGAAGTATGGGCCAAAAATCATACCCCGCCTACAGGCGGAGAGGGCTGTCCGGCTAGAAGGGGGGTAGGTGTTTTTAATTTCACTACTAATGTATTGAACCCAGCTCTATGTCTATTCGAACCACTTGAATTATTATATTTTTCTTTTCCTTCTTTTGAGACAGATTTTATTTTTAATTGAATTTGTATTTTGGTCCTTTTGAACCGAGCGTAGTTTCTTTTAGATAGTGTTTTTTTTTAATATATATAGTCTTTTGTAATTGGTTAACAGGCAAACATTACTATATGCTACTACTTATCATGGGATAGAGAAATTTTGTGGATATCCCCGAAAAAAGTGATCGAGAAGCGTATGGAAACTTAGAGAAGGCAATATCGTGCAGCCATTTTAGTTTTCCAATGCCTGTGACCCGTGCTGGGTGGATGATTTCCAACAATTAGCTATGTCATAGATCAGTTCACGCCTGTATGTTTAACTAGGAGACATAAGGTTCCGAAGTGGGTAAGACCAAAGATAAATGTTGTAACCTTGTAGGGAAAACAAAATATAAACATCTATCAAATTTTTGCATTCAATCAACCAAGGTGTATACAGTAACCGATATAAGATTACTCAGCACATCCTAGCTGGACATGGGCGTTTATTTTAAGTGATGCAAAATATAGCTTATATCGGCTTAGATTTATGTTGAAAGCAGCAATAATCCCTTGAGTCGTTTTAAGCGATTCTAACACTTTTACTATAAAAAAAGAATTTTGCAAAACCCGCTTAAATGGTTCTAAAGAGATAAGCGACTTATGCGAATGTAATTTTGCTAAAATTGCGAGTTTGGGGGTTTATGCACTTGCTAATAACTTTTCTATAAATTTTCATACAAGGGCGGGGTTGGCCACTTAACTCCAAATGTTCTTATAGCAACAACCTAAGCAAAATTACTTAACTGATTAGAATAACACTTTCTCCTGCGCTGCTGAAAACGAGGATATATCTACAAGGTTCCTACCAAATTTTTATAAATGTCATCTGCTACAATCAGGCGCGGATCCAGAAAATAATTTGGGGGGGGTCCAACTTTTTTTTTTTTTTTGGCATAAAAAAGATTTTGAGAGTAAAGGTAGGTATTGTGCTGTGCACTTGAAAATTTAAATGTTTTGAAGTGTGCCTGGCATCGTTTCACATTAGATTCAGTCATGGACGCTGGCAACATTTTGCAGTGAAAATCGTCGTTTAAAAACATGTTCAAGGTATGAAAAGATCTGAATCTAATGGGAAACGATGCCAGGAAGATATTCTATGTTCAAAATATTTACCCTGTTATTTATAAAAAATATTAAAGGTTTATAAAGCTTTTTTAAATGAGATTTCCATACAAATTTTCAATTATAAGAGCTTAATAAACCTATTTTATTTTTGCTTCATAAGAGGGTTAAAGTGTCGTCTCAAATAGTTTCTAGGCGACTTGAGACATTTTCACCTGAAAACCACAACACCAAGCATAAAATGGAAATGACAAAGTTACAGTTTAATATTATATACATAAGAGGCTTTTTCAACAAACAACAAACAAATGTACTGTGTCAATTACAGGCATCACGTAACCACGGTTGCCACTTTAGTCTGATTGGACCAAAAAATGATTCGTGCCACTTATTTCTTTTTTTTAATTTTATTATGTTGATTTTTTTTACTCTAACAGTCCAGAAAGTTTGGACCCTCCCTTATCCATCCCTGACGTAAAATCCATTTAGTTTCATGACCTAAAATGCCTTTATTTTAACACTTATTAATGTTATTTTTTCTCTTATTTGACACTTCAGGGAGTTTGGACCCCCCATTATCCATCCCTGACTCAAAATCCATATAATTTCATGACCCAAAATTCCTTTATTTTAATTTTTATTATGTAGACATATAAAAAAATGTCACTAATTTGGACATTTCGGGGGGAGGGGGTCCGGACCCCCAAGACTCCCAAGACCCCCCCCCCCCCCCCTGGATCCGCGCCTGGCTACAATGCAATCGCTTTCGCTTAAGTGCTGCACCTTAGAATCAATTCAGATAATTCAATATGGCGACAAAAGTAAAGATATTTTAAGTCGTATTTTAACAAAAATATTTCTAGTCTTAGGTGGCTACCCTAAACTTTTTTAGAAATATTTTTGTGTTAATACTATACCACTTACCTTTGAAAAATATTTGAAATAGTTGGCAATTTTGTAAAACATTCAAGCTGCAAAACCTAAGTGATAGCGTTTACATTGCAGAAGATTTTAATATACAAAACAGGTGGAAACCTTATAAAAATTTTTACGGTGGCAACACTTGCGTAGGGACTACTGAAATAACTTCATTCAAGTCGAGAGATGAATAGCTGGATTGCTAAACAAAGTAACATTTTGGCTAGACCGTATATCAGAAATATATGAAGATGCTGCGGTGTGAAAAATATTCCACCTATCAGTGGAAACGCTGGTAAGGGAGAGCGTGCACTGCCTCGCGGAGACTACGTGATAAATGATTTGAAGGAACGAAAAAAGCCATACATAAATAACACCGCGTTACACACATTCTGTCCTATGAACCAAATATACTTTTTCGGAAAGGGGAGGAAAAATAAAAATACACGTGTATCGGCGATTTCCATGTACACGTCAGAATTTTTTTTTTATGTATAAAGTATAAAGGTCGTAGTGTCTGTTTGTCCGCTTGTGTGAAAGACTTTGGATCGATTTTTAACCCTTGTTTTTTTTTTTGATCCAAAGTCTTTCACACAGGCGGACAGACGGACACTACGACCTTTATACTTTATACATAAAAAGAAAAAATTCTAACGTGTACAGGAAAATCGCCGATACACGTGTATTTATATTTTTTCTCCCCTTTCCGAAAAAGTATATTTCGTTCATAGGACAGAACTAAAGCTCGTTTTTGTAACGCAGTGTAATCATACAAAAAGTATGACCCACCCTTAACTTGAAGATGGCGTTGATCTCTGCTTTCATAAAAAAATTTTGTAAAATGATATCTGTCTAACTAAATACTTACAACATTTCTATGTGAATCCAACATCCTGAAAACTGTCAGCGTAGCTTTTAAAACTTTCAAAACTTCTTTTCATTTATCCATATTATAACATTTCCTCTTGACTTAGACATAACGTATAGAATATATTGTATTGTATTGTGCACCAACTGGTCATGCCTTTACCAACAACAACTTAATATACGAAAACAAAAACAATCAACACATTTGAACAGCGCATGTTGTACACTGCAAGTATTATCCTACCGTTGCTCTGCCATCAAGACAATGGAAGAAACCGTGTACTCGTACAACAATTGAGCCAACTAAAAGTACTAGATATTCCAAATAGCAAAAAGACACAAATGTACAAAATTCAAACAAAAAAGCGCAATGGAATTGTTGCGAAACAGGAAAGGAATGAACCGCCGTTGGCGTGAGTTGTTGTGACTTGTGATAGTTTTGACTGATAAACTTGTTTCATACGTAGACAGGTTTTAAAATTAGTTTTTGTTTTTAGACAACGGTGCAACGCGCGTTGGGCGCAAGCACAACACAGTGCAATACAAACAAAAGCAACACCAAATACTTGTATGGAATTTAAGATCGGGTCAAATGAAACTTTATATACATAGCTGTCAATGTGTCTTCTGCTTAGTCTTACTTTAAAATATTTTTAAAAAAACCCTCTGTGTCAAATTTGTTTTTAAGAACACCTTATTTTAGAATTTTTCTTCAATAATGCTCTATGGCAGAGAAATTTCAAAAATGCCTTATTTGTTAGAGAATTCATCAGGTATTCAGCTGAGGTAGGAAGCCGCCTCCATACTTTATAGGATATAACTATTCCTGATTGCAGTAAACTGCACTAGATATCATTTGACTTAAAATTACGAGTATTTACCCCTCCAAATGCTCAGAGTCTCACTCCTCATATGGTAGGGGAAACCTTCTACTACCAATTAGTTTCGCCTTGAATGTCCAATCCCTGAAGATGGCGCTTTTGGCTGCCTGGTTCTGTATTCTCCTGAACGGGTAGTCCAACATTCAACATTACCGTCATCCCAGAAATGATATGGACTAAAGAAGGAGATATTACATCTTCAGGAAAAGAGTTCCACAGCCAGGTATAAAATCAATAAACTACACAGCGAAAGAGGTACTCTACCAAAAAAAGCTCGTTTGAATATGTAGAGAAAACATACGTACTTTTAGTACATAGAACATGCGCCAACAAATGAGCAATTTTGAAATTTGAATGCAAATATACGAACTGTTTTGCCGAGCCAACGTTATTTGTTGTGACCTACAGTGATTCCAGTTCTTGTATGGACATGTATAAAACGTTTAGGCAGAAAAAGTAGGATAGTTGCCTATAAATTTTTAATTGAAATTTTATCTACTTAAAACAGGGTTTGGTAATACTGAAATTTAGACCATGGGTTACAACGATGTGTAGAGCTTTTTTAAGAACCCTGGGAACCAATATAAAGCTTATTTCTAATTTCGGATCAGCTTATCGATAGCCAACGGATATAATTCCTAAAGGCAGTGCCCTGTAGGGATACCAAATAAAAGCCTGTATTCATCTCTTTGTAAGTGTATATCCATTTCTGGAATATTTTCACCTCTAATTCTCTTCCATGTCGGATCTGTTTGTGCAAACAAAGCAACATCCGTGCAATTTCCCCTATTGGAGTGGGATCATCAAACATCCTGGCTGTATCATACTGCTTTACTACCTAAGCCGCCATCTCGTTTCGTACTACGTCTTTGTGACCGAAGACGAATGAAAAGTGCTAAGCCTCTTCAGAGTTATTTTAGATGAAAGTGTCATACGTATAGTGTAGTGTTTGAAATATGGACAGTCTCTCTGTCAAATTCACATACGACAAGCTCAACTTATCCCACACAAAAGCTGATGATGTGCTCAATGACAGGGCCTACGGTCGGAAAATGCCTTTGTTCATGTTGCATAGTCAGAAATTTTTATAGTATTTATAATTTTTGTATTCCTTCCAAATAGAAAGATTTTACAAAGCTCTAGAAATATTTACTGATCACCTCTTCATTTGACTTTCATCTCTTACTGACGAACCATTTCTACAGGTTTAAAAACGGAAAATAATCGGAGTTTACTAACTTTGGAGAATATGTTATATGTTGCACGAGACAGCAATAGTGCGTGGGTCTACATTTTCCCTGATGAAACAGAACGGAATCTGTCCAAAAGCTCAAAATAATATTCACGAAATAATCTTTTGACCCTACTTAAAAGTTTTCTGTGGAATTCACGCAAAAAAAAACACATTGCCTTTATTGCTCTTTAGTTTCTCGTATGGCGTGATCGATCCATATTTCGTCTCCAGTATCAAAGCTCGAAACTTCATTTGGGTTGTCAAACAGTTACGCTTATGATCGCGTATGAGTAGTCGGGTCGCGGACAGCTTTTTAAAGTGAAAAAATTCAAAAAATTCAATTAGTATTTCTATCCTGTTTCACGCACTCTCATTCTCTGACTATCCAGTAGCAATACTTGGTACTAATCGACAAATTCTGAATGAACTGATTCTTTTGTACGATCACAACCCAACTTTTAAGTAAATTAATTATCATTGAAACTGGTGGAGAAGTCTTTATCTCTACATATAATTAAATTGTAAAAGTCGATGTTTGCACTTTTGCAGATATTTAAGAAAAAGCCAAATCAACAGTTTTTGAATCAGTCTCAAAGTAAAGGTGTAATTGAGTTCTATGATAAGCGTTGTCATTTAGTACCCTATCTCATTAGTTACAGAGATATAATGATTAAAATCGAATTCAGTCTGTTAAAGTTCTGAGAGCAGCGTAGCGTGGGTGGGTTTTTTGGTAGTATCTACATATCAAACACACCGTACATATCACCTTGGTATTTTTTGTTCGCACTCACTAGGTTTTAGGCTTAAAATATCTGTGAATCACAAACTTATGGGCTTAGATACTGTTGGATTTTGTACATGTTTTACCTTCAATGGTTTTAAGCTACGATACTCTGTCTGTTCTAGACCACTGTATGGAATTTGTTCTTTATAAATTGCTAGCGCTGCTGTTTTTGCTCTAACTTCTATATGAACATACAATTTATCAATACTTAAATATATATATGTATACCGTACATTTTCATACTCGATTGTTGAATAGTTCCCTATGTTGTTGTTATTGGTGAAGTTGTCATAGATATTTACCGCCTAACAGGGCGGTGCAAATACTCATTCCGACACATTTTGCGCACGAAATTTTATGCAAAAATGTACTTGCTTCACATAAGTAGATATGTATGTCTGTAGGCTTATGTGTGTGTTGCTATATATATTCATGAATTCATATTAACGTTTTAGAGTCAGTCGGTTTTTGCAATTTCAGCTATGTAGCTTGAAATATATACCCAGCAAACGGAGAGGAGACAAATATACTCTATTAGATAACTTAGAATACTTACCTTTGACACTTATTTTTTTAGTTTTAAGCTCTTTCTGGATCACTTAAGAAACAAAGCACCCTATGAAATTATTTGAAGAGTTTTTTCAAATACTCTCAGGATCATCTCTTGTTATGTTTTCAATCGTTAGACGTGGTATATTAAAAATAATAACATTTGATTGTTGTTCATTGAGAGAGGACTTTGCTTCCAAACTTGCTATCAAATCCCAACCAGCACTGGTTGGCAAGGTATATACACCACTTTCTGTGCTAACGCTGGTCATCAGCTAGACAAAGTGTTTCATGATTTTGAGCCTACACTTGGCTCTGTAAATCGGTACTGAAAAAAACGTTTAGGGCATCATTTCAAACCCGTTCATATTGGAGACTTCTTGTGGATATTTATTTTGATGGATTTTTGTTTTGATTTACTGGGTAGGCTTTTATACGCAAATATCGGCTCTAACCAACTGCCTTAGGACAGAGCTATTCGCGGATTATTTGTTGATAGATACTGAATTAAGATATGGGAATTTTGTTTCCTTGCGTAGGTTCAAACAACTATTCTGAAAATTTCTTTACTTGTTAGAGTTTTGAGAGGGTTTACGTAAAACATTGCATCAAAT
Source organism: Merzomyia westermanni (assembly GCA_949987695.1). Taxonomy (NCBI): domain Eukaryota; kingdom Metazoa; phylum Arthropoda; class Insecta; order Diptera; family Tephritidae; genus Merzomyia; species Merzomyia westermanni. Next base: position 50,995,794 of record OX465289.1, on the reverse strand, counting down.
AGCACATTGGTCTCTTATGCACAGTGACATATGGATATGGAACTGTGGTTAACAGGAGGCCCAGAACACTAAAAACTTGAAGCGTACTCAACGAGATGCCCTACGGAGCTTCTATTTATCAAGGAAACGGCTTTTCGTTGTTTACTTAGGACTCAAAAGATGTAAGTCTTAAAAGAGTTGACATAGCGACATATTATGCTTTCGAAAATTAAATGCATCTGTCGGAGCATACTCTCCGATACAAAATTTATGAATCTCTTTGCTTTGCTAAAGGATTGGAAAGATAAAAATACACTCACTTATCCAAAATATCCTTCTGAGTAAGAGAGGGAATGCAACTTGATTTCGTTCAAAATTTTTCTTTCCGGGGATCTGCTATTTATGTCTTTGATGTATGACGTGGGTATGCAGTGAGGGTAAAAAAAATGTCATTGGTACTGATAAGCAACTATTTTGGCAGTTTGTTATGCGCCATTTCAATGTGGGTAGAATTTTATCTTTTGAGTAAAACCATTTTTGGAACAAAGAAATAAAGAACCACTATAAAAGGGGCCCGGCCACGCCCATCTTCGAAAATTTATATTTCTTGAATTTTTTTGTTCATAGGCACTCTGAAAGTGAAATCGAAATGATAAAAAAGCTATTTTACGCAAAGTTATTGCCTATTAAATGTAGCTATGATCCTTTTCAAAATCTTTCGCATAAAATTGGGCGTGGACCTTAACTGATTTCGCTTATTTTTTTCGGGAACACTCCTTGTATTCGTGGAAATATGTGTGCTGAATTTCTTTTTGATATCTTGAACGGTCTTTTATTTAGTTTGCTGGGTAGGATCTTCTTCGGCCGGTAAGATTGAAAGAAAAACCAAAAGTTTTTACTTTTTCTTTCTATGCATTTCGACGCTTTCGCGTCATCATCAGGGAAGTCTGTTTAATAAATCAAACAACATAAATTAATAACATAAATAGGTATTTCCCATTACTTAACATTAACATTAAAAGTTTAAACAATCCCTCACATTCAATTTGTTAATAATTAAAAATTACATCACAGTAATATAATAAGATATTGAACGACACACACAATATTTGACTGCATCTTCCTTTATTTGTTTATTTATATTCCTTTATAACAGCCGTGTAAGCGCTGTTTGTGTTGTCCACATCTTACTTAAAACTCATCACATTGGTCAGCTGCTGTTGTATGCGGAGAGTTTCCAGTGTCATTCTGCGTTTTCCTCTTCTCTCTATATCCAAGATTCGCGTTATTTATTTTAAACAAAAGTAGGCGGTTCCACGCCCGTTGTCAAAAATTTCTTGAAAAATTCATTCTCTGCCTTAATATTATTGTACAAACCACATTGTATCCTTATGTGTATTATGTACTGAATAATCACTTTTTTGTATTTTCGAAAATGTTCTATATATCTTCTGATATCCGATTTCGCCCATTTTAAAAAGTGCGCAAAGATGAGTGCCAAGGAACCTGCTTACCAAATTTCATGAAGATATCTCAAAATTTACTCGAGGTTCGTGTTCACAGGCGGCAGGACGGACATGGCTTAATCAATTTCTCTTTCCTGATCATTTTGATTTACATAAGTAAATATCTATCTCGATTCGTTTATGCCGTTACCTACTACTATTAGCCGAATAAAGCTTAATTAAGGTTGTATTAAAGAGAAGCATTTGGTTGTTTTATTCATATCTCGCTAAATGCTTACGAAAAGAAAGCGAATTTTGGTCAAAATAAAATTAGTTGACCATATCAAAAAGTCATGCATATCCTAACTCCATCTAAATAGGTGCTGTTTATGGGTGTGTGTTGGACTGGGTCGATTTATTAATCGATATCGCGCCATCGATTTTTCGACAGGTTTTGGGCTAAGGAAAAAAACGTTCCACTACGCATACCCAAAAAAATAATTTTCGAGCCTGCGAAATTTAATTTTTTTGACTTTTTTCAACTTTGATTTTTAAGGTTTTTTTGGGTTTGGGGAGTGTTTTGGTCAAAAAATTGACCCTTTCGCCATTTTTTTAAGGGGTTTTTTTCAGCAAACATGCAAAAATGTTTTCGATGAAAACTAATTAGTCTCATATTTCCTGTTCCACTTAAAATTATGGGCTAAAAACGTTGGCGATAAAGGTTTTTTGAAAAAAAATTTTATTTCTGGGTTTTGGGACTAGTTTTGGTCGAAAAATCGACTTTTCCAAAAAATGCTTGACAAAAACACTCCCCAAAACCCAAAAAAGATTTTTATTTTCAAAAAACTGTTATCTCCAACGCTTTTCGCAGGGTATACATGAAAACTTTAAAATCAACTGAAAATTTTTTTAGTAGGTCATGAAAAAAACCTTAAAAATCAAATTGGAAAAAAGTCAAAAAATGAAATTTCGCAGGCTCGAAAATTATTTTTTTGGATATGCATAGTGTAACTTTTTTTTCTGAGCCCAAAACCTGTCGAAAAATCGATGGCGCGATATCGGTTAACTTTCGTCCATACAAATCGACCCACTCTAGTGTGTTTAGCTTACAACTAGCATACACAACTTACAGTTAACATAGATTTTGTAAAGCTGCCATAACACGTGATGAGTTGTATTACTCTATTTTATACACAAAAACGCTATTATTTAAGTGATATTATAATTTAATTTAAAACGAAATAAGTTGATGTGCTACTGACAGTAAAAATTTTCACCTTTCACAATGTAATGATAAATTTTAAAAAGGAGCATGCAAGTTTATCTTTTTGTGAATTAGCTATTTGCTTCAATAGTCGCAATCTTTTGTTTTATGGCTGCTAAAAAAATAATGCGGCAGGCATTTCTTTTATCAAAGATTTACCAACAGGGCATAGACAAGCGCTGGTAATTTGGGTTCTCTACATATTTACGGGTCTCGGGTGTTCATAACAGATAACTAAGTTATACTATCTGGATTTTTTGTTTTCAATGCATTCTAGAAAAAGAAATAATACTTTTTTAATGCCGTTGCAAAAAGTTGCAGCTGGTTTTATAATATAGAACTACAAGCGAAAAATTCAGTTTTCCACCTGTAGCATTGTGGGCAAGGTTGAATGACCTCGCTAAAGCGCGGCATGTGGATATATGTGGTACCAACCGCGACTTAAAAATGCATCAGTAAGTGAAGCTGTACGTTGCGGAATATCACCCAGTCTGGGAAAAGAAGAACACTTAATACAGGAGACATTTTTTTAGGGGTCGAAGCTGCGATGTATGTAAGCGATATCGCAAGGCAAAGAAGGAAGAGATACACCCACTTAGAAAAAATAAGGTTGAAGTGACGGGATAGATTCCTCCAGCTATAATTATAATAATAGCCAAATTGTAGGCGGGATACAGAACGTACAACTAGGAGGTTTGTTGACCACCGTTGAGGGTGTCTTTGAAGAAACAGTTTCTAAATAGTTTTCTGTTAACTGTCTTTACACTGAACTTTGTATCTTATACAAACAAATTTTAAAAAAATATTTATCCAACTTTTGATAAGTTAATAAATCTGAAATTGATACGAAACTCCAACTCTTGAGATGGTTTGAGAATTTCATCGAGATTTTGTGCACACTTGCGGACTTATATATTATGAAATTTTACAAACAAATTCTTCAGAACTACCATAAAAAGTGGGCATAGCCGTAAACGGACTTGACCTATTTTCACAATAAACATTAACCGCTTTAGAACCAACATTTTATATGCACTTAATAAGCATGGAGGGAAATGGGTTATACACAAGCTATGCCATTAAGTTTGCTATCCAAGTTCATGTTTCATTGCTAATCTAACATTTGTGGGTGGACTTCAGAAATCGTAGATGGTTAAGAATCCAATTGCAAACTCAGAATCAGAAGTCTAATTTAGTCTGGTGGTCGGAGTATAAAATCATTCTCACCCCTAACATTCCTAATATGCATATACAAACCTTTAAGTATGCAATTTGTGCTATCTAAAATCATTCTGCGTGCAAGTTTAAATACATATTACATTTACTACTTTCCATCGATATTGCAATCGAGCTGAGGTGCAGCAATAAAATGCAAACGTGCGTACATATATACTTATATGTATGGGTTCATATACTACATCAGCGTGCCAGATATTTTTTGACCTGCGGTTTCTTTGAATATTTCACCTGATTCTTAAGCTTAAAAAACTAATGTGAAGAAAATTGTACGGGATTTAAAAAAAAGTGTAAATATTATATTTTTTCACTGAAACAAACAATAAAGTTAAAAAGATTGTAATAACTTTGTCAGGAGTATTTAAACAAATAGCCTTATTTATTGTGGCTTGACGAAGGCGCTTTGAATGTAGCCAGTCGATTGAGTTAAAATCCATGAACTTTTCCTTTGCGTAGGAAAAAAAAAACAAGTCAGAAAGCTGCACATTATAGGGGGTTAGGGCATCTCAGTGGGCTATGGGCTGACAATATACCCGCTGTAAGCCACTCCTGTCGTAAGAGCCGCCTAAAAGCCACAATTGTATTGACGTGCAATTTGATGGTTGATCTACTGATATGATGCTTTTCACCTTTCATTAACAACCTTCTTCTTCCATACGGAAGAAGGTGGTGAGATGACCTAGAAGGTTCCACTGGCCATACCAATTCGCTACCGCGACCATCCGGCATGTACCACAAGGGAGTATCGGAGCGTACCGGGTTCATATCCGGTAAAGAGCTGTCACTCTCGACAACACTCCACAAAACCGTCGGGGCAACAACAATAACAGTATGTTTGGTTTTTTAATTTTATTACGGCTCTGTAAGTAGCCCTTATGGAAGAATATTTTTAATCACAAGGTGCTTGTACACATGGCTTGATTGATTCCCAGAGCCACAGATTAAGCCCAGCATTTGACTGTGGATAAATACGATTATTGTAAATAGTGTCTTTGTATGAGTGCTATCCTTAAATAAGGTGACGAATTCCAACATTTTGGATAAGGTGTAGATATAGAGATGGGAATTAACATGCACAGCTACACTTACGACAAACTAATACCTCTTTAACTGGCTGTTTATCACCCGGCCTGCGGCAAAGAAAGTAACCTTAATGCGGTACACGAACGAAAGAACCTGGCTGAAACTGAATTCGATATATTAATTCTTATCAGTGAAGACTGCTTAAATATCATGGAGAAGCATCTTCGCACCAGACCAGCTAAATTTGATTAGTAATCAATTAATTAGACGGCTTGTTTAATTGGTAATTTTTTTAATTGTCTTTCAAGAAAAGCCAATTATCAGTTGATTACGACTAGAAAAAAATCAAAAATAATCAAAAAAACTGTTTTGATTGCTTTTGATTATTTTTGGATTTTTTTAACTATCTTAAAATATCTTGAATTTTTTGATTATTTTTTCAATTAACTGGAAAATTATCATTAAAAATTTAAAGTAATGGTAATCAATCATTTAATGGATTCCCATGAAAATAATTAATAAACCTGGTAACCATTACGATTAGTAAGCATTATTTAACAGGTCTGGTTCGCACCCAGGATTTTTCAAAGCTAAATGGAATAGCAAGAGGTAAAGCAGTCTCTAAGAGGCCGTTCGAAAATTAACATTATATTTTCGCAGTAAGGTTTTGAGATATGATTTATTGTTTTGGATTGGTGGTTGCATAAAATGAGAGAAGCAGAATAAAAAAACTCAACAATTACAGGACAACCTCATATTCATGTATGCATTTGTAAATACTAAAATGTATGCGTTTGTAGATACATACCCCGCAAAAAAATAGGTTAGTCTGGGATGAATCTTGGAGGAGGCCCGACTTATGCTAGTTTTATCTCTTTATACGGGGGTTTGATTAAGCATGTTCTATTAAGAGACCACTTACGCCTTATATGCGCAACTTATTCCCTCATAAGTATGCTACACTAGATAAAATTACCTTATCCCAACTATTGCCATAAGAAACTACTTGAGAGCAATTATAGCCCACTTTAGATAAAAGAAATTAATCGTAAACCACTCTCTTTAAACATTAGTCAGCCAGATTTTTTGCAGGGTATCGACATACATACACATATTATACGAACGACCAGCCAGCGCAATGTGAACACTTTTAAGCTGTCAATAATAAATTGAACATCATCCATCTCGTAGGAATAATGTAAGTATCAAAGTACCACTAAAATCAAGAGCAGCACTATTTGGTTCGAATTTGTAGCAGCAATGGGGTTGTGCTTGAATCTGAACCACTTTATTTTACAAACTCCACAATAAATCGCAAACAGACACAAGAGAAGTTTATTGCGTACACAGTGCTACGCTCAGCTTTCATGCATGCCACATGACCTATTGGGGCAGCAACAATGACTGGAACCATGAAACATAAAAATTGAAAAAAAAAAACATTTACTAACAAAACGACACTTAGTTAGACACAATGCGTACTAGCTTTTAAGCACGTGCTTTTGTTTTTGTTGGGGTGCATACGTATTCACATACACACATGCATACATAGTCAATTCAAACCTTAGCAATATCAAAACTTAAAAGTATCCATATGTGGTCAAATCATGTTTATGCGGATTGGTCAATAGCAGCGTGGAGAATTGATTATCTTAGGAGGTCAATGAGCAGGATATCCATCCTTTGTGAATGCTTGTGCATAGCCCAATCATCTGTGTAGACTGCTATAAGTATATAGGTGTATGCCCTAGATCTGGCTAATGGCAAGTCCTCTTTTGGTTTTAGTACGGCTAGATTGCTTTTAATATTGTGCAGAGAGCTTTTTATACCTAGTTGTGCTACGCCCTCAAGGTAAATTTACTTAAGTCGCTTAACGGTGGTATGTAACGGCATAAACGGATCGAGATCGATATTGACCTATATATACCGAACTATTTAGAAGGAAAAGAGAAATTGATTAAGCCGTCCGTCCGTCCGTCTGTCAACACGATAACTTGAGTAAATTTTGAAATATCTTAATGAAATTCGGTAGCAGGTTCCGTGGCACCCAACTACAAATGCTATTTAAAATGACCGAAATCGGATGATAGCCACGCCCGTTTTTAATATATAAAATATTTTCGAAAATACAAATGATTATTCAGTACATAAAACACGTATAAGGATAAAATTTGGTGTGTACCTTAACCTTGAGGCAGAAAACAAATTATTAAAGAAATTTTTAAAATGGGCGTGGCACCGCCCACTTTTGATTTAGTCAAATTTAGAAATAACGAAACAAAATTGGCACACAGATACCTATGAATACAGGGAATGTTTCGCGAAAAAATTGGGGAATCGATTAAAGTCTACGCCGGCTTTAATATGAAATATTTTGAAAAGTATCAAGGATATAATTAATAGGCAATAACTTTGCGGACAATAGCTTTATATCGTTTCTAATACACTTTCAAAGTGTCCGTGACCGAAGGAATTTGAAAAATATGAATTTTCGAAAATGGGAATGGTCCCGCAACTTGTATAGTGGACTATTCCACAAAACTGTTTATGCCATAACTCCTGCAAAAATTGATTTGTAGAAACAAAATTTTGGGGAAAATTTTAAATATATAAAGATAACTGTTCATTGTAAAAAGGGGCGAAATCGGTTGAGAGCCTCTGGATAATTTGATTGTAAAATTTGTATCAATAAAATCTTGCACACATAATAGGCTTTTTAAGCAACACTTCACGGTAAAAAAATTGTGTGGATTATGGGGACGTGGGCATGGCGCTGTACCCTGCCAAACCTGATTCAAATAGCAGAACACACAAGCAAAATATCTAGGCAAGTAGCTAATACCCCACTGCAATAAGGAAGTTATATATCGTTTTTGATTATCATACCTTTCATGGATATAAAATGTTTGTAAGTATAAGAAAAGGAAGAGATGGGCCTCCTTACTTGTTCCATTTCTGTTGCTCCTAGTCTGCTACTGTTATGAGTTTGCCTACTTTGACTCTTATTACGGCCCAGCTTGTTTCAGATGAGCCACTGTCGCGCATGTCATCACCTCTCTTATTTCACTTAATCTTATTGTTATAGATTGGCAGCGCACTCACTAACCTTGAAGTAATGTGTAGCAGAGCTAGCGCTTTCATAGCCGTCTTACTGTTAGAAAATAAGCTTGCACCACCAGTTATGTTTAAACCACTCGGTGATTTGCAATCCTGCAAAATTGCGTGAATTTCTGCTTGAAATAAACTGCAATACGACGAAAGTGCAGATATCGCCAGATACACCAAGTAGACACAGTTCCCGCACCCGAGTCTATTTTCGACCTATTGGTTGCCACTGTCAACTGCGATCATCCCTTTTCTTTAGTGAATGCTGCTTGGAATGACTACTTATTTCTGAAAAATCCCGTCGGGCAGTTTAAAGTCGGTAAGTTTCCTTCTTGAATCATATAACACAACAAAAAAACCAACTGCGGCTGAAACAAAAGACCGTCTGTAATTTCTTAGTTCTTCAAACGAAACCGCCCAATATGCAATGTCCGTCAGGCTTGTGGCGTGTTAATCTTTCAAATTTCTCAACTGAGCATCCACTCTCAAAACCGAACTAATTGTTGTCCAGCTTCGTTTAAACTGCTAATTTACTAGAACTCCGTAACTTAATTTCAGGGTTTTGCTGATTAGGGCGTTCGAAGCATTGCTACCGCAACAACAACAAATGGATAAAATGAGACTAATATTCTAGTTCTAGTTTATTCAAGCCTGGTTAGTCAATACAGAGAGCAGACCCTACGCCTGGTAAGTCGATAAATCATTTTTCAGGTAACCGAGATGACCCTGCGGGTTAGGGGTTTAGAATATGCCCGAGGTAGGCATACCGGTTGAAGAGGCGACTAATATGCACAAAGGTAATGACGTGCAACTCGATGGTTGATCTACGGATATGATGCCTCTCACCTCTCATTACCCATCTCATCCTTCCTTACGGAAGGAGGGATGACATGACCTAGCAAGTTTCACTGGTCATAAATCGCTACCACGACAGTCGGGCAGTACCGCAAGGGAGTACCGGAGCATACCGGGTTCAAATCCGGCCAAGCACTGTTAATTGGACAACACTCCCCAAAATCTTCTTGGATTGTTTTTGTCGTTATCACAACAACAACAAGCTGGCTCGATCTTACATCACTGGTTAAGCAAGCCTTAAAAAAATGTGGAAACACAATGAATTGTGATCTCAAACCATTCTCAAAATTATCGTCGTGGCGCAGCTGCAGGGGGATGGATTATGACTGTGTGATATCTTTCACAATCCTGCTTCTGATTGTTCTCGGAACCCACTGGTAATAAGCCCGGGGAGATTATACAAGGTGGCGCAAAAGTAATCCTCCTATCAGAAAATGCTATAAATTTTGCGATTGGCCCCTAAAGTCAGTTCTGTTTTGACATTTGTGTAGTAAACACATGCGAAAAACACGTTAATGAACAATGTTACGCTACACTGCTCCAGAACGCGGAATATTGCTGACTATTTATTTGACCAATAATCGGTCGGGGCCAAACGGTTACTGTGAATGGTGAGCGCTACAGAGCAATGATCAACGAGTTCTTTTTGCCGCAACTTGATGAATTGGGATTGGAAAACATGTGGTTCCAACAAGACGGTGCAACAGCACACACTGCACGTGCCACAACCGATGTGCTGAACATCGGAAGCTTACTTTTGCGCCACCTTGTATATGTATAATATGTGTTACAGCTGTAGAGGTTTTCTTGTAAGATCTGCCATCAGATGTTTTTCTGTAATGCAGCTCTAAAAAGTTATTCAGGCTTTGCACGAATACGCTTGGATGCAGGAAAGGAATTCATATGAAGGCTTTTAAATTAAGAACAGTAAAGAACATTTTTACTACAAGGTATGTACGATCTACTTATGAGTTATGATTGTAGCGGCAGTGAGGTGTTGTTGTTGGGTGGGCAATGCAATCCTAAAGTCATACAATGACAATTATGCGTATGCAATCAGTAACAAAACCAGTCCCAGTTGCATCGCTGGTAACAGATGGTGAACACAACTTTTTGGTTAAGTCGTCTGGATATCTAAGAACAAATACAAATACTCGTATTTGTTCCAACTCACAGAGAACTGCTCCTATGGCCATATGTTTACGTGTTGTTGTATCAAAATACACATACCTAAATCGATTGCATTTCGGATCTAGCTTTGTTGCTGTTGTTGTTGTATTCGATTTGGGTAGCATGATGACACGTCAATAAACAATATTCAAGTTGGAATGAAAACAATGAAGTAAAGGTATACATATGTGCCTTTACAAACAAACATACAAACGTAAATATTTTGCTTAACTCATATGTGTATGTATATGTATGTGCGTATGCTAGCAATTTGCCAATACACATTTGATTGCAAGCGATCTGGCATTCTCAGTTTATACTCGACATTGCTTGTTTTATTATTATTTTTGTTGGGTTCCGTTTGAGTTGAAATTGTTACGTTTCAAGACAATGGGGAGCAATTCGATAAACATTTGTATATCATTCATTAAATGCGTACATACAAACATATATATCAAGAGATAGTTCTCTTTAAACTCAACACAAGGATTCATCTATCGTTGGTGAAACTGCAAAACGGCGTAGTGCGCAAATGCAAAACCGCGTAAGTGACATTTGTGTCAAAATCGAGATTTGTTCACCAGGGCATCAGGGTACCAGGTCCAATGCTAGGTATGTTTTAGCTACTTGTTGTAAATAAAATTGGAATCGAAAAAATTCATTTTATTTAAAATATTAATGCAAGAGTTATTTACATAATGTTTGTTTTATTTGAGTGAATTCAAAGCATTCTCTTATCGATATACAACTTTAAACCAGCCTATTACATAATGAATCACCAAAAACTATACCGGGTCAGTTTCCAATATACGTGCAAAGCATTAATTTATTTAATTAACGAACCTGTAACCTTGACAGTCCCGGTGTAACTGGTAGTTTGTAGACCTTACTGAATGTCCCAAACTCTTTTCCCAAGAAGTTGATATAAACAAGCGAGAAAGTCTAAGTTCGGGTGGAACCGAACATTATATACCTAGTAGTGATCTATAATAGCATCAAAAAATATAATATAAAATAACATATACAGTAAGAAAATAGTTAATGACATATAATGTTGCATTAAAGAACAGTGGAAATGTCATTTCCTTAATTTTGTATTGTTAAATTAGTGGATTGTGGGGCGCATAACTAAAACAAAGTGTAAATTGCGAACTATTCATAAGTCCTAAAATAAACTAGATAGAACAATTTATATCAGAAAAAAGATATAGCTGATTTTACAATTTCAGTACCTACATCAGTATTATGACTATATAACCTTCAGTAGAAAATGCATTACTAACACTAAACAATAAGTCGCAGCAGAATTTAGATAATATCCTGATTGAAGCCAAAAGCGATTTCTCAACTATCTGAGGAACGCTGGAAGCGTTCTTATGAGTTGTATATCTTTGGGTAGTTTTTTAAATAACTTACAAGATATTGTGGTGTAGAGGTTACGAAAAAGTGTGGTGCGAAAGCTCGGAATTGCTATATAATACGACGGATTGCTACTTAGATTGTATTGATTGTAAAATCAACTTTGGGCATAACCGCGCCTTATGAAGAATATTTTCAAAACTTTGAAATAGTACAAATGCCTCAAAGGAAGAATATTCAACTTTTTGAAGAGACCCATAGAATGCGTGAGGCGTCCAACGCTACACATTCTCCGGATAAGAAGCACCACCCCAACAACTTACTCCATATGGTAATTCGGAATGGATAAGGCCATGATATATTATTTCCAACAAATTGTTAAAGCACAGTTTTTTTAAACTATAGAAGGAACGTACGGCTGATAGCAGGTAAAGCTTCAAAGCCGAAACATGCGAGGACCAACTTAGGCTTTGGTCGATTATAACTCCCAAATACTTAAAGACAGCGACAACTTCGATCTTAAAACATTTACTGGCACAGTCAACACTTTGACTAAAAGTAGCTACAGCTCTTAGTTGAGTGCAATTATTGGAGCATAATTGTAATCGCATACAGTTGGACGCATGACAAGTAACTTCGTTATAAGGTATGTCCTTGTTATTTTGTTTTGCTGCTTACCATGAGCTTGTGGCGTGCGACCCAAGATCTTAATAAGTGTGTATCGTGGTTGATATCAACAAAAAGATTAAACGAGTTGTTTGATCCGTATGCAATGGCAAGGTCGTCAGCAAAAGCAGCGACTTTTCCAACAAATGGCAACGCAAATATTGAGTTAGTATAAATTAAAAACAAGATTGGTCCAAGAACCGATCCCTAGGGTACACCTAAGGTTATATATCTGGCTTCACAGAACATTTCCAATTTTTACTTTTTGAACTCTATTTGTTAAGTAGGATTCAAACCAACTAAGGATGTTACCACGAAAACCAGCCAAATTTAGCATACTCAGTAGAATTGCATGGTCAACCATATCAAACGCTTTTGTTATATCAACAAAAAGACTAGCACAACGCCTTCTTTCATCAATCGCCTTATATATAAAGAACAGAAATCTGAAAGAGCATCTTCAGTGGAGACACCGGGCCTAAAACCAAATTGCGTTGGGCTGAAGTAATTGATTTTATTCGCGTATGCCAAAATCCTACTCTTCACTGTTTTCTCGAAAATTTTTGATATTGGAGGTAGCAAGGATATGCCTTTGCCTATAGTTATTTTTATTCTTTTTATTTTGTTTTTTAAAAAGCGGTACCACAGCAGCACACTTTAATTCATCTGGAAAAACTCCAGAGAATATACTTAAGTTAAACAAATGTTTCAGAATGTCAACAATGTAAAATCCTATGCTCTTTAAAGTGCGGTTGGAAACGTTATCACTTCCACATGAACCAGACTTTTTTTAGGTTTTTTATTAAATTCGGAATTTCCGGAATAACCGGAAATGGGATCAAAGAAAAAACTTTTACTGGGCGGGACAAGATCGAATTTCGTTATTTAGCTCGTAAGTAAAGGGACGCAGACGTTTCTTAATCTTAGCATCTGTTGGATGTTTGTTGCATTTTATACGCAATTTGTTTTTTAGCTTGATCTTTTGAAGTAAGTGTCGAGTTATCCAAGGCTTCAGAGTTGACAGCGATGTTTTTGGGTAAACAGTGAAGCAAGAATTGTTTATGAGAACCGTGAGTGGATTTATAAATACGTTGTATGCTTTTGATACATTCGTTTCAGCGAAAACAAAGTACCAGCTTTCGCCCAGAAGTGATTCTTGGAGAAATGATAATTTAATCTTTAACCCATCTTCGGCCGCTACATGATCCCGTTATAATTTTTTGTTCCCCTTTAAAGGAAAGGCTTTTAGGACCATAATCAAGAAAAATTTCAAATATAAAAAGATTCTGACCAGCCGTTTGCTTTTTGTGGACTGGTCGAAAAATCGACCACTGGCCAAAATCCGTCAAGAATGTACAAAAAAAAAAATTGCTTCATAACAAAAAATGTTGCTCTTAAACTTGAGTTATTTGTTTTTATTTCAAAGAAAACTGCTTAGTATTGAAATGTTATACATTCTTATACATATACATACATATTTTATAAACATTGATAGAGACGTCAATTTACAAATTTTTATGATATTCATCAAAGCATTTAGTATGTAAGTAAATATTGGATTTTTTGCAAGTAAAAATAGTATGTTTCTTGCATAATTTACAGGGCCGATATTTTTTTTCAAGACTTTTTACTACAGAATGTATCCTTTCGTTGCTCCGAGGAAGGTTCGACGGCTGGTTTAAGTCTCCGCCTTCATGTCCACGTCTGCCTTCTTCTTCATTGTCATAAACCAACAATTTTGTTGTGACTTCAAAACGAAAATTAATTTGCGAAAGTGGGGATGTCTTTTGGATTTTTGCAATCATACAATGCAGCTTCCACGTATTGACCATGGCGTTACCAAGAAGGTTTGTCCTAGTGGACACCACCACTTCTTTCCTCGAATACAAATACGATAATTTGCTACAGCATTATCATGCATATCTACACCACCCATACCCTTATTATACTCTTGAATAACTTTTGGTTGCGATATAGCAATAGTTTTTTTTGTTTACGGCAATATCTTTTAGCAGAAACAATTGGCTCCACACTCGAGTTATTGGTTATAACATTGACAAGAGCATTGTCTTTCCACCGGACAGTCAATATTTCTTGATTACTATCGAGTAGCTGGTCAAATGCTCTGCGCTTTTCTTTTTTAAACATCTTAGCGGTAGTTTTCCCATTCTATTTTCGCGTACAGTGCCAGTTGCAAAGAATCGACGTTCATTCAAAAGACACATGAGGTAATAAGAAGAAAAAAAATTATCGAAGAAACTAATGTGGCACTGAGGGTCAGATACTAATGTGGCACTCAGGGTCAGATACGTTAGAAAGCAAATCTAAAACAGTTTGCGCGCCTAGACCTATATCCAGATTGTGAGGAGTTGCTGCGCCGCCGTAAAAGGAGCTGGAATATAAATATCCACTTTCTCAGCATAAACACCACGACTTGAATCCAAACCTGATCGGCTTTTCTTTGATAATCATCTTGCAAGAGTGGCGCCCAAAGTACGGAATCATCTGTTCGTCTATAGAAAGAATATGACTAAAGACTCCAAATTGCATAAATCTTTCGTTTAGAGCATCAGTAATAGGGCGAACCTTTGCAAATCGATCTGCCGTATTTAAATTGTTGTTATATGAGAGATGAAGAAACTGTTTTATTTTTTTTCAAGCGATTATGACTCATCGCTTGTTTCACTATCGGAATCCCCATGTCGGGTCGAACAGACCAATAATGGTCAATGTGAGGCAAAGTATGGTACCCCGAAAGGTACAAAATACCAATAAATCTATGTATTTCTAATGGCGTGACGTCAATTGAAGTATTGTGTTGATTGGCATATTCATTTGTAAAAGTTGTAATCTCTTCAATAACTTTTTCATCAAAAAACAATGCAAATAGATCATAGGGAGATTTAGAGCCTGGAAAAAAGGAGATGAAATATACGTACCAAAATAATAGATAGTAATGTTGTTGACAAAGTGAGACGGTTCTTACCAATTTCAGCAAAAATATCTTCCATTTTGTGACTTTCTACATTTATTGGCTTTCTTGTGTATTGAAAATTTCTAGGCTTTCGCCAAACCTTCTTCTTCTTTAAATGGTCATCTAACCGACTGGGCAATTTTGACCGTCCAACATAGCTCGCCAGTCGTTTCTTGGTTGCGCCAATTGGAAACACCGCGGGATCGCAAATCGGTCTGCACTTGGTCCTTCCGTCGGAGTGGTGGTCTCCCTCTTCCTCTGCTTCCACCGGCGGGTACCGATAAGAATACCTTCTAGGCTGGAACATCTTCGCTCATTCGCACTACGTGGCCTAGCCAGCGAAGCCGCTGTGTTAATCTTCTTCAGTACCAACGCGTAGAGGTCCAAAAATCTTTCGAAGAACCTTTCTCTCGAATACTCCCAGAGCCGCCTCATCAGATGTTGTTAGTGTCCACGCTTCTGCACCATATAGCAGGACGGGTGCGATGAGTGACTTGTAGAGTGTTATTTTCGTTCGTCGAAAGAGGACTTTACTTTTCAATTGCCTACTCAGTCCGAACTAGCATTTGTTTGCAAGAGTAATTCTTCGTCGGATTTCTAGGCTAACATTATTGTTGGTGTTAATGCTGGTTCCCAGGTAAACGAAATTATTGCTGCCAACACTGGCTTGGTTGCCAAGGCGCGAATGCGCTGACTCTTTGCATGATGACAGAAGGTACTTCGTTTTGCCCTCGTTCACCACCAATCCCATTTTCTCCGATTCTTTTTCTAATTTGGGGTAAGGAGTAAGTAAGATTTTTTCTTAAATCCGCCACATGCATTGGATGTTCATGGATTTTCTGCGTCACCCAGATCGTTACCTGCATTTGGAATATTCTCTGCTTCTGAGTATTGTAGCTCAACTGTGCTTGCTATTTTGAGGTAATCATTATTGTCGTCGTTAATATTTATCAGGTCATCATCCAAGTCTTCTTCGTCCGTTATGCACTCCACATCAGGCGGTGGAATGTATACAATGTCGACCTCCTTTGCGTTCGATACAGCTTGATCCTCCTCATCGTCTGAAAATGGCTCATTTAAAATGGCTATAATTTCACAAATTTTTATTGATTTACGAACCGGCATTGTAATCGCCTATTGCCCGCATAATATTAAAAAATGAACTGACCAAAATCAAAGCAAAACAATCCGGGGAATACCCTTTTCAAACTTTAAGTAACGATGGATAGAGGGAGACAAATATATGATACAAAAGTATTGCAAAGCCACGGGAGTTGCCAGACTTTTACTAAAAAGAGAACTTTTAATAGAGCTAAACCAAAACCTTATACATTTTCAGAATTCAGATGATACTAGTTTGCATTTATACAATGAATAAAACGAATACTGCTTTGAATTTTTTTTAACCTACTTGACGATTTCTGGCCAGCGGTCGATTTTTCGACCACTGAAATTAACGTTCTTGGAAAAGTTAGAAAATTGGCAAAATTAAAGTGGCAATTTTTTTATTCTTACAGGCTGATATTTTATCTTCCCAAGATGTTGGTGTTAATTACTTTTAACATTTGTCTTCTAATAATTTTTATTTAAACAAAAAACTGTTAAAAATATATATATTTTCTTCCTATCACTAAAATTTTAATTCAAGCATTTTTTCAAAAATATCTATACTCACGGCGCCGCCGATATTCCAAATTTACTAACGCTGTAAACGGATCAGAAAATCAACATTTAGTTTGAGAGATATGGACCTCTAAAAATGGTGGTCGAAAAATCGACCATTGGCCGAAAATGGGTTAAGTAGAGTACGTTAGGGTATTGTGATATCGGTTGGTAAAGGGACATTTTGACAAAACGGCTTTTTTGACTTTTTATGGGTTTGAATAATTATCTTCCAGAATATTTAGGATAAATAGATCTCGTTTTGGAATGAGCTTCTGCAATATGATTATTAAATGGCGGGGGTTGTTCATGTATATGGTAAAGAACTATAGAATTAGGAGTTTAGATGACATCAAAACCAGCGTATTGTTAGCTTATGGTAAGCAATGCGTGCTGGTGAAGAAGACTAGCAGTTTCCGAAATGGACCTATAAGAAAAGCTATGGCGGTTGTGTCTAAATATTTTTCCTACTCTATTCAATCAAAAACTTTTAATAATTAATTAAAAATGATTATTAAAAAAATAAAAACAATAATAATTTTCATAAAAATTCAAAAAGTGAAAAATTATTATTCTTGGCCTTGAGCTCGTTTCATGAATACCTGAAAATTAATTTTAGAAATATTAGTGAGGTCATCAAACAACAGGACTATCATTTTCAAACTTTTCATTAAAATTGTCGAATTAGAAAACCATAAATATTTAAATCCTTTTTATTTTTTCACCTTGCTAGCAGCTGAAAACAATTATTGAAATATTTAGTTGAAATTAAAAGTAATAGTTTTTGAAAATAGCAGAACTTGTATGCTGAAAAGTGGACGACGCCATGCCTACTTGATTAAAATCCACAAGTTTTGTTTAAAAATTTTATTATGTGTGCAAGATCTTGTTGATATAGCTTGCATAGTTATAGAAATATCGCGTTTTTAATTTAAAAAAATTTGTTCAGAATTATGTCGCAAAACTAGGCGTTTTTAAAATAAAAAAAATTACATAGTCAACTTTTTCGCCAAATTTCTTTCGGCAAGATCAATTTTTGCCTAAAATTTATATTTTTCGAATTTCTCCGTTCACGGACCCTTTAAAAGTGAAATAGATATGATATAAAGCTACTTTACACAAAGTTATTGCCTATTTAAGATATCTATGATGCTTTTCAAAATCTTTCATATAAAAGTGGGCGTGGACATTAACCGCTTTCGCCCTTTTCTTCGGGGAACATTCCTTGTATTTGAACGGTTTTTGATTTATGATTAATAATATTTCTAAATTTGACTTAATAAAAATTGGGCGGTGCCACGTCCATTTTCAAAAATTTATAGAAAGATTTATTTTCTGCCTTAATGTTAATATACGTACCAAATTTTATCGTTATAGGTGTATTATGTATTGAATAATCACTTTTTTTGTATTTTCGAAAATATTCTATACATAAAAAGTGGGCGTGGCTATCATCCGATTTCGCCCATTTTAAATAGCATTCCGAGATGAGTGCCAAGGAACTTGCATACCAAATTTAATTAAGATATCTCAAAATTTACTCAAGTTATCGTGTCCACAGACGGACGGACGGACATGGCTTAATCAATTTCTCTTTTCGTCCTGAACATTTTGATATACATAAGTCAATATCTATCTCGATCCGTTTATGGGGTTACGTACTGCACTTAGGCGACTAAAGTTAATATACCCTGTGTGCGTAGCACTACTAGGTATAAAAAGTGGGCGTAGCTATCATCCGATTTCGCCTATTTTAAATAACGCTCGGAGATGAAAATCAGGGAGCCTGCATACCAAATTGCATTAAGATATGTCAATGCCATATATATTCTAAAAATTTTGATATATTGATGGATTGAATACAAACCCTTTTTCACACAAAACTAAAGGGTGTTTTTTTTAGGGGTATAGAACTTCGAATTGAAATAAAACACAAGAAAATCGCTTTAAGGTCCATCAATTTGGCTTTATTGGAAGGATAATTTTATGCCATTAATGTTTAAATATGATTTCGAGCATGTGGCCGCCGCGGCTGGCTCGAATAAAGCCAATTCTACAGGTCCAATTTTCAACCACTTTTTCGAGCATATGGGGCCGTATGTCGGCAATAACGCCACGAATGTTGGCTTCCAATTCCCCTAACGTTTCTGGTTTGTTGGTGCAGACGAGCGACTTCACATATCCCCAAAGAAAAATAATCCAATGGTGTCAAATCACACGACCTTGGTGGCCAATTGACAGGTCCATTCCGCGAAATTATGCGCTCATCGAATGTTTCCTTCAATAAATCGATTGTGACGTGCGCTGTGTGGCATGTAGCGCCGTCTTGTTGGAACCACAACTCATCCACATTCATGCCATCCAATTCGGGAACAAAATAGTCGGTTATCATGGCTCTATACCGGTCTCCATTAACGGTAGCTGCCTCTCCAGCATTATTGCGGAAGAAGTATGGCCCAATGACTCCACCAGCCCATAGAGCACACCAAACAGTCAGTTTTTGTGGATGTAATGGCGTTTCAAGGGTCTCATGTGGATTCTCTTCACTCCAAATGCGGCAATTTTGCTTGTTGACGTAGCCATTCAACCAAAAATGAGCCTCATCACTGAACAAAATTTTGCGATGAAAATCAGCATCGAAATCAATCTCATTTTCGGCCCATACACCAAAATCACGACGCATTGCATGGTCTCGCGGCTTTAATTCTTGCACAAGCTGGATCTTGTAAGGTCGCAAGCCAAGATCTTTGCGCAAAATCTTCCATAAAGTTGATGGACAAAGCTCCAATTGCTGTGCACGGTGGCGAATCGATTCATTCGGGTCCTCTTCAACACTTTGCTCTACAGCGGCAATTGTTTCTTCGGTGCGCACTGTTCGACGTCTCTGCGGATGCGTATTATCACATAGAGTAAACGTAGTGCGAAAACGATCCATGGTTAACCGAATTAATTTCTCTGATGGACGATTATGTCGACCATAAAATGGACGGAGCTCACGGTAAACTTCGCGAACTGAACCATTATTTTCGAAATAAATTTGCACGATTTGCAAGCGTTGTTCTTTTATCAACCTGTTCATGATAAAATGGCAAACCAAACTGAACATAAATGACATTAGAGTTGCCAGATTTGACCACAAAATGCCAGTTTTATCTCTATTCGAAAAACAAACCTGTAAAAAAAACACCCTGAATATGATGCCAGGAGACCTAGAAGTACTTTGAGTAAAGACAAGTCGAGTATCCTGTGAGAAGATTATATACCAGGCATTTAAAAACCCCATGGAAGCAGTTCTGGCCTTAGTTACACTAAGTAATAGCAATAATAACTAAACAGGTTAAATGGTAATAATAAATATCTTACCCAAGCTTGTACTATATTTACACCAGTTAATGCAATAACATGGATCATTAAGTAAATTTGATAATTAATTTTCTGATCGGCTTTTCCGTGCTTGATATTCAATTCGAATTCCACTTTGCATCATTGAAGTACCCTTAAACATGCACAACCCCATATCCAAAATAGCTTGCTACTTATGCGAATATTATTCAGCAGCACTTGAAGACCGCACAAACCACACTAATTTTCCGCACGTTCGCTTTACACCAGCACTTACTTACCGCATCAGCGTATTTACGTGATATATTTTTCATTGTGTTTGTTGTTGGCCGGCGTCATCGTCTCGCTAAAATTTATTGTTACGCATTTTGTTTACTAATTTCCTTTACTATTTTCCAATCTTTGCAACATTTGCTTGGCATATATGGGTTACCCACCAAATAATTCGCTCTTTATATAAGGTTAGATCAAGGTTTTGATGAGATGGGTTGTCACTAATGACACAGTATTTCCGTGGCCATATATATAACTGGAAACTCAATAGTTACGGAAACGTTGGCAATCACAATGGCAAAGGCTATTTAATAGATAATAACTTCAGATTGGCTAAAAAAATACTGTAAAAGTTAAAGATCTTAATAATATTTTCAGAGGTCTATCATTGCCAGTCTAGACTTCGTAGCAATTATCTCATTTTAAGTTGAAGCTGCCGAACTATTGCAGGACAATAATTTCGCTGCAATTGTTTTGTAGAAACTTGTATCCCCCAAAAAAATTGTAAATGAAAATTTTTATAAGGTGGGGCGTTCCGGAGTAATCGAGCTTTGAACATTAGTATGGTTCTCTGATTTGACGCTTTTATTTTGGAAATTTGGGAATAATGTATAAACCATACAGAAACAAGGGAGGAGAGGGCTGCGCCGAAGGCTTTATACCTTTCATGAATAAGAAGCACGATTTTCACTTTCTGATCCTGATTCATAATTAGTTTAAATTAAGATGTACATAACTCAGACTCCTTTTATCAGAAAAATGGGTTGTATGGAGGAAGGATTAATCTATTTTTCCTCTCAGACCTAAAGGTATGTGATCAAAGTTATTTTATGTTCATGAAAGGTTGAAAAACAAATATTTACAGATTCTTAAAAGAAATTGAATGCTGAGTTTGAGGAGTTAAATAATGTGTCTTTATAATGTTCTTCCCTGTGTTTTATAGCGCGAGACCAATCGTTGAAAACTCGATTAAGTCGTTTATGTGAGTCTTTATATGGTATAAGCTTTCAATCGGTCAGATCTTCTAAACAGGTTATATTATACAAAAGACTCGTGATGAAACGAAAAAAAATTAACATTTTTTTTTCGACCTAAAAACGAGCGAATTGAGCTGAACTTTTCCTATCTAATCGATATCAAACGAATCAGTGAGGGATCTTGTTTTTTAGAAATCAGCGCTAAGGTTTAATGGAGATTCACTCTTGTCAGCAAGTGCTACTTTGAACTGAGCTGGCAAGTGTAAACAAAAACCCTCGCACGATGAACAACGATTACGGTCTGTAAGGAAAACGATGAACTGGCAATCGAAGTGCTCTGCGGAGCGATAACAATGGCTACTATCGAAGAAAATTTAATGACGAGCTGCATTAGCTCTATGCGCACTTGACCACTGCAACAAACTTAAGCCCGAAGACTTTTCTGGATGTTTTATGTCATGCAAATGGAAAAAGATGATCCGCTACAGAAGGTATCCGTAGTGGCCCACGAGTTTGTTACCATAGGTCCCCTACGTTTGAAAACATAGGTGGGGGATGACCTGGCCTCCATTTTCTTTCGTGGTCGCTAAACTGGGATAACTGTATTATCGATGGATATCTCCTATGAGTTTAAGTTTCAGTGATGCGTTCGAATTTTGAGACAGGATTCTTCGCGCAAACATATTTGAGGGTGAAAATTGGACTTTAGTAGTTACCTAGCCATGGAGCAGCGCTGCAGCCGTATTCGTGTTTGTTTAAAACCGCTAACATAATTATTTGTTGGTTAAATCGCTTTTTATGTTTCCATTGCTATTGGGCAACACTACATATAATTGGCGCAGCTGTTCGGAAGTTGAGGTAGGTGCTTGTAGGACAATATCTGCCCCATGAGCAATGCTACCACTAAGTTCTTCCTATTATTTTTTCAAATCTATCTGTTGACCATTTGATTTGTTTTTGTATGTTTGTATAACGTAGACTGATTTATGTAAAAAAATATTTTCTCTCCGCTTTCCTCGGCAATAACAATAAATTATCTAAACATCGACAAGCACATTCATCTTCTGTGGGATTTTTTTGTACAGTGCAGGTTTGTTAATTCAGCAATTATATATTATTTATAAAATTTTTTTTTATCCTTAATATTCTCTTTTCCACCGGTGTCAACAAAACTATTACTCTAATCCATTTTGTGAGATTTTGGTGTCTTCTCTTCCGCTTCCTTAAGTCGAAAAATTGTGCATAAGTTCTATATTTTGTTTACCGTTCTTTTAGTGCCAAATTATTGAACTATCATGATTTTATATGTATTCCTATTAATTTTGGCAGTGGTTTCAGTGTGTTCAGGATCAAAAGTTTTTTACTCAAAAATTGGGCCTCTGTAGGAGTATTGCATTCTTCAAACAAAAAAGAGCTCTCATATATGCTCAGTATATATTGTTTTGTCTGTAGTGATGGCGTTGTTGTTGTTGTTGTTGTTAACAGTGCTTCGCCCTGCCCAATGGGCTCGATCACTCTAAATTGTCATCAGGCTCTTCCACAGGGTTGGACCAGAGTGATGTGGGTGTTAGAAGAGTGAGTTCAACTGAACAGGAAAAGAGATGTATGGTATCATGAGGGGTCATACCACATGCAGGGCATGTATTTGGTATGTTGGGGTTCAGTCTGCATAAGTAAGAGTTTAACCTATTACAATATCCAGAGCGAAGTTGTGCTAGTATGACTCTAGTCTCCCTCGGAAGTACACGCTCCTCTTCAGCCAATTCAGGTGGTTGAGTATTAATAACGGGATTCACCGGCCGAGATCTGAGGGATCTGTCTACCGACTCTGTGTGGAGGTCATTTAGAGCCCGTCTATGGTTCCGCAGATCAAACGGCAAAGAGATATGATGCCGGATCTCATCGTAATGCTTACGGAGATGTCTCCTTATGTCTCTGGGGGGCGGTGCTACATCCAAAAGATGTCGGTTTGGATGACTAGGTTTGTGACAGTTCAGAAGGAACTGTCTACTCAAGAGTTCCGCGTGCTCTTGAACATTGAGCAATTTCGCCTCTTGATGGAGGTGAGACTCAGATGAGATAAGCAGGCATCCCGTAGCGGTTCTGATGGCGGTGTTTTGGCAGACTTGCAATTTCCTCCAATTGGTGTCAGAAAGGTTGGGCGACCATGAGGCTATTGCGGTGGCATGACCAGCGAAGGTGAGGCCGTTGTCAAATGTCACGCCCAAGATTTTTGGGTGGTTGACAGTAGGTAGAGGTGCTCCATCTACGTGGACATTTAACTCTTGCCCCATCTGCGCATTCCATGTAGTAAACAGGGTCGCCGTAGATTTAGTCGGAGACAGGGTCAGATTACGCTCGGTGAAGAAGCTGGAAAGGTCATGGAGGTAACTGTTGATTCTTATACAGAGTTCATCAATGGAGGGACCCTTGCCCGAGGCCATTATCGTGCAGTCGTCAGCGTAGGAAACAAAGGAGACTCCCTCTGGTGGGGGGGGGAAGTCTCGAAATATAGAAATTAAACAAGAGGGGAGAGAGAACACCACCTTGCGGCACCCCTTGTTTTATTCTTCGTGGTCTAGATTTCTTGTTCCTAAATTTGACTGTTGCCTGTCGACCATTGAGGTAATTAGCGGTCCACCTCTTAAGGCCGGCAGGGAGCGGTGTCTCATCCAGGTCTCGGAGGAGAGTGGCGTGATTGACCGTGTCGAATGCTATTGACAGATCAAGTGCCACGAGAACCGTCCTATGGTTTGGTGGATTTTGATTCAAACCGTTGTTAATCTGCGTGTTCAAAGCGGATGTCGTGCTGTGATTTTTACGAAAACCATGTTGATGATCGGCCAATTTTAGATTTGTAACGAAGTAAGGAAGCAGAATGGACTCTAGCAATTTCGCTACCGGCGGAAGGAGGGATATCGGACGATAGGACTCTCCTAGGTTCGCCGGCTTCCCTGGTTTTAATAGGGGAACTACAATCGCTTGTTTCCATATCTCACGTATAACGAAGGTAGTTAGAGAGAGATTGAAGAGAGCCGCTAAATAATTCTGTCCTTCATGGCCAAGGTGTTTGATCATCTTCATGGCAATTCCGTCGGGTCCGATGGATTTTGAGGGTTTGGCCTTCATTATGGCTTCCTTAACCTCTGCGGCTGAGACGGCAATGGGCGCAGTAGAGTGTTTGTGTTTGCGCGCACGTCGGAAGGCTCTTCTCTTAGTCCTATCCGCAGGTGGATGCATTATAAACAGGCGGCAAAAGGAGCTCGCGCATTTCCTGGCGTCCGATTTGACTCTGTCGCCGAAAGAAATGGCGACCTTGTCTTTGTGTTTGGTCGGATTGGATAGTACCTTGACAGTCGACCATAGTTTGCCGACTCCGCCGACTCCGAGAGGTTGCATGTCTCAAGGTGTTGTTTCCACTTGGTCAGCTTGTGTTCGTTGACAATCCTACGAATTTCCGCATTGAGATCTTTTATTCTGGGATCTGCGGGATTGATGAGTCTCATTTGGTCACGTTCTCATGCCATCGCCGCAGCTTCTGCCGGGAAATTCGGACGAATTTCTGGTATTCTGCCAGCAGGAATAAAGCGGCATGAGGCTGAATCAATGATCTTGCGAAACTCTCTTTCGCCTTTGCGTACGTCCGTAGGAGTGGGTGAGGCAGAGAAGGAGCGCTCTGTATATTCAGTAAAGCGGTCCCAGTCCGCTTTGGTGAAGTTGATGTATGTTATTTTATCAGTCGTTATGAAGTCGGTCGGTCGTTCAACAGAGAGTAAAATGGGTAGGTGGTCTGAAGCTAATGTAAGCATCGGTCGCCAGATGACAAAGTTAATAAGGCCCGCGCTCGTTATGGAGATGTCTGGCGAGCTGTGACAGTTACCTGCCACCCTTTTGGGGGCATCTCCATTGACTGTACAGAATGCTGAGTTATCTATTTGGTCTGCAATTGCCTGTCCTCTACTGTCTGCTGGCAAGTTGGAGTGCCAGAGATCGTGATGTGCGTTGAAGTCGCCTAGGATTAGGCGGTTATCGCCCCTTAGCAACGCACTAATGTCGGGATGATAATCTCTAGGACAACACGTGACAGGAGGAATATAGATGTTTATGATTTGCAGGTCGGCGTCTCCTGACCGGACTGCTATGCCTTGGCATTCTAAGGTAGAGTCCCTGGGGTCGACGTCAGGGGAAAATAGATTGTATTGTACAGAGTGATGTGTAATGAACGCAAGGCCACCCCCAAGACCGCTGGGACGGTCTTTACGATGTACATTATACCCATCACAAGTTCGTAAGTCCGATCTCGTGTTCAGTTTTGTCTCTTGTATCGCGGCGATTTGATGTTGTGCGTCTTCATAAAGTCTGTTATCTCCGCGATCTTTCCAGCTAATCCGTTACAGTTCAGCTGCAGAATTTTGAAGTGTGTAGGAGGGGAGGCGGGGGACATACTAGGCGTGAGGGACGGATGCGTTGGCCTAGGTGGAGGTAGGCTAAGGCCTAAACTATGTCGCAGTCTAGAGTTGACAGCGCCATGGCCGATGTTGTCTGGCGTGGAGGGCGGCTGTGTACTGCAACAGGGGGCTATGAACGAATCCGTCCAAAGGTTGCCGTTTGAGAGCCCAGAGCACATAAGGGTGTGACACAGGCCAAGGCAACTGTTGCACTTGACCGATGTCGCAGGCGTATACAATCTTTGCCCACAAACGGTGCACGTAGTGAAAGGTACTAGGAGGTGGTGTTCCTGACCCACGTGCAGGCTGGAAGCAGGGGGGGGGGGGGCATTAGGGGCAGAGACAGAGGGGACTGACGCTCGGCGATGCTCATATCTCACCTATTCCGGGGGGGATAGGAGTGTTGAGCGGCCGTGTGAGATGGAGACGCTGGCGTGCGTGAGCGACAGTCGGGAGTGGGTGAGGCAGGGATGGCAGCGGTGCTGCCAGTCGTGTAGACTGAGCCACTATTGTGACTATTGGGGGTAGTTAAAGGCGGTAAGGGAGTGCCAGAGCGGCGGCTACCGCGGGACGTCCTAGGACGTGTACGGCAAGGTGCCTCAAAAGTACTAAAGAAAGTACGGGGTCTGTGGATGGCAGGGTTAAGCCCTGAACATCCAGATTTATGTAACCATCTCTTACACTTGGCGCATTGTACCGAATACGACCGTTTAATATAAATTTTCTTCCAGCAAACGCAGCAGATCCAGTCTCTTGGTCCAGGGTTGGGTTCGACCCCAGCCCGTAACAAGAGACAATGGAGCAACCCAGCTGCAAGGGTTTGCTCCGAGGACGACAATTTAATGGTGGGACGGGACAGATTGGACAGGGTTACACTGAAATAACAGCCCTTGGCCGGGTGGGAAAACCCGGGTCATTCCGGTGCGATAGAACCGGCTGTTGTGGGAACATATGCTTTGAAATGAATAAATAATCGACAAACGTCAAACCACAGGAATTATTTCCAAAACCAACAGATGAGTGATGGCGTATTCTAAAGTAATACAATGATTTTCTCATACAAATTACATGTTGCGTAAGAATATCGCTCAACATAATATGATTATTGTCGTGCTGTGATGTAAACTACGTTAAGGATGGATATTGACGTCTTCATAGTTTTTATATTCCCTGCAAAGAATGCGATTAGTTTAGGATCAGTACGGGATAAGCCGCAAAGTAATATGGAACTTATGCCAGTTCTGATCTCTATATATGGGCTCAGCTGTTCACATTTCTTTGAGCGTCATGTTTTTTAAATCCTATAAGTATGCTACACAAATACAAACGAATTTGTACGCCTGTGACTATGCCACCCATATTAAAATTGACTAACATTGAATTATAGCCAACTGTAGGCTAAATTGATTAATGGGAACTCGTATCGCAGTGTTGCACTGCAAACTGACATTTTGGAAGTCAGCCTATATAATGCGTTGACAGAAACTACTTACTCAGAATACTTTATATGTAATCATGAACCGGGACTTTCATTCCTTTTGAAATAAAAATCTAAAAAATCCGGCGAGAAAAAATTTAATTCCGGAGTTTTAAGTTACTATCGGACTGTTTTTTATAAAGTTATACAAATTAATAATTTTCTTAAGGGACACTGTCTAACCTAGGACTTCTTTAAAATCGAAAAAAAGTTTTTTTTAGGTCCCGTAATATAATGCTTTGCCAGACCAAATTAATGATATCGATAAGTATGTGCAAATGCCAATAAACCTAGAGGCTTTTGCGTTTAACTCTCTCCATTGCATGGTAATAAGAGTACTTTCCTATCTAAAAAAAACGTTCGAGAGGAACTGAGAGAATAATTTAAGAGTAATGTAAACATTCCTACCGCTGGTGTATTGGCAATTCAAACGACGGAAACTTCACAAGAAAGTTTTTTAAGAATTATAAAACAGCAGCTAATATCCCCAAAGTTGACGACCACAATATGGGACGGTTATTTTTAATTGTATTTCACCTGCCTTGCCGACACGAATTTTCTTGGAAATTGTGTCTTCGAGTTGGAGCGCCAACTGGTCAAAGCATGTGCTTATATGGTATAATCTTCCTGCAACCCCGTTTAAGTTGCTCAAATCTTACTGTAGCTGCAATATTTTTTGTTCATACTATTTAATTTCATGAGCTTTAGCTCAAAAACCGTTTTTTCGGAACTATCGATTATATGAGAGCTATGCGTTATATTAGTCCGATCTTGTTGGTTCCGACAAATGACTAATATAAATGGCACTTACACAAAAAATTCCAGGGAGATATCTTCAAAACTGCGGTACTAGTTTCCATTCAAACACACAGACGCACAGACGGACATGGCCAAATTAACTCATCCATATCTGCTGCTTCTCATATTGCGGAGCTATCGACTGCATAGAAGTAGAAAGCTTTGAACTTTAACTCCAAATCGGCATCATGCGTATAAGTAGAAGCTCTAAATATATGTAGCGACTTTCGCCTCTACAATTGCGTTTGTGATGTCAGCCTTATACGCCTAATGCAATGCAGCTATCAACACCTAATCAGCTGATCGAATTCGCCATGCCCTTGACATTGGAAACTAAAATCACTGTTCGGCGAACCATCATCAACGACGGACTTGAAAACAACAAGCTGCGACAACTAAATAAGCACTTTGAAGTTATAATAATTCAGCTGTGATCTCTATTTAATTATTAAATAAATTGTAACGTACTACTGTATAAATTGTTAAACGCTATGATTTTATTCGGGTATAAGTCCACATATGTCGAAAAAAGTTTTCATAGAGAAATAATTGGTAATGTTTTTTTATTCCTATCAAACATTATCACAATTTATGGGAAACATTTTCGCTCTCATTTCTAAATTTTTAGTTTCTCTGTTTTTTCTTCTATCGTGTTCATTTCAAATACGTTTTTCAAATCCACTGATATAGGAAGCTTATATCGTATATCGTCACAAGTAAGTCAATATTTTATTCTGTACACACAAACACTTTCACTTTATATGAGTACATATATATATATTTGCTTTTAATCAATAAACTATGAAGTACTTGCCTCTTTGAACTTTATTTTATCAAAAATAAAAATAATTAACTAAGAGTTATTATCAACTGGTCTTGAGCTCGTTATACTTACAAAAAATATGTTAAATGAACAGACCGTAAAACCAACAACAAAATAAATTTATACCGGAGCACGCGGTTATGTACAATAACTATCTTCTAAAAATAGAAAGAAGAATGTACACAAACAAAGTCCAACATACATGATTTACATATAGACAGAATGTCTAAAATATTGTGTATACCGTTGGCAAGATAACAAACAACAATTAGAGGAAAACTTGAATTAAGCAGCTTGCAAAACTACACGCAGCATAGCCTATGGGTTAGGCAGCTGCGCTAGCAATAAGAGTGAGTGGGTTCGATTCTCCACAAGATCCTCTGAAATAGCAAAACTATACGAATTAGTCGGGCGAGAAATCGTGCCTGTTTTCGAAATAGTACTATAACTATAGCCTGTATATGTTTGTTGCTTTCAATTTTTCCTCTAATCAAAAATAATAATAATTAGCTAAGAAATTATTATCTTCTTGAGCTCGTTATACTTACAAAAATATTTATAGGGATATTTTATTTTATTTTTTTTTCAATTATATTAAAAAGTAAAAAATTTCGAAACACAGTTATTTAAAATAAGTCATAAAAACCATTTTTATACCCAGCTGTACTTGATAGCGGTTGCTTGTACAGGTATAAAGGAATCAGACTTCCATATATCAAAATGACCAGGATCGAAAAAAATTTGATTGAGCCATGTCCGTCCGTCTGTCCGGCTGTCCGTCTGTCCGTTCACACTATTGAGCAAATATTGAGATATCTTCACCAAATTCGGTATGCGGGCTTATTTAGACTCAGAATAGAATGGTATTGAAAATGAGCGAAATCGGACGATAAACACGCCCCCTTTTCCTATATCGAAAATATCGAAAAATTTAAAAAATTAGATAAATCGAAAACAAATACCACAAAATTTGGTAGGTGGATTGATTTTATAACGCAAAACACAAGTTCAGTAAGATTTTGGAATATATGCGTGGGAACGCCCACATTTAGAAGAAGCAAATTCAGAAGTTTAACAAGCTGTAAATCAATAGCCGTTGGAGATATAACATTGAAATTTTGCATAGACATTTTTTTCGTAGCGAAAACTGTTTGCTGTTAAAATGAGCGAAATCGGCTGAAGGCCACGCTTTCTTTTTTATAATAGCTCTGAAAAAAGTGTCTGTAAAATTCCATAAGTCTTACATAAGTAAATTAAATATTTATTGGTAGTAGACGTGGCATCGCCTTCTTTTGGGTAAACAGTTTCTGTTGTCTCCCGATAGCGATTGCCCCTAAGTTTGAAGAAAATTGTATTTAACCACACAAAACAAACAATAACAGCGTTTCAAGTGCACAGGTGGGTATGTAACGTTCGGTTTCACCCGAACTTAGACTTCCTTACTTGTTTTACAATATATTTTTTGTGCGGTGTTGAAGAGGTTATATGTTTTATATACATAAATTCAGAAACATCTTTCCAATAGCTAAGGGCATCGCTCAAAACATGTATGTTATTAATTTTTCTGAATGATGAGTAGTATAGTGGCCGTCCGTTTCTGAAACGAACCCCACACGCATCATTTTAAAACTATCACAATGCGAATTTACTATCATTAGCTTCTTTCACTACAACTAAATATATATTGGTAGTGCCAATTTTTTCCTCCATAAAGTTAAAATTTTAGTTCATTCACACATTTTCATGCATTATTATAAAATATTTTTCGTTCTTGAAAATACAAAAATTTAAAGTATCTTTATTTTTAATAATTTATTAATTTATCTACCAACCAATAAATATTTAATGGTATACATTAGTACCATAAGTTTATTCGCATATCTTTTTTCCTTGTTGTAATAATTTTAATTGAACCGCGCTCTAAAAATCTTTCGACGCACAGCTGTTTCATGTAATTTCATGTAAATTATATGTAACAAAATAAATATTATATTCACAGCAGGATCATAGAAACAAGTACACCTATGGCCATAGAAATACACTCACACAAAACCACACTCACACAAACCCAATAAGCGCTCTCCATGTTTTTAACCACTTTGCAATTATTTACGGTACCTCTGAAATATTCATAAATATTAATTTATATTGGTAAATATGGAAAATTCAAAGATGAGTACAATAAGAGCAAGATACAATGTTTACTTCAAATTATTCAAACGGTGAAAGAGGAAGAAACAAATAGAAAATATGCAAATTTTACAGGAAAAAAATTCCAGAGCAGCAGCAGATACGGTTTATTCCGAAAAGAAATTGTTGAAAGTAAGGAGGGAAATTAAAACATGTGGTAAAGTGGAAAATATATTTATATTAAATATAAGTCCAAGGTCCAAAATATTTTGCTTCGATACAATCAAGAATTGTGTGTATGTCGCACATGAGTATGGAAAAATGTTGTTACGTACATACCCGGCAATCAACCCAACTAGTTGTAAAATACTTCACATCTAGTATGAATTACAAGCCACCTGCATTTTCTTCATATAAGTTACTGCTATTTAATCACAATGGGCTCATTAGTGACCTAAATATCGGGCTGTTACCTTAGCGTTTCAGCTAAACCCTCACAACCTACTGCTATTTTTAACAAGGCAAAGTCCTAAGAGAGATCAGTTGTCAAGAATTTTGAACAGTAATATACCAGTCTTATATTACACCTTTGCCAAGTGTACTTCAGAATTTGTAAAATGTACTTCAGAATAGTCAATTGTACTTCAGAATAATCAATTGTACTTCAGAAACCATCAATTATACTTTAGAAAATATAAATTGTACTTCAGAAACCGTAAATTGTACTTCAGAAGCTGCAGAACTAACAGGATTTTAGTATTTCTGAAGAACAATTCACAGTTTCTGAGGTACAACTTTAAGTACAATTGCATATTCTGAAGTACATTTACAGTTTCTGAATTACAATTAACGGTTTCTGAAATGCAATTGATGATTCTGAAATACAATTGTCTACTCTGAAATACGTTTTACGTTTTCTGAAGTACACTTAGAAAAGGTGTAGTTCCAAATAAATATATAAAAATTTAGTTCTATCGTGGTAATTGAAACTATTTGAAATGCATTCGATCAAAGATAATAATTATTCGGCTGACTATGTTATGTCATGGGTTCAACTCCTGATACCATGAGCAGTAAAAATAAAACTAAAAAATCGAAACAAATTTTTCCAGTTCTGGAAATAGTCAATTATTTTGAATTTATACTTGTACAAGTTTGGTCTATTTCAGACTAGTATATTTCAAGTCACAAAACTTAAATTGTATGCTAATATTTTTGCTGACTAGTTTGGTGTTTCACCGTAATGTACACGTAGACATATACAAGGTGGCGCAAAAGTAAGCTTCCGATGTGCAGTGTGTGCTGTTGCACCGTCTTGTTGGAACCACATGTTTTCCAATCCCAATTCATCAAGTTGCGGCAAAAAGAACTCGTTGATCATTGCTCTGTAGCGCTCACCATTCACAGTAACCGTTTGGCCCCGACCGATTATTGGTCAAATAAATAGTCAGCAATATTCCGCGTTCTGGAGCAGTGTAGCGTAACATTGTTTATTAACGTGTATTTCGCATGTGTTTACTACACAAATGTCAAAAGAGAACTGACTTTAGGGGCCAATCGCAAAATTTATAGCATTTTCTGATAGGAGGATTACTTTTGCGCCACCCTGTAGAAGAGTATACGCATTTGGGAATGCAGCTCGTACTAAAGGTTTGTGTGCTTACTTTCATTATGGATATATGCATCAAGCATACTAAATAAGTTTACTGTTAGTAGGTATTTACAGCTTATACTTACACATTAGACGGGGCTAAAAAAAATAATAAATAGTTTGGAAGCAGTTGACAAAGTCTCGTAGAAAATAAATTGTTCAGGAATTTTTTGAAAATGGAAGTGGAACCGCCCACTTTCGATTAATTCGGCACATAGATTTCCATGAATACAAGTAATGTTCCGGGGAAAAATGCGCGAAATCTGTTAAAGTCCACCATCACTTGTATATGAAAGATTTTGAAAAGGATCATAGATATGCATACTAGGCAATAACTTTACGTTAAAAAGCTTTATATCATTTCTAAGTATTTCACTTACAAGGTCTCCGTGAACGAAGAAATTCGAAAAATATAAATTTTCGAAAAAGGTCGTGGCCCCGCCCCTTTTATAATGTATTATTTTACAAAGCTTTTTATGCAATAACTCCGGCAAGAATTGAATTATCGCAAATATATTTGGCGAAAATGTTAAATATATAAAGGTACGGTAATACGAAAATAAAGGTAACTGTTTACTTTAAAAGTGGGCGAAATCAGTAAGAGGGTCAGGCCCAGCTTTTTACCGTAGTTCTTAAATTTTTTTTTTAACTTAAAACCCGAAATTTCTATAACTATACAAGCTATATCAACAAGATCTTGCACATGTAATTTCAAGTAGATATTTCAATAAAGATTGGTCAGCTGCTGTTCAATAGTATATAGTATACCCCTAGAAATCGAATAACACTTAGCCGGAATATACGGGAAATTAGTTAATTTTAACCTAGAAATCTGACGAAGAATTACTCTTGCAAACAAATGCTACTTCGGACTGAGTAGGCAATTGAAAAGTAAAGTCCTCTCTCGACGAACGAAAATAACACTCTACAAGTCACTCATCGCAATCGTCCTGCTATATGGTGCAGAAGCGTGGACACTAACAACATCTGATGAGGCGGTTCCTCGAAAGATTTGTGGACCTCTAGGCGTTGGCAAAGGCGAGTACCGAAGAAGATTTAATGATGAGCTGTATGAGCTTTACGCAGACGCCGACATAGTTCAGCGAATTAAAACACAGCGGCTTCACTGGCTAGGCCACGTTGTGCGAATTAGCAAAGATGCTCCAGCCCATAAGGTATTCCTATCGGCACACGCAGGTGGAAGCAGAGGAAGAGGGAGACCACCACTCCGATAGAAGGACCAAGTGGAGACCGATTTGCAATCCCGCGGTGTTTCCAATTGGCGCCAGTTGGCGCAACGTAGAAATGGGTGGAGAGCTATTTTGGACGGGCAAAATCGCCTAGGTGGTTAGATGACCTTTTAAAGAAGAAGAAGAAGTTAATACCCCACTGCAATAAGGAAGTTATGTACATTTTTTGATTTTCATACCTTTCATGAAAATGAAATTTTTGCAAGTATGAGAAAAAAGAAGAGATGAGTCCTTCAATTAGTATACTGAAATGATCTGAATATGGAGCTGAGTCGATTTAGCCATGTCCATCAATACGTATATTCGCCAGTAAATTGATCTCAAGAAAATGTACTTTTGTATAGTATAAAAATATATATTAATGTGCCAAGTATGTATGTGTGGCTATTTGAAAATGTAATACAAAATATATAAACTAACAAATTTTATCTAACTTTCTTTTCTTCTTAAAAATGACTGACAACTGGGTATAAGAGTCAATGAACATAAAAGAGACGCAGAAAACAAGAAAACAACAACGGCTTTAGCACAGCATTTAAGAAATAACAACCACACAGCGGACTTTACAAATATCAAAATATTAGATATAGAAAAAAGAGACAAAACAAGACTAACTCTTGAGAGCATACGCATACAGAAACAAATGGATAAAGCTCTCAACTATAAAGATGACGTTGACGGACTGAGCAGCGTCTACTCGACTGTTATACATACAAAGAGTCAAAAGAAAATAAGCAAACGTCAGTGCAAGGTGGAAATAAGCACCAACCAATAAAATGTTGTTATTAATTGTGATATTTTTTTAAATGCAATGTAATTATTTATTTAACTAAATGTAAGTGAAATGTTAAAGTTTTTCGTGTTTATTGTCATATACAAGTGATTAATGTATTAACCAATGTATGTATACTTTTTTTACCATATTTTATTTAAAACAGATCCCCTTGAAGAAGACGCGGAGATCGTCGTAACAAAAACAAATGTTTGTTTTATTTGGATGGCCGTAAGCGTTCAACCCAGCAAACATGACTGTCTATCTTTTATGTGGATATATAAGTCATGTGATACACTTTTTGGCCATTATCATTAAAAAATTTAAGCTG
Organism: Merzomyia westermanni; assembly: GCA_949987695.1. Classification (NCBI taxonomy): domain Eukaryota; kingdom Metazoa; phylum Arthropoda; class Insecta; order Diptera; family Tephritidae; genus Merzomyia; species Merzomyia westermanni. The sequence continues at coordinate 50,960,784 of OX465289.1, read as the reverse complement.
GATACGTTTAGGGACCATTCTGGTATCGCGGGATTGAAGTTTCAAATCCCGTAACTACCAAGAGTCAAAAAATCCTGAACACCGACATTCTTACTAGACAAATATGTTAGCTCATACACATTTCATGCCTTTGTAATAACTTATTCTTAGACCACATATGTTGCCATTTAAAGTTAATCATAGCACACCCACAGTCTTACAAAAAAATGTTAAAAACGGTATTCACAGCATTTACAATTATTCTTAAATAAAAACAAATTTATATTTGAAAAAAATAAAAGCAGGTAGATACAAATAAGTTAGTTAATTGATATTAGAGGAAAAATTACAACGTTATGCACAACGTTATTGAAAAAGATATAATCGATTTATGCAAACGTAAGTTTTTCACTTCCTAATAATAATAAGAGTATGGGCTGGAATCATATGGTCAGCTTTGAATTGCCAACACTGTGGCATTCGTAACTTGAAATCGCCTTAAGTCGACTTAAGGAGTTATTGCTGTGGACGACATATGTATATACAAAAAATTCATATTGAACACCAAGTTAAGAGATATGCAAATCATATGAACGTATTCAAAAGTTAACACATGATATGCAAATAAGGTAATATCCCAACAAAAAGTAATCACAAATTTTTAATAAAAAAAGAATTTACCGATAAGCGAAATACAAAATTTAGATATGTACATATTTATTTACATAGGTACCTAAATATAATCGTCCTAACACACTGAAACTCTTACTTTCTGCCTACTAAATAAAGCCAGAATAAGCTGATTTTTAGCTAAATACCACTGATGCAGCCACTGTGGATGGAGAACTCACAAAAAAACAAGGTAATTTACCCTATAGGAAATCGATTTCACCATCTTCGACTGACAGATATTGAACGTACTTTGATCTTAGCTGTACCCTTCAATCCTTAACGATTTTAGATTTACCTCTGGTATGGGCTTTGGTATTTTGGTCATTCAAATGCAGGCAGCGCCCAGTGCCTTTTCAAAATTATGTTCATATGTGGACCATATAGGCTGAAATAAATTTTTTTATTTAGCTGACTCCGTTTCTGAATAAACAATTTCGTGCAGTTTTCTCACATTGTAAAGTTTGCTTTTTGGATAATTGTTCCCTTCACAGTCACAACTACGGAAATGCCATAAGAGTGACAACGGGTTACGGAAATCGTAACCACGGATGCCACCATCACCACCGTCATTGTCATCACAATTCTTTTGCTAAATCTTCTTCTTCCTTTACATCTCTTACCTCACCCTTAAATTTTCATTTTCTCACTGACACTTCAGTTTTTCAATCCGCTTTTCATTTTTCATTTTCATTTTCTCACTGACACTTTAGTTTTTCAATCCGTTCTTCAATTAGTTTTTTCCTGAATTTTTCAGTTTTAACTTTTTATTTTCCTTCTCGTTTTCCTTTCCCTTTTAACTTTACATTTACTTTTCCATTTTCTTCTGATTTCCCCTTTCTTTTCCATTTCGTTTTCCCGTTTTTCTTTATCTTTTTCTTTTGCTTCAATTCCCACTTCTTTTTCTTTTGATTTTTTTGTACCTATTTCCCTCCCCTTTTAATTTTTCTTTGCCTTTTTCTTCCCCTTTCCGTTCTACAAGGCAATGAATACCTTTTCAAGTAGAGCTTAATTGGCATATCAATACATCAGTTACTCGTAAATAAATGCGTCCTTACAACTTTTAGTAAGTTTTATGAATATAAGTATCTTGCAAAAGTAGCTCAAACAAAATTACAATACAAAGGCTACGTGTCTAAAAATAGTTAAAGTCAAATATCAAATTTGCAATAAAACGAGAAAAACATAAAATACTGACTAAGATGCTACTAACGCTTGCATATTTCCATATAAGCATATATTATATATGTACATGGATATATATTTACTTATAATCCATGGTAGCAAGTAAATGGGGGAGGAAGTTGAAAAGTTGAGTTTAGAAAAGGAAAGTTTTGCTGATTTTAAACTAAATTTAATTTTGAAACTTTTCCTCGCAACATTTCATTTTTCTACGTTGTTTCTTATTTTTCCACTTTTCCTTATGAAATACGTTGCAGAGAAGTTTAACGAACTAGTAAGGAAGTAGAAAACAGGTTGGCATCGGAATTTATAAATTATAAAATAAATATGAAACATCTTTCGTCAGAGTTGAAGCGGAGCTTATAGGTTAAGGTAAAGGAAGGAATGTAGCAATAAAGAGAGCAACTGAAATGAAGCTGAAGAAAATGAACAGTAAGACAAGAAACGTAAAATAAAATTAACTCAGAGAAAGTAAGAAAAAGTAAAGGATAGGAGAGGAGAGGAAAGAAAAGGAAAGGCAAACCCCTGCGGCTTAGGGGTTTAGAACATGCCCGAGGTAGGCATACCGGTCGAAAGAGGCGACTAATATGCACAAAGGTAATGGCGTGCAACTCGATGGTTGATCGACGGATATGATGCCTCTCACCTCTCATTACCCACCTTATCCTTCCTTACGGAAGGAGGGGTGACATGACCTAGAAGGTTTCACTGGTCATAAATTGCTACCACGACAGTCGGGCAGTACCGCAAGGGAGTACCGGAGCGTACCGGGTTCAAATCCGGCCAAGGACTGTTAATTCGACAACACTCCCTAAAACCTTCGGGGAGTGTTTTTGTCGTTACCACAACAACAACAACAATAAAGGAAAGGCAAGGACAGGAAAGGGAAGCAAAGGAAAGGAACAGAAAGAAAAGGAAAGAAAAGGAAGGGAAAGAAAAGGAAAGGAAAGAACAGAAAAGAAAAGAGAAGAAAAGAAAAGAAAAGAAAAGAAAAGAAAAGAAAAGAAAAGAAAAGAAAAGAAAAGAAAAGAAAAGAAAAGAAAAGAAAAGAAAAGAAAAGAAAAGAAAAGAAAAGAAAAGAAAAGAAAAGAAAAGAAAAGAAAAGAAAAGGAAATTAAAGAAAATAAAAGAAAGAAAAGTAAAGGAAAAGAAAAGAAAGGAAAGGAAAAGAAAGGAAGAAAAGGGAAAGAAAAGGATAGGAAAGGAAAGGAAAGGAAAGGAAAGGAAAGGAAAGGAAAGGAAAGGAAAGGAAAGGAAAGAAAAATAAAAGTAAGGAGATAACAGTGCAAGAAATTGTCAACAAAGAAAAGGAAATAATAAAATAAAACACTATAAAACAAATTGAAACAAAAACATAGCAAAAATTTGAGGGTCTTACCTCGTTCATCGGAAAAATGTTTTGTATGAGGGCTATACAATATATTGGTCGAATCTTGTTGGTTCTTACTACACCCATTACATATGTTATAAGTCTTGTAGCTGCCAAATTTTCTCGCTATTTAATTGCAATACTTATAGCACAAACCCCGTTTAACGGAGCAATTGATTGTATGGAAGCTATATGTTAAGTAGGTCCAATTTGGCTGATTTCCATTTGTCACATTACGTAAATAATATATATATACCAAGCATAGCTTTTGAAGTGCAACATTTATAGGAACTATCGATTATAGCTCTCATGCTATTCGTTGTATTGGTCCGATCTTGGTGGTTCCGACAAATGATTAATATGTTACAAAATGGCGATCTCACACCAAATTTAATCGAGACGAACAAGGCTAAATCGACTCAGCTCATCAACCTGATAATTTTGTGTATAGTTATTGGTAGGTCTATCTGTTCTTCTTATAAGTTATAGGAAATTCTATTAGAAAGAAAAAATGTGAAAAATGGACATGTACACTAGGGTGGGTTGATTTGTATGATATTTCGATAGGTTTTGGGCTCAGGAAAAAAAGTTTTACTACGCATACCCAAAAAAATAATTTTCGAGCCTGCGAAATGAAATTTTTTTTTTTTTTTTTCAAAAAACTGTTATCGCCAACGTTTTTAGCGGTCGGAGAGGGTATACATGAAAATTTTAATATCAAACGAAAATTATTTTAGTAGGTCATGAAAACAACCTTAAAAATCAAAGTCGAAAAAAGTCAAGAAAAATTAAATTTCGCAGGCTCGAAAATTATTTTTTTGGGTATGCGTATTGGAACTTTTTTTTCCTGAGCCCAAGACCTATCGAAAAAACGATGGCGCGATATCGGATAATAAATCGACCCAGTCTAATATACACATTTTTAAATATGGGAAAAAAAATTAAAATAACTTATATACTAAGCACTACTAGGTATAATAAGCCCACTACATGGCATATTTAATTGATCATATTCAATGGCATAATCTATATGAGCTTTGTCAAGCTAAGAGGGCTTTTATCCCTATATTTTATTATTTAATATGAGTTATTTTTATACTGAAAGGTATTTGTTAAGAAGTGTACTATTATTATAAAGAGCATTTTAATTTTACATATATTTATTTTCTTAAATAAACCACAACTAAGGCTTGTATAGGAAAAAATAGAAAAGCCTATGTCAGATTATTTACAAAAAGTACAAAATGCAAAAGTCAGGGCCGCCAAAGGCACTTCAGCGATAACCCCATTACCAGGTGTAATTTCAAGAACTAAGAAAGTCTAAGATTGGTTGCGATAGAAAATTAAAAGCAGTTGTTCTTCTGATAAACCAAAACAACGTTTGGAAAGTTATTATGTACGTATGAATACGAATCGTTATATACTGTGAAGTAGTACAGATGAGTACAAAAATCAATTAACAAAAATTAATATCGGCACTTATAGTCCACATTACCCCAATGATACTTATATAGCTTCCATGTAAGATTAAGCTAGTCACTAGCTAGATAGAGGTTTCAAAAAGTTGGCTTTGCCACAACTATCATAAGGAATAAACAAGGTTGTATTCGCCGCTGTATAGTAGTAATTGAGCTGCAACATAACGAGTGAATTTTTGCCATAGCAAAGCTTGCAGGCATACAAAGCCAAATTCCCCAAATTGGAGAGAAACTCGGACTTAGGGCCGTTTACGCAATGTCTGATTAACTCCTAAATCAAGACTTTATCGGAGGTTCGTATATGAGAGTGGTCTTTTGAATCAATTGAAATAGAAATAAGTCAAGGAGTTGAGCTTGATCAATAAAAAAGGCGCTGCTACGCCCTTTCAAATACAAATTATATTTTTCTCATTCCCTTTTACTACGACACATTTAGAGCAAAATAATATTAATATAAAATAATTTTTCGGCGAAAACATTTAACAGGAATATTTCTGCTAATAAGGATAATTTGTGTAGAGAATGTGGTTATGATGTCTTCAACAGTAAGAACTTCAATTGACGCAATTGATTTGGTGATAGGTGTTCTGATTAATTGATTTTTACTGTATTTTCCAAAAAAAAAAAATTTATATTTAAAAGTGGGCTTGGCTGTCATCCCATTTGTTGAAGTAGAATCTTGGGCTAACTTCTAAGGAGTTCCCATTTTGTTAAAATTATCGTGGATTTCGACGACCGTACGGACGGACAGGCATGTCTCTATCAATTTCTCTACACATCCTAACCAGTTTGGGTCACTTTGACTCAAATAAAAAATTTTATTTTATTTATTATTCAAAAAAATTTGAGTGATGAGTAAAATGTTATTTGTTATTCAAAAAATGTTGGATAAAGAATAAAATTTTAACTTTCGTTAAAGCTTTTGAAAATAAAAATTATGTGTACCTCGTAATACCTAACATTATGTAGAAACAAATATTCACAAAAATAAAAAAAAGTGTAGGGTCTTGAGATTTGCACTTTGTGAGGCTAGAATTTAAGAGGAAACAAAACTGCATAATCAAACATCATTTGAAAACTCTCACTCTATTAATAGGGATCCGTTACGATACTGCAGGCTTGAGTGAGAATTTTTAAGTGTTAGTGCACTCAGCCGTCCTACTGTCACACCTACTTGCATTCAACTGTCGTCGTGTGTCTTCGGGCGTTGATTGGGTAAAATCTAAAATTTTGGATTTCTTAATTTTTGAGGGTCGTATTATTGTGCTGCACTAGGCAAATGGGATTGCAGTGAAAATGGAGGTTATTACCCTAGAGCTGTTGGCAGCACAACATTACTAACCTGCTCGTCAATCATGACCCGAGATGATCAAATTTACCACGCGTCAACTTAAAGAATCCAAAAATTCAGGTAAGCCAATCAACGCCTGAAGAGAGAAAACGACAGTTGAATGCAAGTAGGTGTGACATTAGGACCGCCGAGTGCACTAACACTTAAAAATTATCAGTCAAGCCTGCAGTATCGTAACGGATCCCTATTAATAGAGTGAGAGTTTTCAAATGATGTTTGATTATGCAGTTTTGTTTCCTCTTAAATTCTAGCCTCACAAAGTGCAAATCTCAAGACCCTACACTTTTTTTTATTTTTGTGAATATTTGTTTCTACATAATGTTAGGTATTACGAGGGGCACTGCAAAAGTTCAAGGAAAATGTGAAGCGAAACTCTAAAAAAATTATTTTGGGATGTTGCTAATTCTTTCTCTTTCTCATATAAAAAACCAAGAATTCCTAAATTGTTAATTGTTTTTTTGTTAATAAATAGAACTATTTTCTTTAAAATAATAAAATCGGCGAAATTGCTTAAAATGACGAAGTGCATTCAAGTTATTACCTGGCATAAATTTGTATGTATGAACATATACATATATATACACATACATAACTGCCCCCAGCCAATATGTACAGGTTTTTGTCTAACATTCAATTAAGACTGCTGATAAGCATGCCCATCCACTATTTTAAAACAAATATTTGTATTACTTTTACATAATTCAACAACATCTTGCTATCCTGTAATATAACAAAACCCTACAATAATTACATAGACAGTGTGGAAACGGATTAAGAGCCCTGTAGGGAAAGTCGGTAGTTCTGAACTGGTGCTCTTTTTGTGCATATGGAACCGCTACTAGTTCGTAGTCAATCCTTTTACATTTATTCAACTGGCCATTTTAATATGGCGATGCCCTAGGCATGACATATTTTCTCCCCCGCAATTACCTTTCCTACAGTTCCGAGCTACGTAAATAAAGCTGACACGATTGCATAATTTATTGATTCAGTTCTTATCAACTTCGTTAATATTCATACACACCTGAAGCATTTATTACCGACTCTCTTTTTATTAGTAGTTCGCAAAGCACCAGATCCTATTCATTTTTTTTACTGGTACCCAGCACCCAAGTTTTTAACTACGTTTGGATAGTAATTTATTTGTTGAGCAAAACTTTTTCGATATTTTAGGGTATAAACTGATTCTGATTTTTTTTTAAATATAAAACTTAAGCTATTTCGTTTTAATCGTTTCTACTCAAACTATTCTTTGTAAAATCGACGACTGAGTGCAAGATCACTCTATTTCAAAATGATTTTCAAAACAATTAAAAAAGCCCTTGTGAGGATTACTTAATTGCCGGTTTTGAACCAGAAAAAATCGAATTGCTACTACTTCTTATATGGCATTATCCACTAATTGTTGAACCAGAAATTTGATGTCACTAATTAATGCGTTTCCTGCAGGGAATGTATAGGTGGTCACACAAACAATGAAAATATGTACTTTTGTAGCAAGCAGCAGCAGTAATGTTTTCTAACATTAATTGGCCAAAACAAGGTTGGTGTTGTACTCTCAACGGCATTGAAGTGATTTTCATGTTGAATACAAATTTTATCTAATTACAAGCAATTAGTGCTCATTCGCCCAACACCAAAACTCAACGCGCTTAGCTTAGCAACTCTTCTTCTCACCTCCTTCTAGTCACTTTTACCCATAAGTACGCTCAGTTGCTCTATTGAATTTCTAGAACCAGAGAACGATTCAGCTGGAAACAATTTTGTATTAATTTAAGCAGTTTAAATAAACAAAAGCAAGAGGTCCTCTTCAATGCTGGATTTTAGTTAAATAAACACAATCTCATTGCGTGCATGTATATATATATGTTGTACGTACCTAAAGAATATAAACGAAATAGCATTCAAAGCAAACAATAACAGCCACCTTCAACATTACCACTAGCAAAAGCAAGTGAGAAGTAGTGATCTATTATGTCATCCCAATTTACGCAGGTCTATTTTAATACTTTCAGTTCGTATTCGCGTTCAAATAGACCGACGAACAGACAGACAGACGCATCGGAAGACGGATGGCTACATCGACTCAGCTCATCCTCGTGATCATTTCAGTATACGTACAAACATTTCATGTTCATGAAAGGAATGAATATCAAAAAAGATATACAACTTCGCTTTTGCAGTGGGGTATTAACTACTTGCACGGATATTTTACTTTTCATCCTGAAGGTTTTGAAATACATTAATAAATATATATCTCGATTCGTTTATGCCGAATGAAGTAATATAAAATAAATATAACAAGTAAGAAAGTCTAAGTTCGGGTGGAACCGAACATTATATACCTAGTCGTGATCTATTATGTCCCTAGACCGACGAACAGACAGACAGACGTATCGGAAGACGGATGGCTACATCGACTCAGCTCATCCTCGTGATCATTTCAGTATACGTACAAACATTTCATGTTCATGAAAGGGATGAATATCAAAAAAGATATACAACTTCGCTTTTGCAGTGGGGTATTAACTACTTTCCCGGATATTCTACTTTTCATCCTGAAAGTTTTGATTAACATTAATAAATATATATCTCGATTCGTTTATGCCGAATGAAGTAATATACCTTGTGTGCGTAACAAAAATAGATATAAACTATGTATCAAAATGTGTGTCTTTTATAGGCGCTAAAGTACTCAAGCGATCAAGGGTTTTCCCTAAACGTTTTTAAAAAACTTTATTTTAGTTCGCGTTAGCGAACGAGCTTTAAATACTTAAATTAAAACACTTGACTTTATTGAGAGTTGTTTTATTAATTGCATTGAGCAACGATTCCAAGACGTGTGCTTCAATCGGTATTCAAAAACTGAACTGATTATTCTAATTTACGTCTATTTATACATTCTTTAAATGTTTACTTAAAATTAATTTCATCACTCGATGAAATAGGCTTAGCCTTGAAATGAAGATATCAATATCCATTGGAATTTTAATTAAACGGATCATTGTTTATATTACACCCTCAAAGATGCAAAAGTAGCCAACTGCAAAAACAAAGAAGAGTTTGTTATTTTAGCTGAAATAACAAACGATCATTTTTAGACTGCTGATTGAGGTTGGGTTTACTTAATACTTCGATGTGTAACAGAAGTGACTTGGATTGTTTACTTAAACCTTGCAGTAGCAGGCCACTATGGATATTGGACAAATCTCAATAATTGTTTACAATTACCGTAAGGCTGGTGTGTGGAGGCTGCCGTTAACTCCCCCCTCTCTAAGATGAATCGTCCCCGATTCAATTCTATTTTTTGTTAAGTTATGAATTTAATCCAAAATTACACTGTACGAAATTTGTTGCAATTCAACATTTTCGTTCTGTTTTTCAATTTAACTTGATGTAATTAACTTTTTGCACGCATAAATGATCACTATTATGCAAAAAGTTATAAAAATATAAAAAAGGAAAGTATGTCTTTTGATATCTCCATTTCTCTTACCTAAGAGATTTATATTTTCTAACTTTAAATGTTCATTGTTTGATTCGATATATTCTAAAATTTCAAAGTTATTTACATAATTATGTGTTAAATAATTCCAGATTTTCGTTTCAACATTTACATAAGTTATATTATTTATTATTGTTTGATTTTCAAATGTTACTAAATATGTTCCTGTTAAATTTTGATTTTCCACAGTATTTTCGCCTGAAATTAATATAACTCCTTGTTTAATTATTTCAATATTATTGTTTCTTGTTTTAATCTTCTTACATTTTGCTTGTTTTTTATTCAAAAGTTCTGACAAACATGTTTTTTCTTTATTTAATCTGCAATAAGTATTTGATATTTCTGTTTTACAATTTTGGACATTAAGAAATTCATTATTACAACTTATTATATTTTTGTCTATAATTAATTTGCCATCTACCTGCGCTATAGCTCTAGTTTCATAATATTTACAAGTAAATTTTATTTTTGGATATTTAATATATATAACAATTAAATTATTTTTTTGAGCAATTTTAAATTCTGATATGTCCATTAAATCTGCAATTGACATTAAACCATGTTGATGGTCTGTAATATTTTTTATTTCATCTAAATGCAAAATTACTGGATTTAAGGTTCCCAATTTTCCAAGAGTAATTGTATTTATTAAATTTTGAAGTTCTTGTTTCATGTATTGATTTCTTTTTATTTTCAGTGTTTTAGCAAATGCATCCCCTTTAATGTTATTTACTGTATCTGTTAATTCCCTAATAACTTTAAAAATTTCTGAATTCGTGGTGAACTGTTTATTATTATTTTCAACTAACTCATCTAGTTTGTCATTAATTTTTACAAAATCATCATGATCAGGGGTTCCTGCTATCCATTTCCAAAGTGTTCCTAACTCATTTATTCCTCTTTTCTGTCTGAAAGAATTCTGCTTTAATTGTCGTAATAGAGCGTCAATTACCAGAATATCAGACTCATCATCCAAACTATTTATTTTTAATTCATTAGAATTATCTGTGTTATATGAAAATTGTGTTTTATAAACATTTTGCTTTTCTTCGTTTACTAAATTTTCCAAATACGTTAAATTTGTGATATGAAAAACATCTCCATATTCATCGTATATTGAGACGTATCCATTTTCAATTAATACATAATTTTGTCTGGTGTAATCCACAATGTCAGCAATTATTGGGCCGGACAAGGATGCAATTATAAATAGTATCATTTTGGGAATCTGCGAAAAATTAAGATTTAATGTTATCCTTATGTATAATTCTTTCTCTATTATTGATTATTATTTTATTTTCTAAATTTTCCTTAACCTGTTGTTTTTTATACCTAGGTCTAAGTTTATTCCTTTCTCCTATGACCTTTTCATAAATAATTTGGCCGGGATAATATTGTTTTTCTATTCTATTTTTGTTATGGGTTATAAGCATTTTTTCCTGTGCTTGTTTTAATATTATTGGTAAATTCTCATGTTTTACCTTGTTATATAAGACTTCATTTATTTTATTCTTCACATATTTTTTATAATTTGACAATTCCTCATTGTCACAAATCCTATCACTTCCTTTACTAACTTCTGAACCATTTTCGTTCATCATTGAACAATTTTCAATTATATTTCCACTAAACTCATTGCTTAAATTTTCAAGATTTCCTTCATTCAAAGAAACAAAATATTTTTTTAATATAATATTGCCGGTAAAATCTTCGGCTGGCTTTGTAGAGGTTTTTGTTCCCCAAAATTTTAAATTTTTTCTTCAAATTTATTTTCGACGTTGCCGGTATTACCATCGGCGGGCGCCTTATTATCTTTCTGTCCCAAGGGGTTTAAATTTTCATTTTCATTACATTTTTCCACCTTTCTCAATTTCATATTTTTTACTTTGCCGGTATTTTCATCGGCGGGCGCCTTAGGATCTTTTTGTCCGAAGGGGTTTAATTTTCCATATGTTCTACACTTTTTTACCTTTCTCAAATTTTTATTTTTTACTTTGCCGGTATTTTCATCGGCGGGCGCCTTAGGATTTTCTAATCCCAAGGGGTTTAAATTTTCCTGACTTTCATCATGAAAGTTTATATTTATATCTTTTTCAATAATATTTTCACCATCTTTTATTTTAAAAAAAATTTTCCCACTGCGCAAATCAATGTGCGCTTCTATTTTCTTCAAAAAATTATATCCTAGGAGCAAATCAGATTCCAAGTTATCTATTTCATAAAAAACCTGCTTTACTCCAAATAGTGTTATTATATAATAATATTTAATAATTGAATAACCATTTACCGTTTTTACTCTTTTGTAAATGGCTAACTCTTTTCTATTTTCTAATAATCCTTGCTTTATATAGCAGGAAGTTGCTCCTGTATCGACAAGAGCTTTAAATTTTTTATTTAATTTGTTGTCGCAAACTGTGATGTATGGGAGGTTGTGCCCTCTTCTTCTAAAAAATAATTTTCATTTAAATTATTAATTCTTGGATTTTTTTCTTGCGGCCTAAAGCTATTATTGCTTTCTCTGAGTCGCTTTATTCCATGTGAACTTTGGGCTTGAGGGCTATTCACATGAGTATTTGCATTATTTACTGTAGGTTTCGCATTTTGATTAAAAAAATTTGTGCTTCGTTGCCCTCTGGTATTATAATTTTTGTCAAACATTCTTGGCAAAGATGGATCTACGTCCATGGGTACAGGCTTTGTATAATTATTTCGTTGATTATACACCTGATTTTTTGGGAAGGCTTTTTGTTGATTTGCCAGATAATTGTTTCGATGAGGAAATCGCAAATTATTGCTTGGGTATGTTTGTTTCACCTTTAATGTTTCATTTGAAAAATTCTGAGCAAACCCTGCTCTTTGATTATTTGACTCAAGTTCTTGAGCCTTTGCTAAAGCATCCGGCAAGTCCTGAGGACTCAAAGAGAATATAATATCACTTAATGGCAAATTCAAGCCAGTAATAAAAATTCTAAGGGCATGATCCCTATTTTTCTAATATCTGCCTGCATTACCATGTGTCATTATAGTTTTATTAGTCAAAAGGGTAAACTTTTTGTTCACCAGATTATAGTATTCCACTACAGACATTGAGCCCTGTCGTAAGACACTGAATTCCTGTTCAATCATGTGAATTGGACGTTTGTCCGAATATGCGAAATCTAAACGTGCGATTATCGCATCAAAGTTTAAAACTGTGCCATGATTTGTTAAAATATCATTGGCATCCTGAGTTATTTTATTTCTTAAAATAGTTAAAGCAGCGAAATATTTCCTGCTCTTCCTCATTGCTATCTGCGATCAATCTAGTGATCAAATCTACCGTTAATCCCTCACCGTTAGCCATTTTTTATTTAATTTTTATATATGTCCTTTTATTCAAATTAAGGTTTTCCTATTTTCTTCTTTCTCTAGTTCTGCTAAAACTTTATCTAACTCATCAAGATCTTCGTCTAATACTGGGGTATTATTGCAATGTGACGAAAAAGGATTACTTCCTTGAATAATATCTGTAATTTCTAAAATTTTATTTATTTCATTCTCTATTTCATTCTCTATTTCTTCATCAGTAAGATTGAAATCAATATACAAACGTAGAGAATGAGTCATTTTTTAATGAATTTATTTTTCAATCCCTTTAACCTTTATGTGTACACCCGTGGTACCCGGGTAACCAAATGGGTTTATTTTATGTTTTTTTGATATAAAACACTGGAAGACAAACTTTATATTCATAATATGCCTTAAGCTGGGTTTTTTGGACAGAAAACAACAAGAAAGAAATAATTATTTTTTTTCCTTCTTAGCTTTTTTCTAAATTTGATTTTTCACCGCTAAGTGTGCACCCGTGATACCCGGGTACCTCTATATATATTATGAAAACTTTAAGTTAAATGTGGGTTGTTTTTGTGAAAAGTCATTAAAGAATGCTTATTTTAAGTAAGGATATTTAGTAAATATTATGTGTTTATTTATTTATTAAGTTTTAAATACATTTTGGTTGTTAATTAACACAATTGTTACAATTTGAAACGGTTACAGCATGGGCATTGCAAATCGGGCGGTTGCATTCAGAACATTGCTTTCTAGTCTTACGGCGTTTTTTATTTGGAGAAATAAGGCACATTGCACAGTTTCCAATAACTGGCAAACGGCCGGTTTCATCTCTTTTGCGCTTCACAGGAGCAGCTATTTCGTTATTTATTGGGTGACCTAACAGAGCTTCTATCCCAATTCTTGTTGCAAAGTTTTTATATACATATGGAATTCGTGATCTCTTTTCCACTTCGGAGATTGCTAATTCTCTTCCAAGCTGTTTGAGGAAACTTCGGCGAGAATTCGTGGCTTTCATCAAAGCCGGATTGTTTTCCTTGAAACATATAAACGCCGCGAGTGCTGCAAGGTCAATAATGTTGTAAAAAAAAGCCACTGGCCATCTTTGCGTTCTTCGTTTGCATGTGTAAGTACCCAGCATCTTGTCCATGGTGTCCACGCCCCCTTTCGTGGTGTTGTAGTACTCAATCACAGCCGGTTTCTTGCTTGAGTTATGGGATACCTAGTTTTTGGTGTGAAGCGTTGATAACATTATGACAGACTTATTTTTCTTGGGCACATATGAGCACATCATAATATTATCATTTAAGTAGCCAAACTGGGATGAAAATATTTCTCTTGATTTATTTGCCTTCATCTCCAGTGGAATGTACGATTTGTTTTTCTTTAGAGTTCCGACTAGAGAAAGTCGTGAAGACTTAAGGAATCGTGCCAACGACAGACTTGTGAAAAAATTGTCAAATGTGATATTTCGCCCAGTGTATTTATACTTTCCAACTAAATCTATGACTACTCTCTCTCCTTGGTTGACTTCGCGATTCGGTCCTTCTTTTCCTTTGTAAATTTGGCCTTGAAGAGGAAACGAGGTGCGCCCATTGCAAGCCCACCAAACCTTTATTCCGTATTTGGCGGGCTTCGAGGGGATATATTGGGTGAAACGCGTTCGACCCCTGTATCCGAACAGTTGCTCGTCAACGGTAATGCAATAGGAAGGGTTGTAGTTAGCACTCAGGTTTGCGTTGAGTAACATAAATATTTCCGATATGGGTGCAGCTTTGTCGCTTTGAGATCGCTCTAATCTAGTGGTAGCGTTATCAAAATGAAGAAATCTTGTGATTTCCTTAAATCGATTAATGCCCATTGTAGCACGATAAAGCGGATAAGCATCGGACTTCCATAGCCCTTGAATATGTTCTTTGTTTGAGCCATGAACTCCGGCAGTAATTAATATTCCAAGGTAGGCATCAAACTCAGTGGCAGTTAGGTCTCTCCATTCTTTTTTTTCATCCGCACATAAAACGGCTCGAGCCTTTCGGTTGGTTTCTCGGGTAATTATACTGCACATGCTTTAGTCGAAAAAGGTTGTAAAAGTGTCCTTTATTGAAAGATTTTTAGTCCCTCGACTCGGACCAGCTTTCTGGCGAAGAATGTTATGCACTCCTATTTTCAGTTGAGGAGAAGGGTTTATATTCCAGCCGGTATTGTCTTTCCCATACATTACACTTGTAGCAGCTGCTACATCTTCAAATTCAACTCCCTCTGCCGTCTCCTCATCTGTGGAAGAGTCTTCTGAATCATGCCATTCAACGCTAACGTTATCACCATTCAAACTTTCAACATCCGAAGCTATTTCATTTGATTCGATCGCATCGCCGTCTTCGGACCCATCCCCATCGCTTGACAAAATCCCCATCGCTTGACAAATTATGATACAGAGTGCAGTAAAACGAAACAAAATCATGGCAAAATTGACTGAGGAAGTTTGAGTTAGGTCTATTCTCCTCATTTGTATTTTTTAAGGCCTATCGGATGCATTATGACTATATATATTGTTTAATTCAAGTCGATATGTACCGAGGTACCCGGGTACCACGGGTGTACACTAGTGTAAGTTTTTTTCTGTGAACACACAAAGGTTAAGGATTCAAAATTCAATTTCAGATTTAATTTCTTATCTGATCTTTTTCTTTTTTAATAAGGGACACTTGAAAATATCATGATCCCCTCCGCAATAATCGCAATAATTTAGCCTTATATATTTTGGCTTATTTGGGATATTACCCATTTGTAGTATTATTTCTTTAAAACAAAATTGAAAATTGCTGAACACAACAATAAATTTCAATTGCACAACTTAACTATTAACGAATTCACTTATTTTAGTGTTTAATCATACCATATTCCGCATTAACCAGTCAACCAACCAAGGTTAGTAAGGGCGTCAGTGTTCCGTGGTTTATTCTTGAACTGATTTCCAATTTTTATCACGATGGCCACCAATTGGGTTGCTGGGTAAAGTTGATTTTTTGTTTGATTTTTGATTTGCAACAACAGCAGCGTAAAGATGATTTATTTTTTCTTCCTTTTTTTTTTTTAAAGTTCTTTTTAAAGTTTTTAGTTTTTGCAAAATTTTTCTTCTTACATGTGTACTTTTTGTGGTGAAGTTGTTTTTTTTTTTTATTTTTTAAAGTTTTCAGTTATTCATAAATTTCTTCTTTCAATACTTGCATTTTTTATGCATTTTTAATTTTTGTGGTGTGGAGAAAAGTTCTTTGTATTTTTTAAAGTTTGTGAAACAAAAAAAAAATTTCCACATAGGATCAAGAATTATTTTTATTTTATCCTTATTTGATCCTTTTTGCATGTGAAACAAAACTAAATTTTTCACATGGGATCAAGGATACTTTTTTATTTTTTCCTTATTTGATCCCCTTTATTTTGTTTGACACTCTCGCATAGGTAAACAGGATACTTGGCGTTTTCTCCTTTCAGGTTCCTTTATGAACACCCCTAAAATCGTAACGCTCGTGCCCCACGTTGGGCGCCAATTAAGATTTAGGGTTTTCCGTTTTTAAAAAACTTTATTTTAGTTCGCGTTAGCGAACGACCTTTAAATACTTAAATTAAAACACTTGACTTTATTGAGAGTTGTTTTATTAATTGCATTGAGCAACGATTCCAAGACGTGTGCTTCAAACGGTATTCAAAAACTGAACTGATTATTCTAATTTACGTCTATGTATACATTCTTTAAATGTTTACTTAAAATTAATTTCATCACTCGATGAAATAGGCTTAGCCTTGAAATAATTAAACGGATCATTGTTTACATTACACCCTCAAAGATGCAAAAGTAGCCAACTGCAAAAACAAAGAATGAGTTTGTTATTTAGACTGCTGATTGAGCTTGGGTTTACTTAATACTTCGATGTGTAACAGAAGTGACTTGGATTGTTTACTTAAACCTTGCAGTAGCAGGCCACTATGGATATTGGACAAATCTCAATAATTGTTTACAATTACCGTAAGGCTGGTGTGTGGAGGCTGCAGGTTATATAAAGCTGCAGTTCGGTATAGCTATGTGTTTATTTGGTTCAAGTTAATGACATTTTATATATAGATGTGTTCTATGTATCACAACGTCAAAACAACGTCTGCTAGTATTTTATAAAATGGCGAAAGCAAACAACGAATTTCAGCATTCTTTAGTAAAACTGAGGGACTAGTTTGTGTTCAAATAGACAGACGGACAGACAGACAGACGGACGGAGAGACGGGCATGGCTAAATCGACTCCGCTCATCGTGCTGATCATTTTAGTGAACTTTTCTCTTCTTCTTCTCATACTTACATACATTTAATGTGTATGACAGGTATGAAAATCAAAAAAGATATATAACTTCGCTATTGCAGTGGGCTATTAACTACGTGCCCGAATATTTTGCTTGTGTGTTTTCCGGTTTGGCTCATTTTTGGCAGGAGTATAAAACATACTACTGAGAAGCAGCTGACCAATTTTCATTGAAATATCAAGATTGAATTATAACCGATTGCCTTTGAAAATAGCAGAAATTTTATGCTGAAAAGTGGGAGGCGCCACGCCTACTTCTTCAAAATTGAAAAAATTTGTTTACAGTCGAGTTTTCGTTAAAAAGCTTATTATGTGTGCAAAATCTGATTGATATAACTTGCTTGGTTGTAGAAATATCGCTTTTCAAATTTTACAAAAAAGTTTTTCAGAACTATGTTAAAAAACTGGGCGTGGACATTAACCGATTTCGCCCATTTTTACAGCAAACAGTAACCTTTATATATAGAACATTATCACCAAATTTCGTTTCGACAAATCATTTTTTGGCGGAGTTATGGCATAAACAGTTTTGTGGAATAGTCCACTATTAAAGGGGCGTGGCCACTCCTATTTTCTAAAATTTTGAGTTTTTGGATTTCTTTGTTTACGGAAACTTTAAAAGTGAAATATAAATGATGTTATTGCCTATTTAATATCTACGATCCTTTTCAAAATCTTTCATATAAAAGTGGGCGTAGACCTTAACCGATCCCGCCCCTTTTTTTCCTGGAACATTGCTTGCAAGTCTGGAAACCTGCGTGCTGAACTTCGTTTCGATATCTTGAACAGTGTTTGATTTATGATTAATATTATTTCTAAATTTGACTTAATCAAAAGTGGGCGGTGCCACTCCCATTTTCCAAAATTTATTTCATGCCTCAATCTCAATGTATTCACCAAATTTTAGCCTTATAGGTGTATTATGTACTGAGGAATCCCTTTTTTTGTGTTTTCGAAAATGTTCTATATATAAAAAGTGATCGTGGCTATCATCCGATTTCGCCCTTTTTAAATAGCGCTCGGAGATGAGTACCAAGGAACCTGCATGCCAAATTTTATTAAGATATCTCAAAATTTACTCAAGTTATCGCGTTCACAGACGGACGGATGGACGGACGGACGGACATGGCTTAATCAATTTCTCTTTTCGTCCTGAACATTTTGATATACATAAGTCAATATCTATCTCGATTCGTTTAAGCCGTTACGTAATGGCGTTAGGCGACTTAATTTAATATACCTTGTGTGTAGCACTACTAGGTATAACATGTAATTGTAATTTTATTAGATAAAAAATGTGCGAATGTTTAATGAAAAACAAACCATTGAAAATATTAACAGCCATTGTTGGCTTACATTGAAGTGGATTGAAAGTGTTATATGGAGTGAAAGGAGGACATTTCTTACATAACTAAATGCAATTATTTTATAAAGTGAGTAAATATAGTGCGTTTCATAACTTTAGAAAAATCATACTTGACATGTTTTAGTAATTTGTATTATATGATTTGAATTTCAAACTTTTTTTTAAAGAAATCTTATCTACGAACGGTATAATACAGACATTTTTAAAATTTCCGAATATATGTATGTAATACGTCTCGAAAGTCAATGGCGACAGTAGAAGAGCAGCAATTTTAATGTAGTTCCATGACGAAAATCAAAACATATAGCTATGTGGCGGATTATTGTAACAAAAGCTTAATTGTAGTTGGTGATTTTAATTTGATCCTGCTTAATAAAAGTAATTAAACCATTAATTAGCTTAATACTTTCTATAGTAATAGTCTGATCAAGAAACATATACTAGGAAATAAAAAAGTACCATTGGCAATATCATAAATACTGACAAATTGAGCTACAATTATGTTTTATCGCTGGTAGATAATCCCATCTCGGATCACAGATTAATCTTCCTTGACATAGATCACAACCACAGCCGTAGACACAAACCGTGATTTTAAAATCTTAAAATGACATTTTCGTCATTTTAAAATTAAAACTTCGTATAAGACATAAAATGTATTTTAACTCAGATAAGCTTAATGTACTAAATGAGATCATGTTGCGACACGCTCACATTCCATTTCTCTCGGAAGCCCGACATGCATGAAACTGTTCTTTATGCTTGCAGCAGTCGTTCGACATACATCGTAAATTACTGATAGAGTTAAAATTTAGTGTTTTTGTGGTTCGAAGTTTGACAAATGTGAAATATAGAATTTCACCATAAGGTTCGAAAGATAAGGCAATGTAGAATAATATATTTAAAAAAAAATTATAATTTTACCGGTAAGTTGAAAAAATGTAGCCAACATTTTAGTCTAATATGAAAAACTTGATTGGTTTTGAAGTTTTTTATCTTTGTCTGCTAAGCAAACTAGGGTGTACTATATTTAGTACATTGGGACTATATACGTTGTATTTTACAATTATTTCTTAGGGGTACTTCACTTAACGAAGTACTTGCCATTTTGAAGGAAGATGATGTTAATGGGAATAAGTTGAAGAAATTTGTAGTTTTCCACTCATGAAGACTCCGGGGACGAATATTATCTGCAGATAGATAACCTACCTTCTTCACAATTGCGAGGCCCAGTCGTTTTTGAAGGAAGAAATGCAGAGCATACTTTATAAGATGATTCCGACGACGCCAAAAAGATGCAACTGGGTAAAGGAGGATTAGGAAGCTTTTCACAAAAGGACTCACAAAATCCTCTAGATCTGTCTTTTTAAGTTTTTTGATGATAAAGAGATAGAGGTTATTCTGACCGAAACTAACAACTATACGCAATAAATGCGCAAGTTTAGAAGAGTCATTACAACCACAATACTGCAGCAAAATCGGAAGAAGCAAAATTATCAAAGAGAACCCCACGGAAGCTCAGAAGGATCAGTTTAACGATACGATGGCGAAAATCATTTCGTTGTTAAGCAGGATAAGCAAACTCGTTGTGGATATTGCCATGAAGGACCACGACCAGATGCTTAAAATGTGACGTTGGAGTGCATGTAAATTGTTTTATTGCCTTTCATACTAAAAATTAATATTGGCCGTTTACAAGGCGTATGTGCCCAATGTACTAAATATAGTACGGTCTAAAACTCAAAGTTTATGAATTAAATGTTTTGAAAAGAGTTTGGATATGTCTTTTTAATAACATTTAAAGTATTAATTCAGTAAAACTATTTTGTTTTACTTCTTCGTTTTGTTTTAGGTCTATCTGGGTTAAGTTGACTATGATAGGCATGTTTATTACAGAATCATGTTTAAGTTAAAAAAACTCTGTTTTAAATAGCCACATTTTCTGTCTTCTAGTAGGGGTAAAAAAATTTTTGCGGAAGGCATGGAATACGAAAACGGCAAACCTGCTTGCCCCTTATTTCTCGCATACCAGATCGACTGTGGCTATTTATTTGATATTCTATATAGCTTTCTAAGTTTACAATATAACCCTCCGTTGAAATATACTGATCTATAAACTCTATAGCTTGGGGGAATGATTGTGGATCCTGAAGATCGACCTGTGGAGTGTTTTGAAGGCAGAACATGCCACATATATGGCCTCGTTGTTGAAATTCAACTCTCCAGTAAAAGTTTGTGACAAAGTGGTCATCAAAATACCTCCATTTTCCTTAAACAGCTTTAGGATTTGCCTGTACCGATAGTCAAAATATCGTGCACATGTGACCGCAGCCGACTTGATCGGTCCTGAGTAGACTTATTATTGGCATCATTTTCAGATAGAATCAACTCTTTTGGATAAAATAACTATAAGCTCGAGCCATTAAGACTCTGCTGCAGATAAGGTTATAAAGAAAGTGGGTAGGCCGAATTGGCGAATCATGGCAAAAACTTTTTTTCTCCGTATTCCAGTGAGCAAGTGCACCTTTGAGGACCCTATAGCCGTCATCATGCTGAATCCGACTTTGTACATAATTTTCATTCAAACAATTTTCTAAGGCAGATTGACGTACTATTTTTAAATTGTAGTAATTCCAACTTTATATAGTTATAAACGAGTTAGGGCATATTTCAAGCTCTTCTATCAAAGCGGCGAATTTCAGAGCGCACAATTTTGCTGTAAGTCTCTGCAGAAGTTTCTGTCTACCGTAAATTATGGGAAAAGACAATTCTTCTGAATTGCTATCTTGAATTATATCAAGTGGCCGCCGACCTTCACCAGGTAGAAATAATGTTTCTTGTTCCCCCGGGTTTAACTCTTCAATAGCTTCTAATATTTTGAATTAATGTAGAATCTTCACTAGTTGTAATGAAATGAACGTCTTCCTGATTAGAAAAATTAGATACCCATTCTTCGTTAATTTCCCTAGTACGCTCGCGATAAAAGGGCTCACTTACTTAAAATCGCAATGCTTCCATGATCTTTGAAGGCCGTATGGTGTCCGTCATGTAATCGTGAATATATTCCATACGCCTTCTTAAATGAATTTGAATCACATGCGATTGGCCGAATGACCTCGACAATAAAGTAACATTATCATTTGCCGATATAGGAACATTAACAATGGCTCCCTTAAACAAACTCTGACCCTGATAACCCAATAGAAGAATTGTCATAAAAGGCAAAATAGGCCTATTGAAACGTCTTTTTACCGCCGTGAGATCCTTCAGACATTCAGGAGCTTCAGGAAAGTCGAATCCATTATCTAAACATAATTTCGGAAGATTATTTTTATTCACTGCATTTCTACAAGTTGCGTAGAAGTTACAATTGCCTTCTTCAGATGGGAATTTAATATGCAAATAAAGTGCAGATTGCACATTTGGATGCCTTTGAAAATTTCTTCAAAATTTAGAGTGCGAACTTGATATTTAAACCACAGCCCACCACAGCAAATACAAACTTCTGTTAGCCCGTTTTTAATATTTCAAAAATAAGATTGTCTAAATCCTTTCAAACTAACGTTCATTTCCAAATTTTCAGTGTCAAAGTGCTCGTTTTCCCTAGTTACTTTATTTCAGAATGTCTTCCGTTTTCCGCTTGCCTGTTTCCTTAACGTTCACTATGAAGATGAACCATGCTGTGAACTCTTCGTCTTGCATCAATATTTGCCGCCCTAGCCCTTTCCCTGAGAACTCTACGAGTTCCCTGATTGTTCCACGGACCTGTCAAAATTATTACGCCGACGTAATCTTCTCTCTTTTGTAT
Source organism: Merzomyia westermanni (assembly GCA_949987695.1). Lineage (NCBI taxonomy): Eukaryota > Metazoa > Arthropoda > Insecta > Diptera > Tephritidae > Merzomyia > Merzomyia westermanni. Next base: position 50,938,397 of record OX465289.1, on the reverse strand, counting down.
TCCTAGCTTGCTCTTCCGACCGAATTTGAGAACTTTCAGGTCGGGATCTATGTTGTCGTGTGTTTCTTATTTGCTCTGTTGACTAACCGGATGAATTTTCACAACATAGTCTATATTTCTTGATATTTCTAGCTTGCTCCGTCGACCGAAGTTGGGAGTTTTCGCGTCTATATCTATGTTGCTGCGTATTTCCTGTTTGCTTCGTTGACCGAACGAAGGGATTTCCACGACGTAGCCTATGCTCCTAGGTATTCCTAAATTACTCTGCCGACCGAACTTGGGAGCTTTCACGCTGGGATCTATGTTGTCGCGTATTTCTGGTTTGCTTAGTATTGCGAATCGCAAGATTTTCGCGACGAAGTCTACGCTGGTGAGTATAAATTTTTTGCTCAGCCTAGCGAAGCTGGGGATTTACGTGATACACGGGTGTTCCTATTCCGCTCTAACAGCCAAACTTCCGAGTGCCACCTGCCACAAGAACGGTTGAGAGTGTCTTGGGATGGTTCACCTCATATGTATTGGATATTTTCTCTAAGATATTGCATACCTCTTCTAACATTTTCGCGTCTTACACCTCTAGATTGTCTACTTAGCCTAGGCATGGTCTCAAATAATTGATATTAATTAAACGTGTATTATAATAGATGTAGTTCAATACTGATTTGTGTTCTCACTCGGACTGCTGAAATATAATCGCTGCTGCAGTTCGTCCTCCTCTTCCAACTCGTGACTTTGTTCTTTTACTTGATGTGTTGGCAACAAGCCCTTCTATCTTGCATCCCACTCGCACTCATTCAGACACGAAATAGGAGGAAATACATCTGCCCAGCTATAAACAAACAAATTTCCCAAAACACAATGTGCAGTCTGCACTGTAAGGGTTGCCACACTTACAATTTATTTTTGCTGATAATATTTATAAAATACACAAATAAGCAAACCCCCAAAAAAATACGCAAAAAATTTTCAATAATTATTTTTTTCATTTTTCAGTCATTGAAACATGAACTATAAAAATAAAAATATGTTCATATAGGGCTACATTTATCGTACATTTGAATAATTAATTATATATCTATACGATAATCGCAAAATAAATTCAAACTTTTATTTAAGACATATCAATTATGAGAGCTTTATAGGTGAATTCTGTAAGCAGTATCTAGTCCCTAATAGAGACATTTTATGGCCAATTTCAATTTTGATACAAATTGGTATTTAGTAAGCTTTTTCACATCTCTAGTCCAATAAGAGGAGTCACTAATTTGTCAGCTAGTTCTAAACCGAAAAATATTAGGTTAAAAATTAAATAAATAAAAAAAATTAGATTCAAGTGTAGAATCATATATATATTTAAAAAAATAATAGTTAATTAGCGCAAAATAAAATAAAAAATTAAAATAATAAATTTTCCGTGATCCTGTGCTCGAACCTGCGTTTCACACGTTGTATTCGAGACGCTTACTACCTGGGCTATTGCGATATTTATACTGTCAAATTCTGTAGTTCAGATGTATGCAAATGTGTCTTCACCACATATCATTGTTGAACTTTTTGTGATTTTCTCTTACAGAATACCGAAATCATCTGAAGTCACAAAAATTTTCTCTAATGAGACAAACTTACAGAATACAGATATTAGACTTATTACTCAAAATCTCAAATTTAGTGACTTGAGATGAGACAGACTTACAGAATACAGATATTAACTTGACTTGCAAACCCTACATCTAACAAATGAGCAGCACGTGTACATAGTTACCCGAACTTGTCAAAATGGTTAAAGAAACAAATAAATACTATCGAATTAAAGTAAAAAATTGAAATACAAAAATGTTTAAGACTGCCTTTATATCAATGTCGTCTAGAACGCAGCGACAAATTTTTACTTAAAAACGACATGATGTCTGTGATTTTACAAAACATTTAAAGGCTATGAATTGCACTCCACCCTTATTTTATCATTTTACATTCACATAGAGGTGGTTAAACTGAGTTCGCATTTTGATTTGATATATAATCATTTTAATCGTAACTAACGTAACTCGCTTTATATACCTAAGTAAGCTCAAGGCAAAGAAAAATGTTTATAAAAATTATTATTATTATCATGTTAAACTATTTTTAGTCTTTATCAAATGAAAATAAATATATAAAGACTATATATTTTTTTATAGATGCTGCTAGACCTCTGCATTAGAGAAATTTCGATCCGTTCTGTGAACCATTAGGCTATCACAACAACGATTTGTTTGTCCGCTGAACTCCTATCAACAATCTGTCGGAATTATTATTGCTAATGTTGTATTTTGTAAATTTTTGGCATTCCGATATGTGTTCCCGGTTTGTTTGTGTAAAAATTATGACGTGCAACTTGATGGTTGATCTACGGATATGATGCCTCTCACCTCTCATTACCCATCTTGTGACATGACCTAGAAGGTTTCACTGGTCATAAATCGCTACCACGACAGTCGGGCAGTACCGCAAGGGAGTACCGGGGCGTGCCGGGTTCAAATCCGGCCAAGGACTGTTAATTCGACAACACTCCCTAAAACCTTCGGGGAGTGTTTTAGTCGTTACCACAACAACCACAACAACAATAATAATTTTTATGAAGACTATTATTGCTTTATTTTTTCATTAACTCATTTGTTAAAAGTTTTAATTGAATAGAAAATTAGAGCTTAGAAACAACGGACATTGCTTTTCCTATAAATCCATTTCGGAAGCTTCTAAAATTTCAAAAATTTGTGAGGATAAATGTATCCACGCCGTCGTAGAATGGCGGTAGTGTTTTTATACCTAGTAGTGCTGCACATAAAAGGTAAAGGGTGTTTTTTTAGGGGTATAGAACTTCGAATTGAAATAAAACACAAGAAAATCGTTTTAAGGTCCATCAATTTGGCTTTATTGGAAGTATAATTTTATGCCATTAATGTTTAAATATGATTTCGGGCATGTGGCCGCCGCGGCTGGCTCGAATAAAGCCAATTCTACAGGTCCAATTTTCAACCACTTTTTCGAGCATATGGGGCCGTATGTCGGCAATAACGCCACGAATGTTGGCTTCCAATTCCCCTAACGTTTCTGGTTTGTTGGTGTAGACGAGCGACTTCACATATCCCCAAAGAAAATAATCCAATGGTGTCAAATCACACGACCTTGGTGGCCAATTGACAGGTCCATTCCACGAAATTATGCGCTCATCGAATGTTTCCTTCAATAAATCGATTGTGACGTGCGCTGTGTGGCATGTAGCGCCGTCTTGTTGGAACCACAACTCATCCACATTCATGCCATCCAATTCGGGAACAAAATAGTCGGTTATCATGGCTCTATACCGGTCTCCATTAACGGTAGCTGCCTCTCCAGCATTATTGCGGAAGAAGTATGGCCCAATGACTCCACCAGCCCATAGAGCACACCAAACAGTCAGTTTTTGTGGATGTAATGGCGTTTCAAGGGTCTCATGTGGATTCTCTTCACTCCAAATGCGGCAATTTTGCTTGTTGACGTAGCCATTCAACCAAAAATGAGCCTCATCACTGAACAAAATTTTGCGATGAAAATCAGCATCGAAATCAATCTCATTTTCGGCCCATACACCAAAATCACGACGCATTGCATGGTCTCGCGGCTTTAATTCTTGCACAAGCTGGATCTTGTAAGGTCGCAAGCCAAGATCTTTGCGCAAAATCTTCCATAAAGTTGATGGACAAAGCTCCAATTGCTGTGCACGGTGGCGAATCGATTCATTCGGGTCCTCTTCAACACTTTGCTCTACAGCGGCAATTGTTTCTTCGGTGCGCACTGTTCGACGTCTCTGCGGATGCGTATTATCACATAGAGTAAACGTAGTGCGAAAACGATCCATGGTTAACCGAATTAATTGCTCTGATGGACGATTATGTCGACCATAAAATGGACGGAGCTCACGGTAAACTTTGCGAACTGAACCATTATTTTCGAAATAAATTTGCACGATTTGCAAGCGTTGTTCTTTTGTCAACCTGTTCATGATGAAATGGCAAACCAAACTGAACATAAATGACATTAGAGTTGCCAGATTTAACCACAAAATGCCAGTTTTATCTGTATTCGAAAGACAAACCTGTAAAAAAAACACCCTGTATATTAACTTCATTCGTCTAACGGTAGTATGTAACGGCATAAACGAATGGAGGCAGATACTGACTTATGTGTATAAAAATGTTCAGGAGTTAAAGAGAAATTGATCAAGCTATGTCCGTCCGCCCGTCCATCTGTGAACACGATAACTTGAGTAAATTTTGATATATCTTAATGAAACTAGGTATCAGCTACCTTAGCACTCATCTCAATTGGGCGAAACGGGATGATAGCCACGCCTACTTTTTATATATAGAATATTTTCGAAGATACAAAAAAAGTGATTATGCGGTACCTATAAGAATACAATTTGGTATGTATATTAACATTGAGGTAGAAAATAAAATTTTCAAGAAATTCTTGAAAATGGGAGTGGCACCGCCCACTTTTGATAATTCATAAATCAAAAACCATTAAGGATATTGAAAAGAAATTCAGCACACATATTTATATTAATACAAGCAATGTTCCGAAAAAAGGACGAAATCGGTTAGGGTCCACACCCACTTTTATACGAAAGATTTTGAAAAGAATCATATATATATTTAATAGGCAAGAACAGATATTTATATTAATACAAGCAATGTTCCGAAAAAAAGACGACATCGGTTAAGGTCCAGGCCCACTTTTATACGAAAGGTTTTGAAAATGATCATATATGTTTTTAATAGGCAAGAACTTTGCGTGAAATAGCTTTATATCATTTCTATTTAAAGAAATTTGAAAAATATAAATTTGTAAAATGGGCGTGTCCCCGCCCCTTTTGTTGTAGATTATTCCATAAAACTTTAAGCTATAAATATTTTTTGATTTGCATACGTTTCATGAACATGTTTATAAGTATGAGAAAAAGAAGAGATGAGCCCATCAATAAGAATACTGAAATTATTAGGACGATGAGCTGAGTCGATTTAGCAATGTCCGTCTGTCTATTTGAACGCATATTTTCAAACATATGCATGCATTGGAATTTTGAAAAAATGTGGTAAGCAGCGGTTGTTAGGTAACCTATTTATATACAAAATATTTAATTTACCATTCAGAACTCATAACAGAAGTGTTTTAATGAAAACAGCCAGCTAGCTTTATAATACGAACTAAAAAGTATTAAAATAAACTTGCATAAATTGGGATGTCATAATAGATCACTACTAGGTAAATAATGTTCGGTTCCACCCGAATTTAGACTTCCTTACTTTTTTATTATTGAGTTTTGGCTAAATAGCGGCCTACAAGCATGATGTGGATATTTAAATCTCAAAATATTTTAATTAGAAATTCAAGCTTTGTGAGGTTTGGGAAATTTAAAACATATTGGCTGTTCATTGCCTTTCAAATAAGATTGATTCGCAACTCAAATAATTGCGCATATAATAGTTATGCTCATTCCATTTTAAACCAAATATACTTATCCAGTTATTACATGTAATTGCATTTACTCTTTGCAGAATCTCTTTGAACTGTGTTGTGAAAAACATAAAGTAGCGCAAAACTCTACGAAAACCGAAAACTGGAACAAAATAAATAAACTCTGCACAAGCAAAATGATTTACGAGTGTGTTCGCTTAATATCTACAACATGCTAACTTTTATTTTTCATATGCACTCCACAGTTGTTGTCCTTGTGCCAACAAAAACAAATCAGTAATTTTCCAATTTTTAACTTTATGACAGTCAAAGCAGCGAGTGAACAACAACAACAACAAGAACTGAATAGATACGGTTCCGCATTGCAGTTTTATATCAATGTCTGCATCATGCGGTGTCATCACCGCCCTTCATTCTCCATTGCCTGCTAACCACTACACATTACACACACACTCGCACTGCGCGACAAAATGCTCATAACTATGACACCGTGTGTGCGAAATTGTACAAATATGTATGTATGTGGGTGCACGTGCTGATGATTTCGTGTTTGTTTGTACTATTTATTATAGACTGTTCTCACACCTGTAATGCACATGTGCTGCATTCATTTGCTTATACTACTCACTTACTTGCATGTGGCCTCGTTTCGTGGGCGGTCACTTACGTACATACATATATACTCACTATGAGTGTGGCACTCTGAATGACGGCAAGTGCATTGACGTCTTGTCAACCTGATTCTCAATGACAGCGCAGAGAAAATTGGATTTTATGTCATTTTTGATCAACTTTTCTTTTCATTTATTTCATAACTTTTGCTGAAAAGGATGGTGGATTATACATATAAATACATATTTAAACATGTAAGTAAATAGGGATGACAATCCCGTTACACGCGGATGGACAATTACGCCATGCTTTTTGAGCAGCCAAAATCGCGTTATTTCATTTTTAATATGTAACAACCCACTATACAACGGGCAGAGCCTGCACATTTTCGAAAATTGAAATAAACTTGACATACAGTTTGTTTGTTGTAGATATAGTGCCTCCTATATACATCTTATATACATGAAATGCGATCCTTATAGGCGTATTATGTACTAGATAATTCCTTTTTTGTTAGTTCCAAAATATTCGATTAATAAATAGTTGGTGTGACTGTAATCTGATTTCACTTAAATACCGTTGGTAGATGAGTACCCAGGAACACAATAAATGTATCTCAACATTTGATCAAGCTGTCGCGTTTACATTCGGTCGGACAGATAAGGCTAGATCAAATTCTCTTTTCCTTCTGAACGCTTTGATACATAGGAGTCAATGCTTATCTGGACTCGTTTATGCGGTTACATACTGCCGTTATGCAAAGTAAAATTTGTGTCCGAAGCACTACTAGGCATAAAAAAGATATATAAGTAGTCCAATTACTGCTTATATATTTTGCTCGCGAAAATCCCGGGTCTGTTAAAATCTTCACATCGTTCGTCCCTGATCTATATATACATAATAAGTTCAGCTGATGTGTAAATAAATTTATGCGAAGGATATGCCAAGCCAATAACAAACCTTTCTTTCGTACTTCTTGTGCTATTTGATGTTTTCATGGAATTACGCTATTAATTTTACCGATCAAAGCATCGAATATTATTGCCTATTCAAAATTATAAAAATAATATTAAATATTACCCATGGAAGAAGATTTGCAGTTCATACTGGTTTGGGTATCGAAATGATGGAAGGGGGCCCGATACAGATATGCTTATCGAAAGGGGCGACTAAAATCCACATCAACATCGGTAGCGTAGTAAACGGAATCGCTACCACGACAGACGGGCGGGTTTCGAAAGATGCTACTGTAGAGCGTACCACAAGGATAATAATAATAATAGTAATTGGAGATTAATCGAAACTTTTTTTTCACATTTGTAAAGTTACTCATTTCTCTTCATTTGTAAAGTTACTTCTTCTTCGGCGTCCTATCCATTTTCTTTTTAATAATGCCTCTCACTTAGTTTTTTAAGTTTCACGAGCCACTTGATAATATCTTTTATACTCTTCTCTTGATCTCAAATTCCCTTCTATCGTCATTTTGCGCAACGCACTGTTCTACCTTTCCTCCTATTTTGAACTTGATTATAACACGAAAACCTCGGATAAACACGTCTTCATATTAAAAAGAAACTGTTGTGGAAGTAGACATGGTTGCTTGAGTTATTAAAAGGGTATTAACCACTGACGGGCATTCTGTGAAAAGTACTAACTGAAAGCTGTGTTGGAAACATTAAACCATCAATACAAAGCTAGAGTACGATACATGAAGTGTTTACAAAAAAAAGACAAATGATCATTCATTTTGAACATAATGAAGCTGAAAATATTCAACACAGCAGTAAATTTTGTTTTCAGATTTATGTGAACAAAATTGATTAATTTAAAATAAAATTAATTTTAATTAAATAAAATAAAATAATCTAAAATAAGATAAAACCAGATTAAAAAAATAAAATTAAAATAAAATAACATTAAATTAAAAATAAAATAAGATAAAATAAAATAAAATAAAATAAAATAAAATAAAATAAAATAAAGTAAAAAAAAATAATTAAAATAAAATAAAATAACATAAAATAATATAAAATAAAATAAAATAAAATAAAATAAATAAATTTTTTTTCTTGAGCTCGTTAAACTTACAAAAATATGTAAAATAAATAAAAATAATATAAAATAAAATAAAATAACATAAAATAAAATAAAATAAAATAAAATAAAATAAAATAAAATAAAATAAAATAAAATAAAATAAAATAAAATAAAACAAAATAAAATAAAATAATATAAAATAAAATAAAATAAAATAAAATAAAATAAAAAAAGAAATAAAATTAAATTAAATTAAAAAATAAAATAAAATAAAATAAAGTTAAAAAAAATAATTAAAATAAAATAAAATAAAATAAAGGAAAATAAAATAAGCAAAATAAAATAAAATAAAATTATAAATAAAATAAAATAAAATAAAATAAAATAAAATAAAATAAAATAAAATAAAACAAAATGAAATAAAATAAAAAAAAAATAAAATATAGTATAATAAAATAAAATAAAAATAAATTTAAATCAAATCATATTTAATCATATTTAGTTAATCAAATAAAATAAATTAAAATAAAAACTAATATCTGGGTTATTTAATGGCGTAGAAAGGAAAGGAAGGAAGGAGGAGAATGAAATTCATTTAAGAAAATGAATCGCAAGAAAAGGAAAGAAAAGAAAGGTGAATAAAAGGAAGAGCAAAGAAATATAATAAAATATTTTTCAACCACTGGGAAATTCTAATAAAATGAGTCACCCTACCATACATGCAAGAAGACTAAGGGCCGTTTACTCAATGTCTGCTTATCTAATCATGGCTTGCCTCAGAATGACATTTTCGTTTACACAAAAGTCTGATTAAGTTATCATGATAAAGTTGGTCATTGTGAATGTTTTTGGAAAGAAATTCACAAAAGTTGCATTGTAAACGAATAAAAAGTGGCAGCTGCTCTGTTTTCAATTTTAAACCAACCATTTTGGCGTACAAATTTCGATTGTGATATTTCTTTATACGGATATTATTATATTTTTAAACCCTATTACCAAATGCTACTATACTGCGGCGGATACAACCTTGTTTATTCCTTATGATAGTTGTGGCAAAGCCAACTTTTTGAAACTTCTATCTAGTTAGTGACTAACCTAATCATACGGAAACTATATAAGTATCATTGGGGTAATGTGGACTATAAGTGCCGATATTAATTTTTGTACTTATTTGTACTACTTCACAGCATATTAGAATTTTGCCCAGATAACGGCGCTCTCTAAATGAATCGAGGCATATATATTTTACCGCATTGGTGTTTGCTTCAGCGTAATAAAAAACTTTTGTAAAAAGAGGGGGCGTGTCAATAATAGCTCCCATGCTAATTCTTGATATGATAGCTTCAACCACTTTTGAGTTATGGCTTGTCGAATTTTGAAAATTACTTATCTGAAATCAGGACAATGCATCTGCGATTTTTTAAAAGTTTCCAAATTAAATACATTAAGGTTAGATAGAAAAGTTTGATATTGTCCATTTGCAATATTGATCTGTGCAAGGCGCAAATAAAGCGTTATACCATGGTTAGGAAATATTATTTTTTGCTCGAGTTATAATACGAACGAATGGAGTCAGTTGATCTAGTTTCAGATGCTGATTATATTAAAATTTGGAATTCTGTATGTATTGTTACCCATTTGAAATCAGTGCTAACATTTTGTTGCACAACTGGGTATAAAAGTGGAATTTTTACTTAACACTGTATGCGGCGACTATTAAAGGTCTATGGCTAATTAATGGCTAATCTACAGCATCTAATTTCATATAAATAAGTGTTTCACGCCTATTTATGGTGATTTGTTAGATATGAAAAACGTTTCCCACAGGCCACCCAACCAGCAAACTTGAAGTAAATCAAATTTTTTAAATTTACAAAATAATTGAAAGTTAGCATTATATAATCCAAAAGGCACATTAATTATAAACTTAAATAAAAAGATTCACCATGGCTATAAATGAGCTGAATATCAAGCATAATATTCTTGGCCTTGAGCTCATATATATATATATAGTCAAGGTACTTTACAAAATATATACAATATAAAAAAAAATGCTTTTCTAAAACTTAAATAAATATATAAATAAATAAAATCCTAGGAGATTAGGGCCTAGCTTTTCTACCAATCTGTGGTGTGCTGCTTCGCACATACAGGGTGGCGCAAAACTCCTATCAGAAAATGCTATAAATTTTGCGATTGGCCCCTAAAGTCAGTTCTAATTTGACATTTGTGTAGTAAACACATGCGAAATACACGTTAATAAACAATGTTACGCTACACTGCTCCAGAACGCGGAATATTGCTGACTATTTATTTGACCAATAATCGGTCGGGGCCAAACGGTTACTGTGAAAGGTGAGCGCTACAGAGCAATGATCAACGAGTTCTTTTTGCCGCAACTTGATGAATTGGGATTGGAAAACATGTGGTTCCAACAAGACGGTGCAACAGCACACACTGCACGTGCCACAACCTATATGCTGAACATCGGAAGCTTACTTTTGCGCCACCTTGTAGAGTCTTCGGTGTGATTGGCAAGCAACACTACCGCTATTTGGTTAGTTCTCAACAAACTAAGACACGGTGTGAATGTTGCTTTGACTCTTCCTTTACACCATATTCCCGGGTACAAGTGTATATTATTTCTAATATTATAAGTTGAAAAGCTTTGTCAAACATTTTTTCTGACATTTTTGTAAATACGTTTGGTTAATGTTAAAAGTTAAGCAGACCCAATAGACGGTGTTCTGCTTAAAATTTAACTTGCCTACATTTGGCGAATTGTACTCTCTTCCCTACTTATTTGACACTTTGTTTTCATTTGACGCTATATATTCATCTTTATTTTTCATTTTTCTTTTCCCCCTGCCTTTAACACCTCCTCTACATCTCAAATTTACTATTCCTACTCGACTTCTTCTCCCTTTTTCTCTGCTGGTACTGATATGCACAAGGTTTCGAAGGTAAAGCGAGTTGACATTTTTTGGCGTTGGTAATGCTATTTTTTTCCAAGGGTTTTTTGATATATAGATCACGTATTATACATAAAATGACAAAAGAAATCCCTTGCTATTCGACATTGGAACTTTATATAGTCTAGGGACTTTTTCATAAATCATATGTGTGGCCTGTGTCGTTAATAGCGGCCTCCTGAGTCCAGTGTAAGAATTTCATTGAGATCGACAATAAACTTTGGACATACATGAAGCACAAACAACACATAAAAATGTGTGGGCGTGGCACCGTCCATTTTGCTAAGATTTTATAAATATTGAAGAAATCACACATAAATCCAAATATCATTAATTTAGACCAAATACATATAAATTTATGAGCTATCCTGGGGGGCGTTTCACCGCTCACTTTTACAAAACGATGTATCGCCTAGAGCGCACTCAGTGAACCCAAGAATAAAATATGAAAATTTTATAAAGATTGGTAAATTACTTTAGACAGACACCATTCACTTTTAGTTATAACATTTATTAAATCAAGCTTACATTAACAAAAGTGCGTGTTGGGTATGCATGAATGTATATGCGATTAAAGCTTTTGTAATATACATAAGTAAGTAAGCAAATCGAATTAAGTGAGATCTTCTGTAATAACTTGTATATCTATATAAGTAACATGTAATCTTATTAAGATATAAGCCAGATATAAGGCTGAAGAATAAAGTGGTATTGTGCGTGTATGTCCCACACATGTGAATCCATGCTATGTATGTAGTATGTATGCAAGCCGGTGTCCAAGTTCACATAACGCTGTCAAATCTAAATGGCGAAAAATAGGCAAAAATTGACATTAGCTTTGACATAAATAACCATTTATCAAACACTTAAGCATCATTTCTGGGGATTTCATACTATTTACCCGTAGACAAAGCGAATTGAAGAATTTGTCGCTTGCATAAACATACATACTTACATAGGAGTATGTGAGTGCATACCAATTTATGTGCCCACGCTTTAATGTATTTGTTATTCATACATAAAATTCAATTTTATTTGTAGACAAAAGAAAATCCTTTGACAATAAAAGGTTCTAAGACAGCTTAAAGCGTAATTCCTCTATCCTTGGTATGCTTTTGTGTATGAATACATGGAATGCTTGCTTATGTTTGTGTTGAAGTAGATACACTGCATTCAAACCAACTAGTTGCAAAGTACTTCCAAACTGTTATTAATAGGAAATCCAACTACACAACCAGCTTTCTTTTACCATATAAGCAACTGTTGTTTTTTATATGGCGATTACTCACAAATTGGCGGATTTTAGACAAAATAATAAAATGGATACTTACTTAAAACAGACCTAAATATTTTAGTTCAACCATGGTAATATTGTGAGGCACAGTGGAATCGTGCTCGAATCACATGATCAAGGTCACAGGCTCGAGCACTGGGGAGCGAAAAGTAAAATTAAACGACAACATTTTCGCTGCTTTTACCAAATGGTATTCACAACAACTTCATTATACCCATTTGCATGAAAACACTGGGTATTACAGTTTTGTCCATATAAAGGTATGTTTTGCCGGTAGAAAATAACCGAGATAGAGGACTCTAGTTCCATAAATTATAGCTCTTAGAATGTATAGAGGATTAGGTTTCTATCTAAAAATGGTTAAATCGCATAGTAACCACGCCCCCCTAATCTTAATCGAAATTTTGAAAAACATATAAAACAAGTAAGAAAGTCAAAGTTCGGGTGGAACCGAACATTATATACCTAGTAGTGATCTATTATGTCATCTCAAATTACGCAGGTCTATTTTAATACTTTCAGTTCGTATTTGCGTTCAAATAGACCGACGAATAGACAGACAGACGTATCGGAAGACGGATGGCTACATCGACTCAGCTCATCCTCCTGATCATTTCAGAATACGTACAAACATTTCATGTTCATGAAAGGAATGAATATTAAAAAAGATATACAACTTCGCTTTTGCAGTGGGGTATTAACTACTTGCCCGGATATTTTACTTTTCATCCTGAATGTTTTGAAATACATTAATAAATATATATCTCGATTCGTTTATGCCGAATGAAGTAATATACCTTGTGTGTGTAACAAAAATAAATATAAACAAGTAAGGACGGCGCTGTCTTCGGTTGTGCCGAAGGCTTTATACCTTTCATGAATACGTGCAAACTTAAATACGCATTGTTTAAAGTTCTCTAAGACTTTGTCAGCAATACATTTAATTTTCTTTTGTAATAAGCTTTATTTGTTTAAGGGAAGTTTTTACTAGGGCTGTTTGTATGGGATATATACTATATAGAGCTCCGATCTTGGTGATTTTTTTACGAAATCTTTTATTATCTATAAGAAAATATCTCACCAATTTCAAGTTTTAATCTTTTAAAATGAGGGAGAAATGGCCATAATCCTCTTATCTGAACGACCGGCTGTATGGGATATATACTATGTATGTATAGCTCCGATCTTGGTGATTTTATTACCAAATATTTTACCATTTATAAGCAAATATCTCACCAAGTTTCCAGTTTTAATATTTCAAATTGAGGGATAAATGGCAATAATCCTCTTATCTGAACGATCGGTTGTATGGGATATATACTATATATGTATAGCTCCGATCTTGGTGATTTTTTTACCAAATATTTTACCATTTATAAGCAAATATCTCACCAAGTTTCCAGTTTTAATATTTCAAATTGAGGGATAAATGGCCATAATCCTCTTATCTGAACGATCGGTTGTATGGGATATATACTATATATGTATAGCTCCGATCTTGGTGATTTTATTACAAAATCTTTTACCATTTATAAGCAAATATCTCGCCAAGTTTCCCGTGTTAAACTCTTAAAATGAGAGAGAAATGGTCATAATCTTCTTATTTGAACGATCGGTTGTATGGGAGATATATGCTATAGTGACCCGATTATACCGGATCCGACAAATGTCTAATATAATACAAAAATACATCCGTGTGCCAAACTTCATCCATATATCTCAAAAATTGAGGGACTAGTTTGCGTTCAAACAGACGGACTGACGGACGGACAGACGGACGGACAGACGGACATGGCTGTATCAACTCAGTTCATCGTCCTTATCAATTTGGTATACTTAATGGTAGGTCTATCTCTTAGATTTCTAAACGTTACAAACATCGGACCAAAGTTAATATACCATTTCGTGTTCATGAAAGGTATAAAAAAGGTGTCTTTTATAGGCGCCAAAGAACTCAACCGATCTTTATGAAATTTTCACAATATATACCTGAGTTCACTGGGTACAGCATAGACAGTATATAGTAATGGAAAAGTAGGCGGAACAATGCCTCCAGGCTATATAAAGTTTCAATTCGTCATAATTCCGAAGTTTTTTGGTCTTAATGAAATTTGGATATATGTTTCACTTAGTCAATATCTACATAATTTTTCAAAAGTGGGCGGTAACACGCCCACATATTTTGTGTTTTGTTTTGCCCTCGAACTTTCACGATAGGTTCAGGAGTTCGCTTGGGACGACACAGTCTGTATATAGCTTTTGGAAAAGCCTCCAGGTCATATAAAGCTGCAGTTCGGTATAGATAGGAGTTTATTTGGTTCAAGTGAATGAAAGTTTATATATAGATGTGTTCTATCTATCAAAACGTCAAAACAACGTCTATCAGGGTTGCTAGTATATTATAAAAGGGCGAAAGCAAACAACGAATTTCAGCATTCTTTTGTAAAACTGAGGGACTAGTTTGCGTTCAAATAGACAGACGGATAGACAGACAGACGGACGGAGAGACGGACATGGCTAAATCGACTCCGCTCATCATGCTGATCATTTAAGTGAACTTTTGTCTTCTTTTTCTCATACTTAGATACATTTAATGTTTATGAAAGATATGAAAATCAAAAAAGATATATAACTTCGCTATTGCAGGGGGCTACTAATACGTTCCCGCATATTTTGCTTTGGTGTTTTCCGATGTGGCTAATTTTTGGCAGGAGTATAATACATACTACTAAGAAGCAGCTGACCAATTTTCATTGAAATATCAAGATAGAATTATAAGCGATTGCCTTTGAAAATAGCAGAAATTTTATGCTGAAGAGTGGGCGGCGTTTAAGTTTTTGGATTTCTTTGTTTACGGAAACTTTAAAACTGAAATATAAATGATGTAAAGCTATTTTACGCAAAGTTATTGCCTATTTAATATATCTACGATCCTCTTCAAAATTTTTCATATAAAAGTGGGCGTAGACCTTAACTGATCCCGTCCATTTTTTCCTAGAACATTCCTTGCTTACCTGAAAACCTGCGTGCTGAATTTCGTTTCGATTTCTTGAACGGTTTTTGATTTATGATTAATAATGGATGGACACGAAAAGATTTGGTCGGAAAAAAATTGTCACAAAAGGAAAGTTATACAAGTTATCGAAAAAAGTTTGATTTTCTTTGTTTCTTATTAAACACTCTATATTAGACAACAAAACTGAAATCAATTATCTCTATCGTAAACAAATTGCCGTAGTTTAAAATTGATCCCTTTCATAAGGCGATGGACGTCGGTTTTGGTCACGGTTTCTGCTGCTCTTTGCCAATTCGATTGAAACTGTCTTTCATTTTTAATAGTTTTTGCCGTCTTTAGCAATTTTCTTTTAACGATAGCCCAATATTTTTCAATGGGTCGCAATTGTAGGGAGTTTGGTGTTTTGTGGTCCCTTTGAACAATATGTACTCTGTTATTTTCATACCAGCTCATAGCCAAACGGCTACAGTGACACGATGCTAAGTCAGTCCAGAAGTCTTATGTTGATTTTGGAGGGGCAGCAAAAGTTTTTGCAAACACTCCTTAATGTATATTTCCTGATTTATGCTGCCTGAGATTATAAAGGTTTTGCTTTTCATACCACACTGACATATGGCTTGCCAGACCATATATTTTCTGCTTTGACGTTAAAGTCTGCTATTACACTGTGAGACGTTTGAGGATTTGCCATTTTTTTGTCCACAATTTTTTTCGCGAGCTCACAATTCAACGTCGACATTTTTTAACAATTGTGAATTTTACAAAAAGCAAATACGTGGAAATAATAATGACAGAAAACACTATGAAAGTACATAATCATCTATTATCCACAGTAAATTTTACGCAAGTTATGAGTAAACAAAATCGACTAGCTTTTTTCGTGTCCAATCTTTATTATTTCTAAATTTGACTTAATCAAAAGTGGACGGTGCCACGCCCATTTTCAAAAACTTCTTGAGAACTTTATTTTATGCATTAATCTCAAAGTATTCACCAAATTTCATCCTTATAGGTGTATTATGTACTGAGTAATCACTCTTTTTGTGTTTTCGAAAATATTATATATATAAAAAGTGGGCGTGGCTATTATCCGATTTCACCCATTTTAAATAGCGCTCGGAGATGAGTGCCAAGGAACCCGCATACCAAATTTCATTAAGATATCTCAAAATTTACACAAGTTATCGTGTTCAAAGACGGACGGAGGGACGGACGGACGGACGGACGGACGGACATGGCTTAATCAATTTCTCTTTTCGTCGTGAACATTTTGATATGCATAAGTCAATATCTATCTCGGTCCGTTAATGCCGTTACACGACTACAGTTAATATACCTTGTGTGCGAAGCACTACTAGGTATAATAATTTAATTAGTGGTTGCTACTCTCCGTTCATGCAAAACAAAAAAAATCGGTTGATGACCACTCTCACTTTTTACTTTAGTTTTCTATAACGGAGGTAGGAAGATAAAACATGTAATATCTCCTTCACTGATGCAGTTAGAATACGAGCATTTGGTACTTACAATGAACTGATCAACTTAAATTTTGGAAAACGGGTGTGCGTAACAAAACATATTTCGGCTTCTAATAACTTCAAAGCAGTTTACTATAGAGCGACGAGACTTGGTACAAGATATTTTATTGGATGTATTTATATTGGAACGATTTTTCGTCATCCCTTGTAAATTTTTGTTTTGTTACAAACCGGTTTCGGCGATCCGCCATCTTCAGTGTATGTTTTCGTTCTGCAGAACATCTAATATCCACCCTGTCGGAAAAACAGAAAATCAAATCAACTCATATTTTATTGGTTTAGAAATATGCCTAGTGCAAATAAATTAAAATGGTCCCGTGCGCTGCTTCATAAAAGTTTACTTATAACGAAATAGTAAGACACAACATACAAAATCCTTGGTAATATTAAACAGAGCTAGGCAATAAGGATTACGATTACAAGACGATTACGATTGCAGTAATCGTAAATTCAGCTTTAATGAATTACGACGCTTTTCTGCCAATTTGTTTTTTTCTTCCTTTTCTTATCCTTCTTTCTAGTCTTTTTCACTTTTTGTTTCTAGTCCTTTACCGTTCAATGTTTCTTCTACCACCATAAACCAAACATTTTATTGCACGTTTTTCTGGATATAGTGAATCCTTGTACCTGCAAATTGTACCTTGAAGTTTCATTTTCCAAGAAATATATAGCTTGTAATGTTTCCAGTAACCACTACGTTCTCTGAAAATTACCTAAAGCTAGATGATGAAATCTGGACTTCTATAAAGTACAAACATATATAAAAACATATGGGCGACCCTCTTTTTCAAAGTTGCATTCATCTTTGTAAAAGAACACAGATATCCAAATATCTTTCATCTAAGAAAGTGGTCATTGTTATGTTTCTTAGTCCGCAAGATATGTAGGTTTCAGGGCAACTTTAACACACACTTATTTTTTGCATAGATGTTAATATTGCGTTTTTTTTTTTGTCGAGACGGGGTTAGTAGAGAACGGAACTAGTCGTATATACTACATGTAGTCTTGTTTGGGGAAAACCCACTAGCACGATAAGCCCGTAAGTCCAATTCGTCTATCCAGGTAATTTCTTCGACAAACTGCATGTTCTTCCATGAACAAGGCCAGCGCAAGGTCCCCATTTCAGATCTTACAAATTTAAATTTATTTATTCACACTCATGTATACTTTGAATAGAAATTTTCTCCTTAAAGCATCTAACACCTTGAGCACATTAAGTATCTTAGACAAAATATCTTAAGCTTTAAAAATTAAGCATCGCATGGCTTATTTCGTATCTACGCAATACTTATCTCTTCTGATACACTACATTTCACTCTGAAAGCAAAATGTCGCAGCAGAATATAAAGTTAGAATTAATATGCTAAAATTAGCGTTACAAAAATGTTCGACAAATTTTCCTCATATATTGTAACAAGAACTTATCAATGTACCACACGTTAAGCCAAATAAATACATGCCTACGAACATAGACATCTATAAGGGTGGGTTAAAGACCAAATTTTTTTGTGCGAAGAAAGTTAAAAATCAATTGTATTAACATTTTGAGGTGGTCCACTCGATTTTCAAATGAATAATTTATCAAGGGAGGAGCTCTAATCCATACAAAATATGTGTTTTAAGGTGTGCTCGAATCTTTCGCGTGTCTTCTCAAAAACCCATGGAAAGTCAGAATTTTAAAAAAAGTATTCATCCTATTATTGTACTTAAAGTAAGAAATCAAAAAATTTAATACATTTTCGTATATATTGAAATAATCTTTTAAGATTCTAATCTTTTTAAGATTTTGGGCCAAGCAAAATTTCCACGTAAACTACTATTAACTAGAAATCATACACAAAGAAAATTGACTCAATAAACTTTCCAGAATTTTGTATGTATTCCGAACAGTTATTGCATAAATATTTTATGCTAGTTGGCTTTTCTGATCTGAGTGAAATGTGCCAATAAAAACTAAAGTACTTTCTTTTATATATTTTCGTGCTTGGTTATCCTTTTTCATAAAAAAAAATTTTCAATCCACCCTTATAGCTTTATAAGTACACGTGTATATATATAATATATATATTATATATACATGTTCAAATAAAGCAGTGCAGAGCAAACCCACTATCACATACATTTCGAAACACTGTAGCAACTGCATTGGTATCGCTAAATATCAGCATGTCAGATTTCAGCAGTTTACCATGCTTCTATTAATTTCTAGACTAAAATCCTTACCACTGAGAATGCTGGTTCTCAAGTACACCAGTACTTGAATGCTCTTTTAACAGGTTCTATCAATGATTGAGCTTTGTTTTTCACATTATGTGCTTCAGCTTAAAGCGAAAGAAATCCCACGATAGATAGTCCACTTATCTAAAGCCACATTTAGATTCAAATGGATCGTACAGGTCATTCAATAAGCTGATGGAGCTGTTGGTACTGCTCAACGTGATTTAATATAGCCATACAATATGTTCAGACTACGTGCAGCTCCTTTTCACGCTGCCGAAATCTGTTGTGAATTCATCGAGAACATGCTGCTTGTTGACTTTCTTGTTGTTGGTTTTCCTCTCTTGGATCCTTCAAAATATTACACACTTTCACATCTCTGGCAGTAAGCAAACTTGCAGTTTTTTTTTTGCGCACTGGCATGTGTTTTGTCAAACGAAAAAATGCCCATCACTGATATAATGTCTAGAACGAATACTATTGTACTAAAAAATTTATAGTCGACACATTGCGTTTTCGTTTAATTCTCCCATCACTTTTGTCTAGCAAACAGCGTGCGGTATGTCACTTTCAAGGAGATTCTTCTTATAGAAACAAGATGAAGGCGGTGTAACCATAACTCAAATTCTGGCACTTACAAGTGCACAAACGAGTTGATTTAAAGATTTTCCTTGGTATTTTTGTTTTTATACTTGCAAATTACTTGTAAGCTTCAGAGCAAAATTAGTACTTAAGCTGTCTTTCAGATTCTTTAAAAATGAGTGGAAGTTTTTATTTTTATACCTGGTAGTGCTACGCACACAAGGTATACTAACTTCATTCGCCTAACGGTGGTATGTAACGGCATAAGCGGATTTAGCTAGATAATATCTAGTCTAGATATTGACTTACGAGTATATATATCAAAATGCTTAGGACGAAAAGAGAAATTGATTAAGTCATGTCCGTCTGTTCGTCCGTCTGTGAACACGGTAACTTAAGTAAATTTTTAGATATCTCAGTGAAATTTGGTATGCGGGTTCCTTGGCACTCATCTCCGGGCGCTATTTGGTATCGAAACGAAATTCAGCACACGTACTCGTATATATATTAATACAAGGAATGTTCCGGTGAATGGGTAAATCGGTTAAGGTCCACGCCCCCCTTTTATTCGAATCATTTTGAAAATTAACATAGATATATTTAATAGGCAACAACTTTGCGTAAAATAGCTTTATATCAAATCTATTCCACTTTAAAGTGTCCGTGAACGAAAAAATTCATTTATCGAAACGAAATTTTAGAAAATGTTGAATATATAAAGGTCACTGCTTCGCAAAAACTTGCTTGTAAAAAGTAAAACGCTATATTTCTATAACTATGCAAGGTCGCGGCGCCGCCTACTTTTCTGCATAAAAATTCTGCTGAAAATTGGTCAGTTGCTTCTCAGTGGTATGTGTTATAACCCTGCCAAAAATTAGGCAAATTGGATAACATACAAGTAAAATATCCGGCAAGTTGTTAATACCCCCTTGCAATAGGGAAGTTATATATCTTTTTTGATTTTCATACCTTTCACGAATATAAAATGTTTGTAAGTATAAGAAAAACAAGAGATAGACCGACCAGTAAGTAAATTGAAATGATCAAGACGACAAGCTGAGTCGATTTCGCCAAATATAAAATGTGCATGTATTGGTATTTTGAAAAAATGCGGCTAGCAACGGTTGGTGATGCAGCTGTTTATATACAAATAAATGAATTAAACACTCAAAACTCCTATCAGAAGTATTTTTATTGAAAACAATCACCTGGCCTGCGTAAATTTGGATACAATAATAGATTACTACTGGGTATATAATGTTTGCTTCCACCCGAACTTAGACTCCCTTACTTGCTTATTTTCGTTAATCGCATTATACTACTATTAGATACTCTCCGTTGATATAAAGAAAACCCCGGTAACTCTTCTATAGATCTATTTTTTTTTATGTATACGAGTACATTCTATATATTATGAAACGCTTAAGCAACGTATTGCAGCCATAGAATAAGAAGAAGGAGGAATATAGCCCAGGCAACATGATTTCAAGCCTGGATAGAGCTCTTAAGACGCGATTGAGCACGACCTTACTAGTTTAAGGTCAGCACGGCTAGACAATATCAAATCTAGGAGAATCGTGCTCCTGGCAGCTTTTGATGTAAAAAAGGCTTTTAACAGTTTGGGATGGACAGCCCTGGAGTTACTTAAGGCAAAATTTTCAAGTGCCACACTTCTTACATCAAGTAATCAGAAGTTGGAGCTCTCGCGGAGCATCAATATCTATAAAGTGCAGCACAATGTTCAATTCTTGGTTCCTTACATACCGCTCAAACTTGGGTTCGGCACGTTCTCCGGAACTATAACATCAAAAGAAGTAGTTAACTTTTTAGAAACTTAGCGCGTAAGCAAGCATCTTTGATAAGTAGGCTGATGGTAAACATCGGAGGAGCTATAGAAAGCTATGTGGAACTACTGATGGGCATTGACCTATGTATTCTACTAAAGAACACATATCATTTGGCTCTTTGATGAAATGAAATATGGAAAACGATTAAGAAGCAACACGAAAGTGTTCCCGAACTAACCGTTTTCAAAATTTTGGTAGTTGTTTAGTCTACGTACACCCGTTAACATGGCGGGAGTGTTTTTGGCACCGAAGGTGCAAAGTTCCAGTCCTCGGCATTGGTTTGGCAAACTCTGCGAGTGTTTCTGCCATTAAAGGCTTCTCAGCAAAAATGTATATGCTTTGCATACCGTTCGGAGAGATTTTAACCCTTTCACTACCATGGGGATAATACATCCCAGAGCAAATTAAAAAAATCGACAAAAATCCAATATTCACTTAATTTAAGGAACAATTCGTCCCATTGGTACTTTAAAGTGTTCTCTTTCTGTCGTCAGCTGATTTGGGTGTGTTTATTATGGGCGCTGTCTTTAATTGCCATTAGTATGCAACTTATTTTGTGAAGAGTGCACGAGATTTTATAAAATTCATATATTTCGTGGGGAAAACAAGTGAATACCATAAGTTAAAGTTGTTTAAAATACTTATAATAACATTATAAATAACATTCAGGTAAGTAAGAGACAATGGGCATACAATATATGGTGAAATCTGTATTTTTGTGCTTGTGGGATAATATATCCCCACAGTAGTGTCCAAACAATAAAAATTGGATATATTATCCCATTGGGCTTAATTTATGTTTTGAAAATGTGTAAACAATTTTTGCGTTTAATGGTTTGTTGAATGAATCGAAACAGCCAAGGTGGCAAATTGGTGGAAGACGAAGTGACCGCGATGCTAAACAACAGCGATTCAGATGTAAGCGATTTCAGTGCGTCCGGATCGGAGTATGTGCCAGATTTCGATGAAGAAACTGATGGTCTTCCGAGAAATTTTAGGCAAGATTCAGACAAAAATTCAGATATGGAATGTGAAAACGACGCACAGGATGTGACTAATAACACGTCAAGTAACCTTGTAGTATGGGGAGAACCTTCGGATTTATTTCGTCCTCGATTTTCTATTAGTGAAGAACTTGATCCCGTCATTTTGATTTTTTGATATTTGATCGCTTTTTTACCTCATTTAATTT
Organism: Merzomyia westermanni; assembly: GCA_949987695.1. NCBI lineage: Eukaryota > Metazoa > Arthropoda > Insecta > Diptera > Tephritidae > Merzomyia > Merzomyia westermanni. The sequence continues at coordinate 50,915,591 of OX465289.1, read as the reverse complement.
GATGAAAACTTCACCTTTTGCTTGTGTCGGAACTTGTGTTCAAAATAGAAAGAATTTACCTGTCATGAACGAACGAAAAGAGGAGAATCTGTTTTTCGGGTAAGTGATCAAGGTATAATGGTAGCCAAATGGCACGACTCCCGCGAAGAAATTATTATGAGCAATTGTCACAGCCCAACATCGTCTACAGTTTTGCGAACTCAAAAAGATGGTTCTAGGATTTCTATTGACTGTCCGAAAGCCTTGGTCTTCTATAATCAGAACATGGGGGGAGTTGACATCTCTCTCTTTATGGCGCGATATACAACAGGTATATCATCATAAACCTCCTAAGAGGTTTTTGGCGCCAAGCTTCTCTTCCAATTTGTGGTGTGCCGATTTGAATTTTCCCTACAAATTGGTGGGACCTACAGTTTTTTGCCGACTCCGAACGGCATCTACAAAGGAGACGAATTTTTGCTGAGAAGCCTGTCATGGCAGAAATACACTCGGAGAGTTTGCCAAACCACTGCCGAGGGGCGACCCCGTTTTTGAAAAACTTTTTTCAAATCACTTTTGATGTTACCTGTACCAGGGCTCGAACCATGGACCTTCGGTGTGGTAGGCCGGCAACACTACCTCCACACCACGGCGGCCGTTGACATATCCCAGTTAAAACTTATGATGTTAATAGAAAATCGACGAAATGGTGGCGCAAAGTATTTTTCAAGCTTTTGATGACATCAGTGGTAAATGCTCATATTATTTACCAGGAAAACTTACATAGAAAATCGGAGCTAAAAGACTTCATTGTACCACTCGCAGAACAACTTATTTCGCAAGGCAGAGCTAAGACCAAGGTAAAAAAAATCTCTACAACAAAAGGCCCGAGATCAAAAAGAGCTAAAAAGATGTTAAATGTTGGAGATCATATGCCGATGAAAGAAAACCAGCGGAGACGCTGTGCATTATGCAGCTCTATGAATAAAGAAAAACGAACGCACTATGTATGCTCAATGTGCAAAGAACCACTTTGTTTTGAATGTTTTGGTAATTTCCATAAGTAAAATAAATAAAACATATGTCTAAAAATGTACCAAAAGAGGAAATAAATTAAATTTAAGAGGATACTCCTGTTTGATGGTTTTGAAAAAATACTACCAACGGGATATTTAGTCCCAATTTATGTTTCGTTTGTATACCAATGTTACATATAATCCCAATACATAACATCCTTCAGAAGGACATTAGATTTTGTTTGAAATTTTTTTTTGTTTATAGGATTTCATATCTATCCAAAAAGATAAGCAATATTTTTCTAAGAACTCTGCTTATAGTACGGTAGTGAAAGGGTTAAGGATCACATCACAAATTGATAGAGAAGCCATCCCAGGCCTCAATCTCTTCTGAAAACTCAGACATTTGAATGAAATTTTTCATTCCCCGGCCAGGGAAGCATGCTATTGAAAATAGGCGGATTTCAAACCAAACATTTCTAAAGACATAGAAAATTAGATAACTCAATGACTCAAGTTGCTAAAATGCTAAAGGTATAGACTATATTGGTTTTGTCGTCGAACTAATAACTTTAAAACCGTTAACGATATAATGACAAAACTTTGTAAGAGGCACATTACGGTTTGGAAAGTATACTCCGTGAAATTATTTAAAACTTGCCAGCTGAAAACGAATAGTTTTTTATAAAATTTGTCTGAAATGGAGAAACATAGTCAAAACATGCAAAAAATTGGGGGGTATCAATTTTATTTAGTTGCAAAATGGAGGTCGCCAGATCTTCTAGTGTTTCATATGTGCCTGCGTTTGAATAAAGCTGGTAAAAAGTTGGCCCAAGGAATACAACGAGTTTTTCCACGTCAATCTTAAGAGTGTCGAAATAACGATAATGGCTATAAATATAGTTTTAACATTTTATCTATAAATGTCGATTTTGAAATGCGCAAAGCTTGACCAATTAAATATCGACCTCCAAACTATGAGATTAATATTTTACAATTCATATTAGACGACATAAAATGTGAGCGGATATTACATTTTGCCATGCCATAGAACTACTAATACCTAACTGTTAATAACAGTGCAAATAAAACAGTTCTTTTTAGTTGTTGCTAATTTGCTGCAACAAATTTGCGAGCCATATTGAGATTAAGTGGACGCATGAACTCACTCAAGCCGACAATTACATGCAGAGGTCCACAAACAAATGAGAGTCCGAACATTGAGAGAATTTAGTGCTAAGCGAAGAATGTTGCAAGTTGTCGAGAAACATTTTGCAATTACATTCACAATGTTTCGAATAAAAAATGCTTGTTCTGGCATCGGTATCCATCATTAATTATGGTTCAAAAGTCGCCTAACGATCATTATTAATCAATCGTGCAGAATAAATCAATTGAAGCAGAATATACCCTTATTTCAGTATCTGATTGGCAAACGTTAAATGTTTTGAATTTGTGTTGAGATAGAGCAAATTCTGAGATTTTGTTCTAAAAATGACTGTTCCAGAATCTGTAAACTTTTGATTTATTTGTTGACTTTCCGACAGGGTGGATAGTTGATGTAAAAACATTGAGGATGACGGACCGCCGAAACCGGTTTGTTACAAAACCAAATTTGACAAGGGAGGACGGAACCTCGTTCCAATACACATCAAATTTGAAAGGCTTTAGACACAATAAGCACTTCCGCCAAACCCCATTGCGCCATTGCTTCGTGTTACCGGTTTTGCTATACCAACACAAACAGCTATCGGTTTTAGGAGGAATTAAATGCCGAAACATATTCATAGCCCTTTTGGGAAACTCTGACAATTCATGTAAGTGCAGCTCTGCAGTAAAGTCGTAAATCCCCTTTCATATTTAAAATGCGTCCCAACAAATTTTGTTTAGTTTTGCATATTAGCATTTGTTGCATGCATGATAATTATGGCTGTTTATTAAGCTTGCGTTGGCTATGATATATATACAATTATACCATTACATGCATGCATATAAGACTTAGTCGCTCTTATGGAGGACTAGCACGCTGCACTATTTGCGCAAAAGACTAACAAATATCGAATTCTAGTCTGGATAACTTCGAACTTAAGCCTTAGCTCTTACCATAAATAAAATAGTTACAGTAGCAGAAAATAAAAAAAAGGCCAAACTAGATTGTTTTATATGCTGCTTCGTCAGAATATTGCAGAAAACATATTTTTGTCTACCAAAGCCCAGTGGGCAAGGAACCGATTCAGAGGCGATAGTTTGAGGGGTGCAATGCATAAGTCCAGGACTTGAACGGTTAATGCAAAGTATCAAAATGTTGGCACAAATTATACCCTCCAGTTTCGACGTTTAAAATGCTAGAGGTCCGGTTTGTACACTGAAAATTCAAAATTAAAAACTGTGCAGGAAACTGAACATAATTAGTTTAGGTCAAAAAGGCCTTGATCGGTTTATGCATTGCACCCCTCCATTGTAGAGGTCCATATCTCTCGAACAAAGTACTACAGTTCTGATTCGTTTTTAAATGAAGCATTAAATAAATTAAAAACAGCTATTTTGAAGATTTTTTAGTTTATATTAAAAAATAAAAGAGAAATGAAAAACCAAAAACTTGTTACTAATTGGTTCAAAAGGCATACAACAGCTTGTAAGAATCAACAAAAACTCACATAAATAATACAATAATTCAAACTTTTTGAAGCAAAAAATATTTTTGGTTATTAAAAAATACACGTAATTCCCCATTATTTTTTCTATATTACTAATATTATAAGTATATTTATTTTTGCAGTGCAATAACAATTTATTTTACAGTTGAATAAATGATAAACAAAATATTATCCTTAGCCATTAAGCTCATTTATAGTATAAATATTTAAAAAAATATACAGGCCGTAAAACAAGAATTCAATCAAATTGTTTGTATACAGAAACAAAGAGCTTTAAACTTTTCCGTGCTTTATATTGTAATATATAATTTTTATGTAATACGTTTACGGGTTGACAATTTTTTATATCTTTGATGACATTTTTAAATAGCCTGAGGATATGGTAGGTACTCAGGAATGTTGGATTTAGATGCGATTGAAGAAGCTATTGGGGTCTATATATATCATTTTCAGGTTAAATGAAACCTTTTTTAATTCAAATGAAAGTTTTTTCAAATGAAATGAAAGCTTTTTCAAATCAAATTAAACTTTTTCAATAATAAAGTAAGATAATTGAGTGGGTTGACATTTCTTAATAGCCTAAGGATATGGTACGCACTCAAGAATGTTGAATTTAGATGCGATTGAAGAAACTACTGGTGTCTATATATAGCATTTTTAGGTTAAATTAAAAATTTTTCACTTCAAATGAAGGTTTTTCAAATCAAATGAAACTTTTTGAAATCAAATGAAACTTTTTCAAACGAAATTAAGCTTTTTTCAAATGAAAAGAAAATTTTTTTAAGTCAAATGAAACCATTTTTAGTTCAATATATATCGCCCTTTCTAGTGTTTTGGAAGTTATTTGAAAGTAATTGCCAATATATATATTACATGGTTTAATACTTTTATTCTTATTTTTTATGCATATATATTTATATTTGAGTCTATAAATATCAAAATCACCTAAGTCCACACATAAGGGTTTTACAGGTTTTTGATAAATTTTTTTCAAAATAATATTACTGTATTCACGCGTGAAAAATGTTGCAAGTTATCCAGAAACCATTTAAAATCACATTTCCAAATTTTTAAATAAAAAATGTGACTATCGTTTCCCATCATTTTATTTATTTTTATGACTTAAATATGGTTTTTCATATCGTAATCTCCTTAGCAGCATTTTTCAACATTTATTTTATGTTTGTCATCAGTTTGTCCTGAAGACGGGTAGCGTTAGCATCTAAACCGACTAAAAGTGTTTTTATTGCACACTGACCTAAAGCCGGCAGAAACAATTAATATTAATTTAGCAATATGATGGAAGAAACCCACGTTTTATTTTATCAAAAAAGTGATTTAAAATGATGCTTGAACAACCCAATCTTGGAAGTACCTATTGGGAAATTATGTATACGAGTATATGTCCAAGAGAAGTTTTTTTTGGAAACCATGCAGCACATCTATTTTTATTACAATGGCAATCCCGATAGGAAAGATATGAGGGCTAAGGTAATATTTCTTAGTTATTTAAAACCCTTTTAAAATCTAAAAAATTTGGTTCGCCCAATATATAACATCATAAACGAAAAATTGGTTGTCATTCATGCAAACTGTTCATGCACGGCAACTCGTTTTAAACACAAATTCGTATTCCTTTGTTCATCAGCTGGTTACGTTTATAATGCTAAGCCATATGCTAGGCCAGCTGATAAATACAATGAACAGCTTGTAGTTCTATGTGGAATATCCAATCTGGCATATGATTTAGTCTGACAATTTTGTCACATCACACCATAATTTTATTTAAAAAGCAAAAATGTGCAACAGGCACCGTACGCGCAAAACGTATTGGTGGTAAAGAACATAAATCTGCAAAGAAACTGGAAAAACGCAGTAACGATTTCCGTTTTAATACCCATAACAGCCTTTTTTATTTCTCTTTGACAGGATAATTTAATAAATTTTACCAGATCCTACCAAGAGCATCAGTGAAAAGATGGAAGATGCAGAAAATTGGTAAAGAAGAAAATATTCTTGAAGATGGTTTGCTAAGTCAACTACCGAAAGCCACAGCAAATAAAAAATTTTAACAAGAGGAGAGAGAAGACGCGCAGAATTATTATATTGCAAAACGATCAAAATATTAGTAATGGCCTTTATGGTTTTCTTTTTTAATTTCAGCTATTTCACATGGGGGATTTACTGCGTCATTCGTGGGTTTAAAAAAAGGCACAGGCAGATATCACGTGTCGTTACTTCGCATCAACAAAACACAGTCGGAACTACAAGCAGCGCCAGAGGCACGGTAACTTCTCAGGATAGCCCCCACCGAGCACACAGATGTTTACACGTCAAGAAATTTTATCCCACAAAAATGCTTCCTGGTGGATATTGCTTATGGCCTCGAAATGACAGCGACCAGAAAGGCTCTGGAAACTCTAACGCCACTGAAGACAATGACAGCAACGTGAATAATTCAACGGAATTTTCAAAAGATTCTCATCCAAAAAATCTACCCCAAAGCAGGGGACAACACCTCAATATTAAAATTTATAATCATAAGAAATATAGATGCAAGGTTTGAAATCAACCAAGTAAATATTTGTGCAAGAGATGCAATTTAGAATGTTTTTAGAGGGTTGCAACCTTTGTGATTTATTAGTGAAATCGAATCAGACATACCAATACGTTTATCAAACGAAACTTATTTTGACTCGCATTTAAAAAAATATATACCTAGATAGGGCTACCACGGAGAGCTGTCACCTATTCCTATTACATTTATTCTTCGTATATCCGATATTTATAAAATTATGCAACATCGAACAATGGCGAACAAAGTTCTGTCGCATAGGTACAGATAAGTTGGGTAACAATTGCCTTTGCTTTTTGCTTTCAGGAAGAATTGAAAAACAAGATAACGGTAAGAAGTCTTTAGAACCCTCAGAGGGTTGGGGGCCATCCAAACAGCTGTATAACCCCGCGGACAACTCTAGACTGTGCTTATGAACTGAAAGGTTTTCATTCAACTGGCTTAGCAGATTCCGTTCTCAGGCGACATAAAACATAAGTTAATTGGTTTAACTCGAGTGCAGATAGTTCACTTTTTTTATAATATCATTTATTTAGGTATATACGCATTTCTGCCAGTAGAAGATTTTTCCACATTTAAAAAAAAAATCAAAAATTGTGCAAAATCTTTGTGTTCTTAATTTTGCTTATATTAACATTACTCTTAAAGGCAACTTAAAAAGATGGATAGGGCATATTAGAGTTCCACTAAAGTATAAAGAACCTATCTAACATAAAGTCATAATTTATGGCCGATTATAAATATAGTAGTATTTCATGCAAGAATCCGAAATGTTTCATACATCCCAGTTAGAATCCGAAATAAACTAGTTTTCGGTGCGAAACGTGAAGTGCGCTAGAGCTGCTTGTAATTGTCCCGCTGTACTTTGCATAGTGCTAGTTTTCGTTGAGAGCAACCAAAGCATGGACGTTTGTGCTTTCCATGGTAGTTACATACTAATTATCCGTAATTAAAGCGCCAATGCAGCATGACTAAATGAGCAGCTAATTGATAAAATATTTATTCAGTCTGGATGTGTGTGTGTGCGGTTGGCACAAAATATGTTATAATTTACTCTCCAGCAGGTAATAGATTGGATTTTTTTTTTAAAGAACTAATACCACACTAATGGACTAGGATTACAAATAATTGATAGAGTGCTATTGGTATTGACTCGAAATGAAAATATGAAATGTCATTCGATATGTGACTTAATAGGAATTAAACTAAAATAAAGGTAAAACTATGTACTGCATATCGGTACCCTTTTAGCAGGGAGTCAACTGCGGTTTGGCGTTATCGGGAATTGAAAAAAAGTTAACGTTAACAAAGTTTGGTGTTAAGGTCAGTATTTAAAAAAAATTTTCACATATTCTTTTTCACCAATCTAATCGTTTTAAAATATAAAAACTAGTTTTATGGTTGAAATTCGGTAAGAAATTAGCATATAGTAAACAAGAAACCTTTGCCAACGGTATTTAAAATTTTATTTAACAAACAGTTGTCATCGCAGGTATAAGAATTGTATTTCAGAACCCAGTGAAGTAAAGAAATGAAGACGTTAAGTCACAACTAAAGATAAAGCATTCTTGTTACTTTACGATACACGGATATAAATTTGGGCTTAAATATTAAACCATTCGGCGGTTTAAGCAACTTTTTAAACTTTTTTAAGTAAATCCCAAACCTTTCAAGTACCTATCCCAATTTTCAACTAATTTTGGTGTAGATTCAAAACTGAATTAAAAAAACGTCTAAATTTTTAAAATTTATTTTCATTTATTTCTAAAAGCTTTTTCAAGTCACTGAATTGTTCTCTCAACAGTTTTGTGTGCGGCGTGGCTCAGTGGGTAGAGCAGATTTTTGAGACATTTCTGGTTTAAAATTAAAACTCTTTTCTGCACACTATTTTTTTTTTCCTAAAACTGGAATAATTTCAATTCTAAAATAAATTTGGTTTGGAGACATATGTAGCCCAGAAAAGTTTAAAATTTAGGCTAAAATTTTTGCCAGTGTAGCACTTAACCGGAATCGATCTTAAGAGTTGAGTGATTTTGTTTTGCTTGAATCACGAGAGCAAAATTTTAATATATTTTCACTTCTCGATGAAGTTATGGTCATTTTAAAGCAGAGAATATTCCAAATGCAAGTAACGAACTGGGTAAAGCAGAAAATCGATCAACATCCAGTGCATGTAGCGTATTTAAAAAAAAAATAAAATTTTGTTCTTCCCTTATGGCGAAAGCCTAGAAAGAAGGTCGCAAAATGGAACATATTTTTTCTGAAAATTAACAACATTATTAGAGTGCATTTGTATATATTTTTTATCTTCGTACGTATATTTGATCTACTTTTTTCATTCTCTAAATCTCCCTATGATATATTTGCATTGTATTTTGATGACACAATGAATATGCCAATCAACACAAAGCTTCAATTGGCGTCAGGCCATAAGAATTACGTAGATTTATTGGAATTTCGTACCTTTCAGGGTACCATACTTCGCCACACATTGACCATTATTGGTCTGTTGGACCCGACATAGGGATTCCGTTAGTGAAACAAGCGATGAGTCGGAAACGGTTTGAATAAATTAAACAGTTCCTTTAGCTCTCCATAACAACAATTTAAAAACAGTAGATCGGTTTTCAAAGATTCGCCGTATTACTGATGCTCTCAGCGAAAGATTAATACAGTTTTGGGCCTGTAGTCATACTCTTTCTGTCGATGGACAGATTATTCCGCACTTTGGTAGCCCCTTTTGCAAAATGTTTATCGAAAGAAAACCGATTAGGTTTGAATTCAAATTGTGGTGCTTATGCTCAGAAAGTGCATATTTATATTCCAGCTCATTTAAGGGCGGGGCAGCGGCCTAGGCATGGAAACTGTCTTACAGTTGCTTTCTAAGGTATCTGACCCTAATTGCCACATTATTTTCCTCGATAACTTTTTTTCCTCTTACACCTTATGTGTCGATTCTTTGCAACTGGCACTATACGCGAAAATGGAATGGGGAAATGACCGCTAAGAAATTTAAAGCGCGGGGCTTTTGAACAGCTACTCGATAGTAATCAAGAAATATTGATGGAACGATAATGTCCATGTCAATGTTATAACCACTAACTCGAGAGTGGAGCCAACTGCTTCTGCTAAAAGATATTGCTGTACACTAAAAAAATATCAAACGCAGCCAAAAGTTATTCAAGAATATAATAAGGGTATGGGTGGTGACAATGCTGTAACAATGGTGTACACTATGGACAAACGCTCTTGGTAACGCCATGGTCCGTGCGTGGAAGCTGCATGGTATGATTACAAACATTCAAAGAACAGCCCTATTTTCGCAAATTAATTTTCGTTCTGAAGTCACAACAACATTATTTATTTATGACAATGTGGATGAAAATAGACATTATAAAAATAAATTCTTTTATTTAAAAAAAAAAAAAATAACTCAAGTTTAAGTGCTACATTTTTTGTCAAGAAGCAATTTATTTTTTTATATACTTCACGGGTTTTGGGCTGTGTGCGATCTTTCCATGAAAAGCAAACGGATGGTCAACATATTTTCATATTTGAATTTTATCTTGATTATGGTCCTAAAAGCCTTGCCTCAAAAGGGATATAAGAAATAATACTAGAATCATGTAGCGGCCGAAGATTGGTTTAAGAAAAATTGCAACGATTTGCAAAAGTAATGGTATGGGATGTTATGTTTCGAAGTCACCACCTTCTCATTAGACCCCTTCTCGGATACTGAGAAGCGAACCCAACTGCATGCATCAAAGCAATTGTATTTTCGTTGACCTTATTACCTGTCACCATGAAAGGTTGTAACGGCTTAAGGGAATCAAGATAGGTAAAGTGTGCCATACAGCGGCATTCGTAGAATCAATAGAGGATTCGATTGAACCATAGCTTTAACACCCATGTTATTTTGTAGTAAAGGTAGGCTGCTCTCAACATGGGCGAAATCGGACGATGCCCACTTTTTCGATATAGATTTTTTATCACGTCCACTTTTTCATAATAAATTACTGAGGAGTGCGGAGAAAGACTAAACATGAAATATCCTTTTGACTGCTGCTGGTCTAATGGTTAAACTTAGTCCTTAATGAACTTTTTCATTCTAAACTTGCTTTTTAGAAAAGGTTGGAGAATGAAAGTGGAACCGTCCTGTCAATCAATTTTAAAATTCGGCTGATAAGAACTTCAAGCGTTTTAAAATAGAATGAGGAAACTCGGCGCTGGGTATACTACTATTGTGAAAAGTACTCAGAATGAAAATAAAGCAAACCAAGTCCACATTTCTATAAAAGTTGACCAAAAAGCAGTAAATACAACAGAACATAACATAATGCATTGACTGGTGCGGATAGAATGCTAAACTTTTTAAGCCCCAATGTCCTTGTCATTCTATGAATGATTTTTGCGAAATTTCGAACAAATAACAAACATATATAACATAGCTTTTAATTGGGTACTCAGAAAGGAATAAGCAATTAACAGGTGCATACAAAAACCCAGTAATATAAAATAAAATCATTTTAGTGACGTTTGAACTTAAAGTGTTACACAGGGGTCTTCCATGTATGAACTTCAGATAGTTGGGACCGAACAATACCGATTTGAATGAAAATGGAGAAGAGTTCCTTTCATAATATATCTGCTTTATTTAAAGATATATTTATTTTTTGAATTTTGTGTTTCTGTTTTTTCAAAAATATTAATTTTGCTACCTTTATATTAAGTCTCTTTCTTGTTTGTCCACTCATTTCCATACGAATTTTTGGAATCTTGCAAAGTCTTTTTAGGGAACTTCCCCTTGAGCTAGACACTTGAAACTTTAGCATAGTTCCCAACTTCGTGATATTGCAATGTGGATCAAAAAAAAAATAACCGATAGGTGGCGTCATCATCGAGATATACGAAAAATTTATTTTAAATTTGGTATTTTGCGATTAATTTTTAACTAACTAAGCTAGAGAATTGAAAATTGATGCATTGATCAACAATGAAATATCAAGAAAACTGCAAAATGATACAAAATGGGGCGAATCTTGCGATCGATTTTTGAGTAGATTCCCGGTAAGCTAGACACTTAAAACTGAACACATGCTTCAGATCCCGGTGACAATGCAATATTTGGTGCAAAAAATGTTATAGGTGGTGCATGGATCTACATATTTTGAAAATTCGTTTGAAAATGGGAATTTTGCGATTAATTTTTAACTAACTTCCACTTGATTTAGTTTCTTGAAACTTAGCACATAGTTCTGGAGACTAGGACAATATAATTTTTAGAAATCAAAATACTGCTAGGTGGTGCGCAGATCGAGATAACTTAAAACCGCTCAGAATCTTTGAAAAACGGGCGGAATCTTGCGATCGATTTTTGAGAAACTTCCCGGTAAGCTAGAGACTTAAAATTGAACACATGCTTCAGATCCCGGTGACAATGCAATATTTGGTAGGAAAATTTTACACCAGGTGGCGCATGGATCTACATATTTCGAAAATTCGTTGGGACATGGAAATTTTGCGATTGATTTTTATGTAAGTTTCTGGCGATCTAGGGAATTGAAACGCAGCACACAGTTTAGAGCGCCGTGACAATATAACTTTTAGAATACATAATTTCGGTAGGTAGCGCTTATCGTGATAACTAAAAATTGCAAAAAATTGGGGAAATATGGCAATCGGTTCTTGAGAAACTTCTCGGTGAGATTGGAAGTTCAAATCACATAAATTGATTTCAAGTGGGATGATTAAAATTTTAAAACTAAAACTCACAGATACCATGTCTTTATTGCTGCTACTTTTTGGCGACATAAATATAAATGTAGGCTTTAAAATATTTGTATCTTCTTTTTATTTTAATTTTGGCGAAATACTTAAATTTTGTTTCTTTTTTTTTAAATTGAAGTATTTGCACACACAATTACTCAATTTCGGTTATTGAACTTTTTTTTTGCGTGCAGTGGAATGTATTTTTTTTGAGCCACATATCTACCGTACTGGTTGTTGTTGTAGCGCTGTTTCGCCCTGCCTGGTCGTCCTCACCTCAATAAGTTCTTACGGGTGTCCCAGGAACCTAACGGCTTCAATTGTGTTTTACTGGAGTGAAATTTATGTTAGCTAGTTTACAGAACACCCTCGATTAATTAATACAAGCTAAGGAAAAGGGACAAAGCAAATCGTGCCAAACGGTGTAGAAAATTCATAGCAATTTTAAATGAAAAAAAAATAATAATAATTTTTTTTTAATTTTATCACCTACCCGCCATTTTTAAAGCACCTTTTACACAAAACTCACCTATTTAAAATGCAGCAACATTTTTTTGCAAACTCCGTAAAAAAAATTTGAAAGAAAAAACAGTCATTCTTAGTGAATTGGAATGCGTGATTGCCAAAGTGTGCACGATTTCAAGTCTACATTTTAAAGCTCACCGATATTGATTTGAGTGACAGTTCAGCATTTTTAAAAATGTCAAAGATACATGCATAGACAAGAAAAAAGCTTTTGCATTTTACCTGCACTTGGTACGAATCGGTAACAAAATGAAAAACAAATTATAATTACTATTTTAAATTTTATTAATTTCGAGTTAATTTCAGTAATTGTTGTTTTACATTACTAAGTAATAGTTACTGCTATTACTTATTTATATCTATTTGTTTCAATTAAACTATGCTTACTTAGGACTAATAAAATTAGTTTACTTATAACTAAAAAACTGTAAGGGCATTTTTGCACTTATTTGACTCTCATTTTTTGTGTCTGCTTGGATATGTTAATAGTCTTATTGACTAGGTTTTGAATGTATTAGCAAATATTTACATATTTACAAAGACTAAATTATTTACAACATTAGGAAAAATGTCTGTCAATATTTACGCACTTCATTTCATATGCAATTATGTATAGAATGCTTTAAAATATGTAACTTATAGTGCCTCAGTTATTATGGATTCTAAACTCGGCTGTAAAATCTCCGTTATAAGCGAACTCTTTTGCAGTTGAAGAAATCTGTGAAGTAATGGTAGATAAGTACTGAAACAAATGTGTTTAAAGATGGAAGTTATTTTTGAACTATGCGATTTACTCTTTCAGTTATTCGAATCATTTTATAATGAAAAGTTGGTCTTTGACAGTTTCCACTTTTTTGCAGAAATAAAAGCTTCCGATTATCAAATCATATGCAAAAATATCATATTAATTAATGTTTAAAATATCTTAATTTAATATTTTCTAAAATGACATTTTCAGAGCTTTATTTTTATATTCCATTAGGATTTATTTAATAAACATTTTTTTATATATATACATATATGTTTATTTAAGATATATAATGAGGCATTGTAATTCACATTATCAATGCTGATATCTAGAAACTCAACAAACTTTTCCTTAGGAATTAATAACAATTTTCACATTGATGTACTCTCAGTTTTGGATTAATATATGATTTTTCGAAACTAACTATACATAAATGGGCATTGGGGTAAAAAGTTACAATTGGAAACTTACTGAAACAAAGCACAATTCCGATGGGGATAAATCCTAAAATTTGGTCTATCTACAATGACGGTGTGCAACAAAGCCATATTAATCATTATGGGATCATTTCCACTACGTGAAATATTTAATGTGAAATAAAGCCATAGAAATTTTAGAAATAAAACCATATATCACATCGCACACTAAATCAGAAAAAAGTACATGTTTAGTCCTATTAATTTGACATTTTTTTAAGAATAGGGTTGCAGGCGAAAATTTTTTAATAAAAATAGCGTTATTTTTAATATCAAATTTTCATTTTATATTTTGCTATAAATTTGAAATATGCGGAAAGTAAATTTTGTCTCTTTGACGTTTGTTTACTTTGTCTCGCAACCCCCATTTCGGCATTACTACTATCGCGCCGGCGTTTTGTCCAAAAAAGTTTGTAAGTTTAGGTTCTCGTTTTGGTGAACAAAGAAGGTCGACTATTTCAGTCTTAAATGATGAACTTTGTGCATAAATTTATCAAAAAAGCAAGTAGCGGTATTGCCTATTTCGCAAATGTCCTTGTTTTTTCATATTCCGTTATCAATTAATTATTCTCTATCTCTATGGCGCGATATACAACAGGTATATCATCATAAACCTCCTAAGAGATTTTTGCGCCAAGCTTCTCTTCCAATTTGTGGTGTGCCGATTTGAATTTTCCCTACAAATTGGTGGGACCTACAGTTATTTGATGACTCCGAACGGCATCTACAAAGGAGACGAATTTTTGCTGAGAAGCCTGTCATGGCAGAAATACACTCGGAGAGTTTGCCAAACCACTGCCGAGGGGCGACCCCGTTTTGAAAAACTTTTTCAAATCACTTTTGATGTTACCTGTACCAGGGCTCGAACCATGGACCTTCGGTGTGGTAGGCCGGCAACACTACCTTCACACCACGGCGGCCGCCATCAATTAATTATTATGTTTACTAAATATTTTAAATGCATATATAATTCTGAAATAAAAAAATCGCGCGAGTATTGATACCCTGGGTAGCATAACTGCTCTATATAGTCCAGCATGAACAAACAAAGAAGAAATGAAAGCTAAGGGTGCGAACAGAGTGAGCGCTGATGCCGAGCGGAGCCGATTCGAACTTATTGGCGCTTATTTTCAGGGAATGCGAGAATCAGCGCTGAAATTCTGTTTATTCCATTTGTTTTGCTTTTATCATTTCGCCTTGTTGCTCATTTGTGTTTATAAAATTGCTGTACACGGTAATGGATTCACTGATGAAGAGTATTTTGCTTTTCCTAGTGTGATTATTAACACAAAGAATTTGGAAAACATCCAATTACACTAAAAAGGAATGAATTTGGTGAATTTCATCATTTATATAATGATTTAAGATCGATATCCATTTATTTTTATTTTTAAACTATTAAAAAACACGACTGCACGCTAAAAAGTAAACATCAACAATGCAAAAAAGCACGCAAACTGAAACTGTTTTCTCGCACTCATCAGCTTTACTCTCTGTTCTTGTCGGCGTTCACTGTGTTATACACAAGCTTACTTGTGTTGACTTGTATGTTATCAGTTTTATCGCACTGATAATCTCGGCTCGGCTTTCAGCGCTCACTCTGTTCGCACCCTAAGTAATGATGTTAAATTCGTGAAGAGTAACAGACTGCGCCGCCAAGTAATGTCTCTCTGCGATCATCATCGCCAGAGGAGGCAATTGACTCCGATAAAGACTAAATCTAGATAAATGATATCAAACTTGTGCCCGGCGGTGTTTACGATAGGGAGGACAACAAAGGAGTCTCTGGCCCTGAAGTTGAAAACTCAGTATCAACGATGTAACATTTACATAATGAAATAAGTTGGTTGGTTCAGGGCGACTCGAAATATGATCACCCGTAGGCGACAAGAAAAAAATTATTAGATTTTTCATTTAATGTTATCCAAAAATTTTGAAAATTAATTTTTTATTTGTAAATTTCATAAATTATAACTTGTGAACAACTTGCCTGAAGTAAGGGCAGAGGCATTTTGATTTTCTTGAAATTTCAGGCCATTTTTTATTTTAAATATTCGCGTCCGGTTCTTTTTTAAATAATTTAGAACAACACACTTTTAGTATTTTAAAATATAGCGCCTTTCGCATTTCAACTAGGAAATAACATCGAGGACTATATTAACAAATTGCTGTCACCAAAGTTATGCACCAAACTGTATTCTGATCAGAAAACTTGAAATCGAATTGGTCATGTAGTGTTGATTGCTTAGTTCTTTATAAGATATCAATATCAAGTTGGACATTTCGATTGTGGCAGCAACAACTTTTTGCAGTTCGCGACATTTGTATACTTGGTTCTCGTAATGTGCGGTTTATGTTCAAGTTAAAATGCATCATTTTGCATTTTCGGACATTGGTTTCGAAAAAGCGTTCATGGTGGCGCATTTAATAAATGCACATTAGCAAGTTCGAGTCATATGTTTTTTGTTTACAAACATTTTTTGGGGTTATGCAAAAATCTACACATTTTTATTAAATATTTCGATTAATTCCATTTGCAAACATCAGATTAACTTGTAGATGTTATTATTTTAACAATATCACACAACACGCCTAAGTTACTAATTGAAACTCAGTATAAATTTTGCTGAATGTTGACGTATAAAAGAGAATGCGAGAATGCCCAGAAAAAAATGACAAATTTTGCCACTCTTTTGAATTCGAATCGCGATTTTCTTCGAAGATTGCAGGGTTGATTTTAGCATTTATAATGCTAATGCAAAAATAAAGTTGCATTTAGGTATCAAAATTTGTATGGAAACTGCGAAAATAAATGCTGTATTTTGGGCTAAATGCTAAACTGAGGGGTAGATGCAAAATGCAGGCTTACTATTGCAGTTTCAAACACACATGGGTATAGCACACAAATAAATAGCGATATGAAACATGAACTTAAGAGAGGTTTTCCTGAAAAATAATGTTTCAATTTAAAGCTCTCAGCATGTTTGTTCTCAAAAGAATTAGTTCCACTTTTGATAAAAATCTATTAGACTGGCCCATATAATTTTTTAAATTTTTTTTATATTCTTGATATTATTTTTCAGAGTGACAAAAGAAATACTGTAAAGGTTAAAGATCTTAATTTTAATTTCTATATGTCTGTCCCTGGTAGTCTAGATTTTGTTCGATTTATCTCATTGTCGTGTAGCTAAAGGAGTTACCAGATCAGCAGATTGGGCGGTACTACTACGTTCTCGCACATTAAACCACTATTTCAAAAAAATGCTCCCATAAATACAAATGTTTGTCATTAAAGGAATTGCGTTTGTAGGGCGGATAGGGTTTTTAAAAAGAACTAAGCATTATTAAACTTTTTTGGAGTACAAATTGCAATTAATGCATCAGTGTAAATATTAATTATTTATAAAATTTACTAATTGTCTAACGGTAGATTGTAAATAAAGAAATCTGTATGAAAAGAATTGAATAACATTGAATCTACTATATTTTAGTAACAGTTTCAATAAAACAGAAGGTCAACCAAATTTGGTTCATCCTCTAAAAAAGCAAAATTTTTGTTTTTTTTAAATAATAGTAAATGTCTTTTGAAATTTAAAATTGCTAAAAATTGTTTTGACAGAATTTGCATAAATCGTTTGTGATTTGTGTTCCTTACAAATTTCCAAAGCAAAAATGAAAAAGAACACCATACCAATAGTTAAAGGTTGGTTACTCTGCCCACCTGATGCAAAGTTTTGTTAAGAACGTTTTTGTAGGAATACCAGTTTCACAAAAATCTATAATCAGCTAAGTTATTTTACCTCAGCAGTTCGGCAGTTTTAAATTAAAAATGAGATCAGTCCTAAAAAATTCAGACGAGCAATGGTTGACCTCTTTTAGTTTATATCAAGGCCTGTTATTTTATTGTTAATTATTTTCGCATTCTGAAAAATTTTATCAATATAACTTTCAAAAAAACTTTACGGCACAGTCTATTATCTATATGTACATATGTATACATTACATATTAGTTTTTTCTACCTACTACGGCGGCCGTGTTGTGGCGATAGTGTTGTCGGCCTGCCACACTAAATGCCCAAGGAAAGATTCCTGGGACCGGTATCATCAAAAGTGGTTTGGAACAATTTTTCAAAACGGGTTCGCACCTCGGCAGTGGTTTGGCAAACTCTGCGAGTGTACTTCGGCCGTTAAAGACTTCTCATCAAAAATAAAAATTAATTTCTTTTGTAGATGCCGTTGGGAGTCGGCAAAAAGCTGTAGGTTCTGCCAGTTTATAGGAAAATAATTCAAAGGCACACCACAAATTCGAAGAGAAGCTCGGCTCAAAAATATCTTAGGAGGTTTATGATGATATACCTGTTGCATCTCGCGCCCCTAATCTATTTATTTTTTTATTCTTACTTTTTTACTCAAATAACAGTACAACATAATTATATTTACTTTCAGTTTACTTTTCTTTCACATATTTTATACATTAAAACTTACACCATTTCCTACTGACGTCAAGTAGAGATGATAAAGTTCATACAAATAAACCAAAACAAAAAAATTTACTTAATCTACAACAATTTAAACTAATCAATGACGACGGCTGAGCACTTTTTTTGCTATAACTACAGATGCTTAGTTGAAGCTGCTGACGATGATGACGTTGGTGGTGGCGCCGCTCCTTATCCTAACTGCTGCACCTACCTCTTCACCATCTCGTATTTAATATGGCAAAGCTAATTGTCATCTGCATTCATTGTAAAGGTTATATGGCCACCCCCAACGCCAGTGGTTGCTATAGCCATGACACGCCAACAAGCGACAACCTCGCCCGGATACATTAATATTAAATTGGCAATATTGACATAGAAATGCTATTAACGTTGGCAGCATCGCTGCTTTGGCAGGCAGCGCAAGTAGGATTAATGTCGGTATAATACAGAGCAGTATCGAATTTCGCGTAGCTAATGGAACGGATGACGCCGAGGCTGATGATGTGGCTGCTGATAAAGTGCTTCCATCTTTGAGTTGATTATCTGTAATAATAAAGCAATAATTAAAGTTGTATGAAGGTTGAAGTGTGTCGATATGAATTTAGTACTACTTAAGTTCTGATGTATGTAAAAATTAAATATTAAGAAGTTGTATCGTATGTTAGAGCTGTATGCAGTTACAAAGTAAACCAAAAACTTCATATATGTAAAACGACAGATAAGATAAGCTCAAGGTTGTCTAAATTTCTTACGCACTTTGATGTTCCTAGCTATTAATTTGCAGGAGTTCTAGCCCCAAACCTGGACATTAGAACGGTCAATTGTGTGGGGGCTATGTGCTATATTCGTCCGATTTTTTTTTGTTCTTACATATGTATACATAATTGTGTATGTAGGGTTGGGTCAAGTGCAATCAAAGTTAATGTAAACGTTAGATTAGTATAAGCGTTAAAAATGTCCCCGGAATTTCGATGGATTTAACGAAATTTGAGCACTCAAACTAAGTCGGTTATCGTAAGGGCTGAAAATAACTAAGCAGATCCCTTTTCGACTTAAGCATTTCTTACAGTTATGAATTTAACTGAAATCTATTTCTAATATCGACGTAGGTTAGTATTTGAAGTAGCAAATATACACACCTGCTGACCTGAATGCTCTGTACCTTTACTAAGCGATTTGTAATGTAAGTTGTTACAATTCCGAATCCTGCAGTAATGCACTTGCTAACAACTTTTCAATATATTTGAACAAAAGAGTGAGGGTTGGGCACATAAGAGCACCTTTAACACTGGTTACGATAAGCTGGACTTAAGCGGTTATTGCAGAACGCCAAAGATATATGTATATGTTATTACTTTAAACGAGCTATTCTTGTATATTTGTATATCCAGACTATCTCGAAAACGGTTCAACCGATTTCGATTAAATTTGGTATGTAGATAGTTTACCACATTCCCAGAAATTTTACGTTGGTGTTGCCACATAGGTTATTTTTTGGGGTTGTCACCTATCTCAATTTTTTTATATGGAATAAAATGTGCCAATATGGATATCATACGAAAGATATTTTCATTCGTATTTCAAAAAAAATATTTCTAATTGGGGTTGCCACTTATTGAGATTTTTATATACATTTTTTGTTTAGGGTAACTATCCGCATTTTTTTTTATCTCTACATATAATAAAATTGTAAATTGTCGATGTCTGTACATTGAAGATATTCAAGAAAAACTGATAGGAGAGGTCGTTGTTGGACCAGCGGAACCCAAATCTACAATTTCTAGAATTTTTGTCTGTCTGTCCGTCTGTATGATTGTGCGCGCATCACGCAAAAACTACTTAATAGAATTGCATGAACAAGGACAACTTTCATTTGGATATCTCATCCAGTTCCCTAGTTATTGACCAAAATGTGGGAAAAATGTGACCAAAAATGTGGTTTTTTACTAGAACGCCAGCGTCACACAAAAACGACTGCATAGAAATGGATGAAACTTTCAATACTCATTTTCTAGACGTCTCTCCTAAAATTTAAGATATCCTTCACCTCGATATCTTACCCGGTTCCCAATTTATTGACCTAAATGTGGGCCCAGGGTGACTGTATGATTTGTGCGTATCACTCATAAACTACTGAATAGAATTGAATGAAAGTTTTACCATTCTATCACAAAACGTCTAACTTAAATTCTAGGATAACTTTCCTTTAGATATCTTACCCAATTCTGGAGTTATTGACCAAAATATGGTGCATTTTCTCTGCATGTTTGTACTCACATCATTGCAAACTTTTTTACCCAAGACAAAGAACCAATAAGCAAAAAACACATTCGGAAATTACTATAAAAAGTATCCGGACGAAAACAACAGCTTTTTCAAAAAAGCCCCCATATTTATGTATATATCCATTTCATATTTTGTAAAAAATTTATAAAGGCCCTAGAAACATAACATGGAGTTTTCGCTTTAAATGAAATTAATCCATCAATAACAGCTGTGATCACCTTATTATGTCCCTGGTCACCTGTCAGTCAATTGATTTACACAAGGCGGCAGTTACACGGTCAATATTTATCACGATATTTGGATGACGATAAAGGTGCATTAATCTTTTTGCGCTGAACTAATTTTTGTCTAGATTTTGTTAGTTCTTTTTATATACTTTCCCTGCAAAATTTTAGTGAGGTACTTTGCCCCACACTCACACACAAAACGAATAAATACGCGAATTCGCAAGTAAATTCTGTTAATATCTCTACATATAATAAAGTTGTAAAAGGTCGATGTCTGTACATTGCAGATATTTAGGAAAAATCGATAGCATGATCATTATAAGGACAATAGAGGCCAAATCCACTGTTTTTAGAATTTTTGTCTGTCTGTATGTTTGGGCGCGCATCACTAAGAAACTACTTAATGAAATGGAATGGAGCTTTTACCGTTGTATTACTTGACGTTTAGCTTAAAATTTAAGATACCATTTCCATGTTCCGATAGCTTGACCGGTTTCGGAGATATAGACCTATTTGTGGACCAACGTGACCCAAAATTTGTTGGTACAATATGGGTATCAAACGAAAGGTGACAATGAGTGCTGCAATAAGCGATGTATTTAAGTTCCATATCTTATCTGCTATGGGATATAATGATGAAAATCGGACTCAGTTTCTTATTAGTTCTGAGACGCAGCGAAGCGAGCGGAGTTTACTATCTATATTAATTAAAAAGAAAGTTGTGTTAGTTGCACTTTTTATAACTCAAGAACGGCTAGACCGAATTGGCTGAAAATTAGCGGGGAAGTAGCTTAAAAACAGGAAAAGGATATAGGCTACTCTTTTTCCGGGAATTGGACTGAAAACCGACCTATTCCAATTTTTTTTTATTTATTTTGCGATTTACTTGAAATTTGTTACATTGCTAGCCTTTTACTTTTATTAAAATTTACGATTGGTTCTTTTCCGGGAAGTGGATCATGGACCGACCTATTCCAGCATTAACACCGCCTGTTAGCCTAGAAATCCGACGAAGGATTACTTTTGCAAACAAATGCTACTCCTCTCTCGACGAACGAAAATAACACAATATAAGTCACTCATCGCACCCGTCCTGCTATATGGAGTAGAAGCATGGACACTAACAACATCTGATGAGGCTACTCTGGCAGTATTCGAGAGATGGGCTCATCGTAAGAAGACCGAAGTAGATTTAATGATGAGCTGTATGAGCTTTATGCAGACGCCGACATAGTTCAGCGAATTAAAACACAGCGGCTTCGCTGGCTAGGCCACGTTTTATGAATGGGTGAAGATGCTCCAGCCCAGAAGGTATTCTTATCGGCACCCGCCGGAGGAAGCAGAGGAAGAGGGAGACCCCACTCCCATGGAAGGGCCAAGTGGAGGACGATTTGGGATCGCGCGGTGTTTCCAATTGGTGCCAGTATGTTGGACGGTCAAAATCGCCCAGGCGGTTAGATAACCATTTAAAGAAGAAGAAGGTTTGCTTGCAAGTATTTACTGATTCCTGTTAAACGGAAACTTTTTACTTTTTGCGTTTCGGGATAGTTTTTCGTCATTCTCATTTTACTGACATTTCTTTGAAAGTTTTAAAAATGTTATATCTTGAAGTTCACCGGTTGATCTGTGTGTTTCGAGTTTCTATTAGTGTATTGTGCCGATATTATCATTAAACAATATCATGCCGCGACCAACACGATCAAATCTTTGACGAAAAAGCTGTAATACAAGTGGGATTCGAAACGGTGCGAATGAAAGGACTGAAGAAGAGCCAGAAATTGCATGTGAAGAGCGCCGCGTTAGTATGGTTCGACTTCGTGCTTCTCCATTACAAGAGTAAAGAGAGGCAACCCGAGAAATGGCTGGGTTGGCAATGCGAAATCGTCGAGAAAATCTCAGAAATCAACAACTAGATAATTTTCGACGCACCGGAAGAAATTTATCAAGCCCAGTTTTGAATCGAGCAGCGTTTCGATACGATTGCAGCCCTGAATACGGCTTACATTCTAGCGTTCAAATTGGGAAAGTGGACGTTATTTTGCCATGACCATTACCAAATGACAAGGCCAATTCTGGAAAGTTTGTGGTCTGAATCTAGAAAATACATGTTCTCATGGTCAGTTATATGGGGCATGCTCACGCGTCGGAAGACCATCTGCTTTATTTGTTCTAGCGGCTGATAATAAAACGAAAAATGTCGTCAATCACAAGGTGCTTGATTGAAGAGTACAACCCATGCACCAAAATATATGACCACAAAGGGATCGTACAAAAAATTAATTTTCTATTCATATTTATCAATCTGCTCATTTATTGCTTTTAAGGCGAAACCAAGTTCGGCGGGTCAGCTAGTATGAAATAAAATATGCCAATATGGGTATCAAAAGAAAGGTTTTTCCTCCGATGTGAAAGAAAAAAATACATTTCTAAGTAGGATTGCCACTTATTGTTGCTATTTGAGCTTATTATCTCTCTCTCTATGGCGCGATATACAACAGGTATATCATCATAAACCTCCTAAGAGATTTTTGCGCCAAGCTTCTCTTCCAATTTGTGGTGTGCCGATTTGAATTTTCCCTACAAATTGGTGGGACCTACAGTTTTTTGCCGACTCCGAACGGCATCTACAAAGGAGACGAATTTTTTGCTGAGAAGCCTGTCATGGCAGAAATACACTCGGAGAGTTTGCCAAACCACTGCCGAGGGGCGACCCCGTTTTGAAAAACTTTTTTCAAATCACTTTTGATGTTACCTGTACCAGGGCTCGAACCATGGACCTTCGGTGTGGTAGGCCGGCAACACTACCTTCACACCACGGCGGCCGGCTTGAGCTTATTATAGCTTTGAACTTTTAACGAGCTATTCCTATATATTTGTATATTCGAAAGTCTCGCAAATGGCTTAACCGATTTGGATGAAATTTGGTATGTACATACAGTACCACATTCTAAGAATTCCTGTCTAGGTGTTGCCTTATAGGAGTTTTTACAGAGTTGCTACCTAGCAGATTTTTTTAAAAGAAATGATATATGAAAATATGGGTATAAAACGAAACATAAAATCCGGCAAAAAAATTCATATACCGAGAATCGCACTCATCCAAGGAGTCGCTAAAGTGCAACTTCGAGTAAGGCCAACATTTGCCATGACTGCGCATGGTATGTTAGATGTGGCGTTTCAAGAGTTAAGTGACCAAATACATTTAAAGTAATGTTTCCGGAAAAAAGAAACGTACTCGGAACATGGTATGGTATGAACATGGTGTTGCAATAGATTTCATATGTATTGAATTTAAAAAGTTTTGCATAGTTCTATCATTAAAAATAAAGAAGAAATCATAGAATATTGACCGATATATGGAGCTCTAGCCCACAACTGTACCCATGTGACCCTAGCTTTCTCGGTTATTTAATAACAATCGACAGCTGCTAACCATACAATTCAGCAAGGAATCTTGTAAAGACTTGTCGAAAATTTGTTTGAGCAGCCACCAAGGAGCAATTATGTGTATTCAAACTTTGTTATTAATAAAAAAAATTTAACATATTTTTATTATCAAGATATGCCTTTAAAACGCTTCACTGCTGGTAAGTAAAACTATTCATACAAACAACCAGAATATCTTTATTGACGATTATATAAATAAACTAAATTGTATGGCAACCTATGAAAATGCCGAGCAAAGCTGGGTCGCCTAGCTACTATTTATTTATAAATGTAAGGGACGCAATTTTTCTGCTTGCGCATTTATATATGCCAAGACTTCCTAACCAGGGTGCACGAGTCCCTAGGGCCATAGAGAGAAGTCATGTGGGGGGTGGGAAATGTTTGCATGTTCCTTTAGTTTTTTGTACCACCAAAAATAAACAAATAGTCTAGTCGACATAGGGTTTTTTGTGGAAGTTGTTCGTTTATTCGAAGGCTACTACTAGTAAGGATGAAATATAGATAAATGAATGGAAAAACTATGCAGATCTAAATCTTGCTGCATCCACTTAAAGCAATTTTTTTTCCTTTTCGTAATTATTTCGGTAATGGTAACATCTGTAAAAATTTTTCTCTACCGTTTGTTTCTCGCAAAATTCTCTACCGAAAATCTCTGTAGCGTTTCTATATAATATATAGTTTTTCTCTGTGCATGATTTCAAAAAGTATGCAAACAAGTCAATTTCCGTAGCGAATTTTGTAAGGTGCCATAATAAATTTTTTAAGGAATAGTAGTTTTTTTTAGTTGATACTCCCAATCTTACTTTACTTCCAATTTTTGTTGTAGATATATTTCATTCAATATCGAATTTCCTTAAGAAAATCTATTGGAATATGCTCATAGGGTATTTCACGGATGGTGCACATGCAATTATAGGTGTACCATGGCAGAAAAAACGAGCTACCTGACAATTAAAGAGATTATGATGTTTTATGCTACCAGTTCCAATAAAAAATCTTGTTTGGGTCATTTTATTTATTTACAAATCAAACAATTTTTTTAAAAATTATTGAAAAGTTTTGTGCAGGCTGAAAATCTTTGCTTTTTGCAATGAAAACAAAGGATAAAATAGAAAATATGAGATGTTGATTTAATTACAAACTAAATATCTATGCAATACGAAAACAGTCAGCGGGAAGGACATTATGATATTGATCTGGCCCTCAAGGAATACATTTTTGATATCTTACCCACGATTGTAGTGATACATCTAAATCGGATAGAGCTGCTTAATAATTCTAACCAGAGAAGACCTAAAGAAGGTTAGTCATATAGACCGACATCTCCCTCAAACTTCAGGGCGGCAACCACACCATACCAGAAATAATGATTTTAAGTACTTAGGGTTTGCCTGGAAATTCGAAATGACCTTCTCTTGCTTTTCGAGTACTTGTAACTTTTTTGTTACTTGCTTGCTCGAGATTAAACATAAAAATTTAATAATTTTCGGGCAGCCTTACCGAAAAATGGAGGTGAAACCCTGATATATACACACATAACTGAAAATATACATACAAAAATTTCGATACACATTTTTTGGATTTTTTTAAATTCATAACATAAAATTAAACGAAATTTGAGAAATTTTTGTAAATGTCTTAAATATATTTGGTCAATGCTTTAATGCATGTAGATAATTCATTTACCCAACAAGAAATTTCCCTACCTTCTAAGCCTTTGTCTCGCAGTCGTGATTTTGCTACAACCGTCTCGCGTGATTCAAGTACAGGTATTTTTTGATGTTTTTCATTTGCTACACTTTCTTCATTGCTTTGCCAATAAACCGATGATATCTTAGCCACACACTGAAAAAGGAAAAATCAACAAAAATTGTTGGTATAAAAAGGAAAAGAAAATAGCAAAGGACAAACGTAAACAATTGTAATACTAGAAATATGCGGAAAATGTGATATAATTCAATTAAGTCGGCTCAATCACCCACGAAAATGCTTGCAAACTCAAACACACATTCGCTTTTATTTTACTGCACAGTGGCATCTACTTAAGTTATAAAAAAGAGACAGTGCAAGTCCGGATGTTAAAACATCAAAAACACAAAATAGACGGTCTAACCAAAAAAAAATTAGTACCAGCTGAAAAATCTGTATGCAGACACCGACATAGTAAAACGAATTTAAACCGATCGGCTTCATAGACTAGGCCGTATTGTGCCAGTGAATGAAGATGCTCCATACCAGAAGTTATTGTTATTGGCACCTGTCGATAGTAGAAGAGGAAGAGGGAGACCACCAATCCGATGGAATAACCAAGTGGAGACCGATTTTGCGATCCCGTGGTGTGTTAAATTGGCACCAGTTGGCAGGGAGAAGAAACGACTGGCGAGATATATTGGACTGCGAAAATGGCTTAGACGGTGAAGCGTAGTTTAAAGAAGAAAAAGAAGAAAATATATAACTTTGATTGTCGATGGTAATATCCCTCATCAAAAACTATTAAAACCCCGAAATATGACGGCCAACGTGACAACCGAAAGTTTCTTGCTCTTCAACTCTTATGAAAACTATGATCGGATGAAGGCATGAATCCTATACCATCAGTCTTTCTAGTGTTTTTTGATAAACAGAGAAACTAAGTTGGCCTTCTCGTTGGTCCTTTACACAACATCTTCTAGTTAAAATAAATCTTAGAGAGTGCCATAGTATGGAATTGGCACACGCCTTCATAAAGCTTTGGTTTGCTCGAAAAACGGTGTCGCTATATGACGGCCGCTAAATAACCACCGCTGTGCTTACCGTCATTAGTGGCACCGCTTTTTTGTAAACTCACCCAATTATATTAGGTCGACTTGGTCTAAGCTATTTGCACGATTTTGACTGCGTTTTAACTATTTTATGCTTTAATAAAATCTATTTTGAAAAACAAAAAAAATAAATGTCTGTGTTGTTTTTTTTTTTTTGTTGAAAATTTGAAGTTTTTGATTGAGTTCCCACCGTTTTGACAAGGACAGTAGAAAAAAAACGTTGACGAAAGATTAGCCACCGTCATGACGGCCGTAATATTTTGTACTTGCCATTTTATTACGTTACGGTGAACTTCACCGTCTTCTTAGTTTGCACGTAATTACTTTCACATTGCAATGTTTTTGTCAACCTACTCTACCGCTATGTGACGGCCGCTATAAAGCGGCACCGCTTTCGAGGAAAGCACGCCTTAAGCGAGCTGCCCATATTCTTAGAAAAGCTTATGCACAACACTTTCATAAGAATATAAACCCAAACGACGACTCAAAAAATTCGATTCTATATTGTTCGATCTCCTAATCACGCTACCGGCGAATTAAGTGCAAGCAGCAGACAGTGACAATAGTGCTAGTAGTTACATATTTTAAAAAGTAAGGGACTTCGTCTATTTGGGACTCAGCACTACCACTGGAAAATTGTCAGTCGTAGGAGGATCACTCTTGTGATCAGGTACTGATTGAGCAAAGGAGAAGTAACGTCTTCTCTCAACAAAAATTAACGCTCTGTTATTCTGTCGTCATATATGGCCTGATACTATCTACAATATGGGGAAATAAGATGGGGGGCCTTTAGAATATACCAGAGAAAAACTCTTAGGAAGGGGTTTTGTCCAGCTTTTTATTCGAAAGGCGAGGACTTTTAGCGCTGAGCAGAATGAGTTTTATTCATACATAAGCCTTAAGCGGCAAGTTAGAGTCCAAAGTCTGTTTTTGTGGGCATAATTTTATTGTAATGCAAAGGAAAGGGAAGGATTTGATCGAGGTAAAAAAAGGTGAAAATGTAGTTTACCTAAGATCGTTTAGTCGTTTGGGGTCCATAAATAAAGATGACGATGTAGGGAAGTTACGATGTTCCGTTTAAGTTTGATTACATTTTCTACTATCTGAATTAAAGGGAAGAGCTCAGCTGAGCCAACCATTGTAAGATGTTTTATTTACCCAACTTATATTGCCACCAAACAAAGAAGCACAAATAAATTTCTTCATTTAGGCAGCTACTAAGTTACACAAATACTGATGAGCTGGGGCATGTACATACCGAAACATTACTGGTAACCCAACAAATATAAGCTCGAATGTGTACAATTTCAGAGTCACATTCAAGAATTTCCGTTTATGTACTGTGCACATTTCGCTATACCACATTTATTACTATGGCAAACAAGTGGAAAAAGTAATAAAAAAGAAAACGCCGCACAAATATAACAGGCTGCACAAATATTAAATACGAGACCAAATGAAATGAATGCAAGACATATATGATAATGCACATACTAGAGTAGAAAATTCAATGATCTCGGGATACTATACTTTTTTGAAATTAAATTTTCAAATTTCTAATTTTAGAAAATTTTCGATTTTAGAAAATCGAAAAAATTTAATTGGTTACTACGTTTATTACTCGATTTTTTTGTATTATACCTTTAATATATCTAAAGATATCCTGGAAATTTCAAAAGGGTGTTTTTTGTTTTTGCGAAAATATAAATTTTAAAATTTTTTTTTTTTATTTTTGTTTTTTACAATGCACTAATGTACGAAATAAAATTTTAGTGATCACACTTGCGTAATTTTGTATTAAACTAATTGAACTTGACTTGAAAGTTAAAAAAGTTTTTAAAAACCATTCTCCGGAAACTTTCAAAATAGCTTTAAATATATCAGAGGTATAATAAAAAAAAATTGGAGTCCAAAATGTAGTGGCGAAAAATGGAAAATTATCTAAAATTAGAAATTTTGAACTTTTTTTTCAACATATTTTTTTTTGTACCTCTAAAGTGAAAAAGTAAATTTTCGTAATTACAGTAGTTTGGAAAATAAAAGAAGAAAAATAACTTTATAAAACAGGAAAAAGGAACAAAAGTGAAATTTTGAATCTACAAAACTTTTGAAAAACAATCTTTTTAATTTTTTACTTTGCCAGAACTTTGTTTTATGATCAAAGGAAACTCTTCACCGAGTTTTATTCAAATCGGAAGGGGTCGATTCCACCTATTTGGCGATTTCACATAAAAAAACCCAAGTAAGTTTCTCAAACAATTTCCCCACGTTTTTAGCGAAGATTTTTTAGTATACACTAAAGCTAATCCCTTAATCCCGTCATTGTGAAATTAGTTTTTTAAAATCACGGGATTGTAAAAATATAAAATATTTTTAGCTCTAGTGCGCACCTAAAACATGAAGCTAGGCCATAGAAACAGCAAAATGTTACGTATACGCCATGCTGGCCCCGGATAGTCTGGAACGAGTAGCATGAAGGGCATTAACAAAAGTTTACTTATTTTAATAATTTTAAGGAATTTTTCATTTTTACTAAATTGCCATATAGAATAACCTTAAATATTCTAACAAAACTGCTAAATTAGTTTTACGAATTTTATATAATACTTGGGAGCATTGTACTCTATATTTTTAAATAAATAATGAAATAGGAAGCCTTATTTTTTAATACTGCCTAATTACCTTGACTAATTTAATCAATAACTACAAAGTTCACTAACAATATCTCCAGTTAGAAACACGAAATTTTCAGCTATGCTGCTATATCTGGGTTTCGGTGGAATTAAATTCTTTACTCGATGAACTTTGTCCTCGACTGCATAAAAGTAGTACAGTTTATCATTATTTGTTTTCTATTGGCTCGAGGTATTCGTTTCCGCATAAGTTTTGCAGTTAAGAAAGACAAAGGTATTGAAAAAATCAGCAAAATGTAGTAGATATTGTTTCACGGGTTAAACCAATAGCTTTCGTACTATTCTATAAATGCCGTTAAACCGCTATTGAACGATTTTGGCCGTTCAACACAGCTCGGCAGTCGTTTCTTCTTTCTTCCAACTGGATCCAATTGGAAACTTCACTGGATCGCAAATCGGTATCCACTTGATCCTTCCATCGTAGTGGTGGTTTTTCTCTTCCTCTGCAACCACCGACAGCTGCAGATAATAATACCTTCTGGACTATGTTGATGTCGATGTCTCTTCATTACATTTTTTTTGCTAATCACCGTCGTCAACCTGTAAAGGTAAATCTTTCGAAGAACCTTTCTCTCGAATACTTCCAGAGGCGCTGCACCAGACGTTGACAAGTTTGGGTACGATAAGTGAGTTTTGGATGTTATTTTCGTTCTCCGAGGGAGGGATATACAGGGTGGCTGATGAAAGCCGCTACCAAAAAAAAATTAAATAACTTTTTTTCTATTTAATGAATCTGGTTAATTTTTTTTATTTTGCAGATTGACTTTTACATTTAACAAAAATGGATAACTGGGACACTGAAACAAGAATTTAGATTGTCCGCCGCTATCACGCACTGGAGTCCGTAGTTTCGGTTCAAAGAGAGTATAGGCGCACGTTTGGCGGTAATCCTCCGAGCAGATGGACCATAATAAGACTTGTAAACAATTTTGCCGAGCATGGGACAGTCAACAGAAGACCTTACCATCGAAACCCTTCAGTTCGAACGGAGGAAACAATCGCTGCTGTAGCTGCTGCCATACAAAACAATCCACGTGTTTCGACAAGAAGCTTATCTGCTCAAATGGGTGTAAGCAGACAGTCATTACAGTCAATTATGCACAAAGATTTGGACTTATTCCCATATAAAATTCAAATTGCCAACAAACTGAACGCTGCAGACTTGCCGATTCGCTTGGAATTTTGCCAGAAGATGCTTCAAATGGTGGAAGAGGATGGAAACATGTTGAACTGTCTTTTCATGTCTGACGAGGCCCATTTCGATTTAAACGGCAACATAAACAAACAAAATTGTCGAATATGGAGTGCTTCCGACCCACAGATACTCCATGAGACGGAATTGCATCCACTTCGTGTCACAGTGTGGTGTGCAGTTTCATCACGCTGCATTGTCGGGCCCTACTTCTTCGAAGAAAACGGTCACACCGTTACGGTTACTGGAGACCGTTACTTGAGCATGTTGAGAGAGTTTTTCTATCCAGAATTACGCCGAATGAGAATTCCTTTCAACTCTGTGTGGTTTCAGCAAGATGGTGCAGCTCCTCATATAGCCCAACCTGTTATGACAGAATTGCGACGAAAATTTCCCAATAAGCTGATATCCAGAAACTCCACATTCCGTTGGCCACCCAGGTCGCCTGACCTTACTGCACCTGACTGTTTCTTATGGGGTTATTGCAAACAGGAAGTCTTCAAAGCAAAACCAACAAATTTGAATGAACTAAGGCAATCCATTCGAGAAACAATTGCGGCTATTCCTGTCTCAACTCTCCAAGCAGTAATGAACAACTTTTTGGTAAGATGCCGCACATGCATCGACGAGCAGGGGGGGCATTTAAATTCCATTATTTTTAAAACTAATTAAGCTTTATTTAATAAAATTTAATGAGCTTTAACATGAATAAAAGAAAAATGAATTCCATACACTGAAAAAAAAATTATTTGAGTTTCTTAATGTAGCAAAATTCATCAGCTACCCTGTACTTCTCAATTGCCTACTTCGTCCTAAGTAGCACTTGTTTGCCGGAATAATTTTTCGTTGGATTTCTAGGCTGCCATTATGGTTGCTGTTCATGCTGATTTCCAGGTAAACAAAGTCCTTTAATATTTCGAAGTTATGACTGTCAAGAGTGTCGTGGATGCCAAGACGCGCATGTGCTGACTCTTTGCTTGATGACAACATGTACTTCGTTTTTCCCTCGATTACCACCCAACCCATTTTTCCGCGTTTCTTTTAGTTTGTTCAAGCAGCAGTTAGGGTGCCGTTTTAAAGGCCAATGACATCAACTTCGTCAGCAAACGCCAAAAGTTACACGCTACAGGAGCTCCAGTGTAGGATAATTGTGAACGATAATAGACTTATCTGTATCCATCTTTAGAGTGGTAAAAATGTTTCTTATTCTTAAGCAAATTTTGCGAGTTTGCCCTTAGCCAACTTTGTCCCGTTTTCTAGCCAATTAATGCGACTATTACAGCGGGTGGCGCTCAACCCCAAAATAGTGCATGGAAGTCCATTATTAAAAGTAATTATATCTACATACTTTGTGCTCTCTCTTTAACGAACTTTTTTTAGTCCTCCAGATTATTGTGCTACAGATTATTGTGCCTGCCACGCACTTTAATGACTCACAGAATCCTGTTAACACAATTGCCGCCGAGCGTGTGGACAACCGCAATACAAATACAACAAGTTAAACAAATAAGCTCTGTGGCACCTTCATAAAACATACATATAAACACGAATACACACAAATGCATCCACATGAAAGCAATATTGGCTTGCTTTATTCACACTCTCTATACGTGCGATGTTGTATTGCGTGAGTTGATCAGATACCGTCCACGCCTGATATGGTTGGCGGTAAATTGTTTTTGTTTTTTTATTATGTCTGTAATTTAAAAGCACGCGTGCCGATGCCTACATGGGTGATGATATTTATTGTTAATGTTTCACATTCATATTCTGCATGGTTAGGGATGTTTTTGTTGTTTGCTTAACTTAGAAAATTCTTATTGTTTGATATTTCATGAATACTGTAAGGTTAAGCACTTACAGTCATTTCTCAAATAGCTTACTTAAACAGGAAGGAAGTGCAGGGCATATTCATCAAATAAAATACGCTAATTTTAAATGAGATCTATATAATGTTTTAAAGACCTACGCCGTGTTAGAGAATGATTTGAATTTTTTTCTGTTGTTATGTAGTACGTACGTCGAAAGAATTTATCTGTAGGGAACAATAACAAAGTCACAGAAGATGTTTGAAGAGCGGTGAGGAAGTCTGTTTGATTAAGATTTTCATAAACTTATAGCGAACTTGTTTAAGCACCACAAGGTACCACCTTCGTTATAGCACTAAACAAATTCATTAGGTTTTTGAATATTTTGCGAATTAAAGACTAGATTTTATCTTTCAGTATGGGGATGCTTTTTACTGTATAACACAAGCGTATTAAGAGCCATAACAGGTGTGGGACAATCTTTGTGATTCCTTGTTTCCCAGTCCAGTTTACAAAAGCACCAGTTTGTAAAAACCCGGGGCCGAATTACGACATACGTTCCATGATCGTAATCCACAATATCGTTAAAACTGTCCAACTTTAAACCAAAAGTAATGATGCATTATTGAACAGACCGGTACTTCCAGCCAATTGCTCACGTGTGCCGTCATTCTGAATAATGGGCTTAGAGCTATTGTGATTTAAAAAAACTAGAGTAGGTTGTCCAAAATATTGCAATACGAGTACAAAAGTAATTACGTGTAAACTAAGAAGACGATGAAGTTCACTGTGGTAATTTGTTCTGCAAAGTTTTTTTCACGTTCATATTTCTAACGGTGAGAATTCAATCAAATTGTAAGTATCAGAAGAAGAAGAGATAGATCCATCAATAAGGATACCGAAATGATCGAGGTGATGAGCTGAGTCGATTTAGCCATGTCCGTCTGTTTGTCTGTTTGAACGCAAACTAGTCCCTCAGTTTCAGAGATATCTCGATGGAATGTAGTATGGGGCCGCCATTTTGTAATATATTAATCATTTGTCGGAACCAGCAAGATCGAACAAATACAACGCATAGCTTCCATACAATCAATTGTTCGAAAAAATGGGTTTTTTCCGATAACTGTTGCAATTAAAAAGCTATGAAAGTAAAACTTTGCAGGTTTAGTAATTTTTAGATATGTTATGTGTAGCGAAAATCACCCAGATCGGACCAACATAACATATAGCTCCCATACAATCGATTGTTCCGATAAATGGCGTTTGGGCTATGTATCTTTAAATTAACAGTTTTGCAGAGTTTGTACTAATTGTGAGGAAGGATGGGACACATATCCGTGATGCGTATTCATGCAAGGTATTAAGTCGAAAACAGCCCTTTCCTTACTTGTTTTTCCTACAAATTGGCTTGACCTACAGCTTTTTCAGATTCCGAACGGCTTCTGCAAAGCGGACAAATTTTTGCTAAGAAGCCTTCCGTAGCAGAAATACACTCGGAGAGTTTTCCAAACCACTGCCTAGTGGCGAACCTGTTTTGAAAAAGCTTTTTCAAATAACTTTTGATGCTGTACTAGGGCTGGAACCTTGGACCTTTGGTGTGGTAGGTCAGCATCACTAACGCCACACCATGAAGGTCAGCGAATTTTACTCTTAAAGATTATTGAGTTAGAGTCTCACATATTTCATTTGTGAAGCTTTAAATTGTTATTCTATATATATAATATGAGTAAACCTCTGCAAGGTCATTCGCTTTTTGGAAGCGATGATATAGTTAGGAGTTGTGCCCTCACTTGCGGTAATATATGTTGATTAATATATATTGATATTTAAGCAGGCCGTAATCTGGTATGCCACGTATTCATCTCCCCCTCATTTTGCGACTCCATTCCTGCCGGCACATCTTCGCCGAGTTGCAACTAATAATTACATGCCACTCGATAGTAGAACATAGATATATAATCCCGCAACCAATCACGAGGTTTCCTAAACGTTTGAATAAAACATCAAATTAAGTCCAACCTCAAAATCAAGGAGTATTGCAAATAGTTCCAGTGTCATTCGTGTTAGTATTGGATGATATTAGTCTCGAACCATGGCGACTCCATTCTCGCAAATGACGGTTCATATCCATAAGACTCCATTTAACTTTCGAGGAAAGTTTCTGAAGTTATATGAACAACAATAATAAACACAGACTCGATTAAGTTACAGCCAATTGATGTACCAGAATATTAACACATCTATAACTAATTGTCTTTCTTCATATTCAAAGATGTCTATTTCACAGCACGATAATAAAAACATACTCGACATCACTAAATCCTTACGATTCTTTGCTGGTCTTCATTTCATTCATTTTGGAGACATTCTCTGTTACTTATTATTTGGTTTCAGCATTTAAACGATAAATGGTTGATGTCGAAATAAATGTTATTCCGAGCGGCACAGTAGAGGATTACTCCCATTCGATTCATTTACTTATTTACAATTGTCAATAGATATATTTTAGTTAGGAAAGGCGAGCCTTAGCTTTAACCTGTTGGGAACTAACTGTATGATTGCAGGAGCCATGTCTAAAATGCATCTTCTATACGATTGATTTATTAAAGTAAGCCGTTACACAATACCATTTTAAAGGCTGTGTTGCGTTGGAGCGTTTGGATGGCACTGAATAAAGACTGCTTATATCAAAAGTTTGAGAACAGTTATTAAGCCAATGGAAAGTGATACATTTTCGTAGGAAATGGAGAGAGGTACTTAAACAGCTGATCCTGAAAAGCTAAAGAAGCAAAATAAAAAAAGTGAACAAAATCAATAAGCTAGCTAGCAAATCAATTGGACGAAGCAAAAATATTTTTGTTTTCCAATATTTTCCAAACTGCCACAAGCACTTTATTATTAATAGACTTAATTATGCTATATTAAATTGATAAACTTTTCCACTCAACATACTCTGAAGAGGTTAAGATAGACAACAAATTAACTTTCAATATTAATTTGAATTAGAAGACCATACAAAGCACGAGACGACTGTTTTATTCAAGTTATTTTTGTTCCTTCCTTTTGCGCTACCTTTTCTAAGCCACCTAGTGTGAGTTACCTCTATTGTAGCTTCTATACATTTCTTATATAATCTGCTTGATAACTTAATAAGAATTGCTCTCTTGTTTGCATGCTTCAACGCTTTTGCTATCTCTTTCACTATGCAAATGTTTCTGTGTCGCTATCGTTATCGTTTTTGTGTTATTATTATTTTCATTGTTGAAGGGCGTTCACATCGTATTACCTATTGTCGATTATTCGAGTACAATCTCATACATTACATATGAACTATGTCTTATAGGCTATGGATGGCTTAGTGTAAAAGAAAAAAATATTCTTTAATACTTTGAAAAAAAATTCATCTCATATAAATAAACTATTTCAACATAATTTCGTTCTCAGCTACATACCGGATGTAGAAATTGCGACTACTAAATGACCAACTACATTTCTACACTTGTTTGCATAACTCAGAATCGATGTTGACCCTTTTCTTCCAAACATACATAAACACACACTAGCAAACCAAATTAAAAACTAAACACAAACAAGCAAAAATAAAACAAATGAACATTTTGTACTCACCTTAAGTTTCATGTCGCCGTGTTTGAAATATCTTTTACGTACACGAAATTCCAATCCTAAACGCGCCACCTCTAAGCCCTCATGACCGACAATAATCGGATCGTATGGTCGCAGGAACGTACGATTCGCATGTACACCATTAATTAACCAACTGAGATGACACACTGGCTTGGACGGCGCCGATGTGCAGTTCACACGCACAATGTCATCGATTTGATATCGTGGTTGACCACCCGTAATTTGTGGTCCATGTTTTGGTGTAACTGTAAAGAGAAGATCGTAGAGCATACAGTTTAGTCCCAATGGATACAGAATTAATTGAAACGCATAAATGAGTGCAAAATTAGCTATGGGTACCGGTAGGGGTTTAAGCAGAAAAGTGGCAGCCAATGTATGGGTTTGACAGTCAGCGGAAATAAGTGTGTCAATATGTAGCACATACGTTTATTAGTTAAGTCTAGGTAAGCTCAAGTGGACTGGCATGTCTGTACGGTTGTAGGTATTTAAGCATACCCAGAGAAAAATGTAGATAGTCATATTGAGAAATGTGTAAGAAACATACAGAGTTTAACTTTTTTACTAAAAAAATATAAATTTTTTTTAATACTATACAGTCACGTTATGAAGGATTCTAAGCATTCGTTCCACACATAGCGCGTATGACTTTTTCATGTTGCTGTTGTTTTTTTTTTTTTGTAACGACAAAAACACTCCCCAAAGGTTTTGTGGAGTGTTGTCGATAGTGACCGTCTTTTGTCGGATATGAAACCGGTACGCTCCTTTACTCTCTTGCATTCAGACCCACTGTAGTGGTAGCGATTCAGTATGACCAGGGTAACCGTCTATGTTATGTCACCTCTCCTTTCGTAGGGAAGGAGAAGATGGGTAATGATAGGCGAGAGGCATCATAACTGTAGATCAACCATCGAGTTGCACGTCATTACCTTTGTACATATTAGTCGCCTCTTACTACCGGTATGCCTACTGATTCTTTGAGCCAAGTGTACTCATACGACCAAAACGAAACCAAGTTACTACTTTTTAATTGATGGGAACACACTCGCATATTATTTATAAGGTAAGTTTTACATTTTGGTGATCTTTTCCTCTAAGCCAAAAAAAAATATTAATTCATCACCGTCACGGCCATGTCCTGTCTTAAGTCTTCTTTCAGCTTCCTGTAGCGACGCCAATTCTCCTTTAAGGGCACTACAGTGATCGCCTAGGTGAAAGAATATAAAGGGTGTTTTTTTTACAGGTTTGTTTTTCGAATAGAGATAAAACTGGCATTTTGTGGTCAAATCTGGCAACTCTAATGTCATTTATGTTCAGTTTGGTTTGCCATTTCATCATGAACAGGTTGACAAAAGAACAACGCTTGCAAATCGTGCAAATTTATTTCGAAAATAATGGTTCAGTTCGCGAAGTTTACCGTGAGCTCCGTCCATTTTATGGTCGACATAATCGTCCATCAGAGCAATTAATTCGGTTAACCATGGATCGTTTTCGCACTACGTTTACTCTATGTGATAATACGCATCCGCAGAGACGTCGAACAGTGCGCACCGAAGAAACAATTGCCGCTGTAGAGCAAAGTGTTGAAGAGGACCCGAATGAATCAATTCGCCACCGTGCACAGCAATTGGAGCTTTGTCCATCAACTTTATGGAAGATTTTGCGCAAAGATCT
Source organism: Merzomyia westermanni (assembly GCA_949987695.1). Classification (NCBI taxonomy): domain Eukaryota; kingdom Metazoa; phylum Arthropoda; class Insecta; order Diptera; family Tephritidae; genus Merzomyia; species Merzomyia westermanni. The sequence goes on along the minus strand of OX465289.1, from coordinate 50,877,598 downwards.
TGGCTTGCGACCTTACAAGATCCAGCTTGTGCAAGAATTAAAGCCGCGAGACCATGCAATGCGTCGTGATTTTGGTGTATGGGCCGAAAATGAGATTGATTTCGATGCTGATTTTCATCGCAAAATTTTGTTCAGTGATGAGGCTCATTTTTGGTTGAATGGCTACGTCAACAAGCAAAATTGCCGCATTTGGAGTGAAGAGAATCCACATGAGACCCTTGAAACGCCATTACATCCACAAAAACTGACTGTTTGGTGTGCTCTATGGGCTGGTGGAGTCATTGGGCCATACTTCTTCCGCAATAATGCTGGAGAGGCAGCTACCGTTAATGGAGACCGGTATAGAGCCATGATAACCGACTATTTTGTTCCCGAATTGGATGGCATGAATGTGGATGAGTTGTGGTTCCAACAAGACGGCGCTACATGCCACACAGCGCACGTCACAATCGATTTATTGAAGGAAACATTCGATGAGCGCATAATTTCGCGGAATGGACCTGTCAATTGGCCACCAAGGTCGTGTGATTTGACACCATTGGATTATTTTCTTTGGGGATATGTGAAGTCGCTCGTCTACACCAACAAACCAGAAACGTTAGGGGAATTGGAAGCCAACATTCGTGGCGTTATTGCCGACATACGGCCCCATATGCTCGAAAAAGTGGTTGAAAATTGGACCTGTAGAATTGGCTTTATTCGAGCCAGCCGCGGCGGCCACATGCCCGAAGTCATATTTAAACATTAATGGCATAAAATTATCCTTCCAATAAAGCCAAATTAATGGACCTTAAAACGATTTTCTTGTGTTTTATTTCATTTCGAAGTTCTATACCCCTAAAAAAAACACCCTTTATATGTATTTTTTTAAATAATAATTTCCAACGAATAACCCACCATCCCGCCCAACCGACACGAGGGGCGCATCCGCATAACGCACGGCTTTTTTTTATATATACAAGGTGGCGCAAAAGTAATCCTCCTATCAGAAAATGTTATACATTTTGCGATTGGCCCCTAAAGTCAGTTCTGTTTTGACAGTTGCGTAGTAAACACATGCGAAATACACGTAGGGGTTTGTTAAGTGTCGAGATCTAAAACTGCTCAGCTACACTGGGAAACACATCAGCTAAGTAGCACAAGAAATTAAAACTTATAATGTGTTAAGAGAAGAAATAATCAGTTAGATTATAAAGAGTAAATTCATAAAGTCGCTTTGGGTTAAAAGAAGATAGTATCGATATTTTAATGCTAAAAAGCGAGTCAGAAATATCAAATGTGCTGGAGGGAGTGTTATAATTGTCACACAAACATCGGAAAGGCTCATTTAATTCAAAATTAGTCATACACTGTTTCAATAAAAGAGGTTTAAAATGTCTTGATGGCTGAAAAGGAATGTTAAAGTTCACTTCTCCCAACAAAAATGGGCTAGAGTCCAACCCGTTTAATAATTTAATCATAAATATTCCTCCGAGAATTTCTCTACGCCTAGCAACGGTAGGAAGGTTAATAAGTTTCAAGCGATTAGAATAGGGAAGCAAATTATACAGGGAATCCCATGAAAGATCTCTTAAAGCGAAAAGTAAAAACTGTTTTTGAACCGATTCTAACCGATCAACGTGGACCTGGTAGCTCGGATTCCAAATAATCGAGCCATATTCTAATATCGGTCTTACTAATGTTGTAAAAAGGGATTTAGTTACGTACGGATCACTAAATTATTTCGACCATCGTTTAACGGATGATAAAACACCCCTAGATTAATTGACAGTTGCATTAATATGGAGATTGAAGCTAAATTTACAATCCATCATAATTCCCAAGACTATGATTGTTGAGAAGCGTGAAACTGTTGGCATATGCTGATGATATTGATGTCATTGGCCTTAATAACCGCGCCGTAACTTCTGCTTACTCCAAATTAGAAAAAGAAGCGGAAGAAATGGGTTTGGTGGTGAACGAGGGCAAAACGAAGTACCTTCTGTCATCATGCAGAGAGTCAGCGCATTCGCGCCTTGGCAACCAAGCCACTGTTGGCAGCAATAATTTTGAAATAGTAAAGGACTTCGTTTACCTGGGAACCAGCATTAACACCAACAATAATGTTAGCCTAGAATTCCGACGAAGAATTACTCTTGCAAACAAATGCTACTTCTTACTGAGTAGGCAATTGAAAAGTAAAGTCCTCTCTGGACGAACGAAAATAACACTCTACAAGTCACTCATCGCACCCGTCCTGCTATATGGTGCAGAAGCGTGGACACTAACAACATCTGATGAGGCGGCTCTGGGAGTGTTCGAGAGAAAGGTTCTTCGAAAGATTTGTGGACCTCTACGGACCAAGTGGAGACCGATTTGCGGTGTTTCCAATTGGCGCCAGTTGGCACAACGAACAAACGACTGGTGAGCTATGTTGGACGGTCAAAATCGTCCGGGCGGTTAGATGACCATTTAAAGAAAAGAAGATGATTGTTGATTATGTAGGAAGCTGGTTGTGTATTTCTGCGTGAAAAACAAATATATTTACATTTTTTAAGATTGAGTGGAATATATCGCACCAGACACCCAGCCTATCAAGATCTGATTAGTTTTTGAAAACTTGATAGTACTGGATATATCATTAATGAACAGCAAAAAAAGAATCGGGCCAAGATGGCTACCTTGAGGAAATCGGGAAGATACATCAATTGCATTAGATAGACCCTAGCATATGCCAGATTTATTAACCAAGGCGCTGCCTGGTGATGTAGCAGAAATAAAGGTAGAGATAGAGTGGCCCAAAGATGTAGTCCCGGACTTCGACGGTAGTCATCCCGCAGAGGAAAAAGGGACCGAGAAGCGTAGCAGGTCCATTGAGGCGGGGACGAGTACCTCTAATCCTAAAAGGGTTAGAATACTTCTGGTGGGATGGTTGCAGGGTTTGGTTAAGGTAGAGGAGATTCGAGGTCCGCTGCCATGTATAAAAGGGCAGTAGTGAGGATGGAGGTAGTCTACCCTAGTGCGACCATCAGGGCAGTGGATTTTAATAAGATCCCATGTAGAACTAGGGCTAGGTTCTGGATACCTTCCAAACCCGAAGAGCCAGGAAAGGTCCTAGATGTTTTCAGGGCCTACAATCCGGATCTTCCAACGGATAATTGGGGGATCCTTAGATTAGAGACGAGCACTAAGGCAACGCGTCAGGTGGTCCTGATGCTTAATGAGGAGTCAGTTCCTCTCCTGGAAAGGACGAAGAGTATGGTGAACTTTTTCTTTATACAAATCAAAGTTAGGGTCTACTTCAATGACCCTAAGTTAGCGAATGACCTTGAGGAGGAGCTGGAGAAGGACGATGGTGAGGGAATGGTTGAGGATGTCGAACCCAGCTAAGCCAAGCCTTGGACTTAGATTCCTGACCACTGTAGTGTCTTTCAGGCAGAAGTGGCCGCTATACAGGAAGCTGTAGAACTCCTAAAGACAGTGGACATCAACAATGGTGACGCTTACATCTTCTCTGATAGTCAGTCAGCCCTTAGGGTGCTACATGTACATGTCATGTAATTGCAGGACTGTGGACGGCTGCCGCAAATATGTCAATGAGATGGCCGAGCAACTCTCGATTCACCTGCTATGCGTGTCTGGACACAGGGATATACCGGGAAATGAGATGGCAGACGAGTTCGCTGGAGGGGGGCATCCGCTCCACTTTCGCAGTCCCCCAAACGAGGTATAAGTTCCTCCAAAAAGCAAGTGACAGATGGGATAAGATCAGTACCTGTAGTCATGCAAAACTGCTATGGCCAGAGATTAGTGCGAGAAGGTCGGGAGATCTACTCAAACTTAGAAGGGAGGAACTCTCTTTACTTATGGGGCTTCTAACGGGGCATTTAGGATTAGGTAGATATGCAGAAAGGTTGTGTATTCCCTTTAATGACTTCTGCAGAAGCTGCAGGGATTAGAAGGAGCCTGAAACTGTGAGGCATCTCCTATGTGAATGTCCCGCGCTGTGGGGCATTAGGTTGAAATATCGGGGGTCTGGTATTATCTATCATCTCGGCGAATGAGCAACAACTAAGCCAGAGGACATTCTGCGCTTCGTGGAATCCACAAAATGGTTCGAGTAGGGGTTATTTAGATCCACTTGGTATCATGACGGGACCTCCGGGGCCTACGTGTGCTAGTTCATTTACTAGTAGACACTGCAACCTACCTACTTACCAAACTGTATGACAGTGCATGACACTAATATTTGGTTGATCGCTAACTTATTTAGACTTAACCCCACAATGCCAAATAATGACTCTGCATGTGGTGTGTCCCCACACGATACTAAACATATATTTACCTTTTGAATCGAAACTGCTCTTCTAACACCAAAATTGCTTCAAGTGAACGAGGGAGCGTGAGAATTGGTCTTACCGCTTCAGTGCAAAAACTCACCTAGAATTCCTAAAATAGTTCATAGAAGCCCGCAGTTGGTCTTATACGTTCTCCAAGCCGTTGGGCCTGCTCAAGATACAGCTGTGTTTGTAGAGAAATTAACTAATCTTTTTGGTGGGTAAGTTCAAGTTATGTAGGTATTCATGCTGTTTGAATTATTTAAATTTTCCCGTAGTTACCATAACTTAACTTTCCCGTCACCTTTGTAGAAAAAGAGGTATCTCCCCCAGGGCCTTACGAAATTAGTGGCGGAAATCTTTAAGAAAATAATCTGGCAGCTAAAGCAAGTTATGATGAGCACGATGCCGATGGGCCTATTAAACAAAATTTTGTGTTCTGTTGGAAAAGACACACATGGCATGTTCCAAATGTAATTTTTCCGGAATTTTTCGCAAAGAAAATGCTTAAAATAACTGTGAAATATTTTTTTGGAGTACTTTACTGATGATTTCATTAAAAAAGTGTTTGAAACAACGAACCAGCTTCACTTCTAAACAATTATGATTGGTACAGCTGGCTACCCCCGATGTATTGGTCAAAAATTACGGAGATTCCCTATTTTCATGAAAGTATGTCAAGAATAAGATTTAATTTTTTGCTTCATTATCTCAAATTTTCTCTTGATTCGACTACAGATGATAATTTGCATAGAAATAACCCCCTTTTAAAAGTGTTTATGGAACAGTTTTAGAAGTATATAGAAAACTGCGTGCGATTCCTAAAAAAGAAAGTGTATGTGCTGATGAGGTGATGGCACTATTCAAAATCAAAACTGTGCTAAGTCAAAGCAGCGCAAAAAATAATGAATAAAAATATTTTTTTTTGTAGCCCAAAAGGTGTGTTCTATGATTTGGAGATTTATCAGGGAAAAATACAACTGTAGGAGACTCAAAACTGGGTTCTTCTCAAACATCGTTAGTCACTTATCAAAGACAATTCGTAATAATAAAAACTTTAAAATTTATTTTGATAATTATTTCCATACTCTGAATTTGATCAAAATTTTGGCAACTGGCACGATTTGGGGCAAAAGAATGGGTAAAGCTCCCCTTGCTTCCGAAAACGGCCTTGAAAACCCGGCCGTGGTAGTTATGACTACAGGATTGAGAGAAATAACAACCTTTAGGTTTTAAAATTTGATGGAGGAGCTGTTACACTATTCGTTCAAGAAAACGGACTCTTAAAGTTTTCGATAATTTTATGAACCATGCCGTTTGCAATGCTTGGTTAGAGTACAAAAGGAATGGTGAAAACAACGATATGGTATCAAATGAGTGGATGCACCTTTTGGAATTCCGAAATCAAATCGCAGATGGTCTCTTAGCGCGATCAGCTCAGCAAGTGCATCAACGAAAGCGCGGGCGTCCCAAAACAATTAGTTTAGGGGATAATGGATGTAGTACATCTTTGTCAGCAACAAGCACTCCAACGACTTCCAGACAACAGTATGAAACAGCTTCAGAAGGACTACAAACCGAACACCAAACACTAACTTAACGAGCTCAATCGTACACACACACAAACTTCCAGCTACCAGCCGCACATACAAAACGTACCTAATAAACAGCACAGCGAGGAACTATAAAAGCAGACAAAAAAAGCTCGAACGCAACAGAACGAATAAAGACACTGAAGAGATAATGGAAAATCGTTCCAGAAAAATTCATCCGTCTCTTTCTTTACGTCATCAGTGCCAGGTCCACTGCATGACACGCGGAGGTGTAAAATCAATAAGTGTGCATGATCTTCGAGATATATGTGTTGAAAATGCAACGTTCACTTATGCATGCCCAACGGAACACGACACTGTGTTACAACGTTTCACAACTTTATTAATTAAGTAACACAATAGGCGAGTAAAGTATCTATTAGGTTTTTATCAATACGTATTTAATTTTGAATACATTTTTATTATTTATATGTACATTATATATGTAAATTCTGTATATTACTTATGTATGTACATACGAGGTGTGTTCAAAAAGTATCGCGAATTTTGAATTTTCGCTGGTTACGTATATTCGAATTTTGAATTTTTTGTGGCGTTATATTGGTACTCATGTCTCTCACTTATGCCGACAAGCTCGGCCATTTTGAATGTTCAGTTAATTGTTGACAGCTGCTTTTCTTGCACGTGTTTTGGATCGTCTTCGATTTTTACGCGAAATTCGTACCAAAATTGCTCAATTGTGACCAAAAACAGCATCGCATGAACATTGCTAATGAGATGTTAAACTCTGTCCGCGACGACCCAAATTTGCTCCAGAGGGTCATAACTGGTGACGAATCGTGGGTTTATGGTTATGACGTGGAAACCAAAGCTCAATCACTTTTTGGCCAAAAACAACACACTAATGATGCCGCAGCCACCGTATTCCCCAGATCTGGCCCCCTGTGACTTTTTCTTGTTCCCTAAACTGAAGAGGCCCATGAAAGGACGACGTTACGCTTCTCTTGACGAAATAAAGACGGCATCGAAGGAGGAGCTGAACAAGATACAAGAAAATGATTTTTTGAAGTGCTTCGAAGATTGGAAAAACCGTTGGCACAAGTGTATAATATCTCATGGGGATTACTTTGAAGGGGACAAAATAGATATTCATGAATAAATAAATAATTTTTGAAAAAACACAAAATTCGCGATACTTTTTGAACACACCTCGTATGTATTTAAATTGAATTTTTATTTAATTTCGTTTTAGTCTAAGCTCGTTTATTTGGAAACTGAATTGTAAACAAGAAAACTGTTTTTCGAATAACTAAAAATACCCGCCAAAAAAAATAAAAAAATTTAACTTTTCTTCACTACCTAATGAAGTTGATGCCATTTGGCATCATGCTCAAAATCATATTTCAAAAAAAAACATTAATCTTGCTCGCGACTGTTGAAGTAGAAAGTGGCAATTGACAAAAATGATTTTTAGAACTAAAAACAAAACAAAAGAAGTAAAATCGTTAAAATAAAAATTTTTGCCCAGTTTTAAAGTAATTTAAACCAATATTTTAACTACAACAACAAGAAAACTGCGATAATTCCTCTCAGTTTTTCACGCATATTAGCTGCTTGTTTGATATTTATGAAATTTGATTTACAACTGAGAACAGAACGCTCCATCAAGAATTGGGAGTACCTACCGTTCGAGATCAAATCAGGTACTGAGATTTCCTGCCTGCCAATTTCTTTAATCTAATTGGGAAGAATATAACTCAAACTATTTATTAAAATTTATCATATGCTTATAATATCCATTCGTTTCAACCAGGAACCACAACTTTTATTTCTTTTAAAATAAGAGACTAAAAAAAAAAATTTATTCTATAACTTTACTTTATTCGGACAAAACTTATCGGTCAACCCGGGCTCTCATTTTTTTCTAGCCAACAATAAAATATTTTTAAGGATAAAACAACAGTAGCTTTCAAAAACTAACATTAACATCAATTAAATTATTACTTGATAACAAATTCATTTAATCTAGATTACTGATTTGTTAGTTATTGAACAGCAAAGCAAACCTTTTGCTGGCGAGAAAAAGAGAAAGTCAGGTTTTTTAAGTTATTATAGGACTTTTATCAAATAAGCCACAAAAATTTATTGTGCTCAAGGTTTTTATCCAGGAAACTTAGATGATGACAGAAAGGTTAATAAGTTTCTGTGGGACCACTTTCGATCCGTACCTGGATGTAACAACTCTGTCTACTTTGGCGTTAATAAAGTGGTAAAAAAATTTGAGTTTGCATTGTACATGGTGCCTGGCAGCTTTATTAACACATACAACTTGCAACAGCGTTTGACTTCGTCTTTATTTGGAAACCGTAACAAACATCGAAAATAATGTCAGCTAAGAAAATCGAGTTTTACACCAATTGAGAATTAGAAGTATTTAAGCAAAAGTGAATTAATACGCTTAAAGCACTTGAAGCAGAAGTCTTCCAAGAATATACAACTAAGTATGTTTGTAGTTATCATTAAGAATGGATGACTGGAACGTTAAATTAATGAGAAATTAAAAATCTTGTATATGGTTGAGAAGCCAGACGAAAAGCTCAAAATTACACAAAAACAAGAAAGGAAAGGGCTTCCTTCGACTGTGCCGAATGCGCACAAAGGTTTTAAGTGTTCGATCCTTACCAAATGTCAAGATACAGTAAACAGTGGCAGAAATTTTAGCCTGAAGGCTGCGCCTTAATTCTCTCACAAATTATATTTGTCTGGTATTTTAAAGTTAGAGATGCACTCAATTAATTTTGATTACACTAATTTTAGACGTGGAGCACTCATCTGCGCCTACGAACAGCAAATCAACACTCTTTGTAGAGATAAAAGTGCGGAATCTAAAAGCCTATGATAACACTGTAGAACAAATTCAGGGTAGCAAAAGTTAGGTCGCTTCTGAGAGTGAGGGGTGAAAATAGAAGCTAAATTAGAAGACGCGTATCGCCGGATTTGTTTATGTTAGTTCGAATTTTTTTTTAATCGACCTTCGAACTTTGCAGTCAAATGCCGATTTTCAGCATATTGTTTGTATGGTTTTTTGGCTATAACTCGTCGACTCATTGATATTTTTTCATACTGTTATTGCCAAATTATTTCTAAAGACCTGTGCAACAATTAAATTTTTATTATTAAAATTGATTTATAAAATTTTTGTAGTGCTTATAAAGCAAAATGTTGGACATTTTTTTTCATGCTATTTGAACATATTTTCCACAAAACTAGTTTTAGAGATATCTCGATGAAATTTGGTAAGAGGCAGCCATTTTGTAAATAATTAATCATTTGCCCGCACCAACAACCTTTAAATTAACAGTTTGGCAGAGTTTGTACTAATTGTAAGCAAGGATCGAACATTTAAAACCGTGATGCCTATTTATGAAAGGTATAAAGGCATTGGCACAGTCGAAGAAAGCCCTTTCCTTACTTGGTTTTATTTAATGTTACTTTATTTAATTATAGTTTATTATACCTAGTAGTGCTACGTACATAAGGTATATTAACTTTAGTCGCCTAACAGTCTTATGTAAAGGCAAAAACGGATCGTGATAGATATTGACCCATGTATACCAAAATGTTTAGTTGGAAAAAAGAAATTGATTTAAACACGTCCGTCCGTCCGTCTGTTAACACGATAACTTGAGTAAATTTTGAGATATCTTAATGAAGTTTGGTATGCGGGTTCCTTGGCACTCATCTCCGAACGCTATTTAAAATGGGCGAAATCGGATGATAGCCACGCCCACTTTTTATATATATAATATTTTCGAAAATGCAAAAAAAATGATTATTCAGTAAATAATACACCTATAAGGATACAATTTTGTGTGTACATTAAGATTAGGGCAAAAAATCAATTCTTCCATAAATTTTTGAAAATGGGTGTGGCACCGCCCATTTTTGCTTAAGTCAAATTTGAAAATAATGTTAATCATAAATCAAAACCCGTCCAAGATATTAGAACGAAATTTAGAAAACATATTTATATTAATAAGGGGTATGTTCTGGAAAAAAATGGGCGAAATTTTTTAAAAACCACGTCCACTTTTATGCGAAAAATTTTGGAAAGAGTCACAGATATATTTAATAGGCAATAACTTTGCGTACAATAGCTTTATATCATTAATATTTCACTTTCAAAGTGTCCGTGAACGAAGAAAGTTGAAAAGTATAAGCATTTGAAAATGGGTGTGGTCCCGCCCCTTTTATAGTGGATTATTCCACAAAAGTTTTTATGCCATAACTCCTCCAAACGATCGAAACGATATTTAGCGAACATATTAAATATATAACGGTTAATGTTTGTTGTAAAAATTGGAGAAATCGGTTAATGTCCACCCCCAGTTTTTTAACATAGTTCTGAAAAATTTGTCTGTAAAATGTAAAACGCGATATTTTTTATAACCATGCAAACTATATCAATAAGATCTTGCACACATAATAAGCTCTGGAAGGAAAACTCTACCGCAAAAAAACTTTGTGGATTTTGGGGAAGTAGGCATGTCGCCGCCCACTTTTCAACATACAAATTCTGTTATTTTTAAAGGCGATTGCTTGTAGTTTCAACTATGTAGATATTTCTTAATAGTATGTAGTATACTCTTGCCTTAATGAACATGGAATGTTTGTAAGTATGAGAAGAAGAAGAAATGGGCCCATCAATAAATAAACTGAAATAATAATAACGATGATCTGAGTCGATTTAGCCATGTCCGTCTCCCCGTCCGTCTGTCTATTTGATCGCAAAATTTTTCAAACATAAAATGTGCATATATTAGTATTTTGAAAAACTGTGGTTAGCAGTTGTTCGTAGGGAAGCTATTTATATATAAATAAATTAATGATGGTCGCCGTGGTGTATTGATAGTGTTACCGGCCTACCACACAGAAGGTCCAAGGTTCGAGTCCTGGGACAGGTACCATCAAAAGTGGTTTGAAAAAGTTTTTCGCCCCCGGCAGTGGTTTGGCAAGCTCTCGGAGTGTTTTTCTGCCATGGAAGGCTTCTCATCAAAAATTCATCTCCTTTGTAGATTCCGTTCGAAGTCGGCAAAAATCTGTAGGTCCCGCCAATTTGTAGGAAAAATTCAAAACGGCAGACCACAAGTTGGTGATATAACTGTTGTATTGTAATTAATTTACCTCTCAAAGCTCATACCAGAAGTGTTTTTATTGAAAACAATCAGCTAGCTTTATAATACGAACTGAAAAGTATTAAAATAGACCTACGTAAATTGGTATGCCATAATAGATCACTAGGTACATAATGTTCGGTTCCACCCGAACTTAGACTTCCGTACTTGTTTTAATTTTTTTATTTTATTTTTCTATAGCGAAAATTATCATTGTTTTTTTATTTTTTAATAATTTATTTAATTATTAAAAGTTTTTAATTGAATAGAAAAGGAAAATTTTTTAGAGACAACCGCCATAGCTTTTCTTAGAGATCCATTTCGGAAGCTGCTAGACTTCACTCATCAGAGAAATTTTGGCATGCACTGCTAACCATTAAGCTAACAATACGCAGGTTTTTCTGTCCTCTAAACTCCTTTTATTCACTTTACCATATACTTTTTTTTATTTTATTTATTTTTATTTTTTTTTTAGTTTATTTGATTTCTTTTAATTTTTTTATTTTGTTTTTTCTTTATTTCTTTTTATTTTTTTTTTTGATTTTATTATTTTATTTTATTTTAATTTTGTTTTATTTAAATTTTGTTTTATTTTACCTTATTTTATTTTGTTTTATTTTATTTTATTTTATTTTATTTTATTTTATTTAATTTAATTTGTTTTATTTTATTTATTCTAGATTGCATAAATGGGTAAAGCTTTTAACTTCCAACTTTTACATCGTTCTCCTGCAAAGTTATAAAAATTTTCTCTGGCTGTCATTGCCTTTTACCACAGATATTGTGGACTGTAAATGTATGTATGTAATAAAATTCTATAGCAAAGCATTTCAAACGCCGGAAAAAATTGGAAAAGTTGCCATGAAGCGGTGACAGCTAACATAACAGTACGTACAGGGTGGCGCAAAAGTAATCCTCCTATCAGAAAATGCTATAAATTTTGCGATTGGCCCCTAAAGTCAGTTCTGTTTTGACATTTGTGTAGTAAACACATCCGAAATACACGTTAATAAACAATGTTACGCTACACTGCTCCAGAACGCGGAATATTGCTGATTACACTGGTTTACAGCCAAAATGCACCAGAGACGCCATAGTGAAATTCCTATGTAAAATCACCTCCTAATTCCGAAAACCAAGGTTATTTTTACTTGAATGGTACCGTTTTTGAGATATTTACGATTTACCGTTATTTCAAAAAACAAAAAAGATGGCTCCACTTAATCGTGTATATCTCAAGAACAAACTGAGCTCTTCCAAAACGGTTTGAAAAATTTGAATGCTTATAAAATTTACTATAATCAGTACATACAACACTTTTTGCTAGGTCCTGCAGATTCAAACATATTGAACAATCATTACGGATTTTTTAAATTTTTTTTGTAAAAATATAAAAAAATTTGTACTTTGCGAGGAAGCATCTCGAAAACTTTTTGTTTTTTTGCAGATATTTTTTCCCCCCTCTAAGCTCTGTTTTATTACAAAAAAAATAAGCTATCAGTGAACAAAATCGATGAACTAATACAAAAGTTATAAGCATTCAAGTAAATATATCCATTTAATACTTAAGTACCCTACAAATAATAGCATATGTACATATGGTTCTGTCTTAACTCTATGATCTTATTTTATAATTGAAAAAGTTATGTGTCTTGTTTTGACGCTTATTTAGATTAGGATCGGTTTCTCTTATGAGAAACCAACAGTAGTCGCCCATCATAGCGACATCCCAGAATCCTTGATACCGACTTTCAATCACTTTCATTTGCTGGTGAAACCTTTCGCCATGCTCGTCACTTTCGTCGCCAAGATTTTGCGGGAAAAAATTTAAGTGGGAGTGTAAGAAATGAATTTTTAAAGACATATTTACTCCTGAAAGAAAATAAAAAAGTAAATTAGATAAATACATAAGTGACACATTAGTATATAATTTTCTTAGGCTGGATTTATCTTTCAATTCAGAACAAATTTTTTGTTTATATTTTTCCCGTTCTTGTTTGTTCGGAACTGGACGATGAATTCAGATTTATGGCTATATATTCTCATGTAAATTTATGTAATATATAATTTATTATAATATGTTTTTTTATTTACCCATTTCCGCATAGTTTTTGATTAAGTCGTTCACTATCATCTCGTAGTTAGGACTTTTGTGTTTGCCTAAAAAAGAAGTAACGACCTTTTCAAAAGAATCCCACGCTGCTGCCTCCACTGGTGACAATAGTTCTTTGAAATGGTTATTGGTCATCATTTTCCTTATTTGCGGTCCCACAAAAATCCCTTCCTTTATTTTTGCTTCTGAAATCTCTGGGAAGATTGTCTTCAAATGATGAAAAGCTTCGCCTTCTTTGTCCAAAGCCTTCACAAAGTTTTTGATAAGGCCGAGCTTGATGTGGAGCGGAGGTAGAATTATTTTTTCCTTCTTTATAAGTGGAGAGTATTTTATGTTATCTACCCCAACTTGAAACTCGATTCATTCTGGCCAATCCTTTATGATGTAGTGGTCTTGACGAGCTCGGCTATCCCATTTGCATAGAAAGCAACAGTATTTTGTGTATCCACTTTGTAGACCACATAGCATTCCAACGACTTTAATATCGGCACATATTTTCCAATCATGTTCTTCGTATTTGATTAACTTGAGCAATTTTTGCATTATCTCATATGTTTCCTTCGTATTTACTGCATGCGCGATCGGGATAGATGGCTTTTGGTTGCCAATATGCAATAATACGGCCTTTAAACTTAATTTATTGCCGTCTATGAACAATCGCCACTCTTTTGAATCATATGGTTCACCAAATTGTTTGAATAGACCAGCAATGTCTTTGCAGTAACAAACCCTGTCCTCCTTCGTATAGTACTTGGAAAATTCTTCGTGACGAGTTCTATAATATGTTACCTTAACATCGGATGAAACAAATTTAAATTGTTGCATTCGAGAGGCGTGTAGTTCGGCCTTTTCCTTTGACAATTCCAAATCCCTTATCCAATCATTGAGTTGTGCTTGTGACAAAGAATTTCTTTCGTTTTCCGTTTGAAATTCAGTACAACATGATGCCGCGTAATCAGATACTACTGTTGACAATGAAACTGGAGCCGGAACTAAAGTTAAATTTGATTCTGGCATTGTCGCTTCTGTTGAAATTAGTTCTGGTAATGACACTGTAGATACGCTCGCATAGGTTACTTTTCTGGACTTTCCAACCCCAAGTAAATACTTTTGTAGTACAAATATAGCAGTCCGTTGAATGGCAAGTTGGTTCCCTCCACTTCATTGGTGTAATAAATTTCACACGTCGCCTAAGTAGATAGTTTCAGGAATTAGTCAGCTATGCATTAAAAGGGAACAAATTCCTAATTTTTACAACGTACCTTTTTGTTCCGGTTTCCGAAGAAATCAATTCGACTCGGCATGTGGTGCACACAGTGTTCGGTGTCCATGGTTTTTAGGCTCAATTCCAAAACACTTATAGTATGTAACTTTCAAAGGATTTGAAAACACACGTCTCATACTTTTAACAATAAATTGACCGCAGATGAAACAGAACATATCTGGATCATTTGTACACTCAAACTCTCGCGCCCTTTTATTAATTTTTTATTTTAAGTAAATGACGGGTTATAAACTGCAATTATAAACTGAACAGTATCCGGCGAGCCTTGCAGATATTATGAAGGAACAAGGCGCATGTACTCTTATTTATACTTAGATCCAGTAAAAATTCAAGCCTACCTAAACAAAAAGGTTCCCTAGTTCTACAAAGAAAACACTACCTGCCTCAAAAATATGCTCTTGTTTAAAATGTACCTAGGTTTGAGAAAACGACACTAACAGCTTTTTGTATCTAATAACTTTTCGAAAATCTACCTGCTAACTAACTGATATACGAATACTAACACATATGTACCAGTAGGGTACTTAAGCATTAAATAGATATATTTACTTGAATGCTTATAACTTTTGTATTAGTTCATCGATTTTGTTCACTGATAGCTTATTTTTTTTGTAATAAAACAGAGCTTAGAGGGGGGAAAAAATATCTGCAAAAAAACAAAAAGTTTTCGAGATGCTTCCTCGCAAAGTACAAATTTTTTTATATTTTTACAAAAAAAATTTAAAAAATCCGTAATGATTGTTCAATATGTTTGAATCTGCAGGACCTAGCAAAAAGTGTTGTATGTACTGATTATAGTAAATTTTATAAGCATTCAAATTTTTCAAACCGTTTTGGAAGAGCTCAGTTTGTTCTTGAGATATACACGATTAAGTGGAGCCATCTTTTTTGTTTTTTGAAATAACGGTAAATCGTAAATATCTCAAAAACGGTACCATTCAAGTAAAAATAACCTTGGTTTTCGGAATTAGGAGGTGATTTTACATAGGAATTTCACTATGGCGTCTCTGGTGCAGAAAAAAAGTTGGAATTTGTGATCCAGTGTTATTTATTCGACCAATAATCGGTCGGGGCCAAACGGTTACTGTGAATGGTGAGCGCTACAGAGCAATGATCAACGAGTTCTTTTTGCCGCAACTTGATGAATTGGGATTGGAAAACAACAGCAACAGCACACACTGCACGTGCCACAACCGATATGCTGAACATCGGAAGCTTACTTTTGCGCCACCTTGTATAACGTAAAGCGCAATATGACGTGATATTATACGAAGTCAAATTTCAGAACCATAAAATGTCCATTGAAATTTATTAGCTGTAAAATTTACTTGTACATGTAATAAAAACTAAGTAATTAAAAATTTCCCACACTAAGTTACACCATAATAACAACAAAAGCAAATAACAACAAACAAGTAAGCTGCCAGAGTAAACAGTAAATATTAAGTATGAATAAGCAAACAAAATTAGTAAACAATAAAACATGTTTAATATACACAGATATTGGGGCAAGGCGAAAGGCAGCCTGTAAATGAACATCATTTCTCCATTTAATAAATCATTTAGCAAATGTGTTCAAGTAAACAATGACAAAGGTTTATTTGATATGTATTATGGTTAAGCGTTTGTTGGTCAATATTATATGAATCGGTATATCTGATATTTATGGAAACAAGTCAAGCAGTCGTGTCCATTAAAGCATGAAAAGTTCAAGTTATGATTTACTCGAATTTACTTTCGAGTTATCGGTGTAATTTTTTTGCACTCAGCTCCTGACTTCGTCTTAAGTTTGCCCACCAAAATATACAAGAAAATCAATCCTGCAAATCGAACTGGCTACCGCGGAACTAGCCTACTCAAAGACGTAAGGCCATTGTCAACAAGCTGATTGGAGTACAAGAAATTTGGAGATGAATTGAAAACGTAATTTGAGTTTTGGAAATACATGGCAGTTAATCTCGAAGCAATTTCGAATTTATCATTCCTCGAATGAGTTGCAATAGTAATTCGAAAACTGTTCAATGTTCATAAGGGTCGCGTCGGGCCATAATAATTATTTTCTTCTTTTAAACGTATAGTTTAGCCATAAAGTGGGACAATTTCCACCAACTTGCGCATTTATATTTTAGATTAGGTTGATCGTCAAGAACTCCATTTCTTTGTTTTTACTTTTGACTACTAAGTTGAACTACAAGCTTACTTTAGGACATAGAGTCAAATGAGCAGAAGTACCTACAGAATTGCAAAATGTTGAATAACAAAACGTTGACCCTGAATCTGTGAACTCGACATATCGTTTAAAATGGAGGCTCCTGCACCCCTGGTATTCTTAGGGCTTGTGGACCTTTTAAAATTAATCCAAAACCAATTACTGGACTCTTAGGGCGCATGCAGCAGGGATGCTACTGCAAATCAAATACCTGTGACATAAAAATTTCTAAAAAAAACACAGAACAGTTTTTGTTATTTTGTTAACTAAACATTTAATATATTCGATTACTCCTCATGCATAAAACATTGTTCAGGCAATTATTTGACATTTTGCAAAGAGCAATTGCAGGTCGCGTACATGTATGTACACAGAAAAAATCGAAACAGAAAACTTTTTTCTCCAAAATATCTAAGTTGCCCACTATTTGTTGCGCGTAATTTAATATTTATTGGCGAGTTTATTATGCAAAATGCTGGTAAATGTTTTTCTATATAAAACTACTCTTTAAATAAAACTAATTAATGTTATTACCACAGCAAAAAAATTACAAGGCAATCTCTACGGATACACACATGTTTTGGTTGATATCTACAATTTGACGGCAAAAGCAATTCCGTGAATTAATAACAACATAGCTCATGAAATCTCGCCAAATATTTACCTCGCTGCCATAAAAATGTTGTAAGTAAAAAATTGGTCCAGGTTTACAAATTTAAAAGCTTTACGCAATTTAACTTTACATAATTACAGTTTTTCAGTAATTGATCGATTATGAAAATTTCAAGATCCTAGCTCAACCAGAGGTTAGGTGAAAAACAAGTGCAACTAAACCGAAACAGACATTCGCATTTTGTAAATAGAGCGACTACGCGACACCTGGCGGGTCCATTGTTTTTAAGTTTATAATACCTGAGTAACACACACTCTTAATACAAGCAAAATCTGTTCATAAAAGTTGCATTATAACGATCCCGGCTCTTTTTAGGAATATATTTCTTTCAAGTCCATTTCAACAATCTCCGTTTAACGCTAATCGGTCTTCATTGATTACATTATATGTCAAAACAAGCACAGATTAGCGTTAATCGGTCTTAATCCAAGGGTCCTTTAATGGTAGTAATACGCACTTGTTCCAAATTGCACCGAGATCGGCCCAATCCGCGTCACCTATTGATTTGATGAAAACTTCAAGACTCTAGCTAGTAAAATTAAATGCAAAAATATATTATAAAGAATAGTTCAATGAAAATGTAACATTAACTAAGCTTATCTACTAACTACACCTCAACGCAGCAACGAGTTTTGCTTCATCATAAGACATGAGACTCACGACATAACAACAGCTGCGTTCAATAAAACTTAGAATAATTAGACTTGTATCCTAATGAAATTCAAAACGCTCTTGGCTGGTAAGAGTGGTTCTACAGTCAGAAAAATTCAGGCTTGACGACATTGTACCCACTAACGGGAGAATGCTAGTAGCCTTCCTGTCAGCCCGCAATATGATGTAGGCTAATTTAAAAATAAATAAATTATATAAAAATGCCAAAGGGGATAGTGCGCTCTGAGCAGACATTTCTCGGCATGCATGTACAAAGCTGATCTACTTACATTGGAACGATTTTCCCCTATTCTGTTAGGTTGGAGTGGGAAAACTCAGCTACATAAACATCCTGCTAGGAAAGGCTCCGAAAACCGCTGTCGCTTGTTCCCTATATCAATGAAACTACACCTTAAGTTCACGTAGACTTCGGGATTTGGATTTATGGGAATAGCGTGTTCAACTAACATCAAAGTCACAAAAAGATCGTCGCAAACCTCAATCACACTTGACCCCTTTTTGGTTTAAGAAAATTTTGATACGTAAGCATAAACTAATATTAGTTTTGTTAGGAACCGACATAGACGAATCGAATGAGATATTGAACTACATGTATCAAAACTTTCAGCAAATTAATGATTTTTGAAGATGGGCATTCAACCGCTGGTTTTAGATTAAATTAATTCTAGAAATTTTATCAAAAATAAACCAAAAAGTGTTGAAGACATCAAAACAAAATTCAGCACAAATATTACACTTAATACAGGGAATGTATCTCAGAAAAATTAATAAAATCTGCTAAGGACCACGCCCGAGCACACTAGACCTGTTGGTCGCGGTGCATTCCTCTAATATTATACAAGGACTACGCCCACTTTTATATAAAAGATTTTTAAAGTCTTTTCCGAGTAAAATATTTTTTTGGTAATTCTACTTTATAAAAAACTTTCAATCCCATAACTCCGACAAACATTGCTATGGTAAAATTATTGTTGATTGTGATTTATTGTGAAAATGGGCGAAATGGCTATTTCCACTTTCTTAAATAGTTCCGAAGGTATTATACTTTTCTTGAACATGAAATGGTATTATAACTTTGGTCCGATGTTTGTAAGTATGAGAAGAAGAAGAGGTAGACCTAATTACTTTAGCGAAATGATCAGGGCGATGAGCTCAGTCGATTTTGGAGATGTCTTGACGAAATTTCGTATGGAACGGCCCTTTTGCATGAGATTAATCGTTCGTCGAAATCAGCAAGATCGAAGCAATGCAACGCATAGCTCCCATACAATCGATAGTTTCGATAAATGAGTTTTGGGCTATAAATTTTGCAATTAAAAAGCTAGTAACGGAAAGCTTTACACATTTGGTACTTATTATACATGTAATGTGTGTAGTGAAAATCAGCCAGATCGGACTTACATAACATATAGCTCCCATACAATCGATTGTTCCGATAAATGGGGTTTAGGCTATGTATTTTTAAATTAACAGTTTTGCAGAGCTTTTACTAATTGTGAGTAAGAATCGGAAACTTAAAACCGTGATGCGTATTCATGAAAGGTATAAAGTCTTAGGCACAGTCGAAGGTAGCTCTTTCCTTACTTGTTTTGATTTCTTTTCACTCCCCTACAAACGATACGTAAGTGTTTTTTCATTACAATATCCAACAAACCATGTTGCTATAAATATTAAAATTGAACTTTCAAAATATGTAAATCACTGGCATATGCAAGTAAGTACTGATCATATAGTAATTACGTACGTACATAAGTGAGCGTACTTGTAGAAGCAACAAAAACAAAACCATCAAACAAGTTATTTTACAATATAATAAATCTGCCCATATTACACTAACATTCATGTTTTAAAGACAAGCCGACATAAAGTTGTGTTCTGTACTCACACAGTGCATATTTAGCTTCACTGTTTATTGTTTTTATTGTTTTTATTTTTTTTGCTGACATGCTGTGTTTATCTCGTTACAGCAGTATTGCGTATACGCCCAGTGGGTCCTGTTCTGCTTTCAATTCATTCCATATTTCTCTTATGCTTTGTTTATGTTTCAAACAAGCCCATTGCATTGAGGTTCATGTGTCAACGTGGCATATGACCATCATGTGGGCAACCACACATGGATAGGAGATATCCTCCACATTGAAAAGCCAAACTAGTCAGGAAATTAACCGGAATAAAACTAGAATTTCTGACTGTTCTCGTATTATGTTTAAAGGCATCACGTTTGTAGAAACTTAAAATTTTAAGTGTAGGCTATTAAAGCAGTACACGGTTTTGAAAAAAGTCGAACATAAATTCTTATTTGCGATTTAGCGTTTCCTCAAGGCTCGCAGCGTAGACCGGGGCGCCGTTTAACTCATTTTGCTTTGTCACAATCAAGGCAGTATCAATTACAGAACTATTAAATAATGATTACTTATCGTAGAGATTACCGGTTTGATAAATTATTTTCTTGAGAATCTATTTAATGATTGACTACCAATACTTTAATGATTATTTTTAATTAATTGAAAAAATAATTAAAAAAATTATGATTTTGTACGATTATTAAAACAAACAAAAATAACCAAAAAAAATGTTGTGATTACTTTTGATTATTTTTTATAAATTTATTTTTTTTTTTGATTATTTTTTATTTTTGTTTTTTCAATACTGTTATAGAAAAACATAAATATACACATCAACAATACTGCAAAAAAAAAAATCAAAAATAAACAAAGATAGTCAAAAAATGAAAAATAATCAAAAGTAATCAAAACCAATTTTTTTGATAATTTCTCCTTTTTTTTTTGATTTTTTCTAATCGCAATCAATTAAGAATTGTCTTTTCTTGGAAAACAAATAAAATAATCATTACCAATTAAAAATCCGTCTAATTATTTGATTACTAATTACTAATCAAATTTAACCGGTCTGATTTATTATTTGTATCCATTTTGAACTACAATGAGATTGGTATTTTATTTTTAACATATTAGATTCGCTTTCTAGTTAGGTTTAGCCATCATACTACTTGTAGTTTAGTTTGCAACTAGTTTAGTTGGATGAATTATATTTTTATGTTATTGTTTGCTTTAAAATATCTATGCATATGTGTGCAAGTAGAAGTAGAAAACTTCAATAATTTTCATTTTGACCTAAATGGCAACCATCCAGGTCAGGCATTACCATCCGTACTTTATGCGAAGTGCTGCGGCAATACACTGTGCTGTGCAGTCATGTGATGAGCTGTATATGTACATATGTATGCATCTCTATACACATGTACTAGACTGTGCCAAAAGCTCAAACTAATGTTCAAAGCTTGATTTCGAGAAAACGAAAATTTTCTTTCAGAACTAGAATTAATTTTTTAATTTTATATTTTGGCAGTTTTATAGCTAAACAACTTGTAATGATATCCTTCCAACAATTTATATCAAGACTACAACTTTAATAAATAAAACTAAAACAACGAACAATTTTGTTTGTCCAGTCTAATATATATGTAAGTGTAGACGTTGTGATGGTTGAAGCCTAGATAAAAGCCTTTTTTGTGGGCTGTTACGAGTTTGAGCAACAATGCGTTGTTTCGTATCTTCTGCTATATATATATGTATGAAAATATGTATGAGTGTACATATGTATAATCGTTATTGTACTGTGCCACTGAGACTTAGAACTCACTGAGGCTTCTATTATAAGTTGGTGACATTTTTATTGTAACAACAATTGCACTCTGACAAACATATATTTCGTCTCTTTTCTGACTCAACCACTTAAGTCCGATTTTTCTAAATTTTCGTTTTTCATACTAAACGAAGCACAAATAGTAAAAAGCAGAAACCCTTGATTTTAATATATATCTTGGAAAAAAAAGCTTGTACTTCAAACTCGCAAGTAAAACTACACATTTTGTGAACGCATCAACCCCATAAAGAGCTTGCATTACTACAATTGATAAAAATTTATCCCTTTTCAAACATTAATTTTGAATGCCATAATTTTTGTTTCAACAAGGAAGAGTTCTCAAGTCAAGGACGATAGTCGTCTTGTTGATGTAGAATCGAAGCGTAAAATTGGTTCGAAATATTGCTTTTCAAGAGATTCATCTAGTTGCTTCGACGTACATTTTTTTATAAATCCAAGTGAATTTTTAAGCAACCCGTGTACTCCATCTTAACATTTATTCGATGAAAATCAGGCTTTCATCACACACGAAAGCAAACAACATTGGAAGATAGAACGGGTTAAAAAAGCAAATAAAAAAGGAATATTGTATTGTAGGTTGGAAGGAATTAGTGGACAAAAGTATATATTCGAAAGAAAATTGAAGCAGCCAAACTGAAAAAAGATCATTGCAATACAGATTATGCAAATATAGGAATTTTTAAGAGAACACTTTCAATACACACTTAAAGTTAAAAGACCAAGTTCGAAAAGAAAAAGAGCAAGATAAAAAAAGAACAAAACATGGAGAGATTAATTGTTTTTCACTGGACGTTAAAGCTGTTCAAATGGTCCTATTTGTTCTTACTGAATCCCTTTACTTTAAGTAAGAGTTGGCATTGTTATCAATTCACTATTTATAACTTGAAAGATCCGTTTTTAGCTCGTGTTTATAAGACTTTTTAGAAACTAACCTATAATATAAAACCATCCTTTTCAGTCTTTTTAGCGATCGCTTTAGGACACAAAATAGAAATGTAACTTTATCAAATGCATTTATATACTTTACAAAAATCTCTATAACATTTTAACAGGTCGATGTTTGTATATTGAAGATTTTTAAGAAAAATCAATAGGAGGGATAATTATCGAGCCAGTAGAAGCCAAATCAGTTTTCGAATTTTTGTCTGTCTGTATGTTTGGTCGCACATCACTCAAAAACTGCTGAATATGATTGAATGGCACTGTTACTTTCATATTACTTTATGCTCCACTTAAAATTTAAGATACCACATGTTCCGATACCCATATTAGTTTCGGATATATGGACCAATATCTGGACCAAGGTGAGCCAATACGTGTTTAGTAAAATATGGGTATCAAACGAAAGGTGCTAATAAGTGCTTCAATAAACGATGTAATTAAGTTCCATATCTTATCTGGTAAGTGTGGAAGATATAATGATTAAAATTGCACTAAGTCTAGTATAAGTTCTGAAACGCAGCGAAACGGGGCGGGTTTAATAGTTTATAAGATTCCGTTCATGTTAATATTAAAAAAAAAGAAAAGGAGCTGTTTGATCCAAGCTCATAAGAGAGAAATTAATTGCGCATGAACCCTATGGAACTTTATATAAACTTGATTATGTCAACGAATGAGTACAATAAAAATATTGAATAGAAACTGAAAAGGTACTACCCGAAATAAAGAGCCTTTATAAGGAGGCCGTAAAATGATTTTAAAAGCCTTCATTCCTAATGACTTCCATGTTTTTTATGATCAATTGAGGTACGAAGGTGTGTGAGATTACATAAATATTACAAGCCTATTTTATACTTTTTTATGAAATTTATATTCCGTATTTTAAGTTGTCGCCTTTGCTTAAGTTTGGTAACGGTAGATATTAAAATTGTAATATTTTGTAAGATGGTGTAAAATAAATAGAATTATCGACCTATCAAAATGCGGATTTTCAAAATTTTATTGTTACGTTGAAATTGCGGTTTTTGCTCGATATGCAATATTGAAACAAACTACCAGTAGCTATATTATAGAAAATCATCATATATATTTTTTCTGTAAGGTCTTTTTGTGTTATTTTATAATTTTCTGCTCTCATTTGGAACCAATATTAATAAATAAGGTATCGTTTTAAAGGTGGGGGTTAGCTCTACATGCGAAACCATGTTTTAATTAGTGGAGTGCTTTTGTTTAAGCGTATTTTATAAAAATAAATTCTTTAAAATAAACGATTGTGAATGCACAAAAAAATCAATTTGTACTGCAATGCTATTGTGATGTGAGATTCACATGCCTCGCGACATCTACATTTCAATACTAAGACTGAACAGTGCTAGAATAATTAAAGGCGAGCGCGCCATCTACACTTGAACATTGCTTAAATAAGTGAATAAGACTGCGTCCACACTGGGTCATAAACTCGAGTTAAAGGGACATTTTTTGAGTTAATTCATATTGATGTTGTCAATCAACTCAAGTTTATGGCTCAATGTGAATGTAATATAAGTGGTGGAATTTCAAATAGCTGTTTGCGCATATTTGTATAATTTTTTGGGTAATTCTATACGACAGCACGTACCTGCTAATATAGGTCCAAAAATATCGGGAAAGGTATCAAACGACGGGTTTTAACCTTCGTATCAATAATCCGAAAGCGGAAATTCGATATTTTATGTCTGTTCAGAGATATTTGCAATTAAAGTTGAAATTTTTCTGTCATTTTCATGTGGTAGTTGTAATCACAGATTAGGGTGTACCGAAAAGTGCAGAAATGTGTTCTGTGCAGAAATATTGTGGACCGCGTAGCCGGTGTTGGACCGGCTAAGGTTACTTTTTTGAAGCCTGCGCAGAAAGGTGTTGTGCACATAAATACCTTGGATCAAGTCCCCTATTTGGGATCGGACCTAGGCAATTTTTGGGTTTTTTACTAATAACTTTTCACTGAAACAAGTTATTTAATTTCCGCTTTCGGATTATTGATACAGAGATTAAAACGCGTCGTTTGATACCTTTCCCGAGATTTTTGGACCTATATTAGCAGTTACGTGCTGTCGTATAGAATTACCATTTTTTGTGGTCTCACAACAAGGGTAGCTGAAAATCTCTTTTTATAATTTGAGAAAAAGGTTTGAAAAATCCTGGACCTGCACTAACAAAAGGTTTCAAACCATTTTGGTTTTTTTTTTTTTGCGCAAGGAGCGCACGGGACCAGCTAGTATATATTATTTCTGTAAGGTCTTTTTGTGTTAGTTCCTAATTTTCTGCTCTCATTTGGAACCAATATTAATAAATAAGATATTGTTTTAAAGGTAGGCGTTAGCTCTACATGCAAAACCATGTTTTAAATACCGGAGTGCTTTTGTTTAAGCGTATTTTATAAAAATGAATTCTTTAAAATAAACGATTGTAAATGCACAAAAAAATCTATTTGTACTGCAATGCTATTGTGATGTGAGATTCACATGCCTCGCGACATCTACATTTCAATACTAAGACTGAACAGTGCTAGAATAATTAAAGGCATTGCGAATATCACAGCGCTCAACCCACTGCGAGCACGCCATCTACACTTAAACATTGCTAAAATAAGTGAATAAGACTGCGTTCACATTGGGTCACAAACTCGAGTTAAAGGAAAATTTTTTGAGTTAATTCATATTGATGTTGTCAATCAACTCAAGTTTATGGCTCAATGTGAGTGTAATACAAGTGGTGGAATTTCAAATAGAGGTTTGCACATATTTGTATAATTTTTTGTGGTCTCACAACAAGTGTAGCTGAAAATCTTTTTTCATAATTTGAGAAAAAAGTTAGAAAAATCCTGGACCTGGACTAATAAAAGGTTTCAAACCATTTTTGTTTTTTTTTTTGCGCAAGGCGAGCACGGGTCCACCTAGTATGAATAAAATTCGACCAGGTGCATCTGAAACAAATTACCTTTTCAAAAGAACAGCTAACACGTAAGTACTTATGTTTAATTTGAAATACTAAATGCTTCAAATAAATGGTTTATGATATGTCAGGCCTTCTATGTTATGTTTCCCTATACTTTGAAATTCGAGTAAATGCATCTAACTAAAGTAATCAGTTTTTTGTGTCTACCGAAAACTTACCATTTTGCCATTACGTGGTTGAGTCAGAAACCAGTCGATTTATATCTACGTTTAGATATACGAGTATGTATGTTCACACATGTTTATTGCAAATGACCTACTATTACTACCCAGCAACAAGTTTTTGGATAAAACTTCTTTAATTTTGTTTTATTGATGCCGTTAATTATAATTTCTACGCTCTCTGGAAGATATGTTGACTCACTAGTTTTATTGTCCTCGCTTAACACTGAGCTATCCTATAATGCATTATATGTTTATCCGATAGGGTTCGGGCTGTATCCAGGAGATAGGGGGGCGCTCAGAAATCTTGCAGATACTCTAACTGCTACTTCATAGTTCAATTAGTATTTGGAGTCGATTGACACCGCTATAAGTATTAATGAGCTATAATAGTGCTTACTCGAAAATTTTCTGAAAACTCTGCCCGAAAACTTAAAGATCTTGATGGACGTTCTATAATATATAATTAACTTTCCTGAACTTTGTGTAAACTTTGAAATTTCTCTTTATATGGTTTCTGTTATGGAATTCGCTATATTTTAAATGAAAGTTATTAAAACTGCCTCTTCTTATTTAACGATAGCCATTTTAATTTCATTACTATTATATTGAACACAGCTGTACATAATCAGGCTCTTAGAATTCAAAGTTAAAGTGCAGCTAATAAAGTAGTGTATCAAGATGCATATATCTCTATCGGTTTTACTATTCATCCAAAGGATTTTTATGTCACTTAAAATATATACATATATATATCGTGACAGTTATAGGTATGCACAGCTTTATTATATCCTATCTACTAGTATTTACAACTGGGTATTAAATATATTCATATTCTGCCCTAATAGTACACCTATATGCAAATATGAATTGTCACGGTAGATGCAAGTCTAAAAGAGATGCAAAAATTATTGATTTTTGTTGCCCATGAAAAAGTCCTATCAATTGCTAGATATTCTATGCAAATATGCCAGTTTTTCTTTTGAAAAATATTAAATTAAATATGCTATGCAGCTGCATTTCTTATTACTGGTCTTCAATTCGTACGAGTATGTATATACACATGTAGATATTGCGAACTTTCAATGGCTACAACCCAAATTTTGTTATGCATAAAAAAATCAGGCAGTAAATTCGAATCTCGGTTGAAATTAAACATAATCGCCCTTAGTCTGATTCTTGAAATGACATTTAAGCTGCTGCGCATTCCCTTTTTCAAAGGTAGATTTTTAAAATAGATCTGTTACTGTACGTTTAAAAAAAATGCAACCCTGAGGTTGTAGTTGAGTGGTACTGACGTGGGGAGTGCTTTGCTAGCACATTCTGGAAATAGTACTACTGCCTTTGGCGCGATTTATTTGATATCATCGTACCTTCACATAGTAAATTTTAGCTGTTGTTGTTAACAGTGCTTCGGCCTTCCTAATGGGCGTGATAACTCTGAGGATAGTCATACAATTCTATATATGGTTCTGCGAAGATTTCATCATATTGCACATGCAGTGGTTTCGTTATGTCCATGGGCGCCGGAATTTCGTGCAACAGGTGTCTTTTTGGATGTCGGTTTACAACACTTCAGTCTCATTCACTTCACACAACATTTCAGTCTCATACCCGCCACCCTTCTCGTTCTCAGCCAGCTACAAGGGTACTACAAACAACACTCCTGATCCCTTAGGAATACGAGCAATGCTCATCATCAGTGCACTCCCTAACTTCCCCTATCGGCTGTAACTCGTTAAACAAAATAATAAAAAATTGGAGGATGATTGGCAATCTGCTAGCCTTTATAACGAGCTAGTAACTTTAGTGTTTGGTTATGAGAACCCCAAAATCGTGCAGGCGGTTAAGCGCTAATTAACCGTGATAATCTTACCTTTCATTAACATGAAATGGTATTATAACTTTGGTCCGATGTTTGTAAGTATGAAAAGAAGAAGAGACCCACCAATAAGTATACCGAAATGATCAGGGCGATGAGCTGAGTTAATTTAGCCATGTCCGTCTGTCCGTGCGTCTGTCCGTCTTACAGTTTTTGAGGTATCTCGCTGATATTCGTAAAGGGGCCGCCATTTTGTAAAACATTAATCATTTCGCGCAACCAGAAAGATCGGACGAATACAACGTATAGCTCCCATACAAGGTGGCGCAAAAGTAAGCTTCCGATGTTCAGCATATCGGTTGTGGCACGTGCAGTGTGTGCTGTTGCACCGTCTTGTTGGAACCACATGTTTTCCAATCCCAATTCATCAAGCTGCGGCAAAAAGAACTCGTTGATCATTGCTCTGTAGCGCTCACCATTAACAGTAACCGTTTGGCCCCGACCGATTATTGGTCAAATAAATAGTCAGCAATATTCCGCGTTCTGGAGCAGTGTAGCGTGACATTGTTTATTAACGTGTATTTCGCATGTGTTTACTACACAAATGTCAAAACAGAACTGACTTTAGGGGCCAATCGCAAAATTTATAGCATTTTCTGATAGGAGGATTACTTTTACGCCACCTTGTACAATCGATTGTTCCGATAAACGGGTTTTGACCTATAACTCTTGCAATTAAATAGCTAGAAACGTAAAATCTTGCAGGTTTGGTACTTACTATATATGCAATTTGTGTAGTAAAAATTAGACAGATCGGACCTATATAACATATAGCTGCCATATCGATTGTTCCGATAAATAGGATTTGGGCTATGTATTTTTTAATTAACAGTTTTGCAGAGTTTGTACTAATTGTAAGTAAGGACCGGACACTTCAAACCGTGATGCGTATTCATTAAAGGTATAAAGTCTTCGGCAGGGTCGAAGAAGTCCTTTCCTTACTTGTTTTTTTCTAAAGACACTTCCTCAAAAAGGTTCATTTTGCTGTTGTTTTTTCCGAAGTACTTCAAATAGCTTAGTCTTTACCTCGACTCATGGATGCGTATTAAACAAGTTTGTTTCGAAATAATAGCCCTTGCTGGTATGCTGTGGAAATACATAAAAGTATGTCATTACATTCCAAATAACAGCAGTGTTACACTTCGCCTTCTGACACCTGCCAGAGGTGATGCCCACAACTGCTTATTCAATATATATAAATAATAATTTGAATAAATAATTAACTGAACAAGGCACTTAAGTGTACTTCTTTACAATCACATCGCGGATAGACAGATATAGGTTTCATAAAAGTTTTCCTTTTACAGCAGTACCTTATGCGGTTTTACACATTCAACAAATATAATTGTCCAAATATATAAGCAGCGTTTCTGATCAATATTATATTTCTACTTACCAACAACAGTCATATCTTCATGTCCGGAAACTGTTTGAAATGATGGAGCTTCTCCTGAGACCTCGCATCGATACCGGCCTGTAGATTGTAAAGTCACACGACGTAAAACCACTATGTTATCAGTTGAGTTAGTGAGCTGTAAATAAACGAAAATAAAAAATGGTTGGTTCAACTTGAAAACAGCATACAACAATATTCTACAAAGTTCCAGAAGCATTCACCTATTTATAGTAACTAGCCTGCAATCAAGTTAGCTAGCTGTACAATAAATAAATCCCAAGCCAACTAGTCAGTCAACTCTCATTGTTCCTTTTAACCCTAGAACGTATTACCGGGTATCCGTGTGTCTACTAGCAACTTTGGAGAACCATCACTAGTAGGGAATTTAAATTTCTAATCTAGGAAATTATTCTGTTTTTGTGTGATTTTAGTGACCTTTTATAGATTTTTATTAAGGGATTCCTGAGCCATCAGTTCCCAAATTGACACCTGTACCCCCCTATGCATAAATAAGTGAATAATAAGTCCATATTTGTTATTATGAAAATTTTATTTGTAATTAGTAACAATACATTAAAAATATGAGTATTGTAATTTATAGATGCATACTAATAATTTTTCGCACAAAGGGTGCAGACACATGTGTTCCATGCTGCAGGTGCTGCATTCTTTTCGCTTTTTATAACTGAAGTACGTAACGGCATAAAAGATAGATATTGACTTATCCTTGGTACTCATCTCCGAGCGCTATTTACAATGTACAAAATCGGATGATAGCCATGCCCACTTTTTATATATAGAATATTTTCGAAAATACAAAAAAGTGATTACTCAGTACATAATACACCTATAAGGATAAAATTTGGTATATCCATTAAGATTGCGGCGTAAAATAAATTTCTCAAGAAATTTTTGAATCATAAATCAAACACCGTTCAAGATATTGAATCAAAAATCAGCACGCAGGTTCCCAGGTGCGCAAGAACTGTTCGAGAAAAAATGGACAAAATCGGTTAAGGTCCACACCCACTTTTATATGAAAGATTTTGAAGAGGATCGTCGACATATTAAATAGGCAATAACTTTGAGTAAAATAGCTTTACATCATTTATATTTCACTTTTAAAGTTTGCGTAAACTAAGAAATCCAAAAAAATAAAAATTTTCAAAAATGGGTATGGCCCTGCCCCTTTTATAAAGGATTATTCCACAAAAGTTTTTATACCATAACTCCGCCAAAAATTGATTTGTCGAAACGAAATTTGGTGATAATGTTCAACATAAAAAGGTAACTGTTTACTGTAAAAATGGGCGAAATCGGTTAATGTCCACGCCCAGTTTTTTAACATAGTTTTGAAAATTTATTTTGTAAAATTTAAAAAGCTACGCTACAACTACAAATAAGCAAGATTTTGCACACATAATAAGATTTTTAAGAGAAACTCGGCCGCAAAATAATGTTGTCAATTTTGAAGAAGTAGGCGTGGCGTCGCCCACTTTTCAGCATAAAATTTCTGCTCTTTTCAAAGGCAATCGCTTATAATTCAATCCTGATATTTCAATGAAAATTGGTCAGCTGCTTCCCCTGCCGGAAAACACACAAGCAAAATATTCAGGCAAGTAGTTAATAGCGCACTGCAATAACGAAGTTATACATCTTTTTTGATTTTCATGTGATTTTGTCAGCACGATGAGCGGAGTCGATTTAGATATGTCCGTCTCTCCGTCCTGTCTGTCTGTCCGTCTGTTTATTTGAACGCAAGCTATTCACTCAGTTTTACAAAAGATAGCTGAAACTCGTTGTTTGCTTTCGGCATTTTATAATACACTAGCAAACCCGGTAGACGTTGTTTTGAAGTTTTGATACATAGAACACATCTATATATAAACTTTCATTAACTTGAACCAAATAAACTCCTAGCTATATCGAACTGCAGCTTTATATAACAGTGGGGATTTTCCAAAAGCTAATACAGGCTGTGTCGTGTCCAGCTAACTCCTGAACCTATCGTGAAAGTTCAAGAGCAAAAACCAAACACAAAATATGTGGGCGTGGCACCGCCCACTTTACCAAAATTTATAGATATTGACTAGGTGACACATATATCCAAATTTCATTAATTTAGACCAAAAAAGTTCAGAGATATGGCGAATTGAAATTTTATATAGCCTGGGGGCGCGGATCCGCCTACTTTTCCAAAACTATATATTATCTATTCTGTACCCAGTGAACCCAAGTATATATTGTGAAAATTTCATAAATATCGGTTGAGTTCTTTGGCGCCTATAAAAGACAAACTTTTTATACGAGGTGTGTTCAAAAAGTATCGCTAATTTTGAATTTTCGCTGGTTACGTATATTCGAATTTCGAATTTTTTGTGGCGTTATGTTGGTACTCATGTCTCTCACTTATGACTCTGTCCGTGACGACCCAAATTTGCTCCAAAGGGTCATAACTGGTGACGAATCGTGGGTTTATGGTTATGACGTGGAAACCAAAGCTCAATCATCTCAATGGAAGCTGCCGCACGAACCAAGACCGAAAAAAGCGCGCCAAGTTCGGTCGAATGTGAAAGTTTTGCTGACAGTTTTCTTCGATTGCAGGGGCGTGGTGCATCATGAGTTCTTGCCACAGGGAAGAACGGTCAATAAGGAATATTACCTGCAAGTTATGCGCAATTTGCGCGAAGAAATCCGCCAGAAACGCCCGGATTTGTGGAAGAACAAAAATTGGCTTTTGCACCACGATAACGCCCCTGCTCACGCATCGTTGCTTGTGCGCGACTTTTTGGCCAAAAACAACACACTAATGATGCCACAGCCACCGTATTCCCCAGATCTGGCCCCCTGTGACTTTTTCTTGTTCCCTAAACTGAAGAGGCCCATGAAAGGACGACGTTACGCTTCTCTTGACGAGATAAAGGCGGCATCGAAGGAGGAGCTGAACAAGATACAAAAAAATGATTTTTTGAAGTGCTTCGAAGATTGGAAAAACCGTTGGCACAAGTGTATAATATCTCATGGGGATTACTTTGAAGGGGACAAAATAGATATTCATGAATAAATAAATAATTTTTGAAAAAACACAAAATTCGCGATACTTTTTGAACACACCTCGTACCTAGTAGTGCTACGCACACAAGGTATATTAACTTTAGTCGCATAACGGCAGTGCGTAACGGCATAAACGGATCGAAATAGATATTGACTTATTATATCAAAATGTTCAGGATGAAAAGAGAAATTGATTGAGATATCTTAATGAAATTTGGTATGCGGGTTCCTTGGCACTCATCTCCGAGCGCCGTTTAAAATGGGCGAAATCGGATGATAGCCACGCCCACTTTTTATATATATAAAGAGTGATTACTCAGTACATAATACACCTATAAGGGTAAAATTTGGTGAATACATTGAGATTGAGGCATAAAATGAATTTGTCAAGAAATTTTTAAAAATGGGTGTGGCACCGCCCACTTTTGATTAAGTCAAATTTAGAAATAATATTAAGCATAAATCAGAAAATGTTCAAGATATCGAAACGAAATTCAGCACACAGGTTTTCAGGTATGCAAGGAATGTTCTAGAAAAAAATGGGCGGGATCGGTTAAGGTCTACGCCCACTTTTATATGAAAGATTTTGAAAAGGATCGTAGATATATTAATAGGCAATAACTTTGCGTAAAATAGCTTTACATCATTTATATTTCAGTTTTAAAGTTTTTGTAAACAAAGAAATCCAAAAACTTAAAATTTTCGAAAATGGGCTTGGCCCCGCCATTTTTATAGTGGACTATTCCATAAAACTTTTTATGCCATAACTCCGCCAAAAATTGATTTGTCGAAACGAAATTTGGTGATAATGTTCTATATATAAATGTAACTGTTTTCTGTAAAATTGGGCGAAATCGGTAAATGTCCACGCCCAGTTTTTTAACATAGTTCTGAAAATTTTTTGTTTAAATTTAAAGAGCGATATTTCTACAACTAAGCAAGTTATATATTTTAGATTTTGCACACATAATAAGCTTTTTAAGAAAAACTCGGCCGAAAAAATTTTTTTAATTTCGAAGAAGTAGGCGTGGCGTCGCCCACTTTTCAGCATAAAATGTCTGCTATTTCCAAAGGCAATCGCTTATAATTCAATCCGGATATTTCAATGAAAATTGGTCAGCTGCTTCTCAGTGGTATGTATTATACTCCTGCCAAAAATTAGCCAAATCGGGAAACACACAAGCGAAATATTCGGGCACATAGTTAATAGCCCACTGCAACAGCGAAGTTATTTATCTTTTTTGATTTTCATACCTTTCATAAACATTAAATGCATGTAAGTATGAGAAGAAGAAGAGAAAAGTTCAGAAAAATGATCAGCACGATGAGCGAAGTCGATTTAGCAATGTCCGTCCCTCCGTCCGTCTGTCTGTCTGTCCGTCTGTCTATTTGAACGCAAACTAGTCTCTCAGTTTTACAAAAGAATGCTGAAATTCGTGGTTTGCTTTGGCTGTTTTATAATATACTAGCAAACCCGTTATACGTTGTTTTGACGTTTTGATACATAGAACACATCTATTTATAAAATGTCATTAACTTGAACCAAATAAACTCCTAACTATACCGAACTGCAGCTTTATATAACCTGGGGGCTTTTCCAAAAGCTATATGCAGACTGTGTCGTGCCCAGCGAACTCCTGAACATATCGTGAAAGTTCAAAAGCAAAAAATCCAAAAAAATATGTGGGCGTGGCACCGCCCACTTTTGAAAAATTATGGACACATTGACTAAGTGACACATATATCAAAATTTCATTAATTTTGACCAAAAAAGTTCGTAGTTATGACGAATTCAAACTTAATATAGCCTGGGGGCGTGGCTCCGCCTACTTTTCCAAAACTATATATTGTCTATGCTGTACCGAGTGAACCCAAGTATATATTGTGAAAATTTCATAAAGATCGGTTGAGTTCTTTGGCGCCTACAAAAGACACCCTTTTTTATATCTATTTTTGTTACGCACACAAGGTATATTACTTCATTCGGCATAAACGATTCGAGATATATATTTATTAATGTATATCAAAACGTTCAGGATAAAAAGTAAAATATCCGGCCAAGTAGTTAATACCCCACTGCAAAAGCGAAGTTGTATATCTTTTTTGATTTTCATAACTTTCATGAAAATGAAATGTTTGTAGGTATGAGAAGAAAAAGAGATAGTCCCATCAAAAAGTATACTGAAATGATCAGGAGGATGAGTTGAGTCGATGTAGCCATGTCGGTCCCTCTATTTGAACGCAAATACGAACTGAAAGTATTAAAATAGACCTGCGTAAATTGGGATGCCATAATAGATCGGGAGCGTGTCATTATTCTGTATTACAAAATTCTGTGTGACAAAATTCTGGAAATTGCAAAAAAATTCTGCTTGAACAAAATTCTGCTTTTTTAAAATTCTGCTTTTTAAAATTCTGCTTTTTTAAAATTCTGCTTTCTAAAATTCTGCTTTCAATGTTCTGTATTACAAAATTCTGTATTAAAATATAATGTTAACAATGTTAAAGAGGTAATGTAATTATTTTGAAAAAGTGCGCACATGTACATATGTATATATTTTATTTGTTTTGTCGCAAGTTTTCATGTGGTTGTTGTAAATTATTAGGCTGTACTTAAAAACGCGCAAAAGAGTCGGATCGGTGGCATGTTGCCACCGATCAGGGCAACCACCTGGACTTGGCATGGCGTAGCCCAGGGTTATTTAAATAAGCGCGGCCGAAGGCCGCCTATGCAGAAAGGTCTTTTGTACAGAATAACTGTAGTTCGCGTAGCTGCGCACTTTTTCAAAATAATTACATTACCTCTTTAACATTGTTAACATTATATTTTAATACAGAATTTTGTAATACAGAACATTGAAAGCAGAATTTTAGAAAGCAGAATTTTAAAAAAGCAGAATTTTAAAAAAGCAGAATTTTAAAAAGCAGAATTTTAAAAAGCAGAATTTTGTTTTTAGAATTTTGTACATACAGAATTTCGACACCAACCCAATAGATCACTACTAGGGATATAATGTTCGGTTGCACCCGAACTTAGACTTTCTTACTTGTTTACATCGCAGCAGAGGTTATGTGGGCCGCTGCTACAAACAATTTCAAGCGGAAGGCTAAAACAGCAGAGTGACCGTTCTTCAATGATAGGCATACACATTTCTTCAGCCAGCTTCCGAAGGAAAAGTTTCCGCCTGTTGCCAGTATGTGGTATCATATCGTTATTCATGTAGTACAGTTTAGAAGCAGTCAAGGCCGTTATATCTAAGGTATTGAAGAACATCGCTAGTAGACAACGTTTCGTCGCTCGTTTTGTAGTGTGTTCTGATAATAAATGGCCAATAACATCTACATCCCCTTTGGTCTTATTATAAAACTCAATCATTTCCGGTTTGCCACTTTGAGCTATCTCGTCATTATAGTGCATCGAAGATAGCAGCATCACAGCTTTCTTTTTTCGGGGAACATACGAACAGATTTTAGCATTTCTTCGGAAACCCAATGCTGTTGAGCGGATGGGTCTATCTTTTTGAGTCTTCATTTCTCCTTGAATAAAAGTTTTATTTTTCTGAACAAAATCCCATATTCTGAACCAAGAGTTGTATTCCAAAAAAATTTCGAAAAGCTTCGCTACCATTACTTTTTTTCACTCCCTTGGACCTGCATCGCGGTGACTTCAATTCCATGCGGCATATATATTTTTGGCCTTTTTATTAGTGTACTGCATAATAATGTCGACTATGTCCGCGCAATGTTATGGTATTTGAACGTTTGTTCCATGGACATCATTTTGGTGATTTTTGAGGGACCACAGCGATAACGTACTATGTTTGCCACAGTGCTTGGCGAGCGACAATTGGTACCAACACGCGCTACAAAATTATTGGCTCACACATTAAATGGTGTTGCGGCTACTTCCTCTTCATCGTCGTCTTCCGATTCATCATCTGCAAATTCAGTCTCGTCTAGCTCTACATTTTCAGGCAACTCTTCCGTATCAGATACTTCGACATCCGTTACATTGAGATTCTGCTCCTCCTCGTCTTCATTTAAAAAATCATCACCATCGTCTACAATGGTATCAGATAGAGATTGAACGGATGCCTCTTTCTCTGAAGCAGCCAAAGAAACACATTAAAAATGTATGTTTGTTAAATATTTCATTACACTATGTTCTGTTAACTTCTGTATGCAATGGAAGATAGTTTATCGTTGAGTTTTGAATCCATATTTTTCAGATTTCCACTGCTGAAATTTTTTCAAACTATTCCCTGCTTAGCACTCACTTAGTAATGATTGTAAATAATAATAGGTGATATTTTGTAAGTAAAGCACTAAAAGCTTGTGAATGGACAAACGGGTACTCGGTTATCCGTTTGCGTGGTATTTTTTGGTTATCAAAGGGTGCTTCAAATATTTTGCGTAAAATGGTATAAACCACATCAGAGGGAATATATTTGATTTACGAAGGTTCCACAGTGAAGAGTCTATTCCAATTCCAATCGTAGATTAAATATGTAAATTTGTAATTCCTATTATTACTATTGAACTTATTTGTGTATATACCAATACTTTTACTAAACCAAGAAAATGTCATTGCCATTTCACAAAATTTCCATAAAAGATCAAATGTGTATTGTATCTCACCAAAATTTTTGGCAAACAATAAAACTTTATTATTTCGCTCACAATATTCAAAAGCCTATCGAAAGATATCAGGTACAGCTGATTGGCTTAATTCCTTTATTCTCCTTCTAACAACAATCCATAAACATATGGTTTCGGGATATTAATATTGAATGACCAGCTGGTGCAGATAAAACTATTTAAGAACTTGGCTTAACTCGCTGTAAGTAGCTCGTGTCTGTTTTCTTGAAAATCAATTATTTATTTCTTTTGTATCTATCTACCTTAATTAAAGAATAAGCAAGTTATTTGAGTACCTAAATAAATTATTAACTTTTTTGGCTGATTCATTTGATATTCATACATGAATGTATACACATATGTGGAACCATAGCTTAGATCCATCAGCTTCAGTAGCGATAACTTTTTTTAACAAGCGCTAAATATAGTATACTCAGCAACAAAACGAATTTTGAAAAAAATTCCCAAAAGTGTGCGAACAAGTTTGTGATTTTGTTTTTCCTCTCTTCTTTTTTTTTGAGAATTCATATTCACACCCACTTAGATTATTCCAACACTAGTGCCACTTGACAGCTTGCGTGAAGAATTTGGGAGTTATTTCTACTCTTTGCCACACAAAGTATTTGTTGTTATTATTAACATTCCCGGTGATTTTTAGCAACACTTTGGATTTTACTGCTCATATATGTAGATTTGTAGCTTTGTATATTAGACGAAACTAAAAATTATATTGATATTATTATTTTAGAAAGCCGAAAAAACTGTCGAAATTTCAGTCTTACTATAAGTTTTATGAATATATCTGGCAAACTTTTCAAGTAAAAACTTAGCTGAACACGCTGTTACAGGAAATTAAGTTCGTAAGACGAGCCGTTTCTGAGTAAGAACTTTTAATTTTATGTGATCTTTTCCACGTTTTTGCTTTAAAATTTATTACAAGCGCAACATCAGTATAGAAATCAGGAGTCAATTTACATTAGCTCGAAACCCGTAATTCGTGATGGCGCCATACGTGAGCAATTGGTTGGAAGTCCCCTCTTGTTCAATTATGCATTATTACTCTTTTAAAAAGTTGGAAATTTCAAAAGTTATTGCGACTTAAAAACGGTTTACGGTCACGGAACGTATGCCGTAATTCCGCCCCAGATAAATATACTTTCGTTAAGGAACTGCGTTGTCTTAAAAACATGTTGCAATTTCTTTTTATAAAATTCGTTCATAAATCAATATTTTTTTATTTATTTTTCTATGTTGATTTTCAGACAAGATGAAAAGTTACAGATACAGGCTTGTAACAAAACCAAAATTGACAAAGGATGAGGGAAAATCAGTTCAATGTACATCAATATTGTTTAAGGTATAATTTGTTGAAGCAGTGCCGGGTTCTAAGTTTTATTATTTCTTGGTTGATATTAGAAAAACTTGCAAATCAATGTAAATTTTCTCCAATATCTATTAAAAACAATTTTCTTTTCTTTTTAAACCAAATGTCTTAATTTGAAAATCAATCCGTTAGAATTTACTAGACGAAATAAAAAGCGAAACTTGACTCGCTTTTAATTTATAAAGCCGAATTCGGAGTCAGGATTGAATTCACTTTAGGCTCTTCATTAAATATATATTTTTTTTTTTGACGGGTCTATTGCATTCATAGTTTTACTACTGAGTTTCAGTACAAACTTGTTACAATAAGTGGAAGTTTTCGTAATTGTATTAGTAAACTTTCAGTTAGCCGCTCTCACACCACCAAATATGTTCGATGAAGTTCTTGGGTATATATTTTTCAAATACAGGGTCTGAACTAAGTTAGTCATATTTGTACTCTTAGCATAAATCATAGATCATATCATTATCATATAGAATAAAAATTATTCAAATAAAAAATTCATTTATTCGAAGCCTATAATTAACTCGAATAATATTTATTCGAATAATTTATACTTTTGTTCGAATAGTATTATTCGAATGCTAGTATTATTCGAATAGTACCATTCGAATAGTTAAACAAATATCACTAAAGCTTATGCACACTTTTGTACATGCAATCATACATACATACATACAAAACGTGAATGCATGCTCATAGGTACAAGCGATGAAGACATTGAATTTCGCTTCCGACATCTCTCGCATTTCAATACAACTATTCGAATACCACTATTCGAATAATACTATTCGAATAAACGGATAAACCATTCGAATAAGTACTATTCGAGTTTTTTTAAACGAATAGTATTTATTCGAATATTATTCGAAAATAGTCCCACTACTAGTTTAAAGTGACACAGCAAGAAATGTCGAAAGTTATTCATATTATAGATCCTTTGTTTTGTTAGGAGATATTTAATGTGTGCTTGCTTGAGTTGACATTCTTTTATTAATCGCTGATGGGCGTAGTGTGAACGGATTTGACTGGAAGCATGGAGCATGAGCAAATACCTAATAAGAGCCAAACAAGTAATCCATGATAACCTTGGCACGCTACGGTTCTAGCATCTTATACAACTTGGCGATTACAGCCGGACCATTAGGCGGTCGCCGTGGTGTGAAGGTAGTGTTGCCGGCCTACCACACCGAAGGTCCATGGTTCGAGCCCTGGTACAGGTAACATCAAAAGTGATTTGAAAAAAAGTTTTTCAAAACGGGGTCGCCCCTCGGCAGTGGTTTGGCAAACTCTCCGAGTGTATTTCTGCCATGACAGGCTTCTCAGCAAAAATTCGTCTCCTTTGTAGATGCCGTTCGGAGTCGGCAAAATCACCAAATCCCACCAATTTGTAGGGAAAATTCAAATCGACACACCACAAATTGGAAGAGAAGCTTGGCGCAAAAATCTCTTAGGAGGTTTATGATGATATACCCGTTGTATATCGCGCCATAGAGATAGAGAGAGAATTAGGTTGCAACTCTATAACGACATGTCATTTTCCAGTGGCTTTCATTAGATTGCAATTCTGGATAAGGCGAGTCACGATAAGACGGGCGAATTATCGTTGCAACAACAACAAAGTTGACAAATATTTGCAAGATTTTAATTGGAATTTAAAAAACTCATTCTTTTCTTTCCGTTTAAAAAATTCATAATTAGCATTTGTCAAAAGCTTATAAATAAATGATATTGACAAACTCGTTATAAAGCGTCTATGAATAAATTTAATTCTAACCAGGGACAGCAAATAACGATTATTTTTATTTTTTACTCAAGAATGAGTCTTATTTTGTTTTTCATACTGAGCCTAAAGCGTCATATATCCTGAATTATGGGGAATTTCAACTTTAAAATTTTATAGAACATCCCTCTTGCTATAAACTGGCTGATCCCAAAGATAAATTATTAAAAATTCTGCTATAAACGGTGGAAAATGCGTGCCATGATTTCCATTTCATAAATACCCATTTCCACCATTAAATACCCCCCCCTCTATTAAAAGAAGAGTTTTTAATAATTTATCTTTAGGATCAAGAACTTTAGAGTAAAAAGTTTGTTAGTTCAAATTTTTACGCCGAAATTAAAAATACTTCAGGTTATATGATGATTTGAGTTTTATTATGATAAACAAAATAATACTCAAGAATGAAAGGTAATAATTATTTGCGGTTCCTAAATTCTTCTAATACCTTTATAAAATTAAAATAGGTGTTTAATATATTCCAACAGCTTCATAAAATTAAATGTCATAATGTGTTATAGATTATTTTTAAGAATAATTCATAAAACTTTGAAATTATTGAGGTGCAAACTTTCGCTGCATATATTTTGTAAAAAATTTAGTTCCCAAACTTTGGCAGATGAGCCGTTCCAAAGTAAATAAGCCTTAAACATTGGCAAGGTTTTGTGAACGCAAAAATCAATATAGGCCTTTATAAAAATATCATATCTAAGAAAATATCAAGTCTAGGCCACTGACCCTGTATTTGTAACGTGATGTAATGCAAAAAACGTAGTTATATAAAGAAATTTCTATATACATAGTGTAGAGTTTAACACGCGTAAATATTTTCTTAAGCAGACAACTGTTGCAACATTGTTGCCCGCATCCATAGCCACAGCCATGCAGTGCTTTAATGTGAGCAAAATATTATGTGTCAGGCATAGTTGAATTAAGGATGAACATAGTGCCCTTAACTCAAGCATAGGTATGTATGTATGAAAGTTGATGTTTTTCATGAAGCCGTCACATGCTAAAAACGTTCCTTGCGTATGGATAAGTTTTTCCCATACTCTGTATCCAAAGTGTTTATTGGACGGAACAAAACACAAGAACTAGAAGAAAAACTTCCGAAAGTTTAACTTTGGGCAACTTATTTTCTATACTTTTTTAGAGGAAATGGTTGTTTGGTAGGCGGAAAACAAAAATTATTCAACTTTGACTTCTGTAGTGAATTTGTTTCTTTTTAGTTCTCGATTAAGAGTTCAAAAGGAACTGACACTTCCCAAAGTATCTAGAGTCATAGATGTACAAACATACATACAATAGAAACTCCTGAGGGTGTGGTGGAAATTGCGTGTCAAAAGTTCAGTATGGTATTTATTCGTGCATTTTCAAAAACGTCATTAGGTCAAAAATAAGGATATGAAGCGTTTGGTTCTCGCAGGGGCCAGTATAAAGTCATATCACGCAATAGAAACTAGCAAAAAGTTCCAGTTTTGGTTATTGAAAGAGATATCCACTTATGGTATGTACATCAGAGATTTTTGCTAACATCTAGGAATTAGAGGTGTGTGTAGTAGGGAAAAGGTAGGATCGCCGGCTTTTTAAATAAGGTATTATTTTTTTCTTTGAATTTTGTGTTTTTCTCTGAAGCTTTATCTCTAAAAATAAAGAATACAAATTTTTAGTGCTGGATCCAGCAAACTGTGATAACTGAAAGATCAAGTGTCTCTATTGACTTTGTTTTTTTGCAAGAAATGTCAGTTCGTAATTTTAATAATAAAAATACTTTCGTTTTTTAACTTTTTGTATTCGGTTTTGTAGGAAATTATTGTCCTAAATGGGACTACGAAAAATTAATAGGACGGTTGAGTAAGGCTCTACGAGGGTGAAAATAATGTTTTGGATACTTTATTAAAAACTTTAAATGATAATCGAGGAACTAACTAACCCAGATGGGAATAACCATTTATTTGAAAGTAACTTAGATGCAGGATATGATTTGGCGGATCTTGCTTAATTCAAGAATCCATCATGAAATCGACAGTTTTCGGTCGTTAATTGCTCCTAGATCAGATTTTTGGAAATGCAATTAGCGC
Source organism: Merzomyia westermanni (assembly GCA_949987695.1). NCBI lineage: Eukaryota > Metazoa > Arthropoda > Insecta > Diptera > Tephritidae > Merzomyia > Merzomyia westermanni. The sequence goes on along the minus strand of OX465289.1, from coordinate 50,835,604 downwards.
CACAAGAGAAGAAACTCTGAAATTAATAGGTTTAGCGATTACAATTGTAACGATCGGATATCTTAGATTAGCGATGTACTGTAAAAAAGCCAGAGAAATACCATCATTTCGTCAAAATATGGCAAAAAACCGGTTTCATTTGATAAGCAATAATCTTAAGTTTACTGTGAAAGAGAATACAAGCGACAAGCTTAACAGAGTTCGTCCCCTTATTAACATGTTTTTGAAAAGATTTTGTGAGATTCCTAAAAGAAAACAAAACCAACAAAAGAGGTACCCAGATTTTATGCTGAACAAAAGAAGAAAATTGTTGTACCACAAAATAATATTGTATTAATATTATATAATAAATAAATAGGAGGATTTGATAAGATGGATTTTTCAATATCGTTGTATCGAATTTCTATACGTATGTAGCGATACCTGTCGACTTTCAACTTGTATAATAATTTTATCTTATGATGAAATTACTTTTTATATAATAACAAATTGTGAAAATAAAATAGTTTTAGTTTTTTCTCAGGACTTGAATAAATGAAACTTATTCTTATCTGTTCTCTACATATTCTATACATAGCAGGAAGTGGCCGCTTAAACGTTTCTACCATTTTAAGCTACGTGAATGATTAAAATCAGTAAATCATACTTAGTGCTTATGCCTTTTGAATTTTAAAATAAAAACGTTATTTATTATTATTATCTGATAGTGTCTAAACATTACTGCAATGGTAGGGAAATGGTAGTCTACTGTGGATTTATTAAAAATAAAAAATATGTTTTTTGCATTTATGTATCTATATGTGGTATGGATTTGTATATTTCACACATATAACCTCTGAAACTACATTACCCAAGTTTGTGAAATTTCTCACAATTAAGTATGTATATTGTACATTCCATGCCATATGGCATGGAGCCATTGTTCATAACAGATTTTTGAAGTCAAACACAAAGAAGAAGTGTCGAAAGTATTAAAATATTGATTAAAGGCACGATATCTTTTAAGTGGGTAAAGAAGAGAGTAACATAAGTTTCCGAAAAAAGACACCACTAATGAAACTTCGAATACGAATCCTGAGCAGAGTTATGTTATATTGAGGGAAAGTAGTGGGCGCCAAAAAAGCGTCGAAATACCAAACGCCAGCTAAAGTAACTTTATTGAGAAAAGTTTTGGTGTGACTAGCTCTTGACGTGTTATTCATTCCGCACAAGTTACATATCGTTGTTATCTGCTTCTATTTACTTTAGAATTAGTCTAGTTAATTATTTTTAAAATGCCAACATTCACGGCTGACATCTTTGGATAACATTCTAAGAGCTCAACCTAATATAAACGCACTCTGGAACATTTCTTTTAAAAATTCTCATGCCCATACCCTGTTGAAGTGTGTGTGATGGTAGACCTTATTTTAATTTTTTATGTTAGCTCGCTTTAGGCTCTTACTCTTTGTTGCCACAAATTTAATGATTCACTGAGTTTTAGTTTAGGTTATTCCAAATTTAGTCATTGATTTAGACCTATTAATTATTCGTATATAAATAAAAAGGAATATATAACAAATCGGCTTCACTTTTATATTTTAAAACATCAACAAGCATTTATTGATTGGTACCTTTGAGCGATTTTATATTTCTCTTTGACCAAGTTAAAAGTAAATACGTACGCGCTTTGTGAAGATTAATTTATGAAAGTGAAAATATGTCATAAAAAAATCTTTGTGCTACAAATCGGCAAAAAAGCCATAATCCGTGAGTAAAATTATCAAAAGGTAACAACAAATAAGTAGGGAAAGCGCTGTGTTCGTCTGTGCTGAAGGCTTTATACCTTTCATGAAAACGTAGTTCGGTTTTCAGTGTACGGACGGACAGACGGACATTACTAACTCAACTCAGCTCAACGCCCTGATCGTTTCGGCATACTAATTGGTGGGTCTATCTCTTCTCCTTCTCATACTTACAAACATCGGACCAAAGTTATAATACCATTTCATATACATGAAAAAATACAGTTGTATACTTACATCAACATCAACACCAGGCAATGGAAATAGTTGTCCTGGCGGCATATCCCGTGGTACATAACGATAAAATTCAAAACCGTCTTTATACCATTTCACAGAATACAACGATTCACCATCCAAATCGTATTTGCATCCCAACGCTGCATCCTCATGCCGCATGATATGTTTTGGTATACGAACTTCCGTCATGGACAAACTGAGGCTGGTATCTGTAAGAGAAAAAATTAACAGAAAAGGGACTAAGTAATAAACCAGTAAAAAGTATGTAAATGAACTTCAAACCTGAAATGGAAATTGACAAAAACAAAAAAAATTGTGAAATAAAATCACTGAAAACAAACAATAAAAGACCGTTTTGCAAATAACAAATTTGAAGTGGCTGTGTGTAACATAAAAAGCGATAACAAAGCCACGAATACCGGCAGGGCGGATTTACCTTGAAACCAACTAGGCCCACACTAGCCAAATCGTATGTTATTTTGTGACAAAGAGTTTTTCGAATACGTTTAAAATTGTGAAACTTTGATATATATATTTGATGATATATATTTCAGTCATACGGTCTTTATTTAAGAGAATGAGGAAGATAAAATGAAACTAGTCATGGGAAGAGGAAAAGGTAGGTAAAGAGAGGAACAGGAGAAAGTGTGAGGCAATATAAAATAAGAGTAGAAAAAGAGCAAAGTATCACTGAAGGAAATGGGGAATTGCAGATGGGGCAGCACTGTTAATAACATCAAAAACAACAACAACAAGCCTGCCGGTGCAGCTGGCCGAAACCTCAACAGTTAATTTAGTAAGAATTATCTAATGGAAAAGTAATACAATTTATATATACTTGGGGCACAAATTTATTTGACTTTTACGATACAGCTATGTATTTTCGGAATCTGTTTAACAATCATAGGACCACAGCACTTGTCCAAAGCTGTAGTATTCGTATTTTTCAACAGTTTAACTTGAGAGAAGTGTAGGACTTAGTTTAGAAACTGTTAAAATTCAGAATATATAACAGCCGTATTTTATTCCTAAGCACATATTTTTTGTCCAGGAAATAAAAAAGAAAAATATTTTTGAAACTGTTTTGGTACATTACAAAACATAACTTACATTACGCTCCACGCTCAGGACTTGCGAAAGTTAACGCTCCAAACGTTTTTTCTTTACATCAAATCATAACCTTCAAACTAGGAATAAAAATTTATTTTTACACAGATTTTTTATGTCTTCTTGACTCCACTCTTTTTTGATTTTAAGTTTCTTGCTATTATTTTTCGAGTTTCCCAAACCTTGTCTGCTTTTTTACGATAAGGCTTCCTTATTTATTGGAACCGTTCGTGTGCTTTGGTTGATCATTCTTTTGAGCTTCTGAGACCGAATTTTGGCTCATTTGGATATATATTTCGGGGCATTCTGAAGCAATCTGCGTTTCCCCAATAACAGGGCTAATTTGTAAAGGTAAAATTTATGTTTCTTTGTAGCAATGGATAAATTATCAATTTTGTTTACTTTTTGCTTCCCAAAATATGTATAACCCTTTATTCATAAAAAGTAAAATTTTGAATAATAAAAAGCTTTATAAAGCTTTTCTATTACTTATGAATATGGGGGATAGTTTTTATACAGTTTTTGAAATAGAAAAAAAATTTTAAATTGTTTATTTTACAATGTTTGGCCCCTAAAGCCAGAGCTGGGTAGTAATCAAAACTTTAGGAATTAAATAAACCTCAATACCTAATTACAAGTACTTGGAAATTTTAATTCCTCAAAAAAAATAAATATTAAAAGTAATTACCACGTTTTTAGGCTCGAGTATATGGATTTTCTTGTTACTGAACAAATATATTCCGTGCAGCTGTAAATTTTTGGTTAATTAAATTTGCAAATCGTTTCCATTCGCGCATAGTAGATTTTTCCAGTAACAAAAAAAAATCAATGTACTCCAGCCTCAAACGAGGAAATTACTTTTGGTAATTCTTTTGAGGAATTGAAACATAATCAATTCCTTTTATGTGAGGCAAAGGAATTAATTACTTTTCCCAATTACTGAGGAATGTAATTGTAATGTAATTGAATTTACCCAGCTCTGCCTAAAGCCAATAGTTTCATCAAAAACTTCATGCCGAACGTTGTAAAATGCATAAACTTTAATATATTATTTGTAAACCTTATCCTTTTCGGGACTACTGGGATAATACAGCCCATCAAATTTCAAACGTCTGTATTGCATTTTCTATGCACGCTATTGGTTAAGCAAAAACTCCCAAGAACAGATTTAGGTATCGTTTATGAGTTGTAAACAAAAATATAACGGTAAATTTTTGCGTTTTGATGTCACATTTCACGGAATCGCGCACTACCATCAAATTGTATCAGTTTGGCTTCGTTTTTTCGCAAAATTAGGCGCAATAGACGTGTGATCAGAAATTTTGTATTTTGTTTATGATAAAAAGACTCTAATAAGTGATATAAAATGATTTGAATCAAATTTTTAATAAAGAAGGGTAAGTTAAAATACAGTTTATGAAGGTGGGATATATAATCCCAATAAGCTTTTTATGTGGGATTATTTGTCCCAATACTCTTTTTAATTTTCTTAATTTGCTCTTAAATGGCGAAACGTAAGTTAAATCTTGAGGACTTGGTGCGCATAATGCGTGAGGAATCAGACTTGGGTAGTGATTTGGAGGAATCAGGAAGCGATTACTTACTAGACAGTAGCGACGCAGAGCCTGAAGATGCTTCAGAAATTTAGGACTGTGTTTATGTGACCCAAGAGAATGCTGAGGTAAACGGTTTAGTTTCGCAAATAGAAAATGATGATAATCTTGATACGGTCCCTGGACTTTCTGGAGCAAACAACGAAATTAGTTTAGCTGCCCAGTGGTTAAATGTTTTTCCTGATGACACCCAGAGTTTTATTAATCCAAAGCTTGAATTTCCTTCTGAGCGAGACTGTAAAATTCTAATAGACATAGCTCCAGATGACAGCGAGTTCAAAGTATTTTCCAAAATATATCCATACAACTTGTGTGTTAGAATTGCGGAATGCACGAATCAGCGATTGACAGCTTCGAATCGCCGAGCTCAGTCAAAAAGAAATTTAACGGACCCCAATGAAATGCTGGTATTTCTTGGAGTTTCCCTTATAATGCATTACAACAAGTTACCGTGCCCAGAAGACTATTGGAGTAAAAATCCATCGCTTGGAAACTCTGTTATAAAAAATTGTATGTCTCGAGATCGATTTTTGCTGTTATCATCGAAGCTTTATTTCAATGACTGTGATAAGCCCGATTACGTGTCAAAGGATTATTACATTTCCGATGTAATGTCTAAAGCATACATTTCCAGCTGCTAGAAGTGAATGTGCATTCCAATCTATCGATGAGTGCATGGTAAAATTTAACCTGCCGCATGAAGCAATATATGCCAATGAAACCGATAAAACGGGGAATAAAGTCGTGGATGCGGTGTGACCTAAAAACAAAGTATACTCGTACGTACGATCTCAATATTTATAGTGGTAAGGAAGCAAATACTATGCCGAGCGAATCCAGTACTCTTAGAGAAAAAGTCGTTCTTAAATTGGTATCTTCCGTTCGTGAAAAGGGTGTTTGTTTAGCATTTGATAGATTTTTCATATCTTTAATTTTATTAGAGACAATTCCATATCCCGCCTTGGAACTTACAAAATCGAAAAAATACACCCAAATTTTCCGGGAAGCTAGCCAGAGGAGAAAGTTAATTTCAAGTTAATTCCAGAGGCATTTTGGCAGCCCGCTGGATGGATTCAAAAGAAGTCCTTTTAGTTTCGAACTGTCACACGGCATCTCTTGAAGACATTCAGAGAAAGCAAAAGGATGGATCCAAAAAGAAAATGTTATGCCCAAAAAGTGTTAGCGACTATAACAAAATCATGGGTGGCGTGGATCTTGCTGATCAAAAGACAGCCGTTTATGATATCAACCGCAAGTCTCAAAAGTGGTGGAAAAAAGTTTACAGTGAAAATAAAAAGCAAAAGTTACCCCTGAAAGACTTTCTGATCCCACTTGTTGATCAAATGATTTCCGAAGGAAGTAAAAGGCGCTCATTAATTCCCCGTCGACAGGGAGGTAGACCATCCAAACGTTCAAGAACTGATTGCCTCAATATTGGAGACCATATGTCAGTGGAACAAGAAAAGCGTTGTCGTTGCGTACGGCGCACCTCGCTTGGAACCGAAACTCGAACAAAAATGGTTTGCTCAGGCTTTAATAACGCGCTCTGCTACACATGTTTTGGACCCTTTCATAAATAAGTTATTAATTATAATATACTAAACCATTTTCAAAATAAAATACATTGAATTATTCTATCAATACAGCTTTTTCTCAATTCCTTTTTTGAACTTTTAAAGTCAATTAAACAATTACTGGGATTGGGATTATATATCCCACATAAAATGCTTATTGGGATCTCTTATCCCACCCAAAATGCCTCTGTTGCAGTAAATAATGTTGACCTAACATGACTTTAGTGAAAGGAATTATCAAGCGACATACGGGAAATGCATCGGGAAAGAAGACCAAGTTGAACAACAGTTCCTGTGGCGCAATGGCGATAGCTCAAATGTAATGAACGCCATGACTTTTCGTTCAAAATGCTCGCCCTCACTTGCAACTTACATAAAAAATATAAAAACGTACTTTGTTTTCAACAACAGTAACGAGACTGTTGTTTTAACGATAAAAACACTCCCCGAAGGTTTTGGGGAGTTTTGTCGAGTGTGACAGTCCTTTGACCAGTACAGCCTTCTAGGTCATGTCAGCGCTCCTTCAGTAAGGAAGGAGAAGATGGGTAATGAGAGGTATCCCTAGATCAACCATCAAGTTTGACTTCATTGCTTTTATGCATATCAGTCGTCTCACCCCCTAACCCGCAGGGCTCTTTCGTTGCAATTTAGAAATTGTTTTACGATTACTGGAATTAAATTGAAATATATATTTTTGCTATAAAAAAACGTACTCTAGGGTTGAATTACTTTTTGAACCAAATTCATTATCATATAAAGCATGTTTTATTCCTTGTCAGATCTGGATATGGGTCCTAACATCCCGCTCTTCTTCAAAATTGTGCGCCTGTATGTGGTAATTTTTACCTTTAATAAAGATCGAGAAATTTTTTTGATTTCAAGAAACACATTTTTAGTGAGAAATATATGGTCTTATATTTTCCGAATAAAATGTGTGCTTTCCAGACTGATAAAATTAAAATTAAACCTTCAAAACTGCAATTTTGTAATGATTGGAGTCCATGTAAGCTTAGGTTTTTCTACAAAAGATTTTGCATTTGAATAAAAATATATATCGTCCTGGAATAATGAAACAGTGTGAAATGAAAAGTATTGTTTTGAGAAAAATTAGTTTAAAGTTTCTACAAACACATCCTTATCTGTTAATCCGCAAAATATTATCTATCATGTTTGTTAGAAATACCAGTTTAGTGAATTTGTCTGAAAGTATCTGCATATACACTATTTTGTGTTTGAACATTTTTATATGAAATCATTATACACTATTTTATTTGTATAGGATACACCAATTCATTTCTGATAATACACTGTTTTGTATCTTTAATTTCAAATTTTATTTGCATTTTCGGAGAAATAATCTGTGTATGTCGATGTTACACTATTTCATTATTCACAATTTGAAGCTGCTCGTAAAAGGTATTAGAAATATAATAATGTAAATAACTTTACATTCTTTTCATATTACAAGTATTTCGCAAAGATTTTCTTAATAATCCTGCGAGTGAACCTTGCACTATTTTTATAAATTTGCTATACTAACACTATTATTATAGAATATCTTTTTTTGCGAATAAATTGGTGAGACAATAAGATATTTGAGAAACCTTAAGATATTTATAATAGATTAAGGGACTGTCTATACAATGGTGCAATTATAGAATAATAGTGTATGTACCACTTACACTGTTTCTTTATTCCAGCGGCGATATATTCTGGCGCCCTCAGTAAAAGCCACAAAAAGGGAGAAATTTGTTGAAAATATTTTTTTCGGGTCTTCTAGAGCAACACGTTCAATGTGCATATTTTTCCTATAAATTTTAGGGCCCAGATTTAGGCCCCAAAACAATAAAATAATAAAATAGGCCCTGAACAAATAAATGTAGGGACGACCAGAAATGGAAATGTAAACGAGTAGGCGTGCCAACCAATAGCATGGACTATAAAAACTGCGCAGAGTTCTCAGAGCTGTATAAAACGATCGGCGGAACATTCACAATGGCTTACTGCGCCAATAAAAGTCGCACGTTTGTCATTGATGTTTTTCGTTTTATCGACTTTATTTCTTTGTTGCCACAATTTCAGCGCTTTGGTTTGGAATATTTAGTTCCATATTTTTTTCTCCCACAAAACTCATTTATGATTGCTTTGTGTAGGAATTTCTTTTGTAGCTACGACCATAAAAGGTAAGTTGACGCAAATTAGTGTAAGAAAATGGGAAGTGTGATAGTTTCTTAGAAAACGTTAAATTTTTTAAGCAGTTACAGTGATGCTAATACTGGTAACATATATAAGAATTTCCGAAAAGAATCATTTAAAATTCAGAAAATTTATTTTTGATCCATAATGGTATCATTTTTTTCTCAAAGTTATATTTTGCATATGTGGTGTTTTTTTCTGCGAAAACTTGCTTCGGCACAATTTTGCTTGTATGGTTTTTGCACCGATTTTAAACATATATATGTTTTCAAGAAAGAAAATATTTGATTTTCAAAAGTTTTTGGAAGCAAGAATACTTTTATTTAAATTAACATACCTCGAAAGTTATTGAACTTTGATATGAAATGGACAAAAATTTTCAAAAGGAATTTGTTTGTATTGTCAATAGCCACCAATTATAAGTGATTCGTTTCAGAAATTCCAACCCATATGTAACCTGTAATTGCGGAAATCATAAAAACAGAAGTTTTTTCAGTCGTCGTGGTGTGGTGGTAGTTTCGCTGGCCCGCCATACAGAAGGGCCCAGGTTCAAATGACGGGGCGGGTAACATTAAAATGTTTGGAAAAAGTTGTTTCAAAACGGGGTCGCCCCTGTCGTGTATTTCTGCCATGGAAGGCTTCTCAGCAAAAATTAATCTGCTTTTCAGATGGCTTTCGGAATCGGCAAAAAACGTACGTCCCGCCAATTTGTATGAAAAATTAAAAGCAGCACACCACAAATTTCTAGAAAAGTTCGACCATAATCTTGTCGGAAGTATATCGCGCCAAATATTTATTAGTTTATTTTTATTAACTAATTGACACAGATTATTGGTTTATAACAGAATGAGGAAGAGTGTATTTTACTTTAAATTTACTAAAATCAAGATAATGAAAATATATATGGTGTTTCGCTCCAAATTATAATGACACCAATTCATTTGGCTAGGCCATTTTACCCCTGAACTTCTTTTGATCTGCAACGTATCTATCTTTATAATAACAAGTATGGAAGTTATCTAGTATCACATCCCATTTTACTTTGGGCTATTGTTTTACTTTAAATTAAAAAAATAAAAGAAAAGATATATAAGATCCATTTCACAGCGCTTATCAACGGTTGTTATCCGAATTGCTTAAGTTTTGGCAGGAGTATGCTATATACGAATAAATATACGACTTGCTATTTAATGGTTGAAAGTTCATGCACGACTAAATCTGCCGAGGGCAAGATGATTTTAAGTACTTTTCATATGTGTGTTTGTAAGTAATAAAATTAGAATAAATGAGGGATAAATATAAAGTTAATGAGTACATGTTAGTGAGAAAATTGTATGCGTTAAACTAAGGGTGGCAAAATATCTTGCGTTACGACTAAGCGTCTTCGACAATAGCTGCAGTTGTCTTTCTAGATCCATTCTCTCTTTAAATATGATTTCAAAATCATGTTATTCTATTCTAATCCTTGTCATTTTCAAGGACGTATTTCGTATGAAAATAGTGACACTAGTGGTCTGTGGTCAGTTAGTAAAATGAGCTTACTGTATGTATTGCCAGTAGTTCTTTCTTTATAATTGACTTTTTAATGATTTTGTTGCCAACAAACCCCCTCTGACCGTCTTTGCAGCATCAGCTTCATGTGGGTGATCATTCCCCTAGCGAATCCAACACGATTTACCCGGGTAGCAGTTTTTCACAGAATACCTTTCTTGCTCAACTCCGACTCTTTTAAGTTCAAGGCAAGTAAAATAACGGGAGGAGTAGTGGGCGATGGCACCATGCAAGAGAATAACTATATTTAATATAAGTTATTTTGTATTATTTCGAAGATTATCGGAAATTGGTTTGTTTGATCAAGACTAAAGGAACGAAGGTTTCGAAAGATGTAATATGTTTCAAGTAAGGTAACTCACACGGTGTACAGGAAAGGAGATGAATCAGCTGCATACAAATCTTTGTACATTGAACTTAGGTTATATAATATTAAAATATTAAATAAAGTTATTCTCTAAATAAGGTTATTATCAGCAACTGTCAGTGTCACAGCACAAACGTAAGTTAGAAAATCGATAATTTATAAAATTTGTTGCAGTATTATATTTTCCTTTTGAGGTCATCAGTCATGTGAGTGACACGCGGCCTTATGGTGCAAATTAATGACTCTGAATAAATGAATAACCTTCAACCGTTGAAAAAATAGATCTTTTCAGTTTATTTACGCATACAAAGAACTTTTAAAGCAATTCTCTTAAAGCACAGCTAAAATCCCAACAGTTGGCTTTAAAATTTAGTTATATAAAAAAGCAACAATAATAAAGTTATTCAACTATGTGCAGTGACCTCAATTTTTAAAATGACAAGAATGCAATAAGTACTTAAGAAACCTTGGAATGAAATGAGCAAAGAAAATATACAGAAAAAAAAATAAAAATGCGAAACGAACAATGACAGCAAGAACAAAAACCGACACTCAAGTGTTTATGCTGAGGCTGAGCAACCCACCAAGCACTTTTAAAGAGAAAAACGAAAGTTACTTAATGCTTATGTACTACATAGCACACACACCAATGACCCTAACAACTACTTATGTACAACACTTTGAAAATAACAACAAAAATTGCACGAAAAAATTACTACTAAAAAGTGCACTTCCGATGGAGGGTAAGGGTCCAACCAAAACGAACTTAAAACCACAAGCAAAGAAATCGCTATGCAATGACAGTGCAATGTCACAATTGAACAACTTCTAAAAGCGACAAGAACGAAAAGAAAATGTCGCCGAAAAAACGTAGGTAACAACGTCTAAGTGCGCTAGTTACCGGTAACTATACTCAGCTGTGAGACTTAGCAAACAAAGTTGGACAGAGATATTTTTTTTTCTTTTCACGCGCCATTCAGCAACCAACATTTGCATGGAATCTGGGTAAGGCTATCAACTGTATTGAAAAATAGTCAAGATATTTAAATATTTTTTAATTTGGTGTACCTTATTCTTTTTCTTTTGCAAATTGTGCTCTTCTTTAGCTTTGGGTTCATTGTAATTCTTAGAAAATGATGTTATCGAGGGGATAGTGAAGGTTAAGGATTCGTCACAGACTGACGTGAATGCGCTATTCAAGAGACAATTGAAGTTTATGTGATTTACACAGACCCTTTAAAGACGTTGCAAAAGAAGATGCGCAGTTACTGTAGAAGGTGAGTCCTCAAAACCATTCGTTGCTACCGCTGGCGTACCACAAGGTAGCACTATGTGTCCTTTATTGTTCGTTTTGTTTATTAATGATATTTCTTTCGACTAAATTTCTTTTATATGCAGCCAATCTTAAAACATATTCTTTGATTAGAGGATCACTTGACTCTTCGGTGTACCAATATCATAATATTAATAAGACCCCCGGAGACTTGATATTTCTTAGGGTACTAATGCCGCACTGAGGTTAATGAAATTAAGTATTTAGGAGAGTATTATAGTAGATAAAGTTTTACTACGCATTTAAATTACATTATCACCAGACCTGTTAAATTTGATTAGTAATTAGTACTCAATTAATTAGACGGCTTTTTCAATTGGTAAAAATTATTTTTCAAGAAAAGGAAATTATTAATTGAAAAAAAAAATAAAAAAGTTGTTTTGTTTGCTTTTGATTATAAAAAAAAAAGTTGTTATTTTTGATTAATTAAAATTTTTTTTTTATTATTTTAGTTTTTTTTTTCAGTACTGTTGATGTGCATATTTATGTGCTTCTACAACAATACTGAAAAAATCAAAAATAATTCAAAAAAAATCTAAAATAATCAAAAATAATCAACACTTTTTTGATTACTTAAATTTTTTTTAAAATCGTAAAAAATCAGGATTTTTTTTTAAATAATTTTTTAATTAAATGGACAATAACACTGTGCTACACCAAAAAAAATGCAGGGGCTCTCACATGGGTTTTTGGTTTCATCATGGCCCATAAAACACTACCTCATTTGCGGGTTTTCCTCACCACTTCGTTTTTAAATTTTTTGCGTACAAATATAATACAACCCTGAAATTCTTGAAATTACAAATTCGAGATGCTATAACTTTCTTGTTGCTTGGTCGAATGCAATTTTTTTTTTTATTTGAAAGATGTTTCTATTACCTTTCAAACAAGCAAAAGAGTCTGCAAATCGACCTAAAAATTACCAAGTTTTGGTCTTTTATTCCCAAAAAAAAAGTAAATTGTTTTAAAAATGTTCGTTTTCGGCACGTTTTTATTGGATATTGAAGTTACAAATAATGGGTTTTAAACCTTTATAACAAAACACATAAAATCCGCTTTCTAAAAAGCAAAAGTAAATTAAAATTGATTCAAAATTACGGTAGTAGTGCTTCATAAAGTGAGTAAGCCTTTTTTTTTTAATGTTTTCGTTTTGTTTGTTGTCAGCGACTGGACCATAAATACGACTTCTGCGCCACCTAGCTACAGAGGTTTTGATTACATATATATCAAACATACGTGCCAAATATGAATAAAATCTGACCATAAATACGGATTTTGTAAATATAGCGACTCCAGCGCCATCTATCTACAGGGTGGCTGATGAATTTGCTACATTAAGAAACACAAATAATTTTTTTTTCAGTGTATGGAATTCATTTTTCCTTTATTCATGTTAAAGCTCATTAAATTTTATTAAATATAGCTTAATTAGTTTTAAAAATAATGGAATTTAAATGCCCCCCCTGCTCGTCGATGCATGTGCGGCATCTTACCAAAAAGTTGTTCATTACTGCTTGGAGAGTTGAGACAGGAATAGCCGCAATTGTTTCTCGAATGGATTGCCTTAGTTCATTCAAATTTGTTGGTTTTGCTTTGAAGACTTCCTGTTTGCAATAACCCCACAAGAAAAAGTCAGGTGCAGTAAGGTCAGGCGACCTGGGTGGCCAACGGAATGTGGAGTTTCTGGATATCAGTTTATTGGGAAATTTTCGTCGCAATTCTGTCATAACAGGTTGGGCTATATGAGGAGCTGCACCATCTTGCTGAAACCACACAGAGTTGAAAGAAATTCTCATTCGGCGTAATTCTGGATAGAAAAACTCTCTCAACATGCTCAAGTAACGGTCTCCAGTAACCGTAACGGTGTGACCGTTTTCTTCGAAGAAGTAGGGCCCGACAATGCAGCGTGATGAAACTGCACACCACACTGTGACACGAAGTGGATGCAATTCCGTCTCATGGAGTATCTGTGGGTTGGAAGCACTCCATATTCGACAATTTTGTTTGTTTATGTTGCCGTTTAAATCGAAATGGGCCTCGTCAGACATGAAAAGACAGTTCAACATGTTTCCATCCTCTTCCACCATTTGAAGCATCTTCTGGCAAAATTCCAAGCGAATCGGCAAGTCTGCAGCGTTCAGTTTGTTGGCCATTTGAATTTTATATGGGAATAAGTCCAAATCTTTGTGCATAATTGACTGTAATGACTGTCTGCTTACACCCATTTGAGCAGATAAGCTTCTTGTCGAAACACGTGGATTGTTTTGTATGGCAGCAGCTACAGCAGCGATTGTTTCCTCCGTTCGAACTGAAGGGTTTCGATGGTAAGGTCTTCTGTTGACTGTCCCATGATCGGCAAAATTGTTTACAAGTCTTATTATGGTCCATCTGCTCGGAGGATGCCGCCAAACGTGCGCCTATACTCTCTTTGAACCGAAACTACGGACTCCAGTGCGTGATAGCGGCGGACAATCCAAATTCTTGTTTCAGTGTCCCAGTTATCCATTTTTGTTAAATGTAAAAGTCAATCTGCAAAATAAAAAAAAATTAACCAGATTCATTAAATAGAAAAAAAGTTATTTAATTTTTTTTTGGTAGCGGCTTTCATTAGCCACCCTGTACATATATTAATATTTTCATACAAAGTAGGTATGAACTTTCACAAAACTGAGTATAGAGCGATCTGAGTGTCCTCTTTGTTACTTGTCAGAATTGGTCAGTTAACTTTACATTTTTTCCATAAAAGTTTTGTATTAAATTGGTGGAGCCCATTTGATATTTATTTTGAAATAAAGAATTGCGAAATAATTACATCTTAAGTTGGAAATGTGTGATAAAAAAGATAATTTTTGCTTCATTTGCGGATTATTTGTGGATTCACCACACGAAATTGCCGCGTCGTCAAACAAAGAGCTTATTTCGCTTTATGAAGAATATTTCGGTCGATCCTATGTGTAAGATATATGGTATATACCCACAGTTTGTTGCTCGTCGTGCTATTCGTCGTTAAGGTCTTGGAAGATAAATCCCAGTGTGTTAGTCACTTTTGATGAGCCTGTTGCTTGGCTTCCACAACGTATCCACCGAAAAAATAATTGTTGCTTCTGTTTGACGATTACAAAAGGATACCACTTCAAAGTAAGACGAAATATTAAATATGCTGTTGTTATTAAGAGTGTAATGCGTGAGAAAGGCAACGTCAATCAAACAGCGGTATGGGAAGTATCACCAAGTTTTAGGGGCTTCGAATCGTCTATAGCCTTTTTTGAACCTGCAGCTTCAGTATACATTCCACCTTTAAATGGAATGAACGAACCACATATAGTTTCTCGAGCAGAGTTTCAAGACCTTGTACCCGATTTAGAACTGTCCAAAAGACAGACAGAACTTTAAGGTTCAAGAATGGATCAACGGAAGCATTTGCAAGAGGATGTGCATACTACATTTCGGAGAACTGAAGAAACTGTTGCATTTGGTACACTATTTAGTCAAAGCACTAAATATTCGAACTTGGTTTTTTGCAATGATGTAAATGCATTGTTTGAAAAATTTAGCTATAACCATATCCCAAGAGATTGGCGTCTATTCATCGAAGGTTCAACAAAAAGTACACTTGAAATGTTTATTATGTAATTGCATATTCTAGTTTCATTTAAATTGCAACATGTCAATTAAGATGCACCATCTGCACGTGCATTTGGACATGTTTCCATCAAATTTAGGCCAGATGAGCGACGAGCAAGAAGAAAGATTCCATCAGGAAATACTAAAAATTGCTCTCCGATGACTGTTGCAGCGCCGAATATAAAAAACAAACCAAACGAAAACATTTTTAAAAAACAAAAAAAAAAGGCTTACTTTATGAAGCACTACTACCGTAATTTTGAATCAATTTTAATTTACTTTTGCTTTTTGGAAAGCTGATTTTATGTGTTTTGTTATTAAGGTTTACAACCCATTCAATATCCAATAAAAACGTGCCGAAAACGAAATTTTTTTTTTGGAATAAAAGACCAAGACTTGGTAATTTTCAGGTCGATTTTCAAACTCTTTTGCTTGTTTGAAAGGTAATAGAAACATCTTACAAATAAAAAAAATTTTAATTCGATCAAGAAACAAGAAAGTTATATCATCTCGAATTTGTAATTTCAAGAATTTCAGGGTTGTATTATATTTGTACGCAAAAAATTTAAAAACGAAGTGATGGGGAAAAACCGCAAATGAGGTAGTGTTTTATGGGCCATGATGAAACCAAAAAACCATGTGAGAGCCCCTGCATATTTTTTTTTTCTGATTTTGTAGCACTGTGTAATCATTAAAGTTGAAAGTAATAGGTAATCAATCTTTAATGGATTCTCAAGAAAATAAATTATCAAACTATTGATCATTACGATTTGAAATATTTATTTAACAGGTCCAATTATTACCAGTTACAAACGTCACTGTGCAAAATTTTTCAGACCCTTATACTCTTAAAACCGTGTATGCTGCCTTTTTGCGTTTCCACCTTGAATGCGCAGCTTATATATGGAGAACAAACCATGCTATCAATATAAAACATTTGGGGAGAGCACAAAAGTACTTTATTCGATTAGCGTTCCCAAAAATTTCTAAACCTATTCCACCCTATCTTGCTCGTTATTCACCATGTGCTATCGGTATCAGAGAGGAGATACCTCTTGTCAATTTGTTTTATATTTATTATAGTTTTTATCACTGGTAATATAGCTTTCACATCTCTTTTCAAATAATAAATTTTAATGTGTCCTGCAGAAATTTTCAAAATTTTAAATTCTTTTGTGTCGGGATTCAACGACCCATTGAATAGAACACTTTCTGATTGCAACAAACATTCTTAGTTGAAAACGTGCTCCATTTTAAAAAACTTTCATTTTTCTCGATTATTTTTATGTAGATTAGACTTCGTGTTATTGTATTCGTCCATAAACCTTTTAAAAATCTTTTATATAAGCACTTTCCTTGTAATAAGAATAATCTGTAAGCCGATATGTGAATAAAATTGACATACTCTATGAGCTATCCTCAGCTGGGTATAAAAAGCACCGTAGAATAGCGCTTCGGTTATGCTGAAGGCTTTATACCTATCACGAACATCGCTGGAGGAGTTATTTCACAAAAGCATTGATCGTGAATATTCGTTATATATTAATGTGATCTTAAATGAATAAGTTATGTGAATAATTAATGTAAAATATGATAAATTCATACATCTAAGCGATGCACTTTACCAGAAATCTCTTAATGTATTCGATCTTGATGACTGTCACTGTTGAGTTAGCACTGATCTTCAAAGTAAAGATTGCAATATTTTACATACCAAGCAATTTAATTAAGAGAACAATCTTAACAATATTATATTTGAAAAGAGCAAATTACACGATTTTTTTTTTAGCTTGATGAATTATGTCTGCAAGAAACCTTATATATCTAAACTATTAGTCGGATGGGAGATATATATTCAAGAAGTCTAGTCTTGTTTTCTCACATCTAAAACCCAGAGAGAAGTATTCATGGAACAGATATATGAGCGGGCAGACACTCAGACGGTGGTGGCTGAATCAACTGAAGTCATCGGTATAATAAAAGTTGTATGATCGTGAAAGGCATAAAAACTAATTGAACAACAACAAAAAGTGGCATTGCAGAAAAGTACAAGCTGACCGCACTTCAGTTGTTGGCATCCAAATTTTCCTATAAAATAAACCAACTTCAACAATGCACAACGAAACAGCTAAAAACAACCACCACAAATGACAATAATTTCGCTCAAAAGATCAGGGAGGAAAGCCTCTTGACAAAACGAAGTGGTTGAGCTTCTGTTTTTGGACCCGCTTGGGAAGAAATTGATACAATTTTAAAACTCTAAGACCTCTGATGTATTTAACCGTAAACAACCCTACAATAAGAGAACAGCAAGCCTTACCGATTTATAAAACTTTTATTTAATATCAGCTAAAAATAACAACGATTTGAACAGCGATGGTATGGGATGGCATGTTTCGAAGATCTCAACTTCTCAACCTCAAGTGCATACATTAAAGTCGATGTTTAAACTAATGATCTGACAACTCCCTGTGAAAAAAGAGACATAGGCACAAGGCTCGCGCTTACACACCAAACATCAAGAAATTATCTCTCCAATCTTTGAAAAGTTTATAATTCACGCATTATCCTCCAACATAATTCTCCAATGGTTATCCATTTTGAGAAGTCAATAGCTTTCAAGTCGATCTCCAACAACATTCTATATTTACTTTATCACATTAAGTTTCAAGAAGTAAAAGTGGATTTTATATAAATAAACAAAAATTTTAAATTCAAAATTATATACCCGCGTTTTATATTTTTTACATTTTTTAACGGAATCATACATTTGAGTCCAATTAGAGAATCATATTTGATTACAAGTTGATAACACTTTTACTCAATTCGAGAAAAAGCATTTTTTGCCATATAAAACAAATCAATTTTTCTTGGGAACGCTATAACTCTGAAGTTTGAGTGCAGTTGAGAAACAACCTTCGAGACTTAAGAAGTACATTAGTTCTCAACTTGACAGCTAATTTGACTCAAGCCTATTTGCTTATGTGTGTTTCGTAGCAGCAGAGATACTCCTCGAAGGTTTCGGTGGGTGCTGCCGGTGCGAACAGTAATTCCCGGAAAGGTGGCAACGTTACGTAATTGCAAAAAATGGCATATTTTTATGTGAACTGCATTACAAATTTATCGTTAGGATAAAATTTCAAGCACAAAGTTACTGGTTGCACAAAGGGTCGACGGTTTAGGCTACAATTTCCATCTGTTTATTAATCCCTTAAAGGTAGCAACGTAAAACTAAAACTATCAGTTCGTGCTGGAACACAGCTCGTTTTAAGTCGGTATGCAACCATGGCAAAACACCATTCCATTAGTCAGAAACAAACTCAAAACAAACTCAAGCAAACAAACAATCACACAACCAACGGAGACGACGAAAAAGTTTGACTTCGGCTTCCTTAGTTTGGCATTTTGCGTTGTTGATAGGAATTGCATTTCATTGCAGCACAACCAAAACGTCAGCGCAACCTTCGCGTGAATGCACCGTTAAAGGGATTTTCGGTTTGAAGTTGACGTAGTTCAGTGATCACAACAGATATAGTCGTACAATAATATGTACATATAAGTACTGCACATTTGAATCCTTAATCTCTCAAGCGTTCATTGTGTACCGAGCAGCACAATTTCACTTTTCATTTACATAGTTATTTCGGCACAAATTGTTAGTAACTTTTGTGAATATATTCCTTGAAACTATTGAGAAAAGTCAAAGTATTTTAAACTGTTTGTCTTGCAAGCACAATACTATTTCTAGGTCTCATTGAATTTTCAAACAAAGCAAATAAACAAAGGCATTTAGATAGCTTTTGGTGATGCAGAAAATGATGAAACAGTGAGCTACTTGCATTATTTTCAAATGCGGCGAATGCAAATGAGCATCTCACGCCATTTAATCTAAATATTTTACGAAGACAGAGTATAGCAGTATAATCTTTAAAGTGATTGTTCAGCACGTCGGAGTTCTTATGAGTGGTCGCTTATAAGCAGAGGTTTAATTCTGCCGTCAACACAAAGGTCATCTGCATGATTAGCGGATGTCATTTTAGGTCGGTTTATAAACTGATGGCCCTGCTTATTTCCAGGAAAAATTATAAAACATCACATAGCAAGTTATGAGAAGAGCTTGGTTTGAGTCTCTTTGTTATTATTATAGAAATTTAAATGCTAAACTCGATATTGAATTGGGGCTGAAAATGTTTAAAAATATCAATTCGGTATACTTATTGTTGCGCTATCTCTTCTTCTTCTCATACTTAGAAACGTCGGACCAAAGCTATAGAACAATTTCATGGTAATGAAAGGTATAGTTATGATATAGGGCGTTCTTCAAACAAATTCTGTTATAAGGAATTTTTGAAAAATACGTTTATAAAGGGTGGTCCTCCACTCATCCGTTGACTTATAATGATAATGTTGAGGTTTTGAGTTTCCACCGGCTCCTTTGGCTTACCCATGTTATGCGAGCGAACGAGAAGCCTTCTTCGTTCCAAAATATATTGGTATTCGCAGTCGTGGAAGGAAAAATTAGACATAATCCCAAAATAAGAGACACATAATAACTTTTAATAAAGCCATCCAACAAAGTTTTTCTGTACAAAATCCCTTTAAGACTTTCGGCCTTAGCTAATCCAATACCATCTTACTTAGTATTATGTCATGACACAGTCTTTAATTACTTTAAGAATCGAATCGGGTGAAGCTACTTCATGAAGTCAACTCCCTCAGGAACCCAATACGCTCTTTGGATCGGCTGCAGTGAACCATGAACCGTAAATCTTGCCCTACCCTGCAAGAGCTAACGTCAGTCCAGCATTTGCTCTACTGATAAGTAGCGCAGCTAGAGCACGCTACGTTCGGTTCACAAGTATCCAATCGGGAAAGTATATCGGAAATGCTTGAAATTTCCAAGTTGGAGCTTCACAAAATCCAAGATGAAACCTATAGTTTTTTTTTCATCAGTTGAAGTTAATTTTGTTGCGAAGTACTTGTTATTTTTAAGATTTAAGAGGACTTTGATGACCTAGGAAGTACCGGAACGTACCAGTTTCATATCTGGAAAAGGACTGTCATTTTCGACAACATTCGCTAAACCCTTCGGGGAGCGTTTTTGTTCCTAATTACAACAACAACCAGAAAACTTTGCAGTCCCCTAAAGAGCTGGGGGTAATCACATAATTATATTTAAACCTCTTGGAGAATTTACTTCGAAACAGTTGGAATCACATATTTTTTTAAATTTGGAGTGAAGTTCGATTTAAAGATCTGCGTACGGCTGAACCGACGAAATTCCCATAGACTTTTTTTGATATATCAAGAAAGACTACCATGCGTATTCTTCAAATTTATTTCTGTTGATATAAATCTATATTGAATAAAATAAAAAATATATAGAAAAACTTGTAGATATTAGACTATCTAGTATAACTTCAACAGCGTTGTTTTCCACAATTTTTTTTTAAATTCGCAGATCAGTTGAATAATATAATTAAACAGCAAAAAAGAAATTTTCAAACGAACCATTTTTAAATTTTAAAGAACAACAAAAAGCAATCTAGAGAATTAACATAATTACAAATGTCACGATTTTCAGAGAATGACTGTATTTCTAAATCCGTTCTTACCATTACGTGAACCGTTATGTCAACGACGTCACGATATATTGTTTCTACGAAAGTTGTACTTACGACTTGAATGTCACTTTAATTAATTATATTTCTATACCATGTACATAGGTATCATGTGTTTGAATTTAAACTTGCGGGCCTGTGACAAAATTAAAAAATTTCAATCATAAAACCAAATTCCATGAATCATAAAAGCATGTAAGTAATTCTTCAAATCAACAGCTGTGATCGCGTTTGCGCTAAATTTTTTTATGAGATTTATATGCAAAATATATTAGAAAAATTCGAATTTCGCGTCATATCAGGTACACGCAAGCAGACGCCTCTAGCAAATGTGCCCACTCATACATAAATTCTTTTATACACCCGTGTAAATATATGACTTCACCGAGCACGTACATTCAGAGTGCGCAAAGACACAAAACAAAACGGTATGCCTAGCTTCGATATTCAGCATCACAAAAAAAGAAAATAATCTAGAAAGATAAATTAAACTTAAGAGTTTAGGTAGCATAATATATATATTATATGTTCCGTTAAAAATTCGGCTTAAATTCCAATTCATGGAGTCTAGGATTTTTTTAAATATTTTTGTAGTAAATTTCAAACCTTTTTTGATGTTAAGTTTTTGAATATGTTGGTTTTTTTCGATGCGGTAATCCCGAAGTTATACCGAAATCCCAAAATAATCCAGAAATAGTCCTTGGGTAATCTTCAAACACTTTATAAAGAATGTATAAATTTTGATACTAATCAGAAAATGTTATTATATACATTCTCGAAATTGTTTCAGAGATCTAAAACCAATAAGGGAAACTAAACCTGAAGTGGCTCAAAAGCACATGAAGTCCCGGAGTAAGCCCGATTTTGTCCAGCAATTATCCCTAGCTGATCCTACCAGCAAACAAGTAATTTGATAACTTTTACACCCTTTTGGTATTTTGCCAACTTAAGTTGCAGTATAATTTCATAACCACTAAAATAGGTGGTAATGTCACGTAACAATATCTTTGGAGACAGAAATAGCACAAATTTTGTTCACATCTATCTATAATATAAATACGCAAGTTGAGGGAAATTGTCCCACTTTATGGCCAAACTAAACATCGAATTTATCAACAAATTACACATGTATGACAGGTATGGCCAAACTCCAGTTGCGTCAATCAAAAAAACTTTAAAAAAAAATGTATTATAGTATAGAACTTTTTTTTTTTTAATAACACAAATGCCAAACATGTATTCATGTCTACCCACACAACTACGGCTCTATAATGAGAATACGTGTCATGCATGTTATTGTATTACTCGTGTGCTCGGATGTGGACCAATGGAATACAAGTATTCGCAATATAGAGCCGATGTTGTGTGAGTAAACGTGTCATGCATTTTTGCTTTAGTCGTTGTTATTGTATTGATCATTGGCTATGATGCCCAGGGTCAGCAGCTCTCCTGAGAGCACGAAGAGTTGCTTTACTGGAGACATTAAACAAAACAATGCAAAACTGAACAAATATGTTAACTTACTTGATAATACAAATAATGTTTACAAAAATCAAATAAGTGATTATTCATAAAGAGCATTCAACACCGGAGTTAGCTTTGTTTTAGTATTTGTGTTTGGGTTTGTGTGAATTTAAATCAAATAAAATAAATAAGAAAATTAAAACAAAATTTATTCAAAGAAAACGAAAGGAAACCCCTGCTGGTTAGGGGTTTAGAATATCCCCGAGGTAGCCATAACGGTCGTAAGAGGCCCCTAAAATGCACGAAGGAATGACGTGCAACTCAATGGTTGATCTACGGATAAGTTGCCTCTCACTTCTCATTACCCATATTCTGCTTCCTTACGGGAGGGGGGCATGGCATGACCTAGAAGGTTGCACTGGTCATACCAAACCATTCCAGTGACAGTCGGGCTTTTACTGCAAGGGAGTACCTGATTGTACTAGACTCATATCCGTCAAAGGACTGTCACTTTCGACAACGCTCCCCGAAACCTTTGGAGAGTTTTTTGTCGCTACTCAAATAAACAAACAAAGGAAAGAAAGGGAAGGAAAATAAAGGAAAGGAAGAGACAGAAAGGGAAAGGAAGGAAACGAAACGAAAGCAAAGGGGATCAAAGGGATAAGTAAGAAAATTTAACAATAAAATAGAAAACAATTAAATAAATAAACAAAATTTGTATAAAATGAGGTATTGTGGTTGAATTTCAACCACTGGTCGATCTCTAGTACTAGTTAACAGGAATTAATAAACAATAGTAGTATTTTTTACTAGAAAATTCGTTCATGCTTTCATTTGTATCCCTAATGTGAATTTTTCTTTTTTGACAGGCACGACAGATTCGGGGTAGCATGAACTCCATTATCGACGGTTATGATTTTCGAATCGATATAATCCTATAACAATAACAAGCAGTCCACCTGATGAAGTGCTGTTAATTTCGTACGAACCGGTTGAACACATGAGCGGGCTAAACACTGGCGAGGCCCATTACTAAATATAAAGGGAAGATACTTACCACCACGGTGATAATACAAATATCTCAAAGGTTAAGAGTTGGTGAAAAGTACTATCAGTTTCTGCTTAGGTGAGCTTCGCCGAATTTACAAGAAAATCAAATCAAAAACGTTAATCGGAGAAAATGTTAAGCGAACTTTTCTACAAATATGTTTTCAAAAGAATATTTGAACCTTGTCTCCAGTCCTGGTTAATCTACCATCGAAAATATGTTCATGATACGCCAAACCCTGCAGTACAACAATAAGAAGTGAAAAGAGCCACACTATCTATTTGTCGAGTTTAAAGCAACGAAAAGCAGCTAAGCGGAGTTGAGTTGAGCTTTAAATTCCTGCATTTGCTCGATGACATTTAGAAGGACATGTTAGATGATCGTACAAAGGCTGCGGCTCAGCAGTTTTCATGTCGGGGCTTGCGCGAAACAAGAGCGGGCAGGTCACAACTAAGTTAGAGTGTTTTACATACTCTGCGCACTTGGGCCCACGAAACAGTTATCTTTGCGTCAATGCGTGACTACGCTTCAAGCCACAATCTGGTAGACATATCATTTGAGCAAAACATGCATACACAATCATACAAAATACAAATATCTATGTTGACATATGCTGACATAAGCACTCCCCTGTAACTTTTCAGTTTCGAAATTCCATAGAGAGCTCTGAAATCTATGATACTTCAACGTTTAAACACAAAGATGCGAGGTATTGGGGGAAGTGAGGGGGGGGGGGGGGGGAGCTCTGGATAAGCAACATATAAAATAGTACAAATATGAGACATGTTTTGCATATTTGCTTGGTATTCGATATTTGAGGCACGCCACCGCAATCATGCATAAAAGATTACAGAGCTTAAATTATTTCGATAAAAAAAATCCACCCCTCCAAATGATGCCAACGCCCTCCAAAAGATGCCAGCGCAATCCCTACTAAGTACACATATACATATAGTGTGTTCAATAAATATAGCACTCTCAAAATTAAACTAAAGTTATAAAAAGATGTAACTACAAAACAATCAAATGTTTACTTCTTTATACTAGAATATATTGGACCACAAAACTATACTTTCGTTTTACTGACTTAACCCAGCAAACTATTGGAGTCATAAATGCGTCAGAAAGGAGTCAAAATTGGTTTACGCTCTTTATGAGTTCATTAATGAGCTCGATATGAGGATATTTCGCATCTTTCAATGGTCGTACTATGTATATGAGCCTCATGCATCATAGTGTGCTTGAATAGCAGTCATGTATGATATTTTTAGGTCTCGTAATCTGCACTCTTTGGACTCCAAAAATAGTCGTATACAGACTGCTATTCCTGCATTCTTAAATGGCAAATATTTGGGGGAAAACTTATAACTTCAAAAAAGGCTTTATATTTATTATATTTGTGAGGCTTATACTTTTCATGTCTTTAGGAAACACACACTCTCAGAGTGCTCATAATTTAGAAGTCCGATATGAGTCGTAAATACGTGAAAAATATGCGCCTCAGAAGTATGACTCTGATGTTATACAAATTATAAGACACATGCTGAGAATGTTCTTATAACAGAGTAACTTGGGAAAGGATAGTCATATCGTTTGTTTTTAAAGAAAATTTGTTTTTCATTAAAATTTTTTATAATATGTCTTGCGGTTCTTGACGTATGTTTATACATTTTCGTGGATGTCATCTCAAGTCATCTGCAACTGAAAAGAGTGTTTCATAAAACTGAGAATGTATCGATATGCCGTACCAACGGATTAGTGTTTTACAGTGTTGTTTTTTTCCAAACACGTAAGACAGATACAAAGATCAACTTCTCAAGAGATTTTTCTCAAATATCTTCTCAGAACATTTAGCCTCAGGCATCATTTGCCAATCCACTTAACTTGAGTTCCAAAAAGTATACTTTAAGGTCAAAACAAGGGCAGACTGTAAGCGACTTAAATCACTCCGAAAATGTACGTATAAGAGTCTTTCTGCAGTCCCATAAGTGCAGATTATGAGACCAAAACATATGACTTTTGCTCAACCTCATATGATATATGAAATTAGACTCGTGTCGTTCGTCCATGGCCTTAAACGAAATACGCACACTTCGGAAAGAAAGAGCGTAGAACTTTCAATTAAGACAAATTTCTGACTCATTTATGACTCTTATGATTTCTTGGGTATATGCATATTTCAAATTTTTTTTACCTTTCATGGACATGAAATGGTATTATAACTTTGGTCCGACGTTGGTAAGTATGAGAAGTGGATTTAGCCATGTCCGTCCGTCTCTCTGTCTATCAATCTGTCCGTCTGTGTCTGTTTGAACGCAAAGTAGTCCCTCAGGTTTTGAGATATCTCCATGAAATGTGGTATGGGGCCGCCACTTTGGATTATACTAGTCATTTGTCGGCACCAACAAGATCGGACCCATACAAAGCATAGCAAAGCTAGCAATTGCACTTAAACCCGACAAAGCTCTCGGGAAGATTATAAAGGAACTGTGGGCGACAACCAAGCAGGATATGAAAATGAAGTGCATGAGCTGATACGAAATAACCATAGAATGCATAGCCTCTAAGATCAAAGAGCCTTGTTTCAAAGATAAACAAATAAACATGGAACCTTATGACATTAAACTACCGAACAAAATCTTCACAGAACATACGTACAACAAATCCTACTTTGGACGTTTTCAACCTAATTTCACCGACATATGCAAAACAAGCAATGTCACAGAATCACCTAAATATATTGATTGCGCAAAACTTAGGTCATTGAGAAACTATTACAGCATTCTTTCCAAGTTCAAAGACAATAATGAACTATTGATCTCAAAAGATACAAAGTACTACTATGAACTTATACAATTTTTACACAAAGCAAAACTGGACTGCGCGCTATAAAAAAAAATTAATAAGAAATTATTAAAAAAAACAAAAAGAAAACAAAAACTACATTAATACTTCATTTCTTCAACATTATTAAAGGTTGAATATATACAAAACAATGGAAAAAAAATAAAAAAGATTTCATTTTCAAAAAGTTGCTTATTTATTCTCAATACATGCAAAAAATGGGAAAAACAAAAAAAGACAAAAAAGGATACCGTTTTGAAAATATTTCTTATTTATTCTTAAGAACAAGTATTCATGAAACGAGCTCAAGGCCAAGAATAATAATTTTTCACTTTTTGAGTTTTAATGAAAATTATTATTGTTTTTATTTTTTTTTTTTAATAATCATTTTTAATTAATTATTAAAAGTTTTTTTATTGAATAGAGTAGGAAAAATGTTTAAAGACAGCTTCCGAAATGGATCTATAAGAAAAGCTATGGCAGTTGTCTCTAAACATTTTTCCTACTCTATTCAATAAAAAAACTTTTAATAATTAATTAAAAATGATTATTAAAAAAAAAAATAAAAGCAATAATAATTTTCATTAAAACTCAAAAAGTGAAAAATTATTATTCTTGGCCTTGAGCTCGTTTCATGAATACTTGAAAATATACAGGCCGTAAATCAACAAATATTGTTGGTATAAAAAAGCAATAATAAAAACCGAGAGCACACGGTAAGGCAGTTCTGCTGATAAAACATATCTGTCAAAAAATCCATCACACTGATGGAATGATCACACTACTAACTGCCAGATGGCGGGGTTTGTTCATGCATATGGTAAAGAAAAATAGAACTAGGAGTTTAGGTGACATCAAAATCAGCGTATTGTTAGCTTAATGGTTAGCAATGCGTGCCAAAATTTCTCTGATGAGTGAAGTCTAGCAGCTTCCGAAATGGATCTATAAGAAAAGCTATGGCAGTTGTCTCTAAACATTTTTCCTACTCTATTCAATAAAAAAACTTTTAATAATTAATTAAAAATGATTATTAAAAAAAAAAAAAATAAAAACAATAATAATTTTCATTAAAACTCAAAAAGTGAAAAATTATTATTTTTGGCCTTGTACTTGAAAATATACAGGCCGTAAATCAACAAATATTGTTGGTATAAAAAAGCAATATTCTTAAGAACAATAGCAATAAGGTTTTTCAACATAATAGTATTATCATACATGCATACCAACACCAAACTTAAAGTTACATGTAAATAAGCTGGACTCTACACTATTTATGTATATTAAAATCATTTGTCCCCTAGCTCATGACTCATAACATATTATCTAAAATCATTTCAAACTTATAGCTTACAAATCACATATTTTTGTAATAACCAATTATATAAGTACAATGTCGTTTTGTATATTAAAAATTATTTTTCGACCATATATACTCTTTTGTACCTCCACCCTAATACGGCAGAAGACATCATACACAACAATACAACAACAATCAATTCAAAAAAACATGTCACAAAGGTCCAACTTGGCGTATATCTGATACACAAAAATCCGTGTCATCAAGCGCACTCATCGCAAGTACTCAGAGCCCCAAAAAAAAAACAAGCTTAGCTCTCATGGACAATTAAAACCGTGATTCGTATTCAAGAAAGGTATAAAGCCACCGCTTTCCTCACTTGTTTATTTTTTTAAGTTTTAAAATTTTCTTAATACTTTTAAGATGTCAAAGTATTTTAGAATAAAGATCTACTCTACTCACAAATTAGAATTTTATGAGAAATATATTGAAATTCAAATCACAATAATTGATAAAAAAATTTAAATTCCGGTTGTGCTATAATTATGAAATGTATGCTACCAAGGAAAGTTTGTATGGCTGCCTGTCTCTTCCATCTTATTTTATCTTTCCTTTTTTGTGCACGTATTTTCACTTTCCTTATTCATCTATTTAAATATTTGTAAAGTGGGGTGCAAATTTTTCTAATGTGTGGAGCAAACAAAATTGATTGCATATTTTTCCATTCACAAGTAGCTAGTCTACCCCTCGCCAATCTCTAGAAAAATATGCCGCCCCCATAAATGTATGTAAATATGATTTCATTTCTGTAAAGACATTCTTTGCTAAGCGACTTAATCAAAAGCGTTGGAAATTAGTTGATTTTACTTCCTTTTTGCCAGCATTTTCTTTGCTATTGTTTGGAAGTGGGCATTCTTGTAATCTATGTAAATTGATCAATAAAAGTTTATTATAGTCACGCATAGTCGGTCGTACAAAAAATATGCCTAACAATACGAATGTGTCAATAATATTTTACTGCGAAAGGTCACACTTAATGCTAAACTCATAGATAAAATGGCTAGTATTACTAAAACTTTCATTGATTCTTAATATTTATAGCAACAGCACACGATTTGAACTTTTAAGGATTAACTAAAATTTCCTATCAAATAATATGGTTTAGTAATACTGCGATCCTTAGAGCAGAGGGTGACAAGTAACTGGTGTGTATTCTATGAATGACTCTAACCCGTATTTATACTAAGCAAAAAGTTCAAAAAAAGAAATTTTATGCTTTTGTACAACAGATTACCGGTGTCACAAGGCGGCAGGCTTTAAACAAAGTATGTAATCCAGTCAAAATTGAATGTAGTTTGAGAGAAACACAGCTCTCCCTGAGAAACGCGAATCACTATGGCTAATATAGCAGGTTGTAGTCTGGCTTATCTAAACTAATCCCTGATATACCTGACATTTTCCACCACGCGTACTTCTCAACGGAACACACAGTTCTAACAGAAAACTAAGTTCAATAGCAGTCCTGTTATAATAACTAGTATATCCCGTGGTCGAAATAGTTTAAGTTATTAAATCCTCTGTTCATATTTTTTCCAGCACTGCCTAGAGGCCGAAATATTTGAGAAATTTTTGTTACTGAAATTAATTATATATAGTTGAGTAATTTAGGGCCGTTTTCATAAAAGTCGGTTCACACTAAACGGCGGGAAATTTGACAATTAACCGAAAAAAATCAGTCCATAGTGCATATGAGCTGCATATAATCATTTTCTGGAGCTCTTTTGAAAACTTAGGGTTTTTCACTCTAAGATAGAGGTCATGAACAGAAAAATATTGGCTAAGAATATAATAAATTTAACATAAACAACATAAGAAGTTTTCATATATTTGAAGACAAATTAAAAAAAATAAAAAATTTGTCCGGAACCTGCCCTCGAACCTTGGAACGTCCGCGTCCTAACCGAGACTCTCATCACCTGCGCCACTGCTGTATGAGCAATTAAACAATGAGATACTGTAGTTAACAGCTATAGCTTTTTGCAGAAAACTTTAATGAATTATTACAAATAAATGATGCATTATTTATTAAATATAATATGCCTGTGAACCGCTTCTGAGCCATACGAAGACATCAAAATACATGTTAATTGGAAATATGCATGTTTAAATCAGATACACTCTGGTAATTGATTGTATGGAAAAAATGTTAGCCTATTAATATATAGATAGTCCTGTAATTTGAATGAGCAGCAAAGGTGAGCATGTCTTTGGGTGACGTCGGACGCACATGTTGAATTCCTTGTTCACTTCGTCGGTGGCATATTTGAGCGTGAGATAGCAGTTTAGTTAGGCTCATAGCTCATTAACCAAAAGTCCATTTGCCAATATCTTGCAAGCGTCTGAGTAAGAAACGATTGTAACACGCTCAGGCGAAATAGGGAGCACCCATATGTAAATAGTAATGGAACAGAGAGCTCGCCTGTAAACTTCACAGATATTTGCCGACCACTCCGATGGTTGACAGTCCAACACTATCAGAAGATGCTATTAGTTGCGCATGGTTCGCTTTGTCAAAGCCTTTAACAGGTCAGGTGCTACTAATACAGTCACGTATTGTGGTTTTTTGGGGTTGAAAACACTCCTTATCCCTTCTGCACCATTAAGGCCATTTCATGACCTTTTTATACCTAGTTAATGTATAATTTCTTATAAATTAAAAACGAAAAGCATTATTAAAATATCACTTTACCTTATCCTAAATGCCATAATTTTGCATGAGAATTTAAAATTAAAGTCTCTTCTTTTTTATTTAAATAAAAATAATTTGCAAACTTGTTTACTTCACCACTAAGGTCGTCTGCTGATTAGTAGGCTGTATGCATTATTGTTATACATTGAACTCGTCTAAAACATATAACATAATACTTTATTTAGAACAACTTGGATTATCTCTCGCGCTTACAAAGTAGCACAGACAACGTGTACCAAGATCACAAGCATCGGCATTAAACATCCAAAAAGTAAGGGCCGAGTCCGAGCAACTAAACACATCCATGACTGAACCTATTCACAAACGGAAAGCGAGTCAAACAGTGTGTCTTATTGCAAAAACCATTCCCAATAAGCCTTAAAATAAGTTATTTCAAGATTTTAAACAGATCTTGTTTAATCTATACTAAAAAGCTGTGTACGGAATTGGCTTCGCACAGAATGCTCCGATTTGAAAGCGTTTTTTTTTGCATTTTAAAGCTTAGCTGTGTGAGATGGACTTTTTTTTATATAATGTGAAGGAATATATAAAGGGGGCGTGGCAATCGGACAAAATGTGGTAAAAAAACATAAATTTTTGGTTTACACAGCCATACATCATAACCTAATCAACCGATTAGAATGAATCTTCCTTGAAGTTATACTTTGAAATATTTACTTTCGTTCTGCATCAAAAAAAATAGCTGACTTCTTCCTAATTTAACCAAAATTGTTTAAGCAAAAGCAGCACTTTTTCCAAAAAAATCTGTTTGTGTGTTTGTTCGCTGCCAACCGAATAAGTCAGCGTGCTTTAAGCGACAGCTGTGGTGAGCCATTCATTTGATGAATTCGCGAAAGAGATCGGTAGCGTTACTTCACTTCGGACGTATGTATGTATGTATGTATGTAATGTTAATTATAAAGTTGTTTTAACATTATCAACCTGTGTGAAACAAGGTGCGGGTTTCTAGTCTGAAATATATCAAAGCTGAATTTATGATTTTTTAAATAACATTTTATAATTGTTGAACTGAAATATATGGGTGGTCATTTCGTGACTTTAATGGATAATGTGAAAGTTTTTTGTTAATGTTGCAGAAGGGTTATCTGAGTGTTTATGGTATTCAGCGCGGTGGTGGAGCTATGCATTTTGCGTAAACCATTAGTACTGGTGAGAGGAGAGATAGGACTCGATTTCGTTAGCTGGATTACCACTCTTTACAAGGGGAACAAGCTTTGTCTGCTTCAAATTATCGGGAATAACAAAAGTGGTCATAGACAACTTGAATAGGTATCACTGCGTTTGACAAAACCTTGACGATAGAAATTTTGTCAAAAGGATTTGTCGGACTTTGGGTGCTCCAAACACTTGGCGAGTTTATGCTGACCTTGTCACAATAAGCCAATTCTCAAATGTAAACAATTTTCAAATTTAATTTGAAATTGCGGTTATGTTTAAATAAATTAGGTTTTGCTCAGAAGGCTATGGAAGTAAATATATTTTTACAAAATAATTAATTGCAATTTAATAGATATGTGGCTTTAAATGTACTTTAAAATTTCTACCCAAACGTCGGTAAAGTTTGCTGCCTTTCATTCAGTTTTCTGCAAGATACTTAAAGCCCAAGTAAAAACTTGCAACTTACATAAATGTTAAGAGGAACTTCCGCTCTTGAAAAAAACTAGTTTACTAAGAAATAAAGTTTGTTCTGCGTTAATTATTTAATTTATAAAGTTAACCACCAATTACGTCAAAACAAAAATTCCCTTGGCAATGGGAAACTTAAAGTTTAACCCTCAACCGCACAGGATATGTTATGCATTAGACTGTGAGAAATAAATTTATACTATACTGATATTATATATATATATATTTTAAAACACCACAAAATAATTCTGTTACTTATTTCCAATGATCGCTTAAGTCGTCGCTAGCAGTTTCGATTGAGCCAAAATAACAATAAAAAAGTTTGCTGTATTATTTAATTTAAATATTTATATATGTTTTTACAATACCGAGATCGACGATTATACACCAGCTAGTATCTTTTCAATAAATTTTATTAGAAGATTCCATATGAGTAACTTTAAACCGTGTACGTGGTGGAACCCTACACACAAAATTACTTTGCGTTGACTTGAGAGGCTATTGCAGCAGACCACAGTTCTTCCGTGACAGAACAAAACCCGCTTTTTTAAATATAGGGAAGTTAAGGGCTTGAATAGCAGCACATATGTCCTTCAAATATAAACTTTTTTATGCAACTTTTATACTTATCGAAAGGCAAAATTTCAAGGTCTTTTTATGCACATGTTATGGATTTCTTAAGCAACAATAAAAGTTACAGAGCGTGCAAAAAACATCTTTTTCGCTTTTCACACGAAGAAAAATTTTTTGTCAGAACAAAACCAAGTAGCTAGGATTTTAACTTGACAATTTTTTTTGTCATATAAATTAATTTTTTGCCGCGAACGGGACCTTTGGCGTGGGCAAAGGGGACTTTATATTATATACAGCTCCTATTATTTTATAAAAATACTAAAATGGATAGGAGGGACCATTATAAAGCCAATAGAAGCAAAATAAAATGAGAGAGAATTTGCATCTGTCTGTCTGTATGTATGTTTGGTCGGGCATCACTCCAACACTGCTGGATGGAATTGAATGGAACTTTTACCGTTGCATTACTAGACGTTCAACTTAAAACTAAGGATATCACTTGTGATAGCTTTACCAGTTTCTGATAAATCGACAGATATATGGACCAAGGTGATCCAAAATGTGTTTAGTACAATATGAGCATCAAACAAAAGGTGTTAGATTATAAGTGCTAAAATTAGCTATATAACTAAGCTCCATATCTTATCTGGTAATGAAGATATAATGATTAAAATCGGACTCAGCCTATTATTACTTACTAGTATTAGTATAAATTTTGAACAGTTTTTATATATATCTGCCTTCATACATAGATATTTACAGGAGCACATGTGTGTATTGCATTTATACAACATTTCGATGAAAAGCAAAAGTTGGATAGATTTTTAAATTAAGATCTCCACGAAGCAATAGTTAACGTTTACTAGTGCACTGTTACTGAATTCTAACTAAAGAAGAACAGTCCTAAACCAAGTACAAATTGCAATTTTTTTTAGTACAACAGCGTTTCTGTGGTGGAAATTTCATGTTGAAGTACTGTGCTGTGAAGTTATCTGCAATTAATTACTATACCCTTGCATAAAAAGGTAGTAGATCAAAAATTAAGTACCATGTAACTAAGCATTGATCTATTTCGTCATTGTTGAACCATCATTCTTGAAAGCTTAGATCAGATAATTAACGGTCAATATCTTTGGTCTTGTCCATCGTACAAGCATGGTTTTGTGCTTCGAATACTAACCACTACCATCGTACTTGAGCTTTCCTGTTTAGTTATGGATGTATTTTAGGGTAACCAAACGAATGTGATCTACACCGATTTCAGCAAAGCTGTCGACTTTGCCAATAATGAGCTCCTAATTCATAAGCTGGACGTGTTGGGTTTTCCAAAGCATTTATTTATATTTCTTGAAAACTGTCTTGTAAAGAGAACTCAGCAGGTTTTGTTCAAATATAATGCTACTAACCCGATTGAGTAATATCTGACCTATCTCTATCTGGTGATAATTTGGGTCACTTAGTTTTCACCCTTTTCATAAATGACTTCCCACAAATTATTTCTCATTTCCGAACTCTTAAGTAAGCGTACGATATAAAACATTGCTACACATACTCGCCTTCTAAAAAATCCAACTCGTTTCTTCTTTAGGCCAACTTTTCATTTAAATGCAGTTACGCAGTCAATTTATGAGTTTTAAACTACCCTAAACGTAAGCATATGATCTTTCACCAAGTGACCTCAGTTTTGACCACTTATTCCCTAGATGGTACTCATTTCCCCTATAGCTAAGATAGCCATGGGTGGCTTGGTTTTGTTGACTTATGAGTTCCATGGTCCCTCTCTCACGAAAGTCCTTTACACATCGTTGTCCTAATACTTGAGTCTTTCTCTTGTGTTTGGTGCCCAGAATATCTAGATCCTGTTATCGCCAAAGTGACTCATCCGTCTCTTCCTACCTGCTAGTATACTGAATTTTGCTGTGACTGCTAGGACGTTCAGGCACTATGTGCCTCTTCAAATACACATTTGTCATCAAAACTTTTGCATAAACAATCCTCTGAATGTTTGGTGTTCTTACTACAACGACTTATATAGCTGCATTAGCTTCAAATTTTTTACAAAATGCAATACTTGCTTTTCTTCTTAATTGCGACTAATAAAGAAGATAGGGCTTACTCGTTGTTTGTGTCAGGATGCCAATAATCATTTTAAAAACTTTGAAACCGCCCATTAACTATTTTTTACGGAGTGCTGTCGAGCTGACAGTCCTTGGCCGGATACGAATCCGGTACGCTCCGGTACTCCCTTGCGGTACTGCCCGACTGTCGTGGTAGCGATTTAATAAGAAACTCGGCCTTTCCATATCGCATACCTCTCACTCATTACCTACCGCCGCTGAGCACACTATTCAGTTCCAGTAAACTAGGAGGAACAATTGGTATCACTGCGCCTCGCACAAGAAGGATGCTGCCTAAAGGCCAAAAGGCGTGAGTGCGATCAGCTTGAGATGTTTTCTCACAGGAATAATGCCCGAAAATACTATAAAATTATACGGCGAATTATGGAAGGTTACAAGACTGTCGAAAATCCCTTACGATATAAAAAACATTGCAGAACTCGAAGTGAGAATGGCTTTATCCGGGCTTAAAAATAACAAAGCGCTTGGAAAGGACGGACTACCCGTCGAGCTGTTAATATAAAAGCCTATATAGTTCCATCCAGCGTATTGTGGGAAAGACTTAAGCCCATCGTAGACAAACTGATTGGATATTATGGTGGGGCTTTATAATTAGTAAGTCTGCCATCGACCAAAACCGACACGCACCATCTCTTTATCGATTTCAAAGCCGCTTTTGACAGAGCGAAAAGAGTTGCATGTAGCTTGCCATATCTGAATTTGACTTCCCTGCAAAGCTTATAGGACTATGATAATTGGTGTTGAGCAATACCAACATCTCCGTCAGATTCGTGCTATTTCTTCAACTTAATGCTTGGATATATAATTCAAGCAGCAGAGCTGAACTGCAGTGGTATAATCTATTATATATATGTCGATGTTCTCGATTTCATTGGCCTTAGCAACAGCGCCATAAGTTCTGCTTTGTCTGACCGGAATAAAGAAGCGAAGAAAGTGGGTCTTTCTTTGAACGAGGACCAGAAGAAGTATTTGCTGTCATCAAAGAAGCAATCGGCAGACACTAACAAACTTGGAGCTGTGAGGAACTTTGCCTATTTCGAAACGAGCGTTAACACCTAAAATAATGCCAGTCGAGAAATTCAACGGATACTCACTTTTGCCAACAAGTGCTTACTTTGGATTGAGTAGACAACTGAGAAGTAAAGTCCTATTCTCTACGGACAAATATCACGATCTATAACTCTCTCAGAATACCTGTCCTTATGTACAGCTCGGAATCTAAGACAGTGTCGCAAGAATATAAGATAGCCCTTGAAGTATTCGAGAGAAAATTTCTCAAAGATGTATGCTTCTTGTCGTGATGCCTACAGCGAGTATCGAAGAAAATTTAACGATGCCCTGTACGCCAGCACAAGAAGGACGACGGCTCAACTGAGTTGAAAAAACCATATGGTGAATGACTTGAACTTTAGTTGCTCATCTTCCAGTTATATAAGAAAATCATACAGTTCCGCATAAAGTAGCGTCAAAATTAAATACAAAAAAAAAATTTGTTTGGAGTGAAAAGAAACTTATTGTTTGAATTTCTTTATTCAATTGATTTTCTTAGCCAACAATTTTTTATTTTTGCTTATGCAATAAAAACGTAAACCTAAAGATTACTTCTAGTATGTATTCGGTTTTATTCAAGTTTTTAATATACTCACATCTTTCTTGCAATTTTTTACTTTAGTCTTTTATGCAATTTGTTTTTTTCTCATCTCAAATAGCTACAAATAATAATGTTGCAGCTTCCGTCATTGATTGCTGATAGAGCACGTTCCGTTCGATCTAATGGATGTATGCAGATGTGCGAGTTGAACATGATTATATATATGAACACATATGCATATGCTCGTGAGTTGCAAAAACATACTCATAATGGGAAACATGACAATGGCTCTACAAAAGCAACACGCATTCCACGTATGGACATGTTGTGCTCCACCTGCCGATACACACTTCACCTGACTGACGTACTTCTTTACTTGCCCACAGCGACACAATAATAGCTGGTAATACAAGTTGAATATGCTATCGTCACAGCAATGATGGCTTAAGGGCCAACATCCGGTATCACCACGCCGTTTTTACAACCCGACTCATCTACTTACATGCATCTATAGCGGAGTATATCTACTATCGAGTTTAAACTTATTTGTTTCTTGTCATACACGTTTTATACCTTGTTCGGTGGTTCCCTTACCTTACTGTTTACTTAGTTATGTGCCAGAAAAAAAGCGACTAGTCGCAAAGGATCATGCGCCCAATGCCAGTTTTGATTTCTTTATACGGATTAAAGTGATCAATTTTGTTTGAGAATGTCCTTTGAAGAGACTAATTGGTCCCTTTTTATGCCCAAGAGGGTAGTGTCGGCCAGATTCCCTTTGCTCCCCTACGAGAACGGTCGGACAAGTTTACTTTCAACACCTAAAAGTAGGCAAAAATTAAAATCGACTGATCCTAATATGTTTATAACGCAATAGTTGGGAGCAATTGTTGCCCACTGTAGACAAAAGGTATTGATCCTGGCGCACTCTCTTTAGAGATCAGTCCCACGATTTTTTGCTGGGGTACTATGCTTGCTTATGTGTACTCACAGACATATACATACATATTACTTTCTCTTGTGTCTTTTACTCCGTGTAACAGCAGCTTCTTATGTAAATGCTATGTACACAGACTGACATGTTACTCATACGCCCCGCCATCTGTTCACTTAAGTAGTTCGCACAGACTATGTTTATGTAATATTGTATTTAGGCTGCCGGGTAATTGAATAGTCCTAACGAATGGATTGATTTCAGCGACGTGCAACTGCATTGTTATAACAACCGTTGCTTATTCTATTTGTGTTGTATGTGCATACAAACTAGTCTCTTATTTGCCAATGTCTATTTGCTGTCCTTCGAACGTTCTTCCTTTTTAATTTTGAAAGCCTAGATTCAAATATATCATATATGTCCGCACATACATATAGCGGCTTTCATTCAGTTAAAGATTTTAAGATGTGCAAATCATAAGTGCGCGTTCTCGATTCACAATAAAATCTTCTGAGCCCGTTGAGCAAACCCAGGTTTAGGCCTTAATGATATACAAATTTATGAATTTCTGCTTTTTTCGTTTTTATACCTAGTAGTGCTACCCACACAAGGTACAGGGTGGCTGATGAATTTTGCTACATTAAGAAACTCAAATAATTTTTTTTTTCAGTGTATGGAATTCATTTTTATTTTATTCATGTTAAAGCTCATTAAATTTTATTAAATATAGCTTAATTAGTTTTAAAAATAATGGAATTTAAATGCCCCCCCTGCTCGTCGATGCATGTGCGGCATCTCACCAAAAAGTTGTTCATTACTGCTTGGAGAGTTGAGACAGGAATAGCCGCAATTGTTTCTCGAATGGATTGCCTTAGTTCATTCAAATTTGTTGGTTTTGCTTTGAAGACTTCCTGTTTGCAATAACCCCACAAGAAAAAGTCAGGTGCAGTAAGGTCAGGCGACCTGGGTGGCCAACGGAATGTGGAGTTTCTGGATATCAGCTTATTGGGAAATTTTCGTCGCAATTCTGTCATAACAGGTTGGGCTATATGAGGAGCTGCACCATCTTGCTGAAACCACACAGAGTTGAAAGAAATTCTCATTCGGCGTAATTCTGGATAGAAAAACTCTCTCAACATGCTCAAGTAACGGTCTCCAGTAACCGTAACGGTGTGACCGTTTTCTTCGAAGAAGTAGGGCCCGACAATGCAGCGTGATGAAACTGCACACCACACTGTGACACGAAGTGGATGCAATTCCGTCTCATGGAGTATCTGTGGGTTGGAAGCACTCCATATTCGACAATTTTGTTTGTTTATGTTGCCGTTTAAATCGAAATGGGCCTCGTCAGACATGAAAAGACAGTTCAACATGTTTCCATCCTCTTCCACCATTTGAAGCATCTTCTGGCAAAATTCCAAGCGAATCGGCAAGTCTGCAGCGTTCAGTTTGTTGGCAATTTGAATTTTATATGGGAATAAGTCCAAATCTTTGTGCATAATTGACTGTAATGACTGTCTGCTTACACCAATTTGAGCAGATAAGCTTCTTGTCGAAACACGTGGATTGTTTTGTATGGCAGCAGCTACAGCAGCGATTGTTTCCTCCGTTCGAACTGAAGGGTTTCGATGGTAAGGTCTTCTGTTGACTGTCCCATGCTCGGCAAAATTGTTTACAAGTCTTATTATGGTCCATCTGCTCGGAGGATTGCCGCCAAACGTCCGCCTATACTCTCTTTGAACCGAAACTACGGACTCCAGTGCGTGATAGCGGCGGACAATCCAAATTCTTGTTTCAGTGTCCCAGTTATCCATTTTTGTTAAATGTAAAAGTCAATCTGCAAAATAAAAAAAAAATTAACCAGATTCATTACATAGAAAAAAAGTAATTAAATTTTTTTTTGGTAGCGGCTTTCATTAGCCACCCTGTATATTAACTTTAGTCGCCCTACGGCAGTACGTAACGGCATAAACGGATCGAGATAGATATTGACTTATATATATCAAAATGTTCAGGACGAAAAGAGAAATTGATCAGGTCCGAACACGATAACTTCAGTAAATTTTGAGATATCTTAATGAAATTTGGTATGCCGGTTCCTTGGCACTCATCTCCGAGCGCTATTTAAAATGGGTGAAATCGGACTATTTCCACGCCCAATTTTTATATATAGAATACTTTCGAAAACACAAGAAAAGTGATTACTCAGTACATAAGGTTATAATTTTTTGTGCGGTTCAGACGTGTTCTCTTTAGCTCCGCTAATTTCTTATTTTCCTATCGGAAAATCTTTTCTTAAAACTTATACAAGTATACTTGGTTAAGTGTTAGTTTTTTCACTGAGTTTTATCAATCGATTCTGATAAAATTTTATACTTAATAAACTCTTATAATAATTTTAAATCAAAACTACAAATCATTTTTTCGATTATCTTCGTATTCCCGTGTCATAATACATACAAACATACTCGTACAAACAATGCCTTGCATCTGTGGTCATAGAGTCGATAGGTATTCGCATGACAAAGTGCAGTGTGGTAAATGCAATGATTTTCTTCATATGAGTTGTGTTGGAGTTGTGCCCGCTGACATTGAGTTTTTGGCTAGTGAGAACAAAAAGTTTTTTTGTAAAAGCTGCACAGCTGTTCGGCGAAAGTCTATTTGCTCTGCGCAACAAAATCTTAGTCATGTTAACTCGGCTCCGGATATCTCAGTACCATTGCACTCTTCTGCTAGCACCAGTAGCGCTGCCAACCTTGGTCGCTCACAGCAATCTAAGACTTCTGATAAGCCCACCAACAATAAAGAAAATAACAACGTTAATATTGACGAAGAAGTGAGTTTGTCTTCGATAGCTAACACACTTGCTGCTCTTCGTGATGAAAATTCAAATATACAAGCACTATTCAATACTCTACAAACAGACAATATAAACCTGCTTGAGAAGATGGATAAATTGCTTGTTGATTTCGGCTCATTACAACGAAGTATCGCTGAAAAAGACGATTTGATCTCGGCTCTAAACATAGAGGTCACTGAACTTCGTGCCTTACATGCTGGTTCTCTAGCTGAACCAAGTGGAAAACGCAATGTTCTTTTGCCATTGTCGCCCTCTTCTGCTGCCGCTGCGTTGGCATCTAATGCAAATTATTGTGATGATTTGGTCAACAACAACACGGCATTATCCATTCCCCCTACACAGCCTAACATTTCACTCTCACTCTCTGACAATTCTTTGTTTGCTTCTTGTGCGCCGCTTTCGCAAAAATCTGATGCTGTTAATGAGGTAAACATTGATAAGGGTTATGCTGATCAATCGCGTACCAGTCAAACTATCAACAACTCAGCTGGTGATCACAACAAACAAATAACTGCGCGTCATGAGAGGGTTCACAATGCTAAAATTGCTAAAAATATTGTGATGGGTCGGAATGCCTCTACAGAGTTAGATGTTGCCTTAAAGAGAAAATGGTTACATCTAGCTTCATTTAAGCCGTCGGTAACTGAATCAAATATAATTTCTTATGTGAAAAAACATTCCGGTATTGAGGATGACATTGCATGCTTCAAGTTAGTCAAGAAGGACACTCCGCTCCAGAACCTGCGGAAACTTAATTTCAAACTTGGCGTCTCTCCGGCTTTTTATACCAAACTATTGGAACCTAGTCTTTGGCCAGTAGGGGTTAACGTAAAGCCATTTCGTAACATTCCAAGGGATAAGGGCGAGCAATAATGTAATAGTTCATGGTCCTAGCTTTAGTTCTAATTCTAATTCTAATGTTGTTCCTAATTTTAATTCTAATTCCATTTCTCATGCTAATGTTGAAAGCCTTAAGAGC
Organism: Merzomyia westermanni; assembly: GCA_949987695.1. Classification (NCBI taxonomy): domain Eukaryota; kingdom Metazoa; phylum Arthropoda; class Insecta; order Diptera; family Tephritidae; genus Merzomyia; species Merzomyia westermanni. The sequence continues at coordinate 50,794,476 of OX465289.1, read as the reverse complement.
CTGAGAATTTATTTTCAAAATATCTCTGGTATGCGTACTAAGGCGAAAGAAGTATTTTTATTTACGTCTCGGTGCGAGTTTGATGTTTTTGTGCTGGTTGAAACATGGTTAACCAGTGACTTTTTTGACGCGGAATTCTTCGACCAGAATATTTTTCAAATCTACCGTAAGGCGGAGATGCATTTAAAACAGGCTGTAGTAGAGGCGGCGGCGTCCTAATTGCGGTGAAACGTGCCTTGAGATCGTCAGCTTTCACGCTCGTTAACGCTGATTCTCTTATCGATCAACTTTGTATACGTATTTTCGGTACTTTTGGTAGTTTGTTTATTTGCGTATCTTATATTCCACCTAATAGTTCGGATTATTTGTATGCAGCTCATACTAATAATATTTTAAACATCTACAAAAACCATGAAGATGACCATTTTTCCATTCTAGGCGACTTCAACTTAAACAAGCTCGTATGGTCCAGCTTACTCAGTAATGTTTTCTTAACAGCTACTAATGTAAGTCTTCCTCATGAGATACATTTCTTAGATAGTCTTTCCTGCATTAATCTTACCGAAGTTAATTATATCCCCAACATTCTTGGTAATATCCTTGATCTTTTATTCATCGATGCGAACCTCATCTTTCAGCTACAGGAATGTAATTTCCCAATCTCCAAGTCTGACATGCATCATGTACCTCTATACTTATCCCTTCAGTTCTGCACTTTTCCTTCTACCTACATGCTTGATCCCCAATCTTTAAATTTCAAAGATGCTGATTATGATTCCTTAAATACAATTTTTTGTGAGATTGATTGGAATTCTATTTTTCTTGGACGTAATGTCTCTGAGTGCTTTGAAGTTTTTCTCGAGCAAATTCTTGAAGTCTTAGGGCCGGTTTCACCAACGCGACTAAGACTAAAACTAAGTCGTGACTTAAGTTAGCACAGATTCGAGACTAACTTAATTTTGGGTTTCACCAACTGAGCGACTTAAATAATTTTGAACACAACAACCCGATCAGCTGTTTTATGCATAGTAGTATTTTTTCATACCAGACAACTCTGCGCATCCCAATACCCCCGTGCGAAATGGACATGTATGGCCATACACGAAGGAATGTATTGATTTTACACCCATTTCTCTTTAGTTGGAAGGTACTAAATTTAGCGCTTAATTAAAAACAATTGTTTCGTATCGGTTGCATGCTAGAAAACAAGCGTTCACATGCATCTACGCATACGCCGTTAAAGTCATGCTTGACGAATTTTCCGGCTGGGACATTGTACAAAACAAATTGGAGCATTACTGACATTTAGGTTTTGAACGACAGCAACACTGACTTAGTCGAGAATAAGTCAGCTGGCAGGCTGACTAAGTTGTGACTTAGTTAAGTTAGATGGTGAAACTGAAAAAGTGAAAAACTCGACTTAACTTAGTTAAGTCGAGCTGGTGAAACCGGCCCTTAAACTCCAATTTATCTTTGATTCCTGGTCGAAAACATAAGCTACCCTGGTACACAAGGGGGCTGAAAAGACTGAAGAATAAAAGAAACAAATATTTTAAGCTTTTCAAGTCCACCAATAATATCACCTTCAAGGAAAAGTACGTCCGCTTTATAAATCAATTCAATGAGCTGGATGCAATTTTGTACAGGGTGTTTTTTTTACAGGTTTGTTTTTCGAATAGAGATAAAACTGGCATTTTGTGGTCAAATCTGGATACTCTAATGTCATTTATGTTCAGTTTGGTTTGGAATCCACATGAGACCCTTGAAACGCCATTACATCCACAAAAACTGACTGTTTGGTGTGCTCTATGGGCTGGTGGAGTCATTGGGCCATACTTCTTCCGCAATAATGCTGGAGAGGCAGCTACCGTTAATGGAGACCGGTATAGAGCCATGATAACCGACTATTTTGTTCCCGAATTGGATGGCATGAATGTGGATGAGTTGTGGTTCCAACAAGACGGCGCTACATGCCACACAGCGCACGTCACAATCGATTTATTGAAGGAAACATTCGATGAGCGCATAATTTCGCGGAATGGACCTGTCAATTGGCCACCAAGGTCGTGTGATTTGACACCATTGGATTATTTTCTTTGGGGATATGTGAAGTCGCTCGTCTACACCAACAAACCAGAAACGTTAGGGGAATTGGAAGCCAACATTCGTGGCGTTATTGCCGACATACGGCCCCATATGCTCGAAAAAATGGTTGAAAATTGGACCTGTAGAATTGGCTTTATTCGAGCCAGCCGCGGCGGCCACATGCCCGAAATCATATTTAAACATTAATGGCATAAAATTATACTTCCAATAAAGCCAAATTGATGGACCTTAAAACGATTTTCTTGTGTTTTATTTTAATTCGAAGTTCTATACCCCTAAAAAAACACCCTTTATAATAACTATATATTCCGTTACGAAGATGAGCTTAAGTCAAACCCAAAAGCTTTCTGGAGCTATGTTCGATCCAGGAAAGGGTGCGCAAATATCCCTAACTGTATGAATCTTGATGATGTTGCTTCTACTAGTTTGTCAGACACTGTAAACCTTTTTGCAGAATTTTTCAAATCCAACTTTGTATGTGATACTATGAACTCTTCCAACTCATATAGTGATGCTTTTGATGCTCAACGGTTAGATTTCGGTGCCCTCTCCGTTACTGAGCTAGATATCCAGATCGGCATTTCTTCCCTAAAACTGTCTCTAAAATGTGACCTTGACGGTATCTCCTCGTTTTTCTTCAAGAAATGCAGCTTATCCCTTTCTAATCCTCTATCCCACATAATTAACCTTTCCCTCTCCTCTGGAATTTTTATTGACAGGTGGAAGGTGGGTTCAATTACGCCCATCCATAAATCTGGTAACAAAAACGATGTCAAACACTACCGACCTATCTTCAAATTAACTACCTTCTCAAAGTTTTTTGAAAAGGTGGTTAAGGACAAGCTTTTTTTCACAGCTAAGGAATTAATTGATCCAAACCAACATGGTTTTGTCAGTGGTCGCTCAACAGTTACTAATCTCGCTGTGTTCTCCGAGTACTGTATATCGGCTTTTAGGAGTGGATCTCAGGTAGATACGATCCACACCGATTTCAGCAAAGCCTTCGATACAGTCTCCCACGATATTCTGTTATATAAACTTGAACGATTGGGTTTCCATTCAGTGTTTCTTTTGTGGCTTCGCTCTTACCTCACCAATAGCATATCGTTTGTTGAAATTGCTGGGACTAAGTCTTACTCTTTTGTGGCTACTTCCGGTGTTCCTCAAGGTAGTATTCCAGGCGCACTGTTCTTTGTCCTTTTCATAAACGATATTGGTTCGTGTTTTAGTTTTTCCCAATATCTACTCTACGCCGACGATTTGAAACTGTTTAGTAGTGTGAACTGCTTGTCTGACGCTCTTCGGCTTCAGAACGAACTTGACAATCTTTCTGAATGGAGCGTCAAAAACAAATTATCACTTAACGTCCGCAAATGTTTTCATATGACGCTGTCGAAAACCGAAATCGTATCAGTACAAGTTACTCTATCCTAAGCAATTAACTGTCTTCAGTTGAAGTATTTTCCGACCTAGGGGTTCTGTTTGACTCTAGTTTTACCTTTGTAAATCATGTAAATAGTGTTATCCCAAAGGCATACTCGAACGTGGGTTTTTTAAAGCGTTATGCAAAAGATTTTAATGATCCCTATACTCGGAAATCAGTTTTTAATTGTCTTGTCCGATCTAAGCTGGAGTAAGGATCCATTATCTGGAACCCTCCGTACAGCTCCCACTCTGATAAAATCGAGCGAGTACAACGGAGTTTCACTCGTTTTGCTCTTTTCCCACTTCACTTCGTTGATCCCTATCCATCTTACAATGCCCGTTGTTTGCTTATAAACTTAAAATCTTGCAAGTAGGCGAACAATTCAATCAATTATGTTCATTTACGATGTGATTAACGGCTTAATTGATTGCGCTTTCCTGATTGAGCAGTTTCGCTTTAACGTCCCAAATAGGATACTTCGTACTCTGTATCCTTTCTATGTAATACCAGTTAGATCGAATTACCTCTATTTTGCCCCTATTAATAGAGCTGTTAACGAACTTAATAATATCTATCAAAAGCTTGGTATTGACTTTGCAATGCCAAGATCTGAGTTCGCTTATAAGATTACTTCTTTTTATCCGTAGTACCTAATCAGAGTACTTTATTTAGATAAGTTTAACTCCTACTTTAATCTTGTTTTATATCTCTAGTCTGTAAGATATTGTTATCATAGACTGAATAAAGAATAATAATAATAATCATACACCTATAAGGATACAATTTGGTGAATACATTGAGATTGACGTATAAAATAAATTTTTCAAGAAATTTTTGAAAATGGGAGTGGCACCGCCCACTTTTGATTAAGTCAAATTTAGAAATAATATTAATTATAAATCAAAAACCCTTCAAGACATCGAAACGAAATTCAGCGTGCAGGTTTCCAGGTATGCAAGGAATGTTCCAGGCAAAAATAGGCGGGATCGGTTATGGTCTACGCCCACTTTTATATGAAAGATTTTGAAGAGGATCGTAGATATGTTAAATAGGCAACAATTTTGCGTTAAATAGCTTTATATCATTTATATTTCAGTTTTAAAATTTCCGTAAACAACGAAATCCAAAAACTTAAAATTTTCGAAAATGGGCGTGGCCCCGCCCCTTTTATAGTAGACTCTTCCACAAAACTTTTTATGCCATAACTCCGCCAAAAATTGATTCTCGAAACGAAATTTGGAGATATTGTTCTATACATAAAGGTAACTGTTTTCTGTAAAAATCTAATTAATCTTCACGCCCAGTTTTTTAACATAGTTCTGAAAATTTTCTTTGTAAAATTTAAGAAGCGATTTTTCTACAACTAAGCAAGTTATATCAATCAGATTTTGCACACATAATAAGATTTTTAAGAAAAACTCGGCCGCAAAAAAATGTTGTCAATTTTGAAGAAGTAGGCGTGGCGCCGGCACTTTTCAACATAAAATTTCTGCTTTTTCACAGGCAATCGCTTATATTTCAATCTTGATATTTCAATGAAAATTGGTCAGCTGCTTCTCAGTAGTATGTATTATACTCCTGCCAAAAATTAGCCAAATCGGGAAACAACCACGCCAATTATTCGGGCACGTAGTTAATAGCCCACTGCAATAGCGAAATTATATATTCGTATCTTTTTTAATTATCATACGTTTCATAAACATTAAATGTATGTTAGTATGAGAACAAGAATAGAAAAGTTCACTAAAATGATCAGCACGATGAGCGGAGTAGATTTAGGCATGCCCGTCTCTCCGTCCGTTTGTCTGTCTGTCCGTCTGTCTATTTGAACGCAAACTAGTCTCTCAGTTTTACAAAAGAATGCTGAAATTCGTTGTTTGCTTTCTCTACTTTATAATATACTTGCAAAACCGGAAGACGTTGTTTTGACGTTTTGATACATAAAACACATCTATATATAAAATGTCATTAACTTGAACCAAATAAACTCCTATCTATACCGAACTGCAGCTTTATATAACCTGGGTGCTTTTCCAAAAGCTATATACGGACTGTGTCGTGCCCAGCGAACTCCTGGACCTATCGTGAAAGTTCAAGAACAAAACAAACCACAAAATATGTGGGCGTGACACCGCCCACTTTTGAAAAATTATGTAGATATTGTCTAAGTGAAACATATATCCAAATTTCATTAATTTAGACCAAAAAAGTTCGGAGTTATGACGAATTGAAACTTTATATAGCCTGGGGGCGTGGCTCCGCCTACTTTCGGAAAACTATTTCTTGTCTATGCTGTATCCAGTGAATCCAAGTATATATTTTGAAAATTTCATAAAGATCGATTGAGTAATTTGGCGCCTATAAAGGACTCCCTTTTTTACACCTAGTAGTGCTACTTCATTCGGCATACACGAATCGAGATATATATTTATTAATTTATATCAAAACGTTCAGGATGAAAAGTAAAATGTCCGGGAAAGTAGTTAATACCCCACTGCCAAATGAAACGAAACGAAATGAAATGTTTTTACGTATGAGAAGAAAAAGAGATAGTCCCATCAAAAAGTATACTGAAATGATCAGGAGGATGAGCTGAGTCGATGTAGCCATATCCGTCTCTCGATACGTATATCTGTCTGTCTGTCTGTCTATTTGAACGCAACTAGGAACTGAGAGCATTAAAATAGACCAGCGTAAATTGGGTGCCGTAATAGATCACTACTAGGTATATATATCTTAAATATTTTAATTTATTTTATTTTATTTTATTTTGGTTTATTTTTATTTGCTTTATTTTATTTCATTTCATTTTATTTTATTTTATTTTATTTTATTTTATTTTATTTTATTTTATTTTATTTTATTTTAATTTACTTTACTTTACTTTACTTTACTTTACTTTACTTTACTTTACTTTACTTTACTTTACTTTACTTTACTTTACTTTACTTTACTTTACTTTACTTTACTTTACTTTACTTTACTTTACTTTACTTTACTTTACTTTACTTTACTTTACTTTACTTTGTTTTTTTTTTTTTTTGTGTTCGTGGGAGGAGGAAATGCTTTATGCACTAACCGGGTTTGAGCCCTCGTTACTAGATTCTCTAGCAGCGGAACTCTCCGAGTGTGGGACTCCTTCTTATCTTGAAGTATACCGCACTAAAACCTAACCTCCCACGGCCCGCGCATTCTTCCTTACCTGGGACCGCGCTTAGCATTACTTCAGGTAAGGAAGCGCGTTACGTGAGCTCTATGGCTACTCTCACGCTAACTGGCTAGACAACCGTCTTCCCGTTTCGCAAGGAGGACATTCCTCGCGTATCGTCTGACTATGTCCCATCTAACGTTTTCGCAGGTCATCTTGCGAATGACACTGCCCGGGGAAAGTTCGCCAATTGTCTCTTCCACCCGCCTTCTTTCTTCTGCAAATTGCTCGCATTCGAAGAAGGTGTGGCGTACGTCGTCTATGGCTCCGCAGTAGGTGCAGTTCGGGGTTTGAACTTTGCCCATTCTATGGAGATATTCACGGAAATAACCGTGTCCGGTTAAGAACTGGGTCAGGTAGAAGTCGACTTCTCCATGAGGTCGGTTCAGCCATGGTTCTAGTTCGGGGATTAATACCCTGGTCCACCTTCCAGCAGCACTGCTGCTCCATTGTAGTTGCCACCGCCGGATCGAATCACCACGCGCCTGCGTTGCAGCAACGTCTCTACGTACCTCTGCACGAGTGTCGTAAGTCATTTTTCTTTCCTCAGCGAGGAGATATATCGGTACAGTCCCCGCGATGACCAGAACAGCATCTGCGGAGACCGTGCGGTATGCTGAGGCGATTATCAAGGCCCCTCTACGTTGGACTGCGGTAATAGCGGCCCGATACTTCCCAAATTTCATTGCGTCCGCCCAGACTTCTGCACCGTACAACAGTATAGAATCTGAGGCGGACGCCAGCAGCTTTCTTATGCATGGCTTTGGTCCACCTGTATTTGCCATTAGCCGACTCAGACTTGCGATGGTCTTCACAGCCTTCTCGCAGGAGCTTCTTAGATGCTCCGAGAAGGTCAGCTTGTTGTCCAATTTCACCCCTAGATATTTCGTAGAGCGGCGCGTCTCTATCTGTTGATCCCCAACATTCATGTTGGTGATTGTGGGAATCCTTCTTTTCGTTAGTATCACGATCTCTGTCTTGGCTGTAGCCAGTTGGAGGCCGTGATTATTCATCCACTCGTCTACACTGCGCATCACTTGGTTCAGTTTAAGCTGTGCCAGGCCGCAGTTTCGTGCTGTTATTACCGCAGCCACGTCGTCTGCAAAAGCAACTAGAAAAGTGCTTTCTGGCATCTGCATTCGAAGGAGACTGTCATAGGTAGCATTCCAAAGATCAGGGCCGAGCACCGACCCTTGTGCTGCCCCGCCTGTTAGCTTCACCTTTCTTTGGCCTTGCGTCGTTTCATAGATTAGCCAACGGTCTCTTAAGTAGTCCCTCAATATATCTAACAAGTATATCGGGACCTTAAAGGAGCGTTCTAATGCATCAAGCATGTCTTCCCACCTGGCAGAGTTAAAAGCGTTTTTAACATCTAACGTCACCAATAGTACCACCGGCCTTGCTTGATGGCTTGCCGTCTCGGCCTTCCGGACTGCCTCTACGACTTCTGTTATGGCGTCTATTGTGGAGTGCCCTCTCCGAAAGCCATGTTGCCGGTGGGAGAGTCCACCCTCGTCTTCTATGGCTGCTGTTAGACGTTGCTTTATAAGGCTCTCCATCATTTTTCCCGCTGTGTCGAGCATACATAGTGCGCGAAAGGATGATGGAGAGCTTGGGTCCCCTTTGCCTTTCGGTATGAGGACGAGCCGTGCTGTCTTCCATCTGGCGGGGAAGACACCTGCTTCTAGACATTTGTTACACATGTGTAACAAGAGCTCTGGACAACTATTAGCAGTTAATCTGATTGCCTCCGCAGGTATTCCATCGGGTCCTGGGGCTTTACCAGCTCTCATGCTACGCAGGGCTCTTTCTAGCTCTTCTTCATTGAAAGGTACCACGTTGCGGTCATCTCGTGCTGCATGTTCCTCTTCTCTAGTAAGTTGCGTGAGGAATAGCGCTTCCACGATGTTCTTCATGTCATCTTCGTCCATCGTCTGATTTGGTGGTCGAAGTTTCTTC